>OX422211.1:617618214-618818214 GCA_949130495.1 Sambucus nigra | reverse complement strand
TTCACTACAGCTCTCTTTACTCCCAGGTCTCGTCTTCCATTTTCAAGCTTTTTTCACATCTTCTCATCGTCCCTGCTTGTGACTTTGCCTCATCTCAAGCTGACTCTTGCATTGTAAGTTCTTCTCACTTCTTCTTTTTCCTCTTTCTATTGGAATTTCTTCATATCCGCTACTAGGGTTTTTCTTTTCCGATGTCAAAAATAGGCAATAGGGCATAACTAAATTTAGGAAATACTATAACATTCCAAACTGGGTGGTCATTGAATGTCCTCATATCCCTCGTAATGTCAGAGAAGTGCAGGACGGTCACTAGATTCATGTTATCTTGTTGTCCCGGGGGGCCTTACTTTTCCCCCAAGTAATTTATTTTTGCACTTTTTTGGTTACTTCAATATAGTCCCTGCACAATGCTCGCCCAATGTCTGGAAAATTGTCAATGGTGTGCATAGAATAAATCATCTCTATGGCACCAATCTAGGGCTTACTGAAATCTTCTTTTGTTACTCTTTTTCTCAAACAAGCTCTGATCTTCTGTAACTCAAGGCTAGGAGTCCTGATAGGGTATTGGTAGTAAATCTACCTTATTCCTACAAGGACTGCTGGCATAAGGGTTTTATTGCTAGAAATTTGCAGTTCCTTGCCCATACTGAAGGGTCGAGGTCTGGGAGATTTTGTGATTCCCTTTTATGGGGAGGAATACATAGGTAGGCTTAGTTCTTTTTTGCTCATTGATCCTCTATTTATGTATGGGTTTTCTCATATCTTTCTCTCTTTCATTTTCAGCGAAGACAAAGAACTCGGAGCCTGCTCTTAGTGATATCCGAGTTGCTGAGCTGGTTAAAGCCTGGAAAATCAGGGAACTCTTGGCTGATGGTGAGCATCCTCGATCAGTGGCGTTCCTTCTGGAGTATAACAACATTAGGTCCACTTTCATTGCAAGGCCTATGGATAGCATTACTGATCTAGACATCACCGAAGAGGTTTTTGCCGACCCTATCTAATTGGACGAGGAGGAAAGAAGCTCTGGTGAGGAGAGCGAGGGTGATAACAGGGGCGATGCTGAAGATAATTCTAGTGAGGAGAGATCTAGTAGTGAAAAATCTTCCATCTCGAAAAAGGGCTCAGAAGTTCAAGAGTCTTCAGGGGATTCAAGCAGTTCCATCAAAGAAGACATGGCTCCTCCTAGGAAGAATTTGATCTGACATGATGATGATGATGATGATGTGCTTCTATCTCTCCAGTTAAAGAAGCAGAAGTCTGGCAGTAGGGATGTTGCTACTGTTCTCAGTCTGCTGCCCATGAGCAGGAGAAGAAAAAGGAGGAGGAGGAATTGTCGAGATAAAGAGAGAGAAAGAAGGAGAGGAGAAGAAAAAGGTGGAGGAGAAAAAGAGAGCAGAGAAGGAGAGGAAAGAGAGGGAAGAGGATGAGAAGAACAGGAGGTAAGGACAAAGGCGGGGCAAGCTCTAATAACCATATCTACTTTACCTGAGGGAGCCTATGTTGCCCTTTCTCCTCAGTTGTCTCATGTGTTGCTCGAAAGAGCAATTTTGTCGACTGATCGTCAGAAGGCGATGGGGACTGACCAGTTAGCCTTGAAGGCGAGTCAGAGTCTAGCCTTGGTAAGTCTTCTTTTATTTCTCTATTTTCACAATATTATATTCAATACTTCTCTTGCTGACATTTCTCTTTTCTGCAGTTTGTGACCAATTTCGTTGTCCTCTATCGCAGCCACGATGAGCTGGTGAGGAGGAATGCCGAGCTGGAAAAGAAGAATGATGAGATGGAGGCCAGTCTGAAGACTACCAATGCTACCCAAAAGTCTTTTAATCTTTACCTTACTGAAGCCAATCAAGCAAAGGAGCCACAGACCAAGGAGCTCGAGGAGTTGAGGCAGTCCTACGACTTAGTCTTCTCGAGCAAGCTGGCTGTGGTGGAGGATAATAAGGTTCTAGTGGGAGAGGTGAAGAAGGTGGAGTCCAAGGCTACCACCCTTAAGGAAAGATCATACAATGCCAGATGGGTTACTTCGTATGAGGATGCTGATGTTCAAATTGGCTATATCAGTCGTCTGAACTTTAAAACGGGTTAGAATAAGGCTCTCCTAGCTGCTAAGGTGGATATCGACTCCCCCACTCTTTGATGAGCACGATCCTATCCTTAATCCTATTGTGGATGAGGCACCTGCTCCTGCTATCGATGAAGGTGTTACTGTTGTCCAAACTACCGCTGTCGAAGTGACCCTCAACCAGGGAATAGCGACTGCTCCGTCTGAAGGAGGTTTGCCAGGAGCTATTGCAGACAATGGGAAGCAACTAGTGACCTCAGAGCAGACTGAGGTTGCCAGCTAGTCCTTATTAGAGAACTTTTTGTATTTTTTTCCTTTGTTGTTCTTTCCTTTTGATGATGTACTATGAATCCTTTATTGATGAAATGAAGTTTTGTTCCCTACTGCGTACTGATTTCATTCTTTAATGCTTATATGGTCTGTAGCTGATTGATGTTGATGAGTATATACCTGCTTCTTCTCAACTAGGAAGGATTCATTATCTTAATGCTAGTAACCAAGTTCGCTAATCCTTTATAAGGATTTACATAACCCTTATGTCGAGGAACCAGAGCTTTAAAGACCAATTGGAGCTTATTGCCAAATTGAACGATAGGCTTCAGGAGATGGAAGAGGTTGGCACTTTCGTTCAAGAGGAAGTGAATGCCCTGAGAGATAAACTTTTGGATGCCTCCGAGATCAATCAGGTCAGAGAAGTTATTCAACAAGAGAATAAAGATCTGATGAGGGAGGTGTCATGACTTAGAGACCATGCGTCGAGTGTTTCCCCTCAAGTTTTACGAGGCTCCTTTTCATCGACTGGTCTGAGAGCTGGTATAGATGATAGGGGTCCAGCTAGGGAGATTGAAGAGCTTCGAGGAGATGTTCATCAAGCATACGTGATAGCTTCTAGGCTCCAAAGAGATGTTACACTACTAAGGCATCTTCTCAAGAAAGGTCCTCGACGAGTGTGGGTTGATGGTTATGATTAGGGTTGGATAGATGCTCCGACGAGGTTGACAGAGGTTGAAGAGCTATCCTTTATTAGGGGATGGTTGAATACTCTCAGGGAGCTGAAGGTCCCCAGGAACTCAGTACTCTGGTATCATCATGAGATCTCCCCTTTGACTCTAATGCCTAACCCTTTCAGAAAGGATGACCAGTGGTTCCCTATAGATGCTATCCCCGGGAAGTTACTGGAGCTAGATGCAAATGAAGTCGAGTTGGAGGTAGCTCCTCACCCAAACGATGGCCAAAGAGATCAAGTAGCAGATTACCTTGCTCGGAGGTATTTTATTCCTCCAATGTAACTCTTTTGTAAATGCAGTGAAGTAATAAAATAATTATGTTTTGGGCGATTTGCCGACTAAACATGTGTTGTGTGTTGTCCACTTTATTGATTTCTTATTTTGATTATCTTGGGCTTTTCTTAGCCAACTAGAGTTTTATTGCATGAGTATTCTACCAGTCCAGTATGATTATAAGATAACATTCTTCCCCACTTTACCTTTTAGGTCGTGTCGTCACACTCCCTTAGGCCTAAGTGTGGCAATGGCGAGTACACACCTAGTATTAAATGTTTCATCCGAACAGGGTTTTTTTAGCCAAACATCATTTGGCGACCAATTTTGAGTTAGTCGAGCTACCTAAGAGTTCCGTATAGGGATTCATATATTGCCAGGGGCAATGCTAAAAGGTTACTCGTGTTAAGTGATGAGAACTTGAGGAGGGTAAAACCCAGCTTATATGTGTCAAGAGGAGAGACCGTCACTTGGAAATGGTACATAAGTTATAAAGTTTCTAAAAAGAAATCAAACTTCATAGAATTCCACTGCCAAACAATCTTTTATTAATCATAATAGAATTGCAAATTTTGATATTATAGTGAAAGATCAAAACAAAAAACTAGAAGTAGAATTTCTTTAAATTGGTTGCATTCTAAGATCGAGGTATCTCCCTTCCCTCCAACGTTTCTAAGTGATAAGCTCCTTGTAGGTTATCCCTTATCACCTTGAATGGTCCCTCCCAATTTGGTCCTAGCTTGCCATTTGATGGTTTTACTGTGTCGCCAAGAACTTTCCTTAGGACGTAGTCCCCAACATGGAATTCCCTTGTATTGACCTTCTTGTTGTAGTGCTTCGCTAGCTGTTGCTGATAGCCTTCTAGTTTCACTAGAGCTAGTGCTATGCATTCGTCAGCTAGGTCAAGTTCAACAAGTAATGCTGCATCGCTCTAGCCTTGGTCGACAAAGGTGGACCACATGGTAGGGAGGCCATCTTCTAAGGGGATAATTGCCTGCTTACCATATGTCAGTGCGAATGGGATTTCCCCGATTGCTCCCCGTGGGGTAGTGTGATATGTCCACAGAATATGTGGTAGCTCGCTAACCCATGCCCCCTTGGCTCGCTCTAAACGCTTCTTTAATCCATCAATCACTATTTTATTAGAAGCTTCAGCTTATTTGTTTCTCTGGGGGTATGCCACCGAGCTAAAATGGTGCTTGATTTTGTGGTTATAGCAGAAACCCTGGAAGAGGCCACTCTTGAACTGGGTTTCGTTGTCAGTGATGATGGTCTTGGGGATCCGAAAACGGGTGATAATGTTTTTCGATACGAACCTTATCATATCCACATCTCTGATGTTTGTCAGCGGCTCTGCCTCCATCTATTTGGTGAAGTAGTCTGTTACCAACAAATACTTATGATTATCGATAGTGGTAGGGATAGGGCCCATGATGTCCATTCCCCATTGAGCGAAAGGCCAGGGGCTGGTAAATGATTTTAGGTCGCTGGCGGGATGGAGAACAATAGGAGCATGTAGTTGCCATTTCTCGCACTTGCGAGAATATATCCCGGAATCCTTCTGCATGTACGACCACCAGTAGTCTTCCTTCATTTCTTGGAAGGATAGCGACCTTCCCCCAATATGACTTCCATAAATTCCTTCATGGAGCTCGTGCAGGACTTGCTTCACGTCCTTTGGGTGAACGCATTGGAGGTAAGGATCGGTGAAAGACCTCTTTATACAGTTTGCCTTCAGGAGATAAGTGAAAGCGAACAACTTTGACTCTTATCTGATATGTGGCCTTTTTATCATCTGGTAGGGCACCATCTTTTAAATAATCCCACAGGGGGTCCATCCAACTGGGGGCTGGTTTAATTTGAAGAATATGACATGCGTCTCGCTGTTCGTCACTCTGTTTAATGCAAAGCTGGGCGAGGAAGTTGATCGAAATTGTTCTCTTCAAGTCTGAATTGATTGTTGATCTTAAGGCTGCTAGGGCGTTAGCATGGATATTTTATCCTCTAGGAAACTATTGGACGCTGACTTGTTCGAAGTTAGATATTAACTTTTTCGTTGTGCGAGGTAGGCCGCCATTCTTTCATCCCTCGCGCTGAAGTCTCCACTTATCTGATTGAAGAGCAGTTATGAGTCGTCGAACACCTGGAGTTATTTTGCACCCAATGCGTGTGCCCTTTGCAGGCCTGCTATCAATGCTTCACACTCTGCTTCGTTATTGGAGGCTTCAAATCCAATCCTGATTCCCTGCTCGAGGATTGTATCTTCTGGGGTGACTAACACAATGCCAACTCCTTCCCCTTTAGAGTTGGAGGCTCTGTAAACCAACAGTCGCCAAACACCTTGCGCCGAGTGATCTTCCTTCTGACTAATGGGTTGAAGTTGATTGTGAGGACGTTCTCCTATGAAGTCTGCGATGAATTCGACGAGGACATGTCCCTTGATTTCATTCCTTGGCTAAAATCAGATGTCAAATCTCCCGAGCTCGACTGACCACTTGGATAGTCTGCCGGACAGATCTTCTTTTTGCAGGACTGCTTTAAGGGGGTAAGATGTAAGGACGATGATAGAGTGAGCTTCGAAGTAGTTCTTCAATTTACTCGAGGCTACCACTAGTGCAAAGGCGAGCTTTTTTAGTGGTAGGTATCGTTGTTCGACGTCCAAGAGGGTCATGCTCACGTAGTAGACTAGGTACTCGATTCCTGTTCTTTCACATACTAGTGCAAAACTGACAGCATGGCTGGAAACTGCAAGGTACAGGGAATCATTCTCTTGAGGTATTACGAGCAAGGTTGGTGTGCTGAGATAAGCTTTGAGCTCCTCTAATGCCTTTGAGCAATCCTTGTTCCACTCCACAGTTTTGCTTTTCTTCAATAGCTGGAAGAATGGATGGCACTTCTCGGATGAATTCGAGATGAATCAATTCAAGGCGGCGAGCATGCCTCTGAGCTTATGTATGTCCTTATCATGTGGGGGGGCTACACCCTATTGATTGCGTCAATCTGGTTCGGGTTGACTTCAATGCCTCTCTTGCTAACCAAGTACCCAAGAAATTTTTTTGACTCGACACCAAAGGAACACTTACTTGCGTTGATCTTCATTCGGTATTTCCTGAGGATTTCGAAGGTCCTTGATAGGTCTGAGAGGTGGTATTCTTTATACTTGCTCTTAACGAGCATATCATCGATATAGACCTCCATGTTATCTCCCATTTGGTCTTCAAACATTTTGATGACCATCCGCTAGCAGGTTGCCCCTGCATTTTTTATCCCAAAGGGCATAACTTTGTAACAATATAAGATGACGGTGGTGATGAATGCTATCTTGTCTTGATCTGATACATACAGAGGAATCTGGTGGTACCCGAAGTATGCGTCCAAAAAACTCATTATTTCATGAGCCACCGTGGCGTCCACCAACTAGTCGAACTTCGAGAGAGGGAAACTGTCCTTAGGGCATGCCCTGTTAAGGTCACTGAAGTAAATACAAACTCTCAATTTCCCATTTCTCTTTGGACTCACTACTGGGTTGGACATCCATTTAGGGAATTGAACTTCCCGTATGGATCCTTCATCCAACAGCTTCTCCACTTCTCTCTCCACAACCTTGGCCTTCTCGGGTGCAGTTCGCCGTTCTTTTTACGTGATTGGTTTGAAGGTCGGGTCAACGTGCAATCGATGACAAATCACACTGGGATTAATCCCGGGCAGCTCGTAGGGTTCCCATGCGAAAATGTCCAAGTTGTTTCGCAAAAGTGCTGTTAATTCCTTCTTCTCTCGATTTGTGAGAGAGGCTCTGATCAAGATCATCCTGTCTTTATTATTACCCCCAGGTGCGACCTCCTCCAGGTTATCCACGACCCACTCAGAGGGGAGGAGTCTAGTCTCCTCCACTCCAGGTCTTCCATATTTTAACTGCTATTTGGAAGGCATCAAACCTCCCTGTTTTTCATCTTTCTCCTTGGCCTTCTCGACCTTCTCATCTGGCCTTGGGCGGATAGCTACTATAAATCACTTTCTTGCCATCTCCTGATCTTCATGGAGTTCCATTACTCCTTCCTCAGTCATATATTTGAGTTTCTAGTGGTAAGTGGAGAGGACGTACTTCATCGCATGTAGCCATCCCCTTCCAAGGATGGCCTGGTAGGGCTAGTCAATGTCAACCACCAAAAACTCGATCATCTTGGAAAAGGCTTCCTTCAAGTCGGCTACGCTTAACTTCAACTTTCTAAATAGATCGAGATACATTACTTTGGATGAGCTACCATGGTCGATGAGAAATTTGTGGACGTCGTAGTTAGCTATCCTGAGTGTAATGATTAAGGCATCATGATGTGGGGTCCTTACTCCCACCAAATCTTCATCTGTGAACACAATGTGTTTGTTGTAGTCGACATCATCTTCTCGCCGATGATTTTCTGCCTGTGTTTTAGCTCGATCAATTTGAAAAACTTGCATTACTGTCGTAAGCTTTTTAACTTCCATCCCAGTTGAATTTCCTTAAATCTACTTTAGGTTTGATGCCCCATGAATCACTACGAACTCATGGACAGCATCCTCCTCGAGTACATTGTCGGGCCTTGTGTCTTCATTGGCAACGACTTTCTCTACCTTCTGCTCCATAAATTCGTTCAGGTGCCTAGTTTAGGCTAATTCTTTGAGGTGAGACTTGAGAGCTTTACAGTGCTCAGTTTTTTGCCCGTCTTCCTTGTGAAAAGCGCATCTTAGCGCGTTATTCCTCTTTGAGGGATCTCCTTCCATATTTCTGGGTCACTTAACGAATGGTTCGTCCTTGATTTTTTCTAGGATCTTCTAAATTAGTTCTTTAAAGACAGTGTTCACTGCCTAAAATGCTTTTAAAGCATCATTTTTTTTCTCATTCTTAGGGATACCCTTGTCCCCATTCTTGCTCCTTTTCTTCTAGTTCTTATCTTTGTCACTACCCTTGGCAGCGAACTTAGCTCGACCATTCTCCCCTGCACTGAGGCGAGTCACATCCTCAACTTTAGCGTATTTCTCGATGAGAGCCATTAGGTCATTAATGGTTGTGGCCTCCTTCTTAGTGAGCGATTGGTAGGGGTGTTCACGGGTCGGTTCGGGTCGGTTCGGGTCGGTTTTGGACCCTAATTCAAACCGAACCGATCGGTTCGGTTTTGGAAAAGGTCAGACCGAAACCGAACCGACTATGAAAAAACCCGTCGGTTTCGGTTCAAGGCGATTTCGGTTCGGTTCGGTTTCGGGTCGGTTTTCAACGGTTTCATGATTGGGCCGGGTTTTTTAAGGGCGATTTTCGATTTGGGTCGGTTTTTAAGGGTGGGTAATGGTTTTTGGATATAAATATAAGTTATTTTTTAATATATATATTGATTTCGGGTCGGTTCGGTTTGAGTCGATTTTTCCCACGGATAAACCGACAACCGAACCGACATGGTCGGTTTTTTATATCCGTAAATCGTAGGCCGAACCGGGCTAAAAAAAAATGGCGGTTTCGGTTCGGTTCGGGCCGGTTCGGTTCGGTTTTCGGGTCGGGCGGTTTTTTTGAACACCCCTAGCGATTGGTGTAAGAGGCAAGAGTTGGGAAGGCCAATCTTAAAAGATGCCACAGCGACCTACTTTGATCAGTCCTCGACCTCATTGAACAACTCATAATACCTTTTTGCATAGTCCCAGAGGATCTCCTGGGGTATTTTCTTCATTATCAATAAGGTATCCATCATCTTCGGATGGGAGCTTCTGGTGATGAAGCGACCTGCGAAGAGCTCTGTCAAAGACTCGAAGCTCCGGATGGATCTATAAGGGAGTCTCTCAAACCACTTCTGGGCCACATCGTGTAAGCTTGATGGAAAGATCCGACACATTAGGATGTCCTTATGGTTCTAGAGGGGCATGGCCTGCCTGTACTGCCTAACATGGTCAATATGATCAGTCTTTCTATCGTAGATTTTGAATCTAGGGATCGCGAACTTCTTGGGGACTTCTTCTTCTTCTATCTCCCTTAAGAAAGGGGATTTCATTTGGGTCCTGAGAGCTCGTCTGGCTAGCTCTTTAGTCGATCTGGCACCCCGATGTGCTGGGTGTTGGTCTATTTCTCTTCGGACCAAATTTTGTATGTCATCATTTCCTCGAGATGGGCTCCTATAACGGTGAGCCAGTTGCTGTTACTCGAGCAATTCATCATCTGATATGTGTCCCTCAGGCCTTTGAGATCCACGTCTAGGTCTCCTTCCTCGGTTGAGAGATTTTCTCGCCTGAGGGCTAGGAGTGCGGTATTGACGTTGCCTGATGCTACGATAGAGTTCTCTCTCTATGCTATCTAATCTTCTTTTGAGACGAGCATTCTCAGCTTCTTGATTGCGAGTGTCTTCCTCTTGCTCTTGGATCCTAGACTCATAGGTGTCGATTAGCCTAGAGACCTATGTGGCACTAGCTGGCCTCCGAGGCTAGCCGTTCTAGGCGAGTCCTAGGATTTGAACGTCGAACTTCAGATCTAATCATGTGAGAGGAAGGCTGCTCTTGAATATCCCCTGCTTGAGGGCATTACTGCTGTGACCAGACATTCCAAATTCTTTTTGGGTAAGGCTTTCTTAAAGGAAAACAAATTCTTCCCACAGACGGTGCCAATTGTGGTGACAAATAAATTCATCACAAAATAACAAATAAAAGCAATCATAAGTATATATAAAGAATTGAAAAGAATCACAATCACACACAACACGGGATGTACGTGGTTAGGCAAGAAGGCCTACGTTCACGGTGGTGCTCTTTGTATATTATTTCTCTTTACTCCGAGGAGTGTTTTACAAAAAATAATACATTCTCTTTGCCCCGGGAGGAGGGTTTATTATATACATGTTATTTCGGAGGGTGGGGGAGTGGGACTCCCCCACGTTAGCCCATAATCCCTAAAGTATCTCTTAAGAGAGATTTTAGGAACTGACTGGGTCAAAACTGAATTGGTTGAGGTGCGGGGCCTATAGACTTTGGGTTGTGTTTAAATGGGCTTCGTCTGGGCCAAAGTGACATATCGAGGTACCCATAGTTATATATATAATATCACCAAAGTACTTGTTAATTGAACTTTGTAACAGTTATTTCTTTATCATTGAAGGACCTTTGGTTGGTTTTAGACAAGTAGTTAATGCTTTGCTAAAGCTGATGTGCTGTGATCCTCTAAGTTTACGATGAATCTCTATTAGCATTCAAACTATTATTTAAATTTGAATATTTAATTTTGAGTTGTTCATTATCTTCCTCCAACTTTTTTATTCGGTCACAGTCGGTCTTGTTCAACTCTTCGATCTGATTTTTTAACTCATTATTTATACAAATTTGTTGGGCCTTATCCTCCTCCAACTTTTTTATTTGTTCGGTGACATTGTCTTTCAACTCTTGAAGCTGAAGTTTCAATAATGTATTGAAAAGAATCTGTTGGTCCTTATCCTCCCTCAACTTCTTAAGATTCTCTTCAGGTCGAAACCTTGCTTCATTATTTTCTTTGAGCTGGGTATCTCTCTCCTCTAACACCAGTTTTATCCTAGCATTCTTCATCCAATTTTATTACTTGTTCATCCAATTTGACTAAATTAATTTTCTTCTTAGAGGTCTTTGCCCTTGCTTCATTTATAGAAATTTCCCAATTGTTTCCAATGAAGAACTTGTAGCTTGTG
The DNA here is from genome assembly GCA_949130495.1 of Sambucus nigra. NCBI lineage: Eukaryota > Viridiplantae > Streptophyta > Magnoliopsida > Dipsacales > Adoxaceae > Sambucus > Sambucus nigra. Next base: position 618,807,205 of record OX422211.1, on the reverse strand, counting down.
CTAGTTCTGCTTTTGATTCTGGTTGTGATATCACCAAATCATAATTGGGCATCTCATCATTTTTCATCTTTTTTCCTTCTTCTTTGAGACTTCCCTTTTCAAAGAATCTTTAATGATCTTATTCTCATTAATCCATTCTTTTAATGTTCTCAAGCTCCACCGAAGAAATCTTAGTTCCTTATCCTCCTTCCCCTCGATAGTATTGATAACACTAAACTTCTCACCTACCCAATATTGTGAAAATTGAAATAAAGATTATAAGTTATACCATTTAAACCAATTAATATGAGTAACAATGTTAGTATTGTTAATGTACACGCATAAGGTACACGCAAATTGCATGAAATTTCATTTTCAATTTGCGTGTACTTTATGTCTCATGTGTGTACTTTCATAAAGTACACACATATTTCATAATGATTTGGTTCAATGCATTGACTTATGTATTATGCGTGTATTTTGACAAAATACATGCATGATATATAAAGTACACGCACATTCAAAATGATTTGGTTCAATGTAATGTGCGTGTACTTTATGAAATATGCGTGTACTTTAATAAAATACATGCATGTTTTATAAAGTTCATGCACATTGAAGATGATTTTGTTCATTTCAATATGCGTGTACTTTATGTAAATATTCATGTAGTTTATAAAGTACAGGCATATTTTATAAAAAATACACACATTAAAGATGTTTTTGTTCATTTCAATGTGTATGTACTTTATATACATATGCGTGTACTTTATGAAATTTGTAGATATGTAGATGTGTGTTTCCTCACCAATAAAGATATCATGCATCCACTAGTTGTGCTTAGTTAGATTCTGCCATTTTGTCTAGAAAGTTTATCAAAAATTCATCCATAGCAGAAGTGAAGTAGTACATAATCATAGTAGTTATATCGTGAATGTATTGAGGGAAAAATTCTCCTATTGTAAAGTTTGAATGGAGAACAGGAGCATTGTTATGAAGTGGAGGGAAACTAGCATAACAAAATCATTCCTGCCCTCGTCAGTGTCAAACTCAACCGACTTATTCAATCCCTTTGTAATATCGAATTGTCCATTCTTTTTTTAAGTTCGAAGTGGCGTCTTAGAAATTTTGGTTTGACGACAGACTGATCGAATATCGTCTTCAATTTTTTTTATTTTGCCCTTCAATTATTGGGATGCCAAATATTTGAATGATATTATCAGGGCTTATGTCAACATCGCTAATCATACTAAAACATTCCCTCTCCTTTTTTTATAGCTTGACAATGGAAAGAATGTTTTTATCACTCCTTTTATGATATCCCTTTACAGCATCGCCTTTGTAGTAGGCATTACACATCAACCAAAAAGGTGTCTTCTTAAGAAGCTTTATATGCTTTTCGTTTATTTTACCTCAAAAATCAGACAAGTTATTTTAGAAGCTTAGGACATTCGACCTATATTGGTCTAATTTATTAACTTTTCTTATTGATTTATTTGTCCTCCTCTTATTATCTGCTTTTGTTTGCTTCTTGGGACCACTCTTTTCATAAATTTCTTTTTCAAAATTCTTTCCCTTTTGCGCCTTTGTCTTCAAAGTAATTTCTATAAAGAAAAATGCGTAAATATTAAAGTAAACAAATAAAGATTAAATTACATGTATTAAGAAATAACTTACACATAAAACAATAAAGTGCACGCACATTGAAATAAAATACAAGCTTCAAACCATAACGTATAAAACGTTTGCAATAAAATGCATGGATCAAAACATAAAGTACATGGATTTTGTACTCAAGAACAAATATATTTGAATAGATTACAGTAATGTTTAACAAAATTACATGCAATATTCTCTTAACACTTTGTACAAATCTCAACAAAATACAAGATATACGTAATACAAAATTTCAATAAATAAATTTCATACCGTCTGTTACACGGTAATACCTAAGACCTATTATTTGACAAGTTATAAACCAAGATTCTCTATTCGTAACATATTCACAAAATAAGTGATACAATGGATCCATGCTAAATGCGCCAACCATTTCAAAACCTCTTAAGCAATACTGCTCAATTCGTTTTGCTAAATCCTTAATTTTCGACTCAATCACTTGAAGCTTTCGCACATCCGAAGAGCATTTAATGTCTTCAAAGTAGTAGTAAAACTCAAGTAACTTTTTCTCTGAATCATTGATGCAAAGAAAAAAATGAATCATGTTATATAAGTAGTATTGACTGTCAATGTGAAAGGTTTTGTATTATTAAGATTTTCAAAGGTGCACCAAGAAATTTTGTAGTTGAACATGCTTGATAGTATGATTCCTAAACAATAACGTAGCACAAATACTTCTTACAAATAGTGGAATGTCATTCAAATGTCACTGGCGCAGACCACGATAGCATAGGATCTATGAAATATGGAGAGGACGTATATATTCTATTGATTTCTAAAAATGGACTAACTCCAATTTTATAATCACAAATAAAAAAAGAGAAGTAACTCAAATCACACACATAAGAGACAGTTTTTAGAGTGGTTCAACTGTAAAATAGCCTACCTCCACTGTTGTTGTTATTCAGTAAGGGTTTATAGTAGCTAAGTATGGTGAGCGTATAAGTGATTCGAGTTGTCTCTCGACCTAAAGGGGTAGTTTGTATTTATAAGGGTTCCAAACCCTAAAGATTGAGCACGTTTATATTTTCAAGCATTTACATTTGTGTACAATAAGTAAAACTCTTGGAATTCAGTGTTAGTTGATCTCGCTTCCGAGTAACTGTTGATGTTCCTATTGGTTGGCCTTCTGGAGTTGGTCGGCATTCCATACGACTAAGTGTCTATGAACCCGATCAAGTAGACTGGTCGACCATGTTGGCTCATAGGTGTACATTCATCATTGGTCCACGTGGGAGTACAATTTTTACATACAATAAAATCCCCAAACGCTCCATGCTTGATACTTGCGTAAATGCATAATACATAAAGTATACGCACGTTGGATGAACCAAATCAATTTCAATGTGCGTTTAATTTATTAATTTGCACGTACTATTTGAAAGTACACGCAAATTCATAAAGTACACACACATTATAAGTGATTTAATTCAATCCATTGTTACCACAATAATATACGAACATTAAATGTCGAGGTCTTGGACCACAATTAATACAACGTATGAAAATACACATAATTTGTATATATCCCCCAGTCCTTAATAAATTCCGCTGGCATGGACCACAATAGATATAGGATGTACTAAAATACACAGAGCATGTATATAATAGCATTCCTCAATAAATGCCACTGGTGCGGACCACAATAAATGTATGACCTATATAAATACAAATTATATGAATATATTCCAATCATGTATATATCCCCAATTCCCACAATTAATATGGAATGTACAAAAATACACAGAGAATGTATATATTCAAATTCTTCAATAAATGTCGCTGGTGCAGACCATAATTAATATAGGACCTATACAATTACTAAGAGTATATACATTTTCCAACTATTTGGATGTCCCCGGTCATCAATAAATGATGTATACAAGAGGAAACGTACAATGAGGAAATACATAAATGTGCAGTCCTCAACATGCAAAATGTGTGTTTTGCATTTAAAATCAGGGCAATAAATGTACAAGCTAGATTCATATTGTATTTTTCATATCATGAACAAACATAATGTGATTTCATTAGTTCATGTATAATGTTTATAAATTTATACATACGAGAACACAAATACATAATAAAATAGAAAAAAATAAAACACAAGGGCACAAAAATAGTGCATGGAACACACAACATAACAGTCAAAATACAATGAAAACAAGTAATATCGAAAATACAATGCTAAGAACACAATATATACAAAACATATGGTGTAATCTTAAGAACTAAACTTAAAAACACAATAATAAATTAAATACACAATAAATTGCATCAGATACATTATCGAATCATTTTTGTACGTCGTGTTGTTCATTTGAAGAGTAATCGAGTGAAAATGAGTAAAAGCATGATTGATATAGGGTTTACAAATTAAAAAACCTAGAAAAATTATCAATATATGAGCATGGATTCATACTTGTTTGTGTTATTTGAAATAATCTGATTGAAACTGAGAATCGTTTGTTAGAAGTTGATCGATGAGGGTTTTGATCGAAGAGATGGAGTATGATCATTTGGCGCTTGAATTTCTGTGAACTACGTTTATTTTCCAATTCAAGGGTATTTATTTGTTGGACCTAATCATTTAAAAAAAATTGGGGGCCTTGGTTTAGAGTCCAAAATTGTTAGTCCAAGGACTTGACATCAAAATCCCTATTAAATAATAACTTATCTCATTTTGGTGCCTCAATAGCTCTCGATAGAGACTATCTTAGCTCCTCAAGTTATACCCTTCTTTGTCTCTCACTAAATGTGACAGTCCAGTCTATATTAGATTTAACTACTAATGAAATTATATCAAAGTAAATATTTTAGATAAAATGTAAATAATTCAAATGAGATACTAATTATAGATCCAATCATCCACGTATGACTAGAAAACATGTGATGTCATTTTTCACATCTAATTGAGGTTAACCATGTGATGTCGTTTCCTATTTCAACTAGAAAAACCAAGGGCATTGACTAAATTAATGGAAAATGAAAGTGTAAAATGTAAAAAAACCATCCTGACTTACATGGAAAAGCTAAACCTTTATAATCACCACTTTATCAAATATAAAGAAACATAACAATTCATCCAAATCTTATATACTTGTATTGATATGAAACAATAATGGCTAGGTATAAAAGATGTTGATGTTGGGCTATCCACTCCACATGATCAAGAAATTGACCACTGTAAGTGGCATTCCCTAATACACACCAAAAGATAAAAGATGGCTCAAAGCGTTCTCACCACCACGCAGTGCAACAGAAGACCCATTAGCAAATGGATAATCCCTTCTCTTCATGCTTGTCTAGAGTGAAAAGAGCACTCATAGCCGTCCACATGTTAGGATGCAACTTGGTCTTCCAAATTCCTTCCAAAGAAAAGCATTAGCGTTTTTTTCATCAGAAATAGAGTAGAGTGACTTGACAGAGAATATACAACTGCCTCTACCCGCTAAGATAACTTTATCCCTTTCTCTCCCTGTTGTACCAGCGTATGAATATATATACAGATATATAAGAAAGAGGGAAGGTTGCAAAATAGGGAAGGCCAACAATTTTTTTTTCCTCTCTTTTCAAAACGCGGGAAGATGTGGCATTTCCAATACCATGTTTATATACATGCATTGTTCAATCGTGTGGGATTTCTGTAATTAAAGAGTTATTAATTAAAGATGCCACATGTTGTTCTAAGATGTAGGGACAATTTTAGTTATATATTATAGATATAGATTTGCATTTATGTCAATGCCACGTGTTATCCTTAGATTTCAGTCTATAATTTTTATATAGTTATATAGATTCAGCAAACCAAAACTCACGGATTGAAATATTTTACCCTCTCTCTTATAAGAAATAACACCATTCTCCACAATCTTAAATTTCCTTTGCACTAGTCAAAAGATGACGGGGATGATTTTTTTCCTCCTCCAAATCCTTCCAAGCACTCCTAGAGATGAAAGCTTAGTAATTTTTTTATAAAAATCACTTTTTCTCTGCTCACTCCTTCACAAAAATGTGAATATTTTTTTCTTTCTCTGTCTCTAACCTTAAAGAATCTCTCATACAACTTAAACCTTTTCCCTTGACCTATATAAATAGGTACATAAAGTGAGTTTTAACCAATTAGGGTTTTCAAAGAGTTTGGGCCTACTACTTGGGTAATGAACTATATAAAGGACATAAGACAAATAATTAAGTTGACCACCAAATAGAAATATGAAAATTTCATATTACACCGAATGATATATTTTTCCCCATTTAATTATAATTAATTCCACATAATTATAATTGCACCCCATTTTAAGTATCTCATATTTACTCGAATAACGAGGTCTTTTTTTAAAGTTAGACAGTGCATAATATGATTCGCAGTGTTAAACTTGCAATACCTATTTGGTGAAATTGCATTCGTTATTAATCGTTTTTCATCAACGTCTTCTGTATTCCTTAATCTCGAACTTAACTTATCTGATAATCCACCGAATTATAAAATCCACCTGTCGGGTTTACTAATAGAATCAGAACTTATAAGTTTATTAAGGGATGTCACAATCCAGGATATTTTTGAGACGCGAATTCCTCTGGAATATGATCTTAAATATATACATTTAAATATTTCCCAACTTGCAGAGATTTTCACCTGAAACACTAGAACACACCCATAACAATAAAATCAATAATTATATGAATATAGGAATCCTCAGAGTCCTTGCGTTTAATAATCTATGTAACCTTTGAAAATATTATGAGATTGTACAAGTCTAATATAGCCAATACCTAGAGTTGAATCTCACTCGTGGTCATGTTCAATATAATCCTGATGTACCAGTACAATTCTCTTTAAAACATTAGATAAGTTTTTAAACCATCATATAGGTTTCCGTAGTTAAGATACACTACTAAGATAGGACTCGAAGACTTAGATAGGATTTTAAATCCCTATGTAGATTATGAACTGTTTAATTGAACTAGCACTGGAATTTCAATCTTTTGTGATCAAGGTGAACCCAATTAATAAGAATTTCTATTGAGTTCAATCGCTGACATATATATAAAATATAAATATAAGACATTCTCACAAACATGAGTTTTATTTCAAAATTAACCTTACACGTTATAGCCATCCCAACCTCTCGTCAATCCGCTCGTGTGAAATGTCTGGGGCTCTCAAAGTTATTCATATAATGGTATTCGTTGGCGATGTGAGGTGTGTGAATATATAGAGATCAGAGTCACCAACCTATTTTACTCAAAATAGGCAAAATGGGTAGCCATGTATTAAGAGACAAGTGAAACCAATGATATTTGAGCTTGGATACTATGTTATGAAGTGGGAAGTTATTAAGCACCCACTCCGCCCTTTCGTTATCTCATGGGATAAAAAAATATTTCCCTTCTCCCAAATGCATAAACATGTGTATAATGTTAAAAGGTGATAAATGTACAGAGTGAAAGTATACATGAATGTGCAAGTGTGTGATAAGCGAAGTCATCATATAGAAATCATGAAAGAGATGAGAATGAATACTTATAATGAGATAATCTAGACAAACATAAATAAGGTGAAGGAATAAATATGTAAAAGTGATGAAAAGTGAGCGATACCCCAAAATCGTAATATCACCGTGTAAGAATAAATATGCATATAGGGACCACTAAAGAGATAATAAGATTAAGCAAATAAACTACATGGATGTAACGTCTAAATATATGAGTAAAAGGAAAATTTGTGGATGTGAACTAAATAATACAAGTAAGGAATGACTTGAATTCCAGAATAACTTCAGGATGCCTACGTGCCAAATATGACATCAAAGTCCATGTAGTTCATAATAAGACCAAGGTTGGGGTCTAACCCATAATACTCATCTAAAGTATATTTTATTAATGGAAAAGTGTGTGAAATGTGGTGAAGGCGTGAGAAAAAAAAGAGATAACTCTAAATTGGGAGTTATGGTGTGAATGCCTTTTTTGGTTTTTTTGATTTATAAAAAAGAATTGAAGATGTATATATAATAAAAAGGTTGGGATTAATGTAGAAACGGGTAAAAAAAAGCAAAGAATATGTTGAAAACACTAAAATATGTGAAATGGGATTTATTGGACTAATAATGTAAAGAGTGTTTGGATCTTTAAGCACTTTTGAATTATATTTTTGTAGGATGGTTTTGGAATGTATATAATGGTGGTGGAATGGTAAATAAAGGTAAGGCAAGTGTTAGATAATGTGGTGAGAGTGATGTATGTTAATTTTTAGGAATGTTTTCACATTGAAATCGAGGTGAGGTCCTTCTCAAATGAGGTCAGGTTTCCCTAAATAAGAGAAACCTATTTGGATAATCAGACCAAGCTGCCCTCGAGGACATGTCAGTCGGTATGCCCCCTTACCTACATGCTGATAGGATGGTCAGACTTGTTGGCCAAGAAAGCCTCCACCTGCAAGTAGGTAGGTGAGGTGTCGTGTATATAGGGAGGCATAAATAGGTTTTATGACATAAAACGTGAAGCGTTAATTCAATTCATTCACGACCTAGTCCGTTGGAAAGATAATTCGGAGATCTATGAAAATATATTATATACTCTTGGGTTAGAGAGTTGACTAACATCAAACAAGGTTTGAAAAGTGTGTAGTTGTTATTCGATTAAGGTTTGAAAGAGGACCAGGGGTTTAGGATTTGAAGGGACTTTATTTGGACATTATGGAGGAGTTTGGGGTGTTATACTAGGGTTTCTACAAATTACTTAGATTTGTGACATTAGTATAGCAAAATTCCATCGAAAATATAGATACCCAAAAGAATAATGTGAGTGTTGAGTCCCTTCGTGTCGAAACTCTGGTAAGGCTTGGAAGTTTGTATTTATAGAGAACCCAAAGTAAAATATGACCATGCTATGGTTAGAGGCTCGATTCTTTGTACCTTGTAAGCGAGGGTTATATTCTGATTTTTAGGAGTAAAAGGTTATTGTAGGAATGAAGCCTGGGGTTCAAAAAGGTGCAGGAGGAAATGAAGACTGAATTGGAGGGCTTTGAAGGATGTATTATGGCGGTTGAGGCCATCTTCTGAGGGACTAAGAGTGTTTGATGATCATGTTCTGATTCCAAGGGCTTAAAAATGGATGGTAGTGACTGCAACATGATTCTTAGGGCCTAGGTCTAATTCTGAGGAACTAATAAGTGTGTGAGATAAATACGGTAATCACGGCCTAACTATGAGGGTCAAGGTCAACTCTGAGAACCTAAAGGATATATGTTACCAATATGGGTATAATGGTGTAATTCTGAGGGCAGGGTTAATTTTAAGGAACTAAAGGATGTGTGTGACTAATACGGGGATCGCGACCTAATTTTGAGGGATCCACAGGCGTACTTCTATGACACTATGGGGAATCCTAGTGGGTATATAAGTGTTAATTATTTTTAGTTTTGTATTTCATTTTGGATTTAGATTTATAATTTTTATGTTTTGAAATTTTGGAAATATTCTTAAACTAATTTGACACATGCATTTTTACCAGCAGGGGGGGTTCTAAAGCGTCTATATGTGCTGGTGGATTGACCAAGGTGAAAGATATTTGGAATCACCTTCTTAGTGAGGTGAAGATCCTTGTACATGGTGAAGTCTGTGGGTACTTGGCGAGGGTATTGGACGACACATCTCCATCTCGATCTTCAATGGTGCTTTGTTAATTAGGGGAGATATGATGGGACATTATTTACACCTTTAACTTTGGTGTGGGGGAGATGTCAGTTACGCTTGCAAATATCTACCAGATTCTCGAGCTATCGTGTATGGGGACATAAATAATGGTCGATCGGTCCATTCGTTTGATAAATGCGGTGATTGAGGATGTGTTGAGGTCAATATAGAGCATCGGTATGGGGGAGTTAATGACTATGGATCTTCTAAAAGACATGTTGATTGGGCGGGTAGTAAATGTGGAGGATGAATAGCAGTTAAGGTAGGTAACGAGCCTATTTATATTGTTTATCTAAGGAGTACAGTGCTGGAAAAGAGCAATAATGACGTCCATATCTAGTTCCTTTCTTTCTTGCGAGATTTAACACGGATCCACTACTATGACTGGGGGATCTTGACATTGGTGAACAGCATGCCACTTTAGATGCGTTTAGACTCTGCCATCATCGTACTTTCACAGTTGCACCAAACCTTTTAGAGGCAACTTTATTTTTGAATTTTTATTTTTGCATGTAATTTTTGTGATAGGTTTTTTTATTTTTTTTCCTTTTTAATTTTTTAGGTATGGTTTTATGTGGTGATTTGGTATAACACCAAATTGATGCATTAGAAGTAGATGGATTTATTGCCTGGGATGAGTGAGTGGAGGAAGGAGATAGGGATGGCAATTCGGGCCAATGGGTAGTGTTTAGGTCTTGCCCAACACGACAAGACTTGATTTTATCCACCCAAACACGACATGACATGACATCGTGTTTATTTTTACCAACATGAACATGACCCGTTAATAACACGACCCGATACGAATAGCACAATAAAAAAAATCGTGTCAATTTGACACGATTAGCACAACCCGACACCATAACCTGTCAATTTAACAACACGATAACCCGTCAATTTACTATGTTCATTTGGGTCTAAATTGGGTTCTAATTGGGTTGAAATTGGGTCGTGTCAATTGGGCTCTAGCGGGTCATTGTTGGGCCAATTTCGTGTCAATTTCTTGGCATGGACACGACCCACTAACGAGCTTAAAAAACCAGGCCCGAACACGACCCGAACACGAATAGCTATTTTATTTTTGTGTTAATTTCATGTTGGATCGTATCGTGTTATCGTGTTCGGGTTCGAATTGCCACCCCTAGAAGGAGACATGGTCTCCAAGGCGTTGTTGTCCTTTAAGGATGTAAGGGTCGTTCTGAACTCCCTGCCGAACGAATAGGCGGGTTTTTATTCTGAATTTAGGATATTTCTTCCGGTTCTTATTTATTTGTATTTTGATGGATAAATTGATTTGGATAGAGAACATTATTCACCTTGGGCCAGTCGATGGATGATATGGGGTTTTCATCTTCCACGCTCAGATGTGTCAATTTCTCTCTCACGAATTTGGGTACAGTTGGTGCCTAGGGTAAGGATGTTCCTCTAGTGAATCCCCCTTTCTTTATGCAGGATTAGAGAACATGGTAGTGGAGGCAAAGATAGTGGCAATAATAGGGGAGAAGTACCCCACCTATACATATACGGTGGAAATTAATGACTCTTTGGGTCTTGCGATAAGTTGGTTGATGTCTCCATCTATCTATGGTACGGAGGGAGATTAACCTCTAGTGATGAGGACATGACGTTGTGGGGTATCGGTATCATCGACTCAGACTTATGGGAGTGGTTCTAGGGCAGCGAAGATTCCTCCACTTATAGAGTATGTGTTTCCATCCCGATATATCCGATTAGAGGGGGAGACGCGATATAGATTCCTCATTGTCCTTAAGCGATGTTAGAGGGTACATGTTCTTATCTGACTCGTTGATCTCTACATTATGATTCCTTCTTTTTTGTACTTGTTTATTTTGATATATATTCTTTATTCTCTCTTTGCAGACTATATCCGTACGGACTTCTTGGGTGAGAGATATCCTAGACTGGATGGCTTCTACGACTGAGCCAATTCAAGTGATGGCTTCGCTCCTTTAATGACAACCCATAGTAATTACACTCAATTGTATAGCAAAACAAGAGAGAGAGAGAGAGAGAGAATCTATGTCTCTTCCTAACTCAACTGTCCGTCCACCATCTTCTGAAGCGAAACTCTCGAAAGAAGATGAGTAGGATATCCGTGTACACAGCAAGAAGAAACAAAAAGAGAGCCACCACGAGCCCACACCCTTGGAGCAATTTTCAGGTGTGGCGATGGACTGTGACTCTGAGAGCCACCCCACTGTGAGAGAGGATGACACTACTGCTGCAAATACAAATGCTTGTGAGCCATCACAGCCAGTAAGTAAGATCATGAAGACGACTCTCTCTTACAAGGATGCGGTGGAGAGAAAAAAAGCAACAACACGGATATATACTTTGATGAAGCTACTGGGTGTTGGTCTGATGATGAGATGGATCTCAATGAGTGTGGGGACCTTGATCTCAACCACAACCCGGATACTGACCATGATCCATTGTGCCCAGTGGTTGTCATCCCACAGAAACATGTTGACAAACTCAAAAAAAAGTGTAAGGAAAGTGTCATTGTGAGTTTACTAGGACGCAGTATAGGGTTCAAATTGCTTGTCAACAAAGCCCCTACCATCTGGAATCTCCAGGGAGACTATGAGATCATTGACCTAGAAGAAGGACATTATCTCTTTAAGTTCGATATGAAAGAGGATTATTACTATGTCCTCACAGGGGGGCCATGGATTATCAATGGTCACTATATTATAGTTCGGTACTGGACGCCAAACTTTAACCCTCCAGACACCTGTGGAGTTACTACTGCCTTATGGGCAAGACTGCCAAAGTTACCTATCGAATGGTTTGATGAGAAAATTCTCTTCCACATAGGTAGTAAGCTTGGTAAACCAATCAAAACTGACTTCAACTCCATCTCCTCGACCAGAGGCAAGTATGCGAGGGTGTGTGTGGAAGTGGACATATCTAAACCTCTCATTCCATGTTACAAGTTGGATGGAAGGAAGTATCGCGTTGAATACGAATTCCTACCGTACATCTGCTTCATATGTGGGAGAGTTGGTCATAAGAGTGAACATTGCCACTTAAACCTAGCCGTGAGAAATTCGGAGGAGTCGCCGGAGATCCACAACCGAGCTCCGGCATACAGTACGATGCCACCAAACAGAAACGAAACAAACGAAACCCCTAACGGTCATAATTCTGTAGCCACAGGGAGAAGTGAAATGACATCGGGAAACAACGGACAAGACACAATAGACTCCAGCTTTGGGCCGTGGATGCTTGTCAGGCGCAGTACCAACCACAGAAGACAGAACTTAGGCAATAACCAAAGTAAAGCTAGTTCCCATAATAGGTTTGCCAGCCTCTCACATCACTCTGAGGATAACGGGTACGGGAATACACATAGGATAACAAACTAACCTAAGACAAGACAACCAACAAAGCAGAACAGTTCCCATGCAGCAGATAAAGGTCGTCTTCCAGCAGTTCTAGGTGACTACATGAAAGACAACTCACTTCCAACCAACAGTGGTACGTTGACTGCAAAATAGTGCAAAGACGGCCTGACCCCAAAGATTGCTCCTAACCCATGCAGCACGAATGACAGGCATGGTAAGTCCATATCAACGCTACAGGGGACGTGTCAGATGTCACCTCACCCGCCGTTTAGAGAGGTTGTCCCATCTGTGGACGTTGCCACAGCATCTGAAACCACAGGTATTAAATTAGCTACCACCAAGGTACGTACTTTCTTAAACCCTCCCAACCACTATTCTAATATTTTACACACGACTATAAATGAAACTAATTCCAACTTATTTAAAGGACAACATAGTGGAGAACCTTCCCACTGTGAACCTCTTAACACCAACCCCATCATCATTAACCCTCCGCCTGACCCATTAACAGTCACCAATGGAGTCCCCCCCATTCCCAATAGCAATGATAGGAAACCTGCAGATACAGTATCTAAATCTAATAGAGGGAATGGAGGAATTCACCCTAAACCTAGAGACGGAAATGGTGATCTATACGAGGGTGAAATGGAGTATTACCCAAACTCGAATTTTATTCAGAACCCCAAAAATAAAAGGAGCAGACAGACTAATGATGGGGAGGCTGATGGAAGTGGCCTCTGCCAACGAATCCATCTGTAGGGTCAAAAATATCCTCCCATGGCCACTGAATGTGGATCTCCCTATTACACCTAATCTTTTGTCTATGTCTGTGATCACTTGGAACTGTAGAGGGGTAGGGAAACCCCTGTTTAAACCCACTTTCAATGATCTCTGCAACAATTTTAAGCCTAGTGTGTTCATCATTATCGAATCTCAAGCCACGTTTTCCAGCTTCTCTAGCTTCTTTGAGGGTCTGGGATTCACCAACTGGGAGATCTCGGAGTCCAGAGGTCGCTCCGGCGGTATCTGGGTCCTATGGAATCAGAGCAACATACAACTCCGTCCTATCAATGTTTCCGATCAGGCCATCAACCTCCTTGTTACAATCAAGGGCTACGATGAATGGATACTATCCGCTATCTATGCTAGCCCTATATACACCCTGCGTCAAACCCTCTGGAACAACCTCAAAAATTTGGCTCGAGACCTTGATACCCCTTGGCTTGCCACGGGTGACTTTAATGACCACTTTAATTCCTCTGAGAAGAGAAGTTACTCCAGACATGATAAGGAGTATAAGTGTAACAAATTTATAGAGAACGTCAATAACTGCAATCTCACAGACCTTGGCAGCACAGGTCCACGACTCACCAAGACAAACAATAGAGACGGTTTTATGAACACCCTTATGAGACTGGATCGATTGCTGGCCAACCCTGATTGGCGTTTACAATTCCCGGACGTTGTGGTCGAGAATCTCCCTCGCACCGCCTCGGACCACTGCCCCATGCTCATCCGCCTCAAAGGTAAAAAACACAACATTTTCACTCCCCGCCCCTTTAGACTGCTTGCATGCTAGTTTGAACGAGTTGATTTTCAAAACATTATACTTAACAACTGGGTTAATAATCTCAGCTTCCAACATAACCTTGATAACTGTATTCCCTTAATTAAACATTGGAACCATGCTTTCTATGGGCACGTCAACTTAAATAGAAAACGTATTCTTAGTAGACTCAAAGGTATTCAAATTGCACAAGAAACACATTTCTCTCATAACCTCAATCTTCTTGAAAACCAACTGAAGAACGAGTACAACAACACCCTTCGGCATGAAGAAGTTCTTTGGGGAAAAAAATCCCGCATAAAATGGCTTAGTGAGGGTGACAAAAACACAAAATTTTTCCACACCTCTACCATCATTAGAAGGCGACGTAACAAGATTGATATATTAAAAATTGATGGGGCTTGGGTAGACAATTGTGAAAAGATTTCGCGGCATATGAATAACTACTTTATATCTTTTTTCACTACTGATTACTCCCCAATAAATAGAAATAATTTCATTAACTTCAATCACCCCCGATTTGAGGATGTTGACAATAACATTTTGGACCTCCCCTTATCAATTGACGAGGTCAGGCGTGCGGTGTTCAGCATGAATGGGCTCAAAGCCCCGGGCCCGGATGGTATCCAACCTATCTTCTATCATGCTTTTTGGGAAACTACCAAACTGTCCCTATTCAAATTTATGGAGTAATTTTTTTCTTCTATCTCCTTTCCGGAAATGGCTAACTCTAGCCATATCACTCTTATTCCGAAAATTGATAATCCAGAGAATATTACCCAGTTTAGACCTATCACTCTTTGTAATGTACCTTACAAAATTCTTGCCAAGATCATAGTAAATAGACTCCGACCAATCCTATGTAAAATCGTTAGCCCTAACCAAGCGAGTTTTCTTCCGGGTCGCCAGACTACGGATAATATTATTATTACCCAGGAGATTATTCATTCCCTGTATAAGAGAAAAGGTAAGAAAGGGGGGGCTATCTTTAAAATCGATCTCGAGAAAGCTTACGACAAAATTAGCTGGGAGTTCTTGGATCGTGTCCTCATCTGGTTCAACATCAGAACTAAACTTAGACGGCTCATCATTAGTTGTGTTACCAGTGCTTCCACTTCAGTCCTGTGGAATGGGGCACCACTACCGCCTTTTAAACCTTCTAGGGGACTCAGACAAGGCGATCCCCTATCCCCCTACCTGTTCGTCATGTGTCTGGAGTATTTAGGAGCATCCATCAACTATTAGGTGAATCAGGGATATTGGAAGGGTATTAAGGCCTCCCCCAATGGGCCCACCATCTCCCACCTCTTCTTTGCTAACGACCTCATTCTTTTCACCGAATCCTCTCAGAATAGTTGTAATGTTGTCATGAAGACTATCAATCATTTTTGTGATATCTCTAGTCAGACCATCAGCCTCCAGAAATAAAAAAATTTCATCTCCCCTAACGTCCCAAAACTGAGTGCGAGCGAGATTGGCAGAAGGTGCTGCATAAATATTACCAACGATCTGGGAATGTACCTTGGAAATAACCTCATCCATGGAAAAGTCAAAACTAACCACTTCAACCATATCATCGAGAAGGTCCAAAAGAGACTTGCTGGATGGAAATCCAAACTTCTTTCCCTCGCTGGACGGGCTACCCTCATACAGGCTGTCACCGCCACCATCCCTGTCTATAACATGCAAACTTCGATTTTCCCTAAAAAGATTAATGAAAAACTCGACAAACTTAATAGGAATTTTCTTTGGGGAGAGTTGTATGAGAAGAATAAAGTGCACCTTGTTAAGTGGGACACGGTTTGCCGCCCCAAAGAGCTTGGAGGACTGGGACTAAGGAGTAGTGAGGAGAATAACCGCGCCATTGTCTCTAAGCTTGGGTGGAAAACTATGAATAATAAAAACTCTCTATGGGTTCGTGTGATTAGAGAGAAGTATAATACGCACGACAATCCTAGAAATTGGACTCGTAAGGCCAATGCATCCAATGTTTGGAGGAGCATCTACAAGTGCAAAAGTGATATTATTAAAAATACCAAGTGGATTATTGGGGATGGGAAGTACACTAATATTTTCAAGGATTGGTGGGTGGGTACTTCCACCATATCCACACATCATAATATCCAACATGTGTCCAGTGTTTGCGACCTTATAAAGCAAGGGGCTTGGAATGAACAACTCATTAAGGACACCTTCAGTAATAACATTTCCAACTTAATCCTGGGTACTCCCCCCCCCCCCCCCCCCCCACATTCAGAATCAAGCTGACAGTCCTAGCTGGGGACCTTCCCCCAATGGAAAATTCTCGATTAAATCTTCTTATAACTCCCTTGTTAAAATTGACCTCAACATCCCACACTTCATCAACTGGAATCTCATTTGGAAACTAAAAATCCCTCAGAAACTTAAAACCTTCATTTGGCTAATCTTTCACAAGAAAATATTTACGAATTTCCAGAGATTTAATAGACGCATTTCTAATTCTAAACTTTGTGATTTCTGTGAGAATGATGAAGACGTGGAGCATGTACTTAGAAACTTCCACCTAGCCACTGCGGTGTGGGAACTCACCTTCCCCCCCCCCCCCCCCGGTGTGGAACACCCAGAAAAACATCAACTTTTTTAATTGGATTAAAGACAACATTTGGGATAAACCCATGCAATCTGGGCAGTCCCTTTTTATTTCCACACTTTGGCACGTCTGGACTGCACGTAATAAATGCATTTTTGATAAAAAAAAAAACTATCTCCTCGAACATGGTTTGGGCTAACTCTAGGGCCCTCGCAAGTGAAATTGCTCTACTTGCTATACCCAAAGTTAGTCCCAACCATGCTCCGGGTAATGTATCTAACTCCTCTTCAAGTGTCTACCCCTTTTCAGGCTACGAGATTTTTTAAGATGGCAGATATGACCCCTTTAGCAATCTGGGTGGATTTGGTGGCATGGGCAGCAACAATGAGCAACAGTGGATTATTGGATTTAGTGGCAGAATCATTGGAGATAGCAGCCCTATAAAATCTGAACTTGTGGGCATTCTGCATGGGCTGAACAAGGCTAAACTCAAGGCCTGGATGGGATGTTTACTTCGCAGTGACTGTCTGGATGTCTTCCACCTTCTGAATAGGCAGAACCACCAGAACCACCCACTGACTAACATAATTGTTGAGTGCATCGCTATTATGGCCGAAATGGAGATCAAGGTCTCACACATCAGGAGGTCGAATAATATGTGGGCTGATGGCCTTGCTCGCATTGGGAGGCGACAGACTCACGACTATATTGAATATGACGAGGTTCCGAAAGCTCTTTTCTGCCTCTTGGAGAATGTGGACCGGGGAAAGACCAAGGTTGCCCTCCAGGCTTGTACCGATCCTACCTACCGCATTGCCACCTTTGGGGGTTATATCCTTGATGACCGGGGGCATTGGAAGAGCGGCTACTACGGACGAATCAGGGGTACTCCTTCTCTCCTTCGTGCCCTGATGGAAGGCCTTTTTCACGGTCTCAATATGGCCAAAATGCGGGGTTGGAAGGATATTATTATCGAGACTACCTCCCACGAGCTTATTGATATCTTCAAAGGGGTCCAGTATCGCGAAACTGACTTTGAGAATATTAGGGTCGACTGTTACGAACTCATGAGAAAGGTGGGCGCGGACCTCATCTATGTCAATCCGGGTATGGTTCGGGGTGCGGACTGGCTGGCACGGGAGGCTAAAGTCCAAGAGGAGACCTTCGTTGAAATTGAGGAGATCCCCAAGGCTTTGCTCCGGATTCTTGTTAACCCTACGATGTTGTGTGTCACGTATTATGCTTTGCTACCCCCTTACCTTTCTGGTTCTGTCTTAAGTTTTTCTCTGTTGCCTTGATGGCTTATGGTATCTATGTGTAAACTCTAAGTAACCTTTTATATTTCAATGTTTACCAAAAAAAAATGACTTATGATGATTATGCCCCTTCCCTATGCTCCTAGAGTGAGGCCTTTAGCTTTCGCCATCGTGACAAGTATCCTCTTCATGGTCATTAATGCCTCCGGTAACTTTGTTAGGTTAGGGAAAAAGTTCGGGCTGTGTCTCGACAATTTTGTTATTTTCTCTATTATTTTTGTTCCATGTGCCTGAAAAATATGAGAAGAAAACATATATAAAATGATGGATTTTATTTAATTATCTTGATTTAGTGTCTTACTCTAAATGCACTTTTTAATTTCTCACTGAGGGTTTTAATGAAAAGTATGTAATATTTTAAGTTTTTGGATATTTTTAGATAAAAAATGCACGGGAGGTTTTGCTGTAAAAATTCAATGATTTTAGGACTTATTTGGATAAAAGAGAGGTGATACAGGACGACATGGCACCCGACCTACCTACCGGCATTTTAGTTTAAGGACTTGGATTTTCAGCCTTTGATACCCTCTTATTGCATCTTTGGTCCTTTGATTCCTGCAAAAATGCTGATGATTCAGCTGGTTTGACATTTTGTAGGAGACTTTGGATTTAAACGGGCTAATGGATTGTCTTTTAAATCAACGACCTTCTTTTCCTCCTCTCCCTTTGTTTTTAGCTTTTTGTCTTCTAATTGGATGTTCCCTATTAGAAGCATAATCTTACTACCTCGATGGCGTAAAAGTGATGTGCTTGTATAATGTGGATTACACTATATTTAACATGCGTCCGATGACTTTATGGCGTAACTAGTTAATTAAGTGGAGTCCTCTAGAGGCAACCGTACAATTATGGTGCCATGAGGACCATATATTCAAGTTTGTACTCGACGATGTGTGTTAAACCTATGGGTAATTATATGCTATGCTCAGTATTCACCCCCATGTGCTTGCCACGATGTTTGCATTTTTCATGTTCTCCAAGGGAAGTATTGAGTGAGATGCTTTATATATATTTCTCCATCCGTGGCCCGACCATTGGTACAATAGGGGGAATTTTTCACCTTGCGGTGCTGAAGTCAATACAGTATCAGGGTGCTTATTCTACCGATTATGATGGAGTTATGGTGTTAGGCATAACCATCAAGTTACTATTGGTGACAAGGAGTATGAGTGCAGACGCCCATGTCTCTGCCATAGTCTTATGGATACATTGCCACTATAATTTGACTTCAACTATATTGATAGAGGCATTGATAATCTTGGTGACTGGAAAGAGCATCTAGGGGAACTAGAATTAACAAAGTCACCTGGCCCGCACGTGCTTAATGCGGGCCATACGAATCAAATATCATTTGAGAGTCCAGTCCATAAAGAAGTCTCATCGGTGCGCACCACAAGGCAATTAGCTTAGATAAAGGGTAGGTGCAAATCCTTGTGATAATTATCAACTGAGTTGGGACTCTCCCAGGATCCTGTATAAATGCAAACCCACACCAATGAGGGAGGGGCATCGAACATTATATCGTCGAGCAATACTATAATTTTGTCATTCAGCCTTTTAAAGTTAATAAAGAGAAACCCCAAACCCCATGAACGTAGCCAATTTGTCAAACCATGTACATCTCATGTCATGTGTATTCTTGTACTCTCCTTATTGAGCATTTTACTTTGGTTATACTTATGTGCATTAAATACTCAAACTATAGGAAATCTCCACCTATAATTTGCGTCGTTTATAGGAAATGATTTGAATTCCTTTCCACCTAGATTAAACCTAAAAACTATCTCATTCATCCAATCAAAACCACGCGAATGGAAATGACCAGGAGGTCGTCAACATCACGACCATGATCTAGAGGGATGTCCTCTAGATCATGATAATTATAATGATCATATCAGGGTTACTAGTTTACCCCTCCCTCACAGAGGGACAACTTTTAGATTGGGGACTCTTACTAATCCTCAAACGCTCGTTGTCTCTCTCGTGAGGATAGAAAGGTAAACAACGATGAGCACGAGAGATCCTGTAAGATCTCAAAACTCATAAATAACTACAAGTAGCTCCGAGAAGAGAAGGCCGACAATAAACTTCAACATGAACAAAATGACGAGCTCCAATGACATTTAGAGAAGTTGGATAGGGGACTCACATGGAAAAGCACATGCACGACCATTGCTCACAAAGTCCTAGTACTCAGTCAACAAGAGCTCGCAGCCGAGGAAGGGGAACTCGCACAAGAAGAGAGGATTCTCCTATCAAAATGTCTCCTAAATGTAAACGACGAACCAATGTTCGACTAGAGGAAAGGGATCTCCATGATCTTATCAGGAGGGAAGTTGAAAGGCATCAGACCCATTAAGGATCCTTGATGACTAAGGAACTCTCCATAAAGGTGCTCATCTATCAAATGAAGTCACCATTAAAAAGATCTACAGAGGAGTTCGAACCCCTAAGAAGTTCACTCTTCCTAGATTCAAGATTTATGATGGGAAAACTGGTCCCACAAATCATGTGAGGTGGTATCTCCAGGTTATGACTTTTTGGAACAACAATGACGGCCTGATGTGTCGAATTTTCCCTTTCATCTTAGAAAATATTGAACAAATGTGGTTTGAGAAGCTAATTCACCGATTAATAAGTTACTTCAAGCATCTTTCTAAGGCCTTTACAAACAGATTCATCACCGGCCGCGTCCATCATGAAAGGATGGAATCACTCATGATGATGAAGAAGAAGCCCTAAGATACCCTCTGCGAGTACTCCATAAGGTATCGATAGGTGTACAGAGAAGTAGAGGATTGTACCCAGCAGTTTGTAGTGGTGTCCTTCAAAATATTAATGTCTAGCAATTCATTGATTTATAAGTCCTTGATTAAGCGAGAATCCATCACTATCGTCGTACTGATAGACGGAATTAAAAAGTACATAAAGGTTGAAGATATGATGACCAAAATGGGACGGGACAGAGAACTACAAAAACAACTAAAGAGCGAAGATAAAGAAGGAGTGAGGAAAAAATAAGGCATGAAGAAAAATGGGAAGCCGAAGTGAGCTGAGAAGAAGGACCCTGAGATGTTCTTTATGGAAGTCAACACGATTTTTATCGAGCCAATTTACAAAATATTTTTACAAGATCAAAGGGCAACCATAATTTAGATGGCGAGAGAAAATGTTCAGCGACCCTAAGAAGTGGAATTCAATGGTGAAATGTGCATACTACAAGGGTCACAGTTATAAGACTAAAAGCTGTAAGGCCCTGAAGTCCCACCTCGAGGAGCTAGTGCCGTATGGCCATTTAAATGATTTCGTTAAAAATAAGGAGAACCCAATATAGCCTATTATCGAATAGCGACCAGCAACATCCTGAAGGATGACATGGGGCACGAGTTCAAGGTGTTCCATAGAGCATCACGTCAAAGCCAGATAAAGGGGAAATACTTATAATGGAGGTCAAAAATCTCACAGTAGTCATGGAAGAATTTTAAATTTAACCGACTAAACCCATTGTGGGAAAATGCTGACGACCAGAAGATGAAAAGGACAGGCCCCGAATTTTAAAATTCTTACTAATTCAAAAAGTAATAATTTCCTTTTTAGATGCGGAAGCGAGAGATGGTTCAAATTAAACAAATTAACAAATTTTAATTTCTTTTCAAATTAAAATTAAAACCAAGTGAAATATGATGAAACACACACACAATTTTAATTTCACTTAAAACAACTAAATTCAACCCAAGTCCTAGAAATTTTCCTAAGTCATATTTTCAATATTACCAAATTAGGCCAAACCAATTTTATCAAATTAAGAGATGACTTGAATTAAATTAACAAAAAACATTACCCAAATTAAGTTTGCACCAATTTAATTAAGTAGTGATTAAAACCAAATTTTATCTTAAATTACCTAAGCATGCGTTCTAGGTGATTTTGAAAAGATAAAATAAACAATAAATCACTACGCCGCGATGTACAAGAAAAACCCACAAACGGGAAACAACCGAGAACAACCCTAGCCATAAGTCCACTAAGTATGGTATTTTACAAGTACAAGACACGAAAGACTTACAACACTTGACTCGACTCCTTTCAAGCCCCGATGCTCCTTCTTGTACCGTCCTCTACTTAGTTGACACCCTTGGACTACACCGAAACCTTGGAGTTCACCAATGAGGAACTAGGAAGAAACCGTGAACCACATATGTTGCCATATGAGAATGCCGTAGTAAAAACACCTTCTTCTTCTTTGGGGGATTTAGAAGCAAACCCAAACTTCTCTCCAAATGGTAGAGATCAAACTGATGCCAAACTCCAAGCAAAGTATATATATAGAGGAACTTTGATAAACAAACTTTGGGCGTAAACAAGAGTGTTTAATAAATAAAAAATTAAAAAAATAGACACTCATAAACATTAACTTTTTCTTGGAAGATTAAACTCTCAAAACTCTCTCTTGGAGATGGAGGATAGTGAAAAAGTTCAAAAGAAAAAGTTGGTTTCCGCACTTAATTAATCAAGTAAAAAGTTAGTGCGAAAAAAAGTGGAAAAAACTGCTCAAAAACTGTAAATTAGCTGTTCCCGCCAAAACTCGTTCGAACGAGATAACTCGTTAGATATCTCATTGGAAATCTCGTTCGAACGACTCTTCGAACGAAATTCCAGTGGCTAGTATGGGAACTCGTTGGCAGACCTTGTTCGAATGACATTCTCGTTCGAACAAAAAACTCGTTCGAACGACAATTCGAACGAACTTCCAGAAAGTGTAAATTTATATTTTTAGCCGAGAAACTTTATATACTTTAATTTGAAGTTTTAATGAAATCTTTCTGAAAATAAAAAACAGTTTAAAATAAAAGTTCACCCAATGAAAAATGTTCCAAGCTCCTATATATATATTCAAATGCATTCATACAAGGCACATTAAACTCGACATTTGATGAAGCTTTAATATCTTGGCCGCTGGATCTTCAACTTTAGTATGTCATAGGCTTGAAGGATGCTCAATAACTCTCTCCTATGACTCAAACGTTTTTGTCCGGAATTGATCCAAAACAACAAAGGACTCAATTGAAAATTTGTGTCCTTACAAATCTCCCCCTTTGGCTATTCTGGGATAAAAACCAACAAAAATCATAAAGGGCCGTCAAGCTCTACTAGACTAATAAAAAAGTCCCACCCAAAATAGAAATACAATGCTTGACTCAAATAACTCAAGGATCAATATCTTTGCCCAATGGTGAACGTTGCCACTTAGAAGAATTCATGCACACTTAAGCAAACTATCAAACGCATAGGGAATATCAAGAATATTAAATGCATAAAATAAATACTCCATGTTGATGCAAAAAACTGGACCGAATCCCATTTTTATGATCACAGATAAATAGATGAAAGCAATCCAATCAAGCACATAAGAGACAAAGATTTTTAAAGTGGTTCGGCTATGAATAAAACCTACGTCCACTATTATTTTATTCCCAGGGGTTTACAATAGCACCATAGGGTGTAGAGAGAGAAAGGATGTGTATCTTGTGTATGGGGTTTCTCATCCTTGTCCGATCTCCTTTTGGCTAAGGGAATACATGTATTTATAGTGATGGGAGATAAAGAGATTCATTGAATGTAGACATTTATACATTATGTCTACATTCAATGAATCTAATTGTTGAATTGCTTGGTATGCTATGCATTGTCATATATAGTATAAATGTACATTAATGCTCATTAAATGCATAGTTATCCTTTGATCTTCCTGGTTGGTATGCCGATCAACTCTCCTCGGGTGCCGACTAACACTCCTCGGGTGCCGACCAACTCTCCTCGGGTGTCGAATATTGCCACGTAGGATGACATGTGTCCTTTTCTGATTGGTCCTCGTAGATGGAGAATTTTTGCGTTAACAGAAGCCCCCAATGCTCCATGCTTGATGGTTTACTTGAAAGGATGGAGTATTTATTCTGCAGTGTTGCTCGGTGCTCGTGAAATTCTTGATCTACCTTCTTGATTTGTTCAACATAAAGTACATTATCTCCTGGACGACATATGATGCAGGCTGATCGACGGTTGCTAATCTTTCTTTTGAGGAACTCCGTGTGCTATGTATCACCCCTGGGAATTTGGATACAGCCATGCCATAGTATGTAGCTTGTAGCTTGTCATAATCTTCAAGTATGTTGATTGGTTCGCTAGCCGACCAACTGCCTCCTGTGCCGAGCCACTGAGTGCTAACTTCACGTGCTTGATTCTTCTAATTTATGATCCTCTGAATACTCTATCGAGTAACATACTAGCTTTTGAACCCAACTCTTCAATCTGATTAGTACCAAGCTAGTGGTGGATTTCGAAACATTTTCATACAACTTCTTCTACAATATTGGTCGGGATAGTAGTAGTAAAGATCTCAGTGCTGTAAATGCAAAATTTGACTTCTAAACTTCAATAGTATGTGCATAATAACTCCTGAATATGCCTCCTGAATTTCTGAATGCACCTCCTGAACTTCTGAATATGCCTCCGTGTGAGTTTGTGAAGTTGAATTTGGTGCTCGACTGCATGATGTTATAAGAATGTGCCACCAAATGAACAAATATATCTGTAACAGAAGCCCCCAAATGAACAAATACTTTATCGAGAACCTCCTAGATCGACCATACATGATGAATATGAGGATGCTCAAAGATCTTAACTTCATAAATTCTCCTCTTGCTTTAAATGATCCACCTGCTGGCGAGGAAGCTGTTTTAAAAGCAGAGGGGAAGAAACCAATAGAATGGGAATATTGATGTAATAAATTTGTATTTCATTCCTGATGTATTTTGTTTTTGATTTTAATGAAAGACTTTTATTTTTTTTCGCAATCTTAATTGCTATTGTCTTGTAAAATACTTTACATTTGTGCATATGTATCTGTTAAAAAGATAACAATATTGTGTTGTTTGTCGATCAACTTATTGTCGACTAGTTTGAATTTGTGGTAACCATTTGATAAAAAATGATGTTTTGTTTGTCGACCAACTTAGTAAAAAAGTTACGACTATCAAAAATGTTGCTCGATCACTTTCTCGTTTTCATAAAAATTTTCCGACCAACCAAGGTCGGTAAATTTTCCTTTTCGACCAACTACAGTTAGTGGGTTTTTATCCCCGACCAGCCATAGTTAGTGGATTTTTCCTCTACGAGCAACTTTGGCGCTTTCAGGAATAATCTTACCTCCCGACCAACATAAGTTGGCATTTTCGAGAATATATGTACTTCCTAACCAACATAAGTTGACATTTTTAGGAATATTTTGTTTCCTAACCAAACAGGTTGGCATTTTTAGGGATATTTTGTTTCCTAACCAAACAGGTTGGCATTTTTAGGATTATTTTGCTTCCTAGCCAAACAGGTTGGCATTTTTAGGAATATTTTGTTTCCTAGCCAAACAGGTTGGCATTTTTAGGAATATTTTGTTTCCTAACCAACCGAGGTTGGCATTTTTAGGAATATTTTGTTTCCTAGTCAAACAGGTTGGCATTTTTAGGAATATTTTGTTTCCTAACCAACCGAGGTTGGCATTTTTAGGAATATTTTTGCTGAGTAGTCTGAGCTTTGCTGAGTTTTGCCGAGTAGTGTGTAGCACTAGTATTCCCCAAAAAAATTTCAATAAAAGGAGCAGGTATAACAGCTTCACTTCCAAATGCCAGCATATATGGTGATTCTCCAGTTGCTGCTCGGGGAGTAATACGATAAGCCCACAGTACTGACTGTAACTCGTTGATCCAGTTTGCTTTTGCGTCACTTAGTCTTTTCTTCAATCCATTTAGCAGTGTTATGTTCGTCACTTTAGTCTGTCTGTTGCTTTGAGGATGTCATGGTGCCGAGTGTATCTTTAAGATATTAGACTGATGGCACTAGGCAGCGAACTCCTCGTTGTTAAATTGTGTTCCATGGTCTGTAATGAAGACATGAGGAAGACCATATAGACAGATGATATTCTTCTAGATAAATTGGTACACCTTGTCGTACGTCATATCAATGAGAGGCTCCTCTTCTACCCACTTAGTAAAATAATCCACTGCGACGACGAGGTATTTGAACCTTCCCCTGGTCGTTGGCAGTGGCCCGACCAGATCTATTCCCTACATGGAAAATGGCCAAGGGGAAGTGATGGGTGTCAACAATGCTTGTGGAGTTCTTCGGATGGAGGAAAAGCGCTGACACTTGTCACATTTCTTGGCATAGGCTATACAATCAGCTCTCATCATTGGCCAGTAGTATCCCTGCGTCATCATCCTTTGTAAAAGCGTCCGATTTGCTACATGGGCTCCACAAGACCCTTCATGGACCTCTTCAATCAAATTTTTTACCTCGGTGGGATGCACACATCTTTGCAAACCTTCCATAATTCCTCGTCTATATAGAATACCGTTAATTAATACATACCGAGCAGCTTTAAACTTCAATTTCTTGGCTGCGAGCTTATCAATTGGTAATTCTCCCTCCTCAATATATGCCCTAATGGGATCCATCCAAGATGGTCCTAAATCAAGGGTAATAAAATTCATCGTCAGATCTTCATCTATACTCCGACCAACTAAAACTTCAATTGGGATTATTCTTCATAGCTCGGTACGAGTAGTTGATGCTAATCGAGCTAAGGCGTCTACTCTCGCATTCTCCATTCTTGGTATCCTGACCAGCTGAATAGCAACAAATTCTGATACCAACTACATCACCTTTGCATGATACCTAATCAATGATTCTCCTTTGGCTGCATATATTCCCAACATTTGACTTACGATCAATTGAGAATCACTGAAGATAATAACCTGCTGCGCCTCCATAATTTTTGCCAAATTAAGACCTGCAATCATGGCCTCATACTCAACCTCATTATTGGAAGCTTTGAATTGGAATCGTAGGGCGTATTCCATGTCTACCTCGTCCGGGCTGTTCAAAATGATCCCTGCCCCACAGCCTGTTGTGCAAGATGAGCCATCTACATATAGCCTCCATATAGGTAACTCGTCTTCAAATTTCTGATCTGACAGAGTTCCTCGGTGAAATATTTGTTGCTTCCTTTCATCCTCCCCTGATATTTCTTTCTCCTCGTCGATCATCTTTTCTTGCCCTTTTACCAACCGGAGCTGGTCTGAGCTCGAAATTGATGATCCTGTAACATCCACTCGCCCTTTTACCAACCGGAGTTGGTCTGAGCTTGTGTCTGTTGATTCTGTAACATCCACAGGTTGATCAACGAGCAACTTTTGCTCCTCGGGGGTATCGGGATAGGTGAACTCTGCTATAAAATCTGCTATAGCCTGCCCTTTTAGCGATGATCTGGGTTCATAAACTATATCATATTCACCGAGCTCTATTGCCCAGTACATCAATCTCCCCGATTTTTCTGGCTTGTGAAGGTCTTGCCTCAATGGCATATCGGTATATACTACTATGGTATGAGCCTGGACCTATGGCCTCATTCTCCTACTTGCCTCAATAAGCGCCAGTGCTAACTTTTCCAGCCTTGGATATCTGATCTTTGCTCCTCAAAAGGCCTTACTTGTGTAGTAAATTGGTTTTTGCACTCCATTCTCCACTCTGATTAACGCCGAGCTAACTGCATTCTTGGACACTGCAAGATACAAGTACAATTTTTTCCATCACCGGCCTGGACAACAGTGGAGGTGCTCCCAGGTATTTCTTCAAGTCTTGAAAGGCCTTCTCACATTCATTATTCCACTCAAAAGTCTTTCGAAGCATTGTGAAGAATGGGAGACATCTAACAGTTACTCGCGATACAAATATGTTGAGTGCTACTACTCGTCCTATGAGACTCTGTACTTCTTTCTTCGTCGTTGGAGATCGCAGCCCTAATAGGGATTTGATCTTTTCAGGATTTTCTTCAATGCCTCGTTGATTGACAATGTACCCGAGAAACATGCCTTCTCGAACTCCAAATATGCACTTCGTCGGGTTCAGCTTCATT
Organism: Sambucus nigra; assembly: GCA_949130495.1. Lineage (NCBI taxonomy): Eukaryota > Viridiplantae > Streptophyta > Magnoliopsida > Dipsacales > Adoxaceae > Sambucus > Sambucus nigra. Next base: position 618,779,062 of record OX422211.1, on the reverse strand, counting down.
TGATATTTATCCAGTTGATCAAAGGTTTGGCCTAAGTCAACTAGATGATCGGCAGCTTTCTTGCTCTTTGTCAGCATATCGTCAACATAGACTTCCATATTGCAACTGATTTGTTCAACAAAGACCTTGTTCATCAGCCGCTGATATGTCGCACCTGCATTTTTCAAATCAAAAGGCATAACATTATAACAATAAGTTCCCCTAGGGGTAATGAAAGAAGTACTCTCCCTGTCTTCAAGTTTCATTTTAATCTGGTTGTAACCAGAATAAGCATCCATGAAGCTCAGTAGCTCGTGTCCCGAGGTAGCATCGGCTAGTTGATCAATTCGGGGCAGCGGAAAGTGATCCTTTGGGCATGCTTTATTGAGGTCGGTGAAGTCTACACACATCATACACTTGTTATTCTTCTTTTTTACCATCACCACATTTGCTAACCAGTCTGGATATTTAACGTCTTCGATAAAGCAAGCTTTCTGGAGCTTCTCGACCTCCTCTTGTATAGCTTGATTCTTCTCGGGACTGAATACTCTTCTTCTCTGCTTCACTGGTTTGATCTCCTTATTCACGTTGAGCTCGTGACATAAGAAATTTGGGTCTATCCCTGGCATATCTTCATGACTCCATGCAAAAGTTTGTCTTCTGCTTCTAAGGAAAGTTATCAATTCTTGTTTTAATGAGGCTTCCAACGACGAACATATTTGAGTAGTTCGTTCAGGGTGCTCGTCATCCAGAATGATATTTTCAGTAGCTTCCACCACTTGACCCTTCACGAGTTGCGACTCATCTCTAGGATCCAATGTTTCAATTTCTGCACCTTCATCCACTTGATAAGTAGTAGTCTTTTTCCTAAACTCCTCCAGCTCCTCTTGCTCGGCAGATGAATAATAACATTCTCGAGCTACTTTTTGATCACCTTTCACAACTCCTACTCCATAATTTGTTGGAAATTTTAGGCACTGATGTACTGTAGATGGAACTGCATCGAACTTCTTCAATCCTACTCTTAACTCGATTAAGTCAAGTATGAAGCTCTATGCCCAGGATTGGGGCATGTATGAAATGAATCTGATGGTGCCAATTGAATTGTTGTTTGCAGTCTTGCTGTTGTGTTGTGTGCAGTCTAGCTGCGTTGTTTTTGTTCGGTATTGACCTTTTAAGGTCTTTATGTGCTGTTGACGAGCATCCAAGAATTGTACTGGGCAGATAATTTTTCCTGAGCACCTGTTGAGGCTGAATCATATAAAAATTACGATTAGAATAATTATTCATCCGACCAATATATAGTGTGCATTGGCTTCAATATTGGACAATTTAAATATTCAGATAATAATATGAGAGATAACAATCAAAATATCTCGTGTTCTCATAAAAATATGATGTACATAAACGTGTCTCCATAAAAATATTTAACGGAGTTGTGATTATGAAATTTTTTTTATTCATATTTGAAATAAAAACCGATCCACTAATTTAATAAAATCGTGATTTGCAATATTTTGCAGATTTGATAAATGAAAAATTGGACAACCAATTTATGTTTATAATCATAAAGAGCATGACTGAATCAAAAGATGTATGTATGTATGTACAACATATAATTGATTATTCATATATTGATAAAATTGATCATATCAACACAATTACATAATATGATTATTTGTGCAGAGAACATAGTTTTCTTGAAGAGAGAGAAAAAGGGTCTGATTCAATTCATGTTAATATCGGAATGGAAAATACATAATCGTTCTTAATGCTTATCCATATCCTAACATATTTGTTTAGAAAATCTTCAAGTGGATCCATAGATGCAAGGATTTGTATGATATTTATGAGTCTAAAATTCACCAGATCCCTAAATTGAAATCGATCACACAGTTAGTGCATATAAAAATTATGACTAAATTAAAAGATTTCCAAATGAATCAAATTTGTATATACTCATATAAAAGAGATTTATGAATATAGAGAAATTATTTTATCTCCTTAAAGAAGAAATAATATAATATGTACACAAATTTCTCAAACATTGTGATTATGAAATGTACATTTATGCAGATTTGTAAAATTAGATTCAACAATTTGTGAATATAAAATCATGATTGAATTCAAATATGTATGCACAATATATAATTGATTTGATCTCTAATTTTATGGATATAAACATATGAGAATCATGATTTGAACAAAAATATAATGGGAATTTGAATAATCATCATAGATCTTTCACAAATTATTTCAAAATCAACAAAGAAAATTATCAAATCTTATCATCATCGTATATATTGGTATATTTAATCATTTAAAATATTTATTCCATGATATAAAATTGAAACTTGAGAATCAAGCAAAAAGTTATGATTTATGAAATCCACTATTTTTCAGAGATCTAAATAAGAATTAATCTAGCAGTTATGATTTAAAAATCATGATATGCAACATTTTGCAGATAAAAATTGGACAATTAATTTATGTATATAAACATAAAAATCATGATTGAATCAAAATATGCATGTTTAATATATAATTGATTATACATATAGAAAATAAAAACTTAGCTTTTGATGGAGAACAATGCTTGTAACACGTTCCCACAGACGGTGCCAATCTGTTGATGCAAAAAACTGGACCGAATCCCATTTTTATGATCACAGATTAATAGATGAAAGCAATCCAATCAAGCACATAAGAGACAAATATTTTTAAAGTGGTTCGGCTATGAATAAAGCCTACATCCACTATTATTTTATTCACAGGGGTTTACAATAGCACCATAGGGTGTGGAGAGAGAAATGATGTGTATCTTGTGTATGGGGTTTCTCATCCTTGTCCGATATCCTTTTGGCTAAGGGAATACATGTATTTATAGTGATGGGAGATAAAGAGATTCATTGAATGTAGACATTTATACATTATGTCTACATTCAACGAATCTAATTGTTGAATTGCTTGGTATGCTATGCGTTGTCATCTACAGTATAAATGTACATTAATGCTCATTAAATGCATAGTTATCCTTTGATCTTCCTGGTTGATATGCCGATCAACTCTCCTCGGGTGCCGACCAACACTCCTCGGGTGCCGACCAACTCTCCTCGGGTGTCGAATATTGCCACATAGGATGACATGTGTCCTTTTCTGATTGGTCCTCGTAGATGGAGAATTTTTGCGTTAACACTCACCCTAAATTAATTCTCCCCTATATCAACTATGATCTACCTAAGAAGGTCGCGACTCCCCCTAAGTTAAATCCCCCCCAAACTAAGATACGACTAATAGGATTAGATACCAATTATCCCCCTATCATTCTCCCCCTTTTTGTTCAGGAATAGACAAAGGCTAAAGAATTAAAGCATTAACTTTTCTCCTCCAATTAAAGCATATACACCCTCTAAACTAAGCAAGGGAAAAATAGAATGGGATAACAAGCTAAAGATGAAATAGTGTAAAAAGTGATGAGAATATTAAAGCACATGGGCAACAAAATCAAAACTAATCCAACAAATACAAATGGATACCAACTAAGATGCAAGAAACAGATACCAATATGATATATAAGTATTAAGCATGTGAAATCAATAAAGAATGCATCAAAATGGATACCAATTATGAATTAAAGCGTAGATGGACTAGAAAGCAAGGCAAAGACAAATAAAATATCATATATATGTATACACAATAGATAAAAACTAAGTATAAGTACACACATATAGATATAAACGCACAAATGACACAAAATAAGATAAGCTTTTCACACTCGTATGGCAAAAATTGGTCATATGGAAATGGAAGTGTTGGGGTGTGAACTAACAACAATTAAATTTAGACCCAATCACTTAAAACATGTTCACGGAGTTCTCAATTGATTGCAAACTTCATCACATTTCAATATAACTATAATACCCCGTATTTTTATGCTATATTAATTTGGGGATTTATTAATATTAATGTGAATTAATTATTTAATAAAAATCCAGAAATTAATTATGTTATAATTATTAACGTGATGAGAGTTAGTAATTATGGGAAAATTTGTTGAATATTACTAATGAGCAAAGTAATATATAATAGTGGCCATATTAAATGTCACGAGTGAATAAAATGATAATTTTATAAATTTGAGTCGGGATGCGCCCGTGTCGCGTCGGGACTAAATATTGATAAATAAAAGTAAATGTTTTATAAGTTGTTCATATGGTCGTTTTGAGTGCGTCAACGCGTCCAGAAGGGTCGAGATAGTCAGAAAAGTATACCCGGGAGTTTGATTTGGGTCTCGGGAAGTTTTTAGGCCTAATTAGTACCCCGGGAGGGCATTTTAGTCATTTTGTATTTTTGGGTAATTAAACCCACGAAAATTAAAGGGGTTATATCAGATGTTTAGGTTATCTCCTAGGGTTAGATAACTCAAAACACTAGAACGGCCATTGGAGAGGAGAGGAGAGAGCTCTCAAGGCATTCAAAGGCTCAAAACTCACCTATTTGCACCGCCGCCACCGCCAACGCGTAGATCGTGAGACGGGGAACGCAACCACACCAAATTCAACACCAAACCATATTTCTGAAAATCCCAGGCAAGTGTTTATCTTGCTTATTTCGTTGATGCATCATCCATATTAGTTTAGGATTTATTAGGATGAGATTTATGGAAGAAAAACCCAATTTGAGATGGGAAATTTTCATGTAGTGATGATTTATATGATATTCTAGAAACCCTTTGTCATGTAAAGGATTAAGATTTTGATTAAGAAAAGAGTTCTAATCAGATACAAACACTAAAAAAAAATTATTCCGGACGATCGGACCGTTGGAATTAGATGAAATTTTACAGAGAATTAGCTGAAGAAGAGAGGAAGCTACAGAAAAAAATTCAGCTCGATCGGACCGTTCAATATTTTTTAATATTTTTTTTTCTAGACAGTTTTATGTTTTGAGGACTCTTAGAGATAATAAAAATTCAATTAAAACTCCATTTTAATTCCGATTTCGAAACCGTTTGAAATTCTCATCTTTGAAAATAAAATTCAAAATCCTTTAATGTGAGACGAGAATTATATTTTTGGGATAATTACATAAGGAACGATGAAATCTTGTATTAAGGGGAGAGATTACGTAAACATGATTACGACGGAAAATAGATGAAGTCCTATTGAATTTATACTTGGGAGGATAGAGTCCATGAGGGTTACGTAGTAAGTTGGAAAAATCCTTCGAATTAAAATTAGAAACGAACCATTATACTTGATAAATATTAATGGGAAAATAAGGATAAATGTTCTGAATGTGGGTTATTGGATAAACCTAAATTGATATAATAAAAGTGGTATATTTATATGATTGTGTATGCATATATATATATATACTTGTGAAAATCATGACCGCGCTACTTGCTATCCATGAGGTTTCCGCGCTGGGATGATCTTATCTCGTGTGCCTTATGGGGGATATTGACTCGTACCCTAGAAGATAGAAATCCTAGGTACAGGCTATCGAATCGGTAGTCACGGTCCTGAGAGACGTGAGGGTATGTACTGACCTCTTGGACTTGGAAACTATGCTTCGCCTCAATATTGTTTGTGTATGTATTTATACAGTTCGAGAGTGATTCCGAACTTGTATTCCCTTTAGTACGATTGATACGGGGATTGGATAGCACAGTATGCCCGCACCATAATTATTATGTGGGGTGTTGTTAGAATATATATATTATACGAGTATTTAATATATATATGAACTTCTGAAATTTGGGAAACTGCCTATTGTGTTATGGTAAGTGAGACATGTATAATGACTCAAATTGGAAATACTTGTTTTGAAAAGTAGTATGATATTGAAAAACTTTATGAATCAATAAAGTTAAAATGAGCGTTTTGTACTAAATGAAATTTTCCTTTTAAACCATGATGTTGTTAAATCTTAAATCTTGAGAGTCACCTAAGATAAGTTAACTCCTTGGGGAAAGATAGTGTGATATATGATGAGATAGACCATTGGGAAGGTTAGTGCGATAGGAGTGCACATTAGAAGAGAGGTGAGAATTTCTCAAGAGAGTGTCCCACTAATATGTTGTTGCATTGGCTTGTATCAATTTAAATACTTGCTAAACGAATTTTTAAATCATATACACTATTGGGCTCTAACCCGTTTCCATTTCTCTTTCTCTCTTGTAAATATGTATGTATATATTACAGGTGCCCAGCCATAGGGGCGTCTTGCATAGGATCTTTTTGGCAGGAACGCGCTGCAGCTTAGGTGGGAGTTGCAGGCCTGTTGTTTAGACGACTTCGTCCATTTGATTCTACTCCTAGCATGTTCATTATTGGGGCATGTGTCGCCCTTTCCATTATTCAGTTGTTATTTGGATATTGTACTTCATCTATTTCTAGTATTGTCCCTTTGGGATTTATTATATTCTAGATGGTTTACTTTAAGTTTTATTGTTAGTAGCCAGTTGTTGAATGTTAAATTATTGGATTGATTGTTTAATAAAATAAATAAATAAAACTTGAAAGGAATGTTAAAAATGGTTTTGACACTTAGCTTAATTAATTAGGGTGTTTAAATTGGAAATTTATTTTTACGACAGTGATGCTAAGAATGAACCAACTGTTCACCTTGATTTTAATTTAATAAAGGAGTGATCGCCCGGTATTTAATTAGGCGGGGTGTCACAGGTGGTATCAGATCATCAGGTTCTAGTGTCCATAGGATCTGTACGGCTTATTTTCGCTTTCAGCTTAACGTTTTTGCTATAGAGCCCTATTTTTAGGATTGTTGTATTCCTGCTTTTACAATTACGTCTCCATCCATTTGGGATTTGATAATGACTAGAGACTAATAAACTTCTTCACGTTTCAGATGCCTCCGAGACGTGCACCGAAGGATAGGCGTGCCCAGGCCGAGCAGCCAGCAGCTCCGGCACAAGGCACTATGAATGCTAATGAAGTAGCCGCCATTGTTGCTCAGGCGGTGAATGCCACGCTAGCGGTGGTTCAGCAGGCTCCACCCCAGATTCAGGCAGTGGCGCCAGTACCAGCACAACTTCCATCTGCATGGGAGAGGGTTAGGGACTCTTTTCAGAAGGCGCATCCCTCTGAGTTCTCTGGTAGCTCAGATATCGTCACAGTCAGCCAATGGAAGAAAGACATCCAGCGGAATCTTCGTATGTATGAGTGCACCGACGTGAAAAGGCAGTTATTGGCTTCCTTTAAGCTGGTGGGGGCCGCTTTGCAGTGGTGGGAGTCCACTACCACCTTGGAGGAGAGGGACACGGTCCCTATTCAGTCGTTTTGGGAGAGGTTTGACCGCAAGTACTTTCCACCCGCCGTGCAAACTGAGATGAGGCGGAAATTACTGAATTTAAAACACGAGAACTCTACCGTTGCTGAGTATGAGGAGGAGTTCACGAGACTTCTCACCATAGTTCCAGATGAGGCACCTACTGATAGTAAGAAGATAATGTTGTTTGTGGACGGGTTAGCTTGGAGGATCCGTCAACATCTTATAGGGAATCTATCTCTGAGTACTTTCACTGATGTACTCAATGCTGCGTTACTACATTGCCAGGATCACCGCTTCCATCTGCAGGGAAGCAGGAGAGCAGGAGAGTCCAGCCAGCAGGGCAGGACCGGGGGTAGTAGTGCTAGTAGGGCACCATCTCATGGACAGACTCGTCATCACGAGCAGAGTTCCCATCAGGGGGACCCTACTAAGCGATTCCGTTCAGGTGATTCCAGGCAGGGATTTGGGGGTTATAGGCAGGGCCAGCAGGGCAAGCCTAATCAACAGGGCCAACAGGGACAACAGCGTGCTAATCAGGGACAACAGGGCCAGTGGCGGGGAGGTAACGGCCAGCAGGGCCATGGTCAGCAGGGTCAGAGGGGAGGTAACTTCAAAGGCCGGTGTTTTGTATGCGGCAAGCATGGTCATAAGCGCCAGGATTGCCCAGAGGGTAATAGGGCCCCACAGCAGCAGGGTGCCCGTAATGAGCCACAGAGACCACTTTTTCCAACTGCCCTCCCAGCTCCAGCCCAGGTGCCAGCCCTACCAGCCATTCCAGCAGCTCCAGTGCAGCAGGGGCAGTTATAGTACGGACGTGTCTATAACGTCCACCAGGTAGCAGCTCCACAGGCACCACCCACGATTGAGGGTATGTTTCCTATCCATGGTGCTATGGGTCGGGTTTTGTTTGATACTGGGGCGACACATTGTTTTATAGCTACGCATTTTACGAAGGCCTTAGGGTTGTTAGCCATAGCATAGAGCACAGTGACGTGTGTAGACTCACCACTGGGGAGTGGGTCGCTTATCTTCTTTATATGCCGGGGAGTGGGGGTAGAGATTGGTAGTTTGGTATTACCTGCAGACATGTTAGTCTTAGATATGCATGAGCATGATGTTATTATCGGTATGGATTGGCTCGCAGCTTATAGAGCCATGATTGATTGCTTCGTTGGGAGCATTGTTTTTGCCATTCCGGGGCAAGATATGTTTGTAGTGGCGATGCCTCGCCCAGAGGGAGGTTCGACCGCTCATTTGTACTATATAGAGGAGGATACCTCTAAGGAGGTTGTGATTCCTTTAGACTCAATCCCAATCGTTCGTGAGTATTCCGATGTATTCCAGGAGATACCAAGCCTACCCCCCAGTCGAGAGATAGACTTTGTCATAGATTTTTTGCCAGATACGAGACCTATAGCACGCGCTCCATACCGTATGGCTCCGACGGAGATGCGAGAGTTACGAGATCAGATAGAGCAGCTGTTAGGTCAGGGCTTCATTCGCAGGAGTACCTCACCTTGGGGCACTCCAGTCTTGTTTGTAAAGAAGAGAGATGGTTCACTGAGGTTATGTGTGGACTACCGGGAGTTGAACAAGGTCACGATACGGAATAAGTATCCGTTGCCTCAAATCGATGATCTGTTCGACCAGCTGAGGGGAGCAACTTTCTTTTCGAAGATAGATCTGAGGTCGGGGTGCCATCAACTACGTATTAGAGAGCCGGACATTTCAAAGACTGCCTTCTTGACGAGATATGGGTCTTACGAGTTCAGAGTGATGCCATTTGGTCTCACAAATGCTCCAGCCGTATTCATGGACTTAATGAACCGAGTATTCAGAGAGTTCTTGGATCAGTTTGTCATCGTCTTCATAGATGACATTTTGATATATTCACACTCCGAGGAGGAGCATGCCGAGAACTTGAGGCAGGTTCTTCAGACTTTACGAGAGCATCAGTTGTATGCTAAGTACGAGAAGTGTGGATTCTGATTACGAGAGGTACAGTTCTTGGGGCATGTTGTTTCTGAGCAGGGGATAGCAGTTGACCCGAGTAAAGTGTCAGCGGTGAGGGAGTGGGGACATTCCACGACACCGATGGAAGTGCGTAGTTTCTTGGGGTTAGCCGGATACTACAGGAGATTCATTCGGGGATTCTCCAAAATAGCGGGTCCATTGACGAACCTGACTCGCAAAGGGGTACCATATGTTTGGGATGATGCTTGTCAATTGGCTTTCGACGAGCTGAAAGGCAACCTTACTTCAGCGTCAGTCCTTGCTTTACCGAATCCGGGTGTGGAGTACCTGGTGTACACCGATGCCTCTTTACGGGGACTTGGGGGAGTACTTCAGCAGGAAGAGAAAGCTATAGCTTTTGCCTCCCGCAAGCTTAAGCCGCATGAGAAGAATTACCCCACCCACGACCTGGAGTTAACAGCGGTCGTTTTTGCACTGCGGATATGGAGACACTATTTATTGGGGGAGAAGTTCCGTTTGTTCACACACCACAAGTCACTGCAGTACCTATTCACTCAGCGAGAGCTGAATATGCGTCAGCGCAGATGGTTAGAGTTTGTGAAGGACAATCAGTTCGACATATAGTATCATCCGTGGAAAACCAACGTAGTTGCTGATGCATTGAGCCGTAGACCGGTAAATGAGGTAGCGGACGTCTGTAAAGAGAAGTGGAAGGAGTTGGGTCACCAGGACGCAGTAGCCCGTTCCTTCATATCTGTTATGACAGTCACACTCGATATTTTTACGAGGGTGATACAGGCACAGACCACATACCCGTTTTGCCAGGAGAATATTGTAAGGCTTTTAGCTGAAGGTGCTGAGTCCTATTCGGTTAGTTCGGACGGGGGTTTGAGGTTTAATGGGAGGTTAGTGGTTCCAGAAGGGGCAGAATTGTGTCATGCAGTGATGACCCAATTTCACGGGTCCCGATTTGCGGTACATCCTGGAGGAGATAAGATGTACCAGGATATGAGGAGGCAATACTGGTGGAGTGGGATGAAGAAGGACATTGCTGAGTTCATGTCCAAGTGTTATACCTGCCAGCTGGTGAAGGTGGACCATCAGAAACCGTTAGGATTACTTCAGCCATTAGAAGTACCCGCGTGGAAGTGGGAGAGTATTTCCATGGATTTTATTACAGGGTTACCTACATCACAATGGGGCCACGACTCCATCTGGGTGATTGTAGACCGTTTGACCAAGGTGGATCATTTTTTGCCGGTGCAGACAGATTATACCACAGGTCAGTATGCTCAGTTGTTCATTGCTGAGATTTTCATATTACATGGGGTGCCCCTGAATATTGTGTCAGATAGAGACAAGATTTTCCTATCACGTTTTTGGGAAAGCTTTCAGGAGGCTATGGGTACTGAGTTGAGGTTGAGTTCAGCTTATCAACTATAGACAGATGGACAGACAGAGCGTACTAATCAGATGTTAGAGGATATGCTACGCATGTGTGTTCTTGATTTTGGAGGAGGTTGGGAGCCACATCTTCCACTGGTAGAGTTTTCTTATAATAACTCTTATCAGTTTACGATTGGTATGGCTCCATTTGAGGCTTTGTATGGCAGGCCTTGTCGTTCTCCAACTTGTTGGCTCGAGGTGGGGGATAACAAATTGCTAGGACCAGAGGTGATTCAGGAAACCTCCGCGAGGATTGAGATGATTAGGAGTCGCATTCGAGTAGCCCAGGACAGGCAGAAGAGCTATGCCGATGCGAAACGGTTCTTCCGGAAGTTTAATGTGGGGGACCAAGTGTTACTGCGTGTATCTCCTATGAAGGGAGTGATGAGGTTCGGGAAGAAAGGGAAATTGGCCCCGAGGTACGTGGGACCATTTCCCATTATCGAGAGGATTGGGCCGGTAGCATACAGATTGGGACTTCCAGAGCATTTACATCGCATTCACGATGTATTCCACATCTCGTCGTTGAGACGGTATCTTCAGGATGATATGGACCATACTCACATCGCGATAGATGAGATAGACTTACAGCCTGACAGCTCTTACGAGGAGACCCCGGTGGCTATCCTAGACTATAGTGAGAGGATATTGAGTTTGAAGATAGTTCTACTTGTACGGGTCCAGTGGGAGCATCATAACGTGGAGGAATCGACTTGGGAGCGCGAGGCCGATATGCGCGAGAGATATCCAGATTTGTTCTTACCAGGTATGCCTTATTTTCCGAATTTCAGGACGAAATTCCGTTATTAGGCGGGAAGTATGTAATACCCCGTATTTTTATGCTATATTAATTTGGGGATTTATTAATATTAATGTGAATTAATTATTTAATAAAAATCCAGAAATTAATTATGTTATAATTATTAACATGATGAGAGTTAGTAATTATGGGAAAATTTGTTGAATATTACTAATGACCAAAGTAATATATAATAGTGGCCATATTAAATGTCACGAGTGAATAAAATGACAATTTTAGAAATTTGAGTCGGGACGCGCCCGTGTCGCATCGGGACTAAATATTGATAAATAAAAGTAAATATTTTATAAGTTGTTCGTATGGTCGTTTTGAGTGCGCCAACGCGTCCAAAAGGGTCGAGATAGTCAGAAAAGTATACCCGGGAGTTTGATTTGGGTCTCAGGGAGTTTTTAGGCCTAATTAGTACCCAGGGAGGGCATTTTAGTCATTTTGTATTTTTGGGTAATTAAACCCACGAAAATTAAAGGGGTTATATCAGATGTTTAGGTTATCTCCTAGGGTTAGATAACTCAAAACACTAGAACGGCCATTGGAGAGGAGAGGAGAGAGCTCTCAAGGCATTCCAAGGCTCAAAACTCACCTGTTTGCACCGCCGCCAACGCGTAGATCGCGAGACGGGGAACGCAACCACACCAAATTCAACACCAAACCAGATTTCTGAAAATCCCAGGCAAGTGTTTATCTTGCTTATTTCGTTGATGCATCATCCATATTAGTTTAGGAGTAATTCGGATGAGATTTATGAAAGAAAAACCCAATTTGAGATGGGAAATTTTTATGTTGTGATGATTTATATGATATTCTGGAAACCCTTTTTCATGTAAAGGATTAAGAGTTTGATTAAGAAAAGAGTTCTAATCAGATATAAACACTAAAAAAAATTTATTCCGGACTATCGGACCGTTGGAATTGGATGAAATTTTACAGAGAATTAGCTGAATATGAGAGGAAGCTACAGAAAAAAATTCAGCTCGATCGGACCGTTCAATATTTTTTAATATTTTTTTTTTGCTAGACAGTTTTATGTTTTGAGGACTCTTAGAGATAATAAAAATTCAATTAAAACTCCATTTTAATTCCGATTTCGAAACCGTTTGAAATTATCATCTTAGAAAATAAAATTCAAAATCCTTTAATGTGAGACGAGAATTATATTTTTGGGATAATTACATAAGGAACGATGAAATCTTGTATTAAGGGGTGAGATTACGTAAACATGATTACGACGGAAAATAGATGAAGTCCTACTGAATTTATACTTGGGAGGATAGAGTCCATGAGGGTTACGTAGTAAGTTGGAAAAACCCTTCGAATTAAAATTAGAAACGAACCATTATACTTGATAAATATTAATGGGAAAATAAGGATAAATGTTCTGAATGTGGGTTATTGGATAAACCTAAATTGATATAATAAAAGTGGTATATTTATATGATTGTGTATGCATGCATATATATATATATATATATATATATATATATATATATATATATATATATATACTTGTGAAAATCATGACCGCGCTACTTGCTATCCATGAGGTTTCCGCGCTGGGATGATCTTATCTCGTGTGCCTTATGGGGGATATTGACTCGTACCCTAGAAGATAGAAATCCTAGGTACAGGCTATCGAATCGGTAGTCATGGTCCTAAGAGACGTGAGGGTATGTACTGACCTCTTTGACTTGGAAACTATGCTTCGCCTCAATATTGTTTGTGTATGTATTTATACAGTTCGAGAGTGATTCCGAACTTGTATTCCCTTTAGTACGATTGATACGGGGATTGGATAGCATAGTATGCCCGCACCATAATTATTATGTAGGGTGTTGTTAGAATATATATATTATACGAGTATTTAATATATATATGAACTTCTGAAATTTGGGAAACTGCCTACTGTGTTATGGTAAGTGAGACATGTATAATGACTCAAATTGGAAATACTTGTTTTGAAAAGTATAGTATGATATTGAAAAACTTTATGAATCAATAAAGTTAAAATGAGCGTTTTGTACTAAATGAAATTTTCCTTTTAAACCATGATGTTGTTAAATCTTAAATCTTGAGAGTCACCTAAGATAAGTTAACTCCTTGGGGAAAGATAGTGTGATATATGATGAGATAGACCATTGGGAAGGTTAGTGCGATAGGAGTGCACATTAGAAGAGAGGTGAGAATTTCTTAAGAGAGTGTCGCACTAATATGTTGTTTCATTGGCCTGTATCAATTTAAATACTTGCTAAACGAATTTTTAAATCATATACACTATCGGGCTCTGACCCGTTTCCATTTCTCTTTCTCTCTTGTATATATGTATGTATATATTATAGGTTCCCAGCCACAGGGGCGTCTTGCATAGGATCTTTTGGCAGGAACCCACCACAGCTTAGGTGGGAGTTGCTGGCTTGTTGTTTAGACGACTTCGTCCATTTGATTCTACTCCTAGCATGTTCATTATTGGGGCATGTGTCGCCCTTTCCATTATTCAGTTGTTATTTGGATATTGTACTTCATCTATTTCTAGTATTGTCACTTTGGGATTTATTATATTATGGATGGTTTACTTTAAGTTTTATTGTTAGTAGCCAGTTGTTGAATGTTAAATTATTAGATTGATTATTTAATAAAATAAATAAATAAAACTTGAAAGGAATGTTAAAAATGGTTTTGACACTTAGCTTAATTAATTAGGGTGTTTAAATTGGAAATTTATTTTTAGGACAGTGATGCTAAGAATGAACCAACTGTTCACCTTGATTTTAATTTAATAAAGGAGTGATCGCCCGGTATTTAATTAGGCGGGGTGTCACAATAACCTCATGTGACAATATAATATGAACTCAATGAACAAACATACACAATTCATACAAGCCTAGCATATTGATAATTCCACAAACCAATAGAGTCATGACATTGAAAACGCAACTGGGATAATCGGATATTGTGCAAACTGTTGATATACCATCCAAACTCCCTCAATAAGCATATATATTATTCTTTTGACTGAATAAATCAACAAAACATAGGCCTTGGCAATTATTTTTCTTTTTAATGCCATATTTTCTTTAAGGCCTTTGGACCATGTATTTCTTTTAGGTCCAAGCAAATGGTGGCTTACTATTCGCAAATGATAATAAATTGTTTCGGAGCCCTTCCCCGTGCACATTTATATATAACATTTTTATATCTCAGACAAATTTCACCTGCAACGGATTTTGACATGCACTAGTCCTCCTAGGTCACAAATATTTAGATGACAAGATTGGTAGGAGAACACCTTACAAAGCTCAAATATACATATGAAGTTAAAATTTCAAATGAACCCGTGCAAGTGTGAATTAAGGCATATAAAAATAGAATCCATTTAATCAACACAAAATCCAACTACTCCATGTAAGCATGGTAAAGAACATAATAAGGATTGATAATCTAAACCAAAAGTTCTACCCATATGGAAGCGTAAAAGAAAGGATTTTAACACAAGTATATGTCACATAAAGTGTGTCAAACTAAAATACACACACAAAAATATTTTTGAGTTTTTGAAATTTTTAACCAAAAATAAAAATATATACTCAAAAGACACACAAAAATCATTTGTATTTTTCATTAAGGTTAAATAACTCATAATATAAAACATAAATGATAAAAAAAAATATTTTTGTATTTTTCATTTAATGCAAACAAAATGAAGAAAATATAATACAAAAGATAAACAAAAATCATTATTCTAGCATGTGATTAAGCATGAAGTATAGACTAGAAAATGACGAACCAGGTATACATTTAGAATGATAATATAGCATGAAGTACAAAAGCTAAAGTATGCAATCAAAACTAACACATTCAACCTTTAGATTTTGCGAGGGAGGAATCATGTGAAAGTAGATGAGAATCAAACACCCTATCTTGTAAAGCTACCAAATCGGATTTCCTAACCCAAATTAAAGATGAATGACGATCTCGGGGCGTAGGAATCTTAGCTACCTTGGTTGCCATACGTTGGGTTTTTCTATAACCTCGTTTAAGATCAAAACAAAATTTCCTAAGATGACTTTTTCGACCACAATGTGCACAAGTAAACATGTCGAAAATTGGTACCCAAGGATTGATCTCTAAAGACTTTCCTAGGTGATTCTCCTAAAACATGGATTTTGGCTTTATGAGTAGATTCATTACAAGTATCGAAGCCTAAACCACAAGTGTCATTTTTAATTTGGACCGTTCTTAAAATTTTATCTAGTTTCTCTGAACAACACTCCAAATCAAATTTGACTTTCCTAGAATCTTTTAATTTGTTTTCTAATTCTAAAATTCTAGACTCTAACAAAATATTTCTTTCTTCAAACTCGAGAAGCTCTTTTTTCATTGGCTCCATTAAACTTCTAAGGTTATCTCTCTCGCCTTCTATATATTCAAGCTTCTCTCAAAGAGATGCCTCTCGTGTCCTAAGGTATTCCACTAAAGCACTATCATCAACGACCTTGACATGCTCTGTTAAATAAGCTTCTAACTTCAAATTAGCTCTTTTTATTTTAATATATTCTTCATAAAGTTCTTAAAAAGCATTTTGAAGTTCACTCACATAAACCTCTTCTTCATTTCCACTCTCTCTTTCTTCTCCACTCTCGCCACCATCAAAGACAAGGGAATCATAAACTTTGACCTTGGAAGTGTCATGTGTTAAAATTTCATTAATAGATGAGTTCTCACTATCACTCACATGACTAGCCATAAAAGCCACAATATTGGGCTTAGAGGAGGAATCGGGTCCCTCTTCATTATCACTATCACTAAGGGTTGAATTAAAAGACTTTGGTTGCTTACCCTCTCTCCTTAGTTTAGTGGGGCACTCAAAAGCCCTATGGGCATACCCTTCACAACCAAAACACCTATTTGACTCATCCCTAATAATTTTCATTAATAGTTTTAGGGATCTTCTCGGCTTTGTCATTCATAGATTTTTCAAATTTCTTAAAATAATTTTTAAATTTATCTTTGTTCAATTTAAGAAATTTTTGAAATTTTCTAGCAAACATAGCCATGTCATCCGAGTCACTATCACTATCACACTCTACTACTTGTTTTTCCTCTTTTCGGGCTTTTAAAGCAACGCCCTTTTCTATTTTCTTTTCAGTTTTAGAGGGAAACATGTCCAGTTCATTGGTTTGTAAATCACCTACGAGCTCTTCTAATTTCGTAGAGGCTAAGGTTGACAAAGAATTTAAAACGGTCACTTTTGGAATAAATCTATCGGGTGGGGACCTTAAAATTTTCTTTACTACTCGGTTGTCGGGTATTTTCTCTCCCAAATTAAAAGATTAATTAACTATATCGAAAAGTCTAGCATAAATTCATCAAAAGTTTCTTTTTCGTTCATTTTGATGGTTTCAAATTGAGTGGTGAGGTTTTGGAGTTTCGAAGCTTTAACGACACTAGTACCTTCATGAGTGAGTTGTAAAATATCCCAAGCTTCTTTAGTGGTTTCACACGTCATAATGCGACGGAATTCATCTGATGTGACCACGCTAAACAAGGCATTTAAACCTTGAGCATTAAAATTTGAAAGTTTAAATTCATTCTCACTCCATTTATCGGCCAGTTTGGGAACACGCACATTATCCACTAAATGTATAGGTGGGGATCACCTGAAGCGACCACAAATGTGTTCTAGTGTACGTGCTATATAGGCTTAAGTTCAAGCTTGTCGCTCAAGTAATAAACCCGGTAAGTCGGGATCGTATCCACAGGGAGAAAAGGACAATAAGTAAGAATAGCTAATTTAACCCTCAAGTGATCCAAGAAGAAATGAAAAGATGTTTGTTGGTGATCTTTGAAACTATTATAAAGTAAGAGCAATAATTGACGCTATGAATAAACTAAGTGCTTAAGAACACAAATTAAAGAGAGTGAATATAAAGATGGAAAAAATATAGGCTAGGAAACAATCCCCCAAACCCTAGTAATTTATCAGATAGAATGCTAGAATTATAAATTATAAATTGGAATGAATCCAATCTTTATAGATCTAAAGCATTACATATATGAGGGTACTAGCCCGCATCATATGAAATCAAAGGTAAATATAAAGCGGTGTAGGACAATTATACTCGCATCGTATTCTTAAACATCCCAGGTACCTAGGGTAAGAGAGATTAAAAGATCTACCATGGTTGTAGAATTATCTTAAACGATTCATCCAATTATTTAATTTAAATTCTATTTCCTATATAGATAAATTATATCGGGATGGGTTCATGCATCCCAACCCTTACAAATTAGCTAAACATGATGAAAACAAAAGAAAACTCCCGAATTAAAGTGCAGGAATTCATAATTAGATCTAAAAATTTGAGAACAAGACTTGGGAATGGAAAACGAGAAAGCAATAATTAATAACACTAACTACGAAAGCAGTAAAAATAGAGAATTTAAAATTACTTGGAGAATGAAGAAATCTGAAACTAAAACTTGAATCTTGAATTGTACTTCAATCTTGAATAGTAGCAAAATTTTCAAACTAGAGTTCTTGGTTACAAGAACCCCTTAAAACTGAAAAGAAGGCTAAACTAACTCTAAAACTTGTCTAAGAACAACTCTCTTGGAAGGATGTAGGGCTTGGCGTTTTATACACATAAAAAATGACTTTTCCCATGCCTCTCCACGTTTTACAACTAATAAAAACGAATTAAAGAAGAAATGTCAAGAGTTTTGACTCTTCAGCTTCCAGAATTAATTTCAACTTTTGACTTTATGTCTCCAACTTTAAATGGGCATAACTTCTTCACCGTAGCTCGGATTGGGGGGCCGTTTTTTCCAATGTTCTTGTAATTTAGACCTCTTCAACTTTCTAGTTGACCCCACCTCCGTACTAAGGCTGGAAAATTATGACAATTCCCTTCAACTCTATATTTCTTGGTTTCTTTCACTATTTTGAGTTCTCCTTCGCACTAACTTGCATGAAATACCTATAAAGCACATGAGAAATACACAAAACACGAAATACTTGCCAAAAGAGGTTAGTAGCATAAATACGAGACAAATCCAAGCTATTTACACTACACGGGATCATAAAAATACCCAAATTAAGGGGATAAATGTGAAGAATATGTGCCTAATCACCACCCACTAACGACAGACGACCAAACCCTCTTATCGATAGATTTATTGTCGATTTCATCCGCGCTTTCCAATACGCACAGTTAGAACCATCGAAAATAGGGAATTTTGAAAACGGGGAAAATTCCATTTTAGCCAAAAATAATTAAAGGATCTTAACGAAGTAATTTATCGTTTTGACTCTGATACCAATTTGAAAAGGAAGGGCCCCCAATTTTAAAATTCTTACCACTTCAAAAAGTAATAATTTCCTTTTTAGATGTGGAAGCGAGAGATGGTTCAAATTAAACAAATTAACAAATTTTAATTTCTTTTCAAGTTAAAATTAAAATCAAGTGAAATATGATGAAACACACACACAATTTTAATTTCACTTAAACCAACTAAATTCAATCCAAGTCCTAGAAATTTTCCTAAGTCATATTTTCAATATTACCAAATTAGGCCAAACCAATTTTATCAAATTAAGCGACGACTTGAATTAAATTAACAAAAAATAATACCCAAATTAAGTTTGCACCAATTTATTTAAGTAGTGATTAAAACCAAATTTTATCTTGAATTACCTAAGCATGCGTTCTAGGTGATTTTGCAAAAGATAAAATAAACAATAAATCACTACGCCGCGATGTACGAGGAAAAACCCAAAAACGGGAAACAACCCCGGACAGCCATAGCCATAAGTCCACTAAGTATGGTATTTTACAAGTACAAGACACGAAAGACTTATAACACTCGGCTCGACTCCTTTCAAGCCCCAATGCTCCTTCTTGTACTGACATCTTCTTAGTTGATAATCCCGGACTCCACCAGAACCTAGGAATTCACCAATGAGGAACTAGGAAGCAACCATCAACCACATGTGGTGCCTTTCACCATATGAGAATGCCGCAGCAAAAACACCTTCTTCTTCTTTGTGGGATTTAGAAGAAAACCCAAACTTCTCTTCAAATGGTAGAGATCAAATCGATGACAAACTCCAAGAAAAGTATATAGAGAGAGGAACTTGGATAAACAAACTTTGGGTGTAAACAAGAGTGTTTAATAATTTTTTCTTGAAAAAATAGACACTCATAAACATGAACTTTTTCTTGGAAGATTAAACTCTCAAAACTCTCTCTTGGAGATGGAGGATATTGAAAAAGTTCAAAAGAAAAAGTTGTTTTCCACACTTAATTAATCAGGTAAAAAGTTAGTGGGAAAAGAAGTGGAAAAGTGGGGAAAACTGCTCGAAAATTGCCAATTAACTGTTCCCGCCAAAACTCGTTCGAACGAGATTTTCGTTCAAACGAAGTCTCGTTCGAACGAGCCTTCTAATGAAGTGACAGTGTGAACTCGTTAGATATTTCGTTGGAAATCTCGTTCGAACATCATTCTCGTTCGAACGACTCTTCGAACGACATTCCAGTGGCCAGTATGGGAACTCGTTGGTAGACCTCGTTCGAAAGACAATTCGAACGAACTTCCAGAAAGTGTAAATTTCTATTTTTGGCCCAAAAATTTTATATACTTTATTTTAAAGTTTTAATGAAATCTTTCTGAAAATAAACAACCCTTTAAAATAAGATTTCACCCAATGAAAAATGTTCCAAGCTCCTATATATATATATATATATATATATATATATATATATATATATTCAAATGCATTCATACCTTAGGAGCAATGGAACCATTGTTGTTGACATAGAAACCAGTCACATTAAACTCGGCATTTGATGAAGCTTTATTATCTTGGTCGCTACGTCTTCAACTTTAGTATGTCATAGGCTTGAAGGATGTTCAATAACTCTCTCCTATGACTCAAACTTTTTTGTCTGGAATTGAGCCAAAACAATTAAGGACTCAATTGGAAATCCGTGTCCTTACAGAAGACACTGACTACTTGAAGCACAACGTCTTCACTAATAACGATTAGTTCGGAGTGGGGACCCCCTACAACTATGCCCTTGTTATCACTCATAAAATCCAATTGGGATGTGGATAAGATCTTGGTGGACCAAGGAAGTTACTCAGACATTATAACCTGAGAAGATTCAACCACTTGAATCTGCCTATGAAAGATTTAGAAGAAGCCCTTATTCCTTTGGTCAGATTTAAAGGAAGAATAAGTGTGACCTTAGGGAAGGTGGTTCTCCCTGTTTGGACTGGAGGGATCTCAAAGCTCATATAATTCATTATGGTGGATATTGACTCACCCTAATATGCCATCCTCGATCGAGGGTGGATAGATGACATAATGGTTCTCCCGTCTAACTACCATCAAAAGATAAAGTGTTTTTTCAATAAGGGAATCATAGAGATGGAAGGAAATCAATCCCTTGCCAAAAAGTGCTTGATAGAAGCCATTCGACCCAAGAAAGAGAAGAAGAAGGAAAAGGCATAGTATCCAGAGAAGGGATCAAAGCCTTCGAAATAGTAATAAAAGTATGGGCGACCTAGCATTGAGGATACTTGGATCGTCCCTATCGATCGCATAATGGAAACCTTACAGGAGGTGGCATTTGATGATAGTCAGCCTAAGAAGAAGTTCTTGATCGGTAGTTAACTCACAGAAAAGGAAAAGAGAGAGTTAATTACCTTTCTCAAAGGAAATTTGGATGTGTTTGCATGGAGACCCTGCAATATACTAGGGATAGATCCAAAGATGGTGTGCCATAAGCTGCATGTCGATTGTTGCATCCTCCAATGGACTAAAAATCAGGGAGAACTGCCCCCAAGAAAGATAAAGACGTTAAGGAAGAAATGGGGAAACTTTTAGAGAATAATTTTATAAAAACAAGGTTAATTTCCCGAGTGGCTGCTAAATTTCGCAGTCATGAAGAAGAGCAACAGGAAGTGAAGAGCCTAAATAGACTTCACTGACTTGAATCGCATATGTACAAAAGAGAGTTTTTCTTTACCAAACATAAATTAGTTAGTCAATGCCACGTCCAACCACGAGTGCACAAGATTCCTAGAAGCTTATTGAGGATACCATCAGATTCTTATGTTCGCTCTCGACCAGGAGACACTACACCAAAACACTTGACTTGTCACGATCTTTGATCGTGAAAAGTCCAACTTGTCAAGATCTTTGATCGTGACAAGTTTGGGAGGACAACTTAGCTATCACGGACTTTTCACGATCAAAAACCATGACAAGTTCATTAGACTTATTACGGTCCTGTCACGGTCTTTAACCTTGACAATTTTTTATTATGATCTTTTATCGTGACAACCCCTGATAAAACCAAAAATTATAACGATCAAAGACTCTGACAAGTTTCTTTGTCACAAACTTGTCACGGTCTTTGACCGTGATAATCCTAGGCAGAATAAAAAAAACTTCTAGGTGGTATGGTCGCTGCCACTGCCCAACAGTATATTTGTACCTGTTATAACAAAATTATACCTATCCAAACAGCATATATCCAAATAAAATATAAATAGTATACCAAATCATGGCATATGTAATCCATATCCAAATAAAATGGAAATGTAAATATCAATATCCAAACCAACATGTACCAACATAAATAAATACAAATACAATATAATATCCAAATAAAAAGATAAAAAGAATGTCATGAAGAAGGCGCAGGTCAGAGGAAGAAGGAAGGCCACACGAAATATGAATTGAGACAACCCTCAATATGATAAACGTCGCATTGTTTGCGCAACCATAAAGGTGTGTTCTCCTTCCCCTCCACCACATGCATGATGCGCACTCTTGCCTTAATGTCTTGGAGGGGATGTTCATGAACTAACATATCCGGTAGGAAGCTCGAATACCTCAATCCCCTCAATATAGGCTCCCCACAATATATATTGAGTAGAAACACATTCGACCAACCGATTATTGACATAGACCGCTCGGGGGGGGTCACGACGGTAAATGGATCATCATATGGCACCGAGTTTATGTATATCAGCGATGAAGTAGTGGCATCTTTGTCCTCGTCCTTGTCTACCTATACCTCTTTCTCCTTACCCTTGCCATGCCCTTGACCAATTGACGTTTCATGAAGGCGTACATATCTAGGACCATTTCCTATAACCTTGATAGCTTATTCTCATGGGTGTCCACCTTATGTGCCAACCCGTTGTTTCTTATCTCCATTCCGATGATCCTAGACCTCCCCACCCCATAAGCTCACCCATTAGTCCCCCCCTTACGATTTGTCTCGAGAACTTGGCTGAGTGCGTTCGTAGCCAAAGATGCTTTGTCGGCATCAGACTACAACTCATGCTCTTCCTTAAGCTTTGCCTCAAATGACAAAAAGTACACGATTAGTTAATTAAGTAAATAAAAAAATTAAAACATAATTAAAAAAATTATATATTTATAACTTACAGTAGTGGTTGCAATGCTCGGGGCCACGTCCTTGTCCTTTCCCTTTTTCGTTTGAATTGCCACATAGGCAGCGAGCCTACGTGGCCTACCCAGGGCAACTCCCTGTGTCCTATAATAAAATAATATACAATTAGCAAGTAACGCAAAGTAATATTAAATTAGACTAACTAAAATTAATGAAAAATAAAAACTTACCATCCTGTGCTCCACCACGGCGTAGGATGTCCGCCCGAAGTAGTGCCCATCCAAATTTTTCACCCACTTGTCCCTACCCAATTGGCGAGATGCCAATTTCCGCTCATCAGTCTCATTGCCGATAAAGTTTTGCCACTGTGCCAATAAGATTAACTCATTCGAGGGGACGATGTCACATAGTCTCAGAATGGACTCCCGGGTCTTCCCAAAGTACCGTGCCCGAAATTCTTCTTCCATGACTTATATTGATCCCTCAATTATTCCAACGTGGAGTCGGGGATATGTGGGGGCAGGTCGAATTGTTCCTGTCAAACAAATACAAACCAAAAATAAAATAAGTGTTAGTTGCTTATATATATAAATATAAATATAAATACACTACTTGTAGTGCTCCCAGATGTTCAACTTGAGGTCAATAGGGACGACCCTCCAATCAGTGTACCTTGTGCCAATGATCGCCTTCAGCAACTCTATGTAATTTAAAGTATGTTTCATTTAATTATGTATTATCACATTTCGAGAGAGTTCAATTAATTATGTAATATAAAGTATGTTTCATTTAATTTAAAAGAACTAAAACTTATTCCAATTTATACCAATATCATTACCAATTAGAATTCAATTTGAATTTAGAGAAACGGATCCTATATAATTACAATGTATACAAATTAAAAAGGTTATTAATGTTTAAATAATTTCATATGTTTTAGTCCATTTCATAAGGAGATAAGGGGATGGTAACACTATGTGACTTCTCTTGAAATACGATACTACATTAAAAGCATGTTAATTATATGAAAGGTTTGAGTTGTCACTCCATCCCATCAGTAAACTTCGTACGTGGAATGTCCAACCGAAGTGAAATACAAACAATGACCCCCCCCCTCCCCCCCCCCCCCCCCCGCGATACCCTTTCATTTAGATAACGTAGTTGTTACGACAATTTAATTAGGATTTAATATGAGAGAGTAAGGCAAGAATTCAAATATCTACGTGTGCAATTAATCCAACTTGTCCAACTCAATTCAATTCAATATAAAAATTTCAATGCCAACGCAATTCAATTCAATTCAATATCAATTCCAATGAAATGCAATATCGAGAAACACCTATACACATACACACACCCCTAACCCCACCCCCTGCCCCTCATC
This sequence comes from Sambucus nigra, assembly GCA_949130495.1. NCBI lineage: Eukaryota > Viridiplantae > Streptophyta > Magnoliopsida > Dipsacales > Adoxaceae > Sambucus > Sambucus nigra. Next base: position 618,754,740 of record OX422211.1, on the reverse strand, counting down.
ACTCCCCCTGTCCTCTCCCCCTGCCACTCCCTGCTCCCCACACCTATACAAACACCCCCAACCCCACTGCCCCATCACGCCCCCCTCCCCCACCCCACCCCCCACACCTATACACACACACACACACATGCAGACACACCTACACATACACATACACACCCACATACACAAAAGAGAGAGAGAAAGAGAGAGAGAGAGAGACAGAGAGAGAGAGAGAGAGAGAGAGAGAGAGAGAGAGAGATGACCTAAAAGTAAAGATGGAGAGAGAACTGACGCTCAACCTAGAAGAGAGAGAAAATGGAGGAAAATGAAATGGTGGGAAGAAAAAGAGGTGCCTAGTGTTTTAATTATAAGAGTTTTCACAGACCTGTCAAGGTCTTTAATTGTGACAAACCATTATCACGAACTTGTCGCGGTCAATAACCGTGATAAAAAATGCATATTTTTTTTTATCACGGTCTGACCGACTCAAAGGTGACAATTTAGTCTTTTTGGTGTAGTGAGAAGACTTCATTCAACACTACCCTGGGGATTTATTATTTTCGAGTAATGCCATTAGAATTGAATAATGCTGGGGGATACCTACCATCAATTTTTGATGAGGATATTAAAGGAGAAATTTGGGGACACAATGGATGTGTACATTGATGATATGCTCATAAAGAGCAGAAAGAAAGAAAATTCCTTAATAACCTGGCTAAAACCTTCATAGTACTCGGGTATTACAAGATGAAACTAATTGACACAAAATGTTCCTTTGGAGTTCAGTAGGTGAAGTTCTTTAGATACCTGTTAAGTCAAAGATGTATCGAGGTAAGCCCCGACCAGATTGAAGCCATCAAAAGAGTGCATCCGCCCGAGACTGTCTGCCCGATCATCAAAGAAGTACCGATATTAATTCTAAGTGCTTAGGAAATAAAGGAAAGAAGTGTGGAATGATGAGTGCACCAGGGCATTGGAGGAAATCAAAATATATCTCAATTATCCCCCACTATTGACCATCCCATAGGGCGAGTGTCCTCTATACTTATATTTGGCGGTGTCCACTAGTGCTATCAGCTTGGATTTGGTCTGCGAGAAATATGGGTGGAAAGTTCTAATTTACTATGCGATAAAGACACTACTAGATGCTAAAATATTCCTGTAACTAGAGACGCTCACGTATGCGCTAGTTGTGTCCTTAAAGAAGCTAAAGCAATATTTTGAGGTGGGCACTATTATCGTCTTACTCTCTTAACCCCTGAAAGACATACTCAAGAAGCCTGATCTAACTAAACAAATGTCTAAGTGGTTGGTAGAACTAATGAGGTTTGACATACATTTCCAATCGAAAATCTCAATAAAAGGTCAGTTCATAGAAGACTTAATCATCGCATTTTTCAATGATCAAGAGCCACAAGAGTGTTGAGATGAGGGAATGAATTCACCCCATAGCCAATTGAAGACAAATGGGTGTTGTACATTGATGGAACATCCCTAGGATTTAATAATAGGGATAGTGTTGATATCCTAGAGAAAACTGTGCTTGAACAAGCAATTCGATTCATATTTTAAGCTTCCAACAACGTAGCTGAGTATAAATCTCTGATCGACGGATTGCAAAAAGAAGTTGCTTTGGGTACCCATCACCTTGATGTCTTTATAACTCAAGGTTGGTGTCAAATTAAATATCTGGGACTATAATGCCAAAGATGAGCACATGGAATCTTACATTAAAGAATCCTAGTAATTGGTCACCTTGTTTGTGCATGTGCAAGTGCACCAGTTTCCAATAGGGAACAATATCCATACTGACGCACTTACCATGCTCACTCCTTGGGAACCATGAAATACACTTTCACATTGATCACCGAATGACTCCAAGGTGACTAATGGTTTTTCTCCATTGATCACTGTACAATGCCAAGGTGATCAATGGGGGAAAAACCTTTAGCCTTATCTTACGAAATGGAGGCATTAATATCACTGGAGATAGGATTTCCAACCTTGCAATACACTTTAGTCAACTAAGACCTCAACAACGAAGCGATCCGAGTAGAGCTAGACCTAGTTGAAGAAAGAAGGGAACTGGTTTTTGTAAAGCTTGTGTCCTACCAGCAACAGTTGGCCAAGCAATACAACAAATGGGTCTGAAAAAAAGGATTCAAGGTGGGCGATTATGCCCTACAAAAGATTATGGGTAGTTCTAAAAAGCCCTCAAATGGAAACTTAGACCCAACTAGGAAGGTCCCTTCGAGATTATTATTGATGACCTAATGGGGGTCTACTACCTGGAGACGATAAAAGGCAGAGATATCCCTAGAGATAGAACTCAACCAACCTTAAGAAATTTTCTCTTTAATATTTCAGCCTTTTACTATTAAGACTTTTCAGTATTTCAACATTTAAAGCTCTTCATTCAATTTAATGTTTTTTCAAGAAGCTATTTACAACTTTTCATACTTAATAAAGAGGTACAGTTGTTTGAATGACACATCCATGATATATAATTCACAAATTAATGTCTTCTCTATAGAGGGTCTACCTTAAAGACCAACCAAACAAGCAATATGTCGAACAACAAAACATTTACAATGGCTTACTGTCGATGAAATCCATACTAGGAAAATTTAGGCACCCCGACTAATTGTGTAAACAAAAAAAATCCTCGCTGGGGAATGACCCTATGAAAAGGTACATTATTTCCTATTTGTCTCTAGGCCTAAGGTTAGATGTGACAACATCACCTAAAAGGTAGGACCAAAAATCTACATATCACGTAGGAAGGAAAAAATGTAGAGAATCCCCATTAATACTTTTAAAATTATTATAAGGGAATAAAAAAAATAAACAATTTACAACAAATTAATCATGCAATCGAGGATGCTCATTTACTGAATTCCCAAACCCAGTAGGGGGAACATCCGATGTATATGGGGAAAGAGTCTCCCTCAGGACCCCGACCTTAACGGACCACTATAACTCACCCTATCTTCTAAATATTGAGGTCAGTGGATGTTATTATCCCCGTAAAATCCATAATCACCAAGGTATTTTTTATTAGACTAACAAGAATGGAATTTAGTGGCATCTAGAACATTGACCTTAAAGGGAAGTCTGGGATGCTCTAAACAACTTGGGTCATGCCAGTACCACAACTTTGAATCCTTCGGAACCTTCACCACAACAAGGGCATTATGCCAGCCATACTTGTAACTAACACCGTGAGTGTTATTCAATAGTACATCCATATATGTGAGAACCTCATCATAACCATCCATCCAAACTTGGCGAGATTATTTATGGAACTGGTACAAAAGCCAATCAAATTTCTTATTTAATCATTTAATGGTTGACAACTTGTTCTTGATGGTTTCTTCCTGGATGAGAAAGGTCTTCTTGATACTCTTTTCCTTATCGGGCTGAAGGTTTCCCCTCTACTTCTAAGATGAAATTTTCCCTTGGCTTTTTTTATATTCCCTAATTCTTCCCTCAAATAGGCATTCTCCTTTTCCAGAAAGAAAGTACCCCCTCATTAGGGGTACACACGATTTGGGTTGGTTCGGTTTCACTACGAATCCAAAATCAAAATTAGGGTTGATCAGTTCCATATTTTTGGATCTCGAATCGATTGATTATATCAAGAACCAAACCGATCCGAACTAACGGTTCTTGTGTTGGTTCAGATCGGTTCTTGGTTCCAAAAATATATTTAAAAATAACTAAATCAATTTTTTTTCTAAAAAGTCATGACAAACAAACATTATAATGGTAATCCAAATCCTAAAAGTCAAAATTAATATTAAACCTTTAAATTAAAGACATTTCCATACATATAAGGCTTAAGAAATATGTTAGGATCATATCGGTTCTAATTTGTTCCAGGATCTTGGTTCGGTTCCAAATCAGTTTGGGCTTGTGTTGGAATTAAGAATTGAACTAGTACTATCGGTTTTTCTTTTTTTTGGTACCAAAATCAAACAACCAGGGGGAAAATCGAACCAACCCAACCCAAGATGATAGGTTTGGTTTGGTTTATCGATTTTTCTAATTTTGATTCACACCTCCACCCCTCATTTTTCGATCGATTTAGGATTTTTGCCTCCTTCGAAATCTTCCCTTAAGGCATTGATGTCCCTCTCAAATATTGTGGGAATCTCCCTAGAACTGATCAGATCAGCACGAAGGATGAACTCCTTCTTCGAATAAGAAAACTTTAGAGCAAGTAGTTTCTAATCAAAACCACTACTTTTTTTGTAGAATAGTAGCTTCATTTCATGACCAGCTTCAATCTTTACTAATAATTCTTCGTGATTCATTTGAGCAATAAAAATCATTTCATGATAAGCACTGGTATTGATAATTGTCTAGTGATAAAGACGGCGTAAGTTCAAGCATGGCTCTTTTTCCTGAGAAGACACATCGAGGCCAAGAAGATCCTCAAGTACATCCTCATCGGATTGTTCATGATCGACAAGGAATAACCTACTGCATCTCTGTTAGAATTTTCTTTGAACCGCGAATAACGCAACCCATCTTTTTTAAACTACATGCACATGTGATCGAATATATGAGTTTGCTAAAGGGAAAACTCAGAGGAAATTTATAAAAAGGTAAATGGGATAGTAATGATTCGAATAGGCATTTCATTTCATTAATAAAAAGTTAGAATGGGGCATACCCCTTACATTGATGAAATCAAAAAATGACCAAGAAGAAGAAGAAGTAAATGGCGATAACCCCTAATATGGATATAAAGCCTAATTCCCTACCTTTTTCTTAGCAAAAGAAGAAGGATCCTTAGCTGGCTTAGTAATAACTAAATTTTAAGTGGAGGCATGTACTTTAGAGCTGAGCTCATCTTCAATATTAATATGGTTACCGAGTTTACCGGGATAACTAAAGAGATGTTAGTTGAAGAGCTTGGACGTTCAAAAGTTCCAACCTCACTAAGGTCTTCATCCCATCCATTTTTTAAGAACACCTTTTTCTGATACTTGATCTTCTTGGAGGCGTTAGCAAAGGCCTTTTCCTAGCCATGGATAAAAGTATCTTCTTTATCCTTGGCAATAAAAGTCAAGGCCTCCTTGACTTTAGCCTTTGCCTCACTCGCTTGCATGTTGGCAAACTCGACCCCATGTTTAGCATCATCAACCCCCCTTATGGACTTCTCAATATAGCTACAATAATAATCGATGTGTCTATCTTATTTAAAGGGCTAGCTTCTCCTCCTCCAGCCTCTTGACCTCGTTACCTAACTTTTTCTTCTCGCCCAGTTGAGTTTTATTGGCACAACAACCTGGTTCAAGAGACTTTTTTAGCTCCTTAAAAACAACCTCAACATCAGTAGAGGATTCCCTCGTCTAGTCGTTCCTATCCAAAGTTGGTCATAATCGAACAGAACTGTAAAATAAAAAAAATATTAGAATAACATACAAAAAAAGTGGGCATGGAAATTACAAGGCGATAACTTATGAGGGCAAGATTATTATTTACACAATCTAGCAATCTTGAAAGAGAAATGGAAGAGACAACTGCTCCGTTTACAGGAAGGACCCCGAACTTGATTAGGTCCCTAGTAAAGTCTAGGCGAGCAGCCACAGGTTAAGCAACACTTTTACACTTATCAGAAGTTTTCTTCCCCACAAACTCCATTTGAATAGGTGGATGTCTCATTGATCTCTTATAGAGGGGCTCATTATCTCTTCCAGGGGAGTCATCTAGGCCAAGGGGATTGTTAGGACCCCCAACTTCAGGCCTCTTACTCACCGGTCGAGCATGTAGAGATGATCTTGCTCGGAGAAACATTAGAAGGGACCAAATAGATTTCTAAATGCTCAAAGGAATATAAAGGGTTCTCTGTCGTAGAGTTTTCTCTTTCAAGGTATTGGAAGGGGAGGAATCTCTACCAGAAGTGGAGGCATCTGGATCGTCCAATGAAATTGGGATGATTAGCCTCTCCTCTATGGGTCTCGAAATAAAAGACATTGTGGAGATCTTTTAGGTTAGAAGAAATGTGACCGATCTTGGATGTTCATCAACCCCCACTTTTTGATGAATGGAGTAAATATTTTTTAGGTCAGCAAAGTTGACGTCATCGTTGTGAGGAATCTTTTTCTTGCTCTTCGTTGCAAAATAAAAAGTTAGACCATTAAATTAGTCATGATCGGAGAAAAACAACATAGACAATAAAAATATTTTCTAACCTATTCTTTGGCCCTCCTTAGGGCCTTTTGGCCCTTCATATGTAATGCCCTCAGGTAGATGGCATATTGCCAATCCTTAACTATGAGACCATGGTCCCAATAGTCTTTGTTATAATCAGTAAAATTCATAACTAGGGATCTATTAGAAAATTTCATCTTCATATAATTGATATTTTCGGTGGTTGTAAACCATTGATAGTACATAATCTCGGTGATGTCAAGATGGATCCCATACAATTCGTTAATGCAATTTACCCCATTAATAATGCTCTAAGTATTTAAGGTAATTTGGTCTGGAACCACATCAAAATATTGACAAAATTCTAAGAACATGCGATTTTGGGGAAAACCGACCCCACACACCATTATGAAGATCGAAAGTAACCAGTTATCCTCAATAAGAGCACAATGGTCACATGAAGCATCAATTAACTCAGTTCTCACCCGTGGAGGGGTTCAATTTTTGTCTCTAAATTTCTTTTAAAAAAATTATTCGACAGTATACACCATTTTTTCAAAGTATAAGCATGAATTAAACATGGAAAGCGAAGAAGAATGATGTAAATAGAGTTTCAAAAAGAATACATACAGTGAGGAGAAGGAAGTGACAAGCCCTAACACAGTTGAAAACTGTGAGAGGGAGGAGGACATTTTTTAATGAAAGTTCAACTGAACAAAAAGGTGGGAACCATCATCTTATAAGATGAAAAGTGTCTTCATGGTTCCCCAAACTAATAATAATGAAATGTGTATGACGCTTCATCAGATGGAGGTTAACTACCAAATACAATTTATTATCAGTGTACCCCTGAGACATTTGATTTTTCAAACTTTCTTGTATTTAAAAAACTTCCATTGGAATGAAAGACCAAAACTTTGGCACGTAAACTTGTTGAGGTCACCTTCCCACTGACCAAGTCTTACAAAGCCAAAAACCTCAAAGCGGCATTGAGCTTTGGGGTAAATTGTAGGGACTAGATTTAATAAAGTTACACGGCTGGCATGTGCTCAACGAGGGCTACTGGATCAAGATCATTTGAGAGTTCAAGTCGTGAAGAAGTCTCATCTGCGGGACCCATAAGGTGGGCAACTCAGATAAATGATAGGTCCTAAATCTTTGGGATAACTATCAATTGAGATGGGACTCTCCCAGGATCCTTTATAAATGTAAACCCGCCCCAATGAGGGAAAAGCATATAAAATTTGGTATCAAGAAGTACTATAATTCTACTAATCAGCCTTTTAAATTTAATAAAGAGAAACTCAAAACCCCGTGGATGTAAGCAATTTATCGAACCATGTAAATTTTGTGTCATGTGTGTTTTTGAACTCTCCTTATTAAGTTGTTTACTTTATTTATACTTGTGTGTATTGAATTCTCAAACTGTAGGAAATCTCCACCTATAAGATTCTTCAACCTTTCTACGAGGGAGCCCTGTAATGTTGTACATGTGGATAGTAAAGACATTTTCGTCTAGACGTGTCCCCTATTTCCCTCAACCAGTATAAATAACTTCTTTCTTCATCCCTGCATGGGGTAAGTTATCTTCATCGGTTCGTTCCCTAGTGGGGTGTGTTAATATATGTCTCGCAGCTAGGTGATCACTGGTATGTCTATCGCTTAGGCCTTTGTCGAACCTCTTTTTATCTCTTATAGATACTTTTGCATCAGGAAGGTTGTGAGCAAATCATTCCTCTTTGCATAAGTAATTTCTTTCTCGTAAAGCATTTAACAGAGTCTCTATGGGTGTCCTTGGATGTCCTGTGGCAATGTCGCGGGCATGCTTAGTGTCCGAACTTATCTATAGGAGAGGCTTTAATGGCTTCAGGAAATTATTCAAAGTGGTTATGGAAGGATTTGTTTTGAAGGTATGTGAAAAAGGAGTCCGCTCAGAGATGGATCATAGGAGTTGAGGTTATGGAAGATGGTGTAGTGGTCCTGATAAATCTTTTCAAGACGTGTCATCTTGTTGAATGTATGCCTATATAAACACAAAAGAGTGATTAATGGGATCCTTCAGAAGGTGGGATTGATGATGATGGTCATACGTGCCCTTCCTTCAGTTAATAAAAGTTTTATGAAGCTCTTTTGTTTTAAGTGTTTTGTTGTTGGTTTAGGTTTGGTATCTTTAGTGAAAGTACGGCTTGTCTCTCTGTATGGGTATGACAGAAGGTTTCTTTGTTGAGTAGTGTAGGTATTAGGGAAAACTATTGTTGATGTGTTATGTGAAATGCTGTATTTTGAAAAAAAGTTTTGAAATAAATGAAAATTTTATTATATTTTGTTGTGAATTTTTGAAAGTGTCATTTTATATTTGAATTGTCTATACCCATGTCGAAGGCATAAATAATACTTTTATCAAATTAAAATGATGAGAGAAACTTAAGCTTTCTTGATGGGGAAAACAAAAGCATTTTGTTAAAGAGAAAGGATGTCACCTAAAGTTACTTTATGGACTGCATAAGTACCTCTATGGGGGTAAAAGAGTTTTGTACTATTTGAAAATATATTATGAGGATCAAATCCTCTGTAGTTCTTGTAAAGGAAGATATGAAGATATTTTTTAGAATAGAAAGGGGGTTAAATTTTCTTATCATGATGAGGTTCATATCAAGGATGGAACTTCTTGAGAGGATTGAATGGGTGTACCATCTCTTCTCCATCAAGATCAATGAGCATAACGGCACCTCCTGATAAGATTTTATTTACATGGTATGCCCCACTCTAATTGGGATTTTACTTCCCTTTAGGATCCCAAATAGGATCTACGATTTCTTTGAGAGTGAAGTATCCTTCTATCATAATAGTGTCTTTGACTTTCTTGTTGAATGAGCATGCAATGTGATAGTAATGCACTAATATGTGATATAAAGCCTTTTGTCTATTTTTATGGAATAATGCTAACTCGTCTTAATGGATTTGGTTCCCATCAACTTCTCCAATTTGACTTTCAAGCGTGACTCTTATGGAAAGTATCTCAAAATGGACAAGCAAGACTCTACCTCTATGGCATAAACTAGGGAGTAAGGAGTAGTCCTAGTCGGCGTTCTTATAGGCGTGTGGTAACCCAAGAGGATATAAGGGATCCCTTCGTCCCAATTTATATCACTTTTGGTCATCTTTCTGATGATGAATTTTAGGATTTTGTTTGCATCTTCGACAACCTAATTGGTTTGTAGTGTATAAGATGGAGACTTTTGTCTCTGAATTACAAACTCCTTGACTGCTTCTGTGGCTTCATCTTCAAAATGGATAGCATTATATGTTACGACTTTGTGAGGGACTCAATAGAGGAAGATAATAATTTTCAAATGAATTTTGACACTTTTTTACATTTAGCACTGCATATGACTCGACCTCATTAATGAAATAATTGATAGAGACCAATAAGAACTCATGCTCATTAGATGCGTTGGGAGTGAATTTTCCAATGATGTCAATGCCCCAAGTTGAGAAGGACCGTGGAGTGGTCATATTGTACATCTCACAGGGAGGAAAATGATAGAGATTGATAAATGTTTGACATTTGAGGCACCGTTTGACATATGTTTCTCTGCCCTAGAACATATTACTCGAATATTAATTTACACTAAAATAGGCTACTTGTCACAATCAAAGACGGTGACAGGAATGGGGGTGACAACTGTTTTTGTCAAGGTATAACAAACTTATCCCGAACTTTGACCATGACAAGTTAGTGAAAAAAGAAAAACTTAACATGGACTTTGACCATGACAACTCGTTAACAAGTTGTCCTTGTCAAGGATTTGCGATGGTCAAAGTCCGTGACAAAATTGGGTAGCAGAAAAAAAAAGGCTAGGCAGTATGGCCACTGTCATTGCCCAATAGTATATTATTTAACCAGTAGCAGCAATCAATGATATATTTCAATAATAACTAACAACAATCAACACCAATATTAATATTAATCAATCACTAACCAAATATGAATAAGAAACAAAATATATTAACTCGAATTTGAATGATAAATACAAATTATTACATAAAAAGTAAATTCTCAGTGATTCTCAGGCTAGAGGAGAAAGGTAGGCCATAAAATATGAGAACCAATGCAACCCTCAATATGTTAAACCATACATTGTTTCATTCAATCACAGGGCTTCATTTTCTTTCCCCGTCACAATGTCAGTGACACGGACCCGAGTCTTGTGAGGCTGCAGCGGACGGTTATGCACCAAGGAACATGGGCGTATACTCGAGTCCCTTAACCCCTGGAAATTATATCACTTCCTCGTGAGTTTAGTAAATAGACTTTCCCCTAATCAATTGTAAATCGAGTCTGGACAATTGTGACGAGAGGGGGGAGGAGAATAAGTCATATGGAGATGAGGGGTCTATCAGTGAGGGTGATAAAGACGGAGTAATGGTCGCCTCATGCACTAGTTTCACCTTGCCCTCTCCTGAGCTTATTTCGGCTCAATGTGGAATAGGTTGTTTAACCATCGAAGACATTTTATTCAATGTTTTTTTCTATCTTATCAAACTTTTGATCCAAATTGGTCTTTAACTCATCGACCTTGCGTAACAATCCATTATTGCTCGACATAATTCGAATGAGCTTTGTCTTCCCCACCAAGAGATAACACCTTGAGTACATCCTTTATGATCCTATCTGAGTGCTTCTCTACTTGCATTCTTACTCAGATATGCCTTTTTAAATCACTCTGTGAGTTGTGGGCTTCCTGAAATAACCAAAAAGTATGCAATTAGATGAAATAATAAAAAAGTATGTGATTATAAATAATGAATTTATAACATAAATATATAATTATAACATACAATAGTGGTGGCCACACTGGATTAACCTCCTTATCCTTCCTTTCTTCATTTGAATCGTCATATAGGCATCGAGCCTATGTGGCTTACCCCCAGGACCATTCCCCTTCTCCTAAAATAAAATAATGCAAAATTAGTGAATTAATATATAATTATCACCAAATAGAATAAAATAAAAGTAAAATGAAATAAAATTTAAACTTATCATCCTATGCTCCACCTCGTCATAAGACGTATGCTCGGAGTAGTCACGCTAACCTTTTTGTCTTGGTTTTCCCTCCCTAGTTCACAAGAGGACAACTGCCAATCTAATATCTCATTATCGACAAACTGTTGCCAGTTTGCCAATAATTTTGGCTCCTTCTTGGGTACCGTGTCCCTACGCCATAAGATGGACTCCTTTTTCCTACCAAAATACCGTGCACGCACATTTTTCTTTCGCGTTTTCCATTACTCCCTTAGTTGTTCCAATGTGGCGTTGCTGATTCAGGGGGCAAGTCGAATTGCTCCAGTACAAAAAATACAAAAAAAAATAAAGTGACTTAGTAGTATTTAAATTATAAAATTAAATTTATATATTATTGAATCAACCATATACCTGTAATGCCCCCCCCCCCCCCCCCCCGGAAACGTCCATCTTAAGCTCAATGGGTACCCTCCTCCAATCAGTGCATCTGAGGCCAATAATCGTTTTTGCCAATTCCAAGGTCCTAGCTTGGATGTCCATCTATCTTGTTATCTATTATGCCCCCAACTTTCCCCACTTTTGGGGCCTAGTGCTTGACGAGCCTTCCTCACCGTCGCTTCCCTAAGCACGCTCTGATGACGACATATCCTATAAAAATATTATTAGTAGAAACATATATATAATAAGTTGATTTAGAATTATAAATAATGAATTAGTTTGACATTGTTAGATAATATGAATGATAAATTAACAACGGCATTAGAAGAATACAAATCCATATCATAAACCATACTAAGAATTGTTTCAAATAATGCTTAAACTAATTAAAATCCAAATTAACATATTCACTAACTAACCGACAAAGATTGAATTAAATCCACAAAACTGATCAAATGCAAATGAATAAAGCATTAAACTGCCATCCAATGATAATATATCCAACAAACCATTAAAGAGTGATAAATCAACAACGACATTATAAGAATAAAAATTGACAACGGTATTGAAAGGATGCAAATCCATATTATAAACCAAACTAATAATTGTTTCAAATAATTGGAATCCTTATTATAAATATAAGAATTGTTACAAATTTGAGTTATCATCCAATGGATTCATATTCTGTAGGAGTATCCAAGTCATCCACGCGAATGGTTGGACACTTTGTCGCGTTTAGGACGATTGACCACGAATCATTATTGATATAGTTCGAGTAAAACACTTGCTCAACCTTTGGAAAAGAACAAACAAGTGGCTCAACGCTCACATGTTCGTTACTCTTCATCTTAGAAAAGTCAACCATGATCAAATTGGAACTTGAATCAACTTAACAAGCATTTTTGTCCTTAATTCTTAACCAGTCACAGTAACACAATCTTTTTGACTTTCAACAAGATTTTTAACTTTCGCACTCACTCGAAAATAAGTAAGAGCCTTATAATAAATGCTCAAGCTCTGGACATTTATATTTCCTCGTTCACCATTTCATCGAATACATAACCATTGAATCGATACTTTTTGTACTCATGTTTCATGAAATTGGGTGCAGTGGCTAGACAATCAAGCCTTGATGTTGCATTATCCATCTTTAAGAGCTAAGATTATAAATTAATTAATTACTTCAGTTTTAAAGCTTTCTTTCAATTTGTCAATTGGTAAGAGACATTCTCATAATAATTACATCATGTGGCACCCATACCCTAGATTCACTGTCTGATTGTGCCATCGTTCTTCGTCTTTTAGTGTTCCCACATGCGTCATATTTCCTACATTGAATATAACGAACATATCATGAAGTTAATCAAGTATAAAAGTTAAAATAATGTAAAAAGACAACATAAACTTAGTTTTTCCACTGTTCAACATCTTCACCAATTTCAAATATATAGAGAGCTACTTGTTTATACTGTAAACTTGTTAATTTCACTCGTGTCCCCATTACATCACCGCTCTCATTGATGAACTCATCACTGTTCTCTAGAATGTTTGGGTCAGGCATATATTCCCAAGCAAAGATTGATGACTCCAGGGTTATTTTTTCCTCTCTAATTGATCCTTCAATGTATCATATATTCTTGACATATTCTTTAAAAACTTTCATCAAACTTTAAAGAAGGTACATTCATCGATATTTAACTAGGATGCAAAGAAGTTCCTTGTCACGTAAGTGTACTAACAAGTGAATACTGATGGGGGAAAGTAATTCTCCAACACACAAATTGATTCAGCTATTGCTAATTTTCTAGCCATGATGTGCTTTTAGTTTACTACTTTTTCGCATAAAAATGTGAAGCGAATATTAATTTTTATAATGGCCTTCTGCAAATTCTTATGCTTAGAGAAACAATGTTTAAACAACAAATGAACCAATTATAAGATCACATGCCAATTGTGAGACTTACAATTATGTAAACCATGAGTGTCATAATTAACGATCCTTTGTAAGTTGACTGAACAATTAGAGGGAATTATTTTCCTTTTGTTTAAAAGCACCTTTCTTTCCTCACTCGTCAAAGTAAACACGCCAGGGGGAATTATTTTCCTTTTGTTACTATCTTTTTTCAACCACAACCGTGGATTAAGTTTTAACAATTTAAGGTCATGTCATGCATTTTCTCCATCCTTCGAATGACTCCCCAAGGAATGTGTACATAAGAAGTTCGGTGATGTTGTTCTCTGCATGCATTACATCTAATACACAGTGCACTAGGTTATCCTTTCAATAAGGCAAGTCAAATAAATTGACCTCTTAGACCATGCCTTTATTTTTTGAGTTTCATTCTAATTTGGGGTCTTCTCGTGCTTGGTATTCTTCAATTCATTATTCTTTCTTTTTATATTCAGTCCACAATTAGATTTATTCTTAATTTTTAAACCTAAAAGTTTTCTTTGGGGTAGACTATGTTCAAAACCGAGTGTTAAAAAATTATAGATCTCTAAAATCAAAAACTATGACCGGGGGTAAAAATCTCCTACGGGAATGGTATATAATTTGTCCACTAGTCTTGAGATGTTGAGATTCAGTTTCCTCTACACAAGTAGGACACCCCAACTAGCCATGAACTACATAATCAGATAGTGTCCTGTAAGCTGAGAAATCATGAATTTCCCAAATCAACATAGCTTTGAGTGTAAACTCTTCTTTTTATAAGAGTTAAACGCTTTCACACCCTCTACAGGCAACTCATTTAATTCTTCTACCAATGGATCCAAATAGGCATCCATGTGTTCACTTGGTGCCTTTGGCCTAGGTATCAATAAATAAAACATCAAAAATTTGGGTCTTATACACTCTGAAGGAGGGAATTTGAATGGTGTTAGGATCACGGGCTATACACTTTATTTGGCGCTTAGATTTCCAAATGGATTCAAACCATTGGTTGATATTTCTAAATGAATGTTACAATGTTCACGAGCAAAATTAGGATAATCATAATTTATCATTTTTCTAAATTATAGAATCAATAGGATGATGTGTGAGATTATCACCTAATTCTGACCTAGTATGCCAAGTCTTGGTCTCTACTATCCATCATATTGTGAAAGAAAACTTCAATCTAGGCCTAAAGGGAAAATATTTCAATTCTTTTTAGGAATTTTTGAATATGTGGCTTCCTTGGTAGTAGATTGCACATATCTAGGTTCCCCACTTACCGGGCACCAATTGAGATTTTCATACTCCTTTAAATATACTATGTAGTCATCTCATACTAGGATAACTATTTGGAAGCGTATTCTGCTTGTGGAGTAAGCCCTTAACCCAAGCCATAATGTTTTTTCACGCTTTTGCCAAACAAACCATATTGAATCTTCAAACTATTAAAATCAACAATGGAATGCAAAGTTGTTTTATCTTTGCCATATCCAGGGTACAACGTATGGGTTTCCTTAAATTTCATACTTTAATAGTCATCGTCAAGGTTTATCCCAATACCTTCATGAGCACCTGAACCTTCTGCATTGCCAGTGACCTCATTTTCTTCCACTTCATGAACTCCATAAGTATCATCAATTTAATCCTCTAAAATATTATGATCTACATTATCCTCCTGATATTGTACAGCTATCCTACTTGATAATTATTGTGAAGGTTGCTTAGGGACAAATGGAACATGTATTTCCCAACGAAAAACCCATGACCGATAATTACCTTGCATACCCCATCTAAGCAGACGTAGTTAAACTTTCTTTCCCTAAAACACCTTACCATTCCTACAATGTGCACACGAACATGGGAACTCTTCATAATTAAGATAACTCTTTGCGAATTTTAAAAACTCATTAGTACCTATATGATACTCATCCCATAGTCAATTTGTCTCATCCATCCATTCTTTGTATAAAGGAAATTTTATCACATCTACTATGAACAATCACCTATTATGGGTAAGAAGCATATATTCGTGGATTAACATCAATAAAAGTGTGAAAAATTAAAGAACCCTAGGTTAGATACTACAATACCTATAAGTCCCTAGGTCAGAGGTGCCAAATCAATTCGGTCAATCCCAATTCAATTTATTTATTATTATATCAAACACTAAGTTAAATCCTACACACTGATTAAGTAGATATTACAATACCAAGTTGGGTTTTTAGGCGCACTATATACATATTGGAAAAAATGATTTGAACCCCAAAAATCCAGACAATTCCAGGAAAAGCAAAGGTCAAATCACATATAACATTTTTGATATAACGAAATAATGTATCAAACCCTTTTATCCCAAATCAATAACTAGTAATGAAGTTTAATATGTGCAAGTTTATTAAAATTGATAACCATACTCAATGACTTCTACATTCCCAATTTAAAATAACATCAAAAAATATATAAGAAACACATCATTCCTTCACACGTCAATTATTATTTTTCCATCATTCCATCATTAACTACATGCATCAACTAGTCCTATGGTAAAATTACTAAGTAAAAAATTATAGAGTAAAAATTCAGCAACTACATACATCAACTTCATCAACTACACACATTCAAATCCATTTCAATATTAATTACACACATCAAAAAAATATAATAAGCACAAACCCCATTTAGTATTAACTAAGCACACAAACCGTAAAAATTACCCTAAAAATGATTTGAAACAACACGAGAAAAAGTTGATCCATGCGTTGGAAGTGTAATTATAAAGTTTTACTGTCAAAAAAATCGAATTCAAATTCGAATACATGGACTTAGGATTCCAAGGCATAAAATTGGTTCCCAAATACCCTCAACACAAATCACATTATCCATGGGACTTGAATTATGAAAATAAAGTGATATTTTTTAAAATTTATAATTTCGAGACATGGAATTAGGTTTCCCAAACATACTCTAACAAGATGAATTAGTTAAAAAAAAAGGTGTGTTTAGCAGTTCAAACAAAATTAAAAATCTAAATATTTATGAATTGAAATTAAAATTTGAAAGAAATTACATTATCCTAAGGAACACACAAACGATTTATTAACTAAACACATAAATGATTTGAAAAAAAATGATTTGAAACAACATATCAACTAAACACACAAACAATTTGAATCTTCCTAAACATCATATCAATGTATTAACATATCAACTAAATGACTTGAATCTGCCATAAAAAAACCTACAAACTATTTACATAATCTGCCTTCTACTTATCCACTAAACATGTAAACGATTTGAAGCAATATACGTTGATTGGAAGCCGGTGTGGAGAGAGAGCTGGTCGAAAGCCAACAATGGTGGAATAATCGGTGGGAGAGAGGAGAATGTATTCGTTAGTGGGGGAGAGAGAGAAGCGATATTGTGCCTGATGTGGTTAGAGAGACAAAGATAGGTTGAGAGATGGAGGAAAGAGACTTAGGGAGATAGAGTGGAGAATGTTTTGAGAGAGGAGGGATGATTGTGAGAACGAGGTTTTTTATTATAATCTAAATTTGTTTTCATGACCTTTGACCCTGACATGACTGTGATAACAAAACACGGATATGTTATCTCGGTGTTTGACCTTGTCATGATCGTTATAACAGGTTATCATGGTCGTCATAAGGTCAAAGTCCGTGACAATATCTCTATGTTTGTTGTCAAAATTTTTATCGTGACAAGCCCTTGAGGGAGAAAGGTGACAAATCCCTTTTTAGTGTAGTGGTATCCATTTTGGACGATTTTCTTGACAAACAGATGGCCATTTATAAGGTATTTACAATCCTCACTGTGGATTTTCTGCATGATCTCTTCGATGTCACTCTCTGCAATGGATTGTAAATATGTCCCATTAAAATTTCTCTTGAATAAGGCTTCGTTAAAGAAATGTATTGGTTGCAAGTTTGTGAAGGGTCATTCAGTTTTTCTTGTCAGTTTCTTGAGGGTATGGATCGTGTTTGAGAAGGAACCAGATATCGTAATACCATAACTCGGCCTTGTCTAGATAATCTTCATTGGTAAGATCGATGTGGTAGAATTGAGTTGTCCTAGTCTTCTATAACAACCCGCCCTTTTGGAGACAATTAAATTCCATAAATAAATATAAATTGGTAATTTGGGGGAATTTCCCTAAATAGTAATTTTTGGGATTTTCGAGGATTAAATGATTTTCGAAGGATGTTGTGATTATTTTTGGGACTATATAGGTCGAAATATTTTAATTATATGTCGTCGTTGAGTAAAGCGACATGAGGTAAGATTTTTAATTGGAAAACCCGCATAAAGTTATTTTGGGTTAAAATAGTGATTTGCGGTCAAGTACCTCGGATGGAAATTTTGACTGTGCCATAATTCTCGGAATGGCCGAGATAGTCGAAAAAGAGTGTCTGATTGTCGAAATTGAGTTCCAGGTAATTTTGGAGTTAAAAAGTAACTCGTAATTGGGTAAACAATTCGTTTTGGGGTTTTCAGGGGTTAAACCCTTTTTCTTTCTTTATAAAGAGAGGAAGAGGGAGAAAAAGAGAAAGAAAGAAGAGAAAAGAGAGAGAAGAGAGAGAGGAGGAAGAAAAGAGGAAGAAAAGGGGAGATTCCGACCTACCTCCGCGGGATTCGGCTCTAGGTCGTCGGATTATATCCACGAGGCAAGTGTTTACTTGCTTTATTTCAATTTTTGCATAAATATCTCATATCGTAGTTTGGTATAATTAAACCCTAAAGATTTTGGGTTGGGTATTCGTGGATAAAACGGGTTTTCGGGAGTTAAAATGAATAAACCCCTAAAATTGGTAAATTGGAGAACTTAGGTTTTAACCTAAATTAATTGGAGATTTCGGCCTCTAGGATGTTTAAAACCCGTATTATAAGTGTATTTGTTGTTGATTTGGGTTGTAGGTCGTTGGGTACGGAGATGGAAGCTTGGGGGAAGCTTCCATGGCTGAAACCGCTTCTCGGAGAAGAAGCTACCCGTCATGATCGATCGATCGATCATGGGGGTTCGATCAATCGAAGCCTTCGATCGATCAACAGCCATGGGTCGATCGATCGACCCCTGCTGAAGGTTGGCAATTTTCCCTAGAGTGGTTTGGTTGGGATAGATTCTAATTCCCATTGCTTGGAGGTTAATTATGTGATAGCATAAGGGACATTTTAGGACTATATGGTCCATTGATTAAAGGGAAATTAGGAGGCTTAAGTGAGGGTTTCAAATGAATGACCCTTAAACTATATTTTTGAGGAAAATAGAATTTAATGGTTTAGGGTTCCTGAAAATATGTTGGGGACTTTAAGTGATTGATTGGACTAAATGTGGTTTGGATTGTTGATTTCTCTTGTGAGATTTCGTTCTCCTGCCTTGTAAGAAGATTATAGAAATCTTTTGCGCGCCCGTTTGAGAATCGTGTGCGGAGCTTGGATGGCAGCAGGAGGTGAGGCTTAGCTGGAGCAGCTGGTGGAAGTTGGGGACGAGGGCCTTAGTAGAGGTCACTCTCCTTAAGGTAATTGCTAAGGATTTCGGTGGAGACTACTAAAATAATGGTAGTTAGGAGTACCGCAGTACCGCTGAAGTGGAGATTGGTACTAAAGTTGAATTCCTCATTTAAGTTGAGGGTTTGAAAGGTATCTTACGGATAGCCTTAACCGTGAGTCCCCATGATTAAGCATGAATGAAAAGAATGTTGTTTTGGATTATTCACATAAGGGTTGGCCAGAGGCCAACAGTGGAAAAAGGCGAAGATGTTGTTATGAGTTTTACCTCAATCGAGGAGGTATTTTTGGCGTGGCTAGATAAAGTCGCGGTATTCATTAGCCCTAGACTCGTGTGTGTATTTTGAGTTTTATGGCGGTCTCGATAACATTATAATATATGTCTATGTGCTTTCCGCGATAGCGGAATTTTATTTCCCTTTATTCGCCATAGAGGCGAGTGCTGATATATATATATATATATATATATATAATATGGAACAATGGTGTTATGAATAGTAACCCATGTATGATAAGACATGCATGATAAATATGCATGGTATTTTATGTGTTGCATATTTGCATGCATACACATGCATGTATGCATGCATACATACATACATTATTATTTTTTTATTAAAATATTTAAAAAAATAATAATTTTTTTAAATATTTAAAAAAATATTTTTTTTAAAAGTTTTTTCTAAAAAATGACGGGTTATTATGGGCTGGGTTTTATCACGGGGACAAATTTATCACCGTGCCCTCGGGCACGGGCATCCGCTAGTATATATATATATATAGTGATGCTCGTTTTATATGTCGATACGAGTATGGTGATATGATGTATATAATACATTATGGTATTTTCGGAGCGATAGCAGGCTAATGATGGCAAGACTATCGTGTCCATGGTTCCTGGAGGGAACGGGTTGTAGTTGCGGTGTCTCACCTAGATATAGGTTGAGTTCACCTTATTTGTTATGGGTTAATGTAACTTCGATGAGAAGAGGTTTCCTTATCGTGATTTGGGTATATGGCGACCTTATATATATGATTTAAGGCCGCGGGATTTGTGTTGAGCTGTAAGATAAAGCTCATTATTGTTTGCGCAAGGACTTAAAAATAGTGCGAGCGCGGGGTGGTATGACTCTTAGTTAGAGATAGGAGTTCAGACCACCTTTTTTGTTGGATTAGCGGATAGGGATATCCCGGTTGCATGTTGAAATAACGGAACTCCATAACCAACGAAGTCAAGTGTCAATGTGTGGAGGGGTTCCTTGTTTGGATTTCGCTTTGTGAGACACTCCACACATGACTCTTAACGGCGTCGGGAGTGGAGAGCTGTTATAGGATGCGAGGATGTTGATTTTGTGGAAAGGTATTATAGTGTGGATGAATCACTATAGGCTATGAGCCACATGATGATGATTTATTTATGGAGATATGGTGCTATGGAAAAGCACTAAAGTGGTCCCCTTGCCACAAGTGGGTCGGTGAGGTTGGACTTAAAGAAATTGAATTGAGGATAATAACCAGCCTTAATGAAAAGGCAGATTTTGAGAAGATAAATTTTGGGTATTATGTTCGTGACACTTTCTATAGAAAGTGGGCACTTCGATTGATTAGGTTTCCTTCCGTATGGGCCGAAGGATAAGATAGTAGAAATGCGTTTGTAGGATTAGCGTAGGCAGGATTTAGGACGTCCCGCTGGTGTGCCTTGGGTCGCTATATCTCAATGACCGACAACGCGAGGGAGTAGTGTAATGGGAGGGTTCCTTGTTTGGATTTCACCTTGGCGAGACCTCCCACGCACGAAACCAAGAAAATGTCGGGAGTTGAGAAAGGCCTTGGGCACTAAGGATATATTTAGGATACTCGTTTCGCTTAGGTAGGGTAAAGCATAGATCGTAGCATTTGTAGGATGTAGGTTCGATAGAGTTAGTGGCGCCGAGGTTAGGAGAATGGAATTTCGTGGGTTCGAAGGACCCATAGGTGAGTATTACACCGAGGAAAGGATACCCTTATTGGGAGAGAGGGTTACGTGTCAGATGTTCGCAATGATTGTGCAGATGTGCACAAGTTAGAAAGGTGTATGGGCACCTTGGTGAAATGGTTTTATATACGGCCTGAAATAGAATGGGCGTAGTATATAAAGTTGAAATTTATTCCATGAAGCACTAAAGATTATGGGTGATAGGTGACGCTATTAGAGTCGCTTTACGATTGCGGTAGCTGCATAGTGTATGGTTGGGAACCGTTGGGTTAGTATCGTTTCCCTTGAGGTATTAGGATTTGGAGTGATCCTAGTTAGATGGTGTAGGTTGTATCCAAATTTCGAGGACGAAATTTCGTTGTAAGGGGGGGAGTATGTAACAACCCGCCCTTTTGGAGACAATTAAATTCCATAAATAAATATAAATTGGTAATTTGGGGGAATTTCCCTAAATAGTAATTTTTGGGATTTTCGAGGATTAAATGATTTTCTAAGGATGTTGTGATTATTTTTGGGACTATATAGGTCGAAATATTTTAATTATATGTCGTCGTTGAGTAAAGAGACATGAGGTAAGATTTTTAATTGGAAAAACCGCATAAAGTTATTTTGGGTTAAAATAGTGATTTGCGGTCAAGTACCTCAAATGGAAATTTCGACTGCGCCATGATTCTCAGAATGGCCGAGATAGTCGGAAAAGAGTGTCCGATTGTCGAAATTGAGTTCCGAGTAATTTTGGAGTTAAAAAGTAACTCGTAATTGGGTAAACGAGTCGTTTTGGGGTTTTCAGGGGTTAAACTATTTTTCTTTCTTTATAAAGAGAGGGAGAGGGAGAAAAAGAGAAAGAAAGAAGAGAAAAGAGAGACAAGAGATAGAGGAGGAAAAAAAGAGGAAGAAAAGGGGACATTCCGGCCTACCTCCGCGGGATTCGGCTCGAGGTCATTGGATTATATCCACAAGGCAAGTGTTTACTTGCTTTATTTCAATTTTTGCATAAATATCTCATACCGTAGTTTGGTATAATTAAACCCTAAAGATTTTGGGTTGGGTATTCGTGGATAAAACGGGTTTTCAGGAGTTAAAATGAGTAAACCCCTAAAATTGGTAAATTGGAGAACTTAGGTTTTAACCTAAATTAATTGGAGATTTTGGTCTCTATGATGTTTAGACCCCGTATTATAAGTGTATTTGTTGTTGGTTTGGGTTGTAGGTCGTTGGGTACAGAGATGGAAGCTTGGGGGAAGATTCTATGGATGAAACAGCTTCTCGGAGAATAAGCTACCCGTCATGATCGATCGATCGATCATGGGGGTTCAATCAATCGAAGCCTTCGATTGATCGACAGCCATGGGTCGATCGATCGACCCCTGCTGAAGGTTGGCAATTTTCCCTAGAGTGGTTTGGATGGGATAGATTCTAATTCCCATTGCTTGGAGGTTAATTATGTGATAACATAAGGGACCTTTTAGGACTATATGGTGCATTGATTAAAGGGAAATTAGGAGGCTTAAGTGAGGGTTTCAAATGAATGACACTTAAACTATATTTTTGAGGAAAATAGAATTTAATGGTTTAGGGTTCCTGAAAATATGTTGGGGACTTTAAGTGATTGATTGGACTAAATGTGGTCCTTGGGTTTATGAAATGAAATCCATAACCCACTAAATTTAAGGTTGTTCGGGTGAGGTAAATCCCTAGGATGCTTTAGTGGGCTTTTAGGCCTAAATATTATGCATATGGGAAGCATAATTATAATCGATGGTAGATTGAGTATATCCTACGAGATATTTAGGATGAATTGGGAATATAGATATATATTAGCCTAGTGTGAAAAGGGTATATTTGGAGATATCCAATAAATCCTTAGATGGAATTTAAACATGTATTACTTATTAAAGTAAGAAAATGTTTTGGGTTTAGTATCATGCATATATGAATGCATGATTATGATTCTTTAAGAGAATCTTTGGGATTATCCGTCATCGTTAGATGAGGTTGGCAAATATGGCCATTTTTATATATTCTAGGAGGAATATATGGTATATGTATATACTATGTGATTGAAGTATATATATATGATATGATGTAAATGATTTTGAAAATATAAAAATGAATATTTTCAAAATGCAAAGATAAATGATTTTCATAATTGATAAATTATGGTTACACACCTCCCTAAATCGCTATCATAAGGGAAGTTGTGTGCCTTATGGTGAGGCCCCCTGGCTAATGAATGCAGGGTGGCTATAGTCCTATAGGCCATATGGGCGATTATATATTTGTTTCTGCGCTAGTTAGGAAATTCTGGGTGTGGTCCTAACTTTCCCGCAGGCATATGGCCGCTTCCCGACGTTGGTAGGTTCCCAGGTTGTCTTGTTTGATAGGCCCTGGAAGATGATAGCCATTTAGGGGCGCGTCCAGTGGGGAAACCCGGAGAGGCGGTCTTAGTTTTATTAAAGCAATTTATGATAATAAATTGGCTTTAATTTACATTTCCTGAGTATAAAAAGGGAAATGGGATAAAGGTTTGGCTTCGGTAACACTCCCGGATGGAAGAAGAGATGTGGAAGCATATGATTGATCAAAGCATTTTCATGATAATGAAAATGGCTTTGGGTACATTTCCTGAGTGTAAAAAGGGAAATGGAAT
Organism: Sambucus nigra; assembly: GCA_949130495.1. NCBI lineage: Eukaryota > Viridiplantae > Streptophyta > Magnoliopsida > Dipsacales > Adoxaceae > Sambucus > Sambucus nigra. The sequence goes on along the minus strand of OX422211.1, from coordinate 618,731,051 downwards.
GATATAAAACGAAAAAGCATTTTTATGATAATAAAACTGGCTTTTAAAAAGTATATGATTGGTTAAAGCAATTCATGATAATTAATTGGCTTTTATATTTACATTTCCTGAGTATAAAAAGGGAAATGGGAAGTTTTGAGAAAATGAAAAGTATTGATAAATACTTGTATATAAATCCTCAGTCCGTGAGATAGATTCGGATGTATATTGTAATATGAATATGTATATATGGATAAATCGAGTACCGAGGGTCTAATGGATCTCGACGATCGACCTTGCCGCATAGTAGTGTATCGGGGGGGTTCCTTGTTTGGATTTCGCTTTGCGAGACACTCCACGCACGAATATGGCAGTGTGTTGAGACTGGGTAGAAGTTTAATCCTTAGTGCTCTAATATTATAAATTCTTATGGTATATATATTTATATATATCTTTCTTTACTGAGGGACTGGCGGATCTCGACGATCGACCGTGCCGCGTAGTAGTGTATCGGGGGGTTCCTTGTTTGGATTTCGCTTTGTGAGACACCCCACGTACGAACATGGTATAGCGTTGAGACTGGGGTGAAGTTTAGCCCTTAGTACATTGCTTGGACTATCTAGGGTTGATAGTGATTGGGTGATAGCCTAGTTTAGTAGGGTAGCTTGACTAGGATGTTTAAAGGGATGCGCTAGGAGTGCACTGTTAGTGGAGAGGTGAGGGGTATCTCATGGGAGTGCGATACCAAACTTAAATATGAGATAAAACCTTTTTCAAAATAATAAGGCATTTATGCACTTGCTAAATATTTTCAAAACTCGGGCTCTCGCCCGTTTATCTACTTTTCCTTTCTTTCTATATTATATATATAGGTGTCCAGACACAGGGACGCCTGGATGACACTTCCTTCGAGTCAGACGTCAGCTGCAGCAGCTGTTAATACGTGCAGGTTTTTGATAGTCACTTCCATCGTTGTACTCTAGATAGGAGGTACTGTATAAACATTCGAGCCAATGGCTCAAGTGAATTTATTTATTCTTTCAGTACAGCATTCGATATGGTTGTATAATTTGAACCGAGTGTTCGGTTATTTTATTTCATTTCATTTTCCTTTCAGTCTCATTTACGCATTAAATTGTGGATGTTTTATTTAATTGTTTAAAAAGAGTAGTTAATTAAAAGTTTTTAACGCTCGCCTAATAGGATATTAGTAATTAAATGGATTTTCGACAGTGATGCTAAGAATGATCCATATGTGACTCTTGTTTTAATTTGATATAGGAGTGATCGCCCGGTATCCCATTAGGCAGGTTGCTACATCTTCTTTTGAACTAGAATGGGGGTAATTGCTATCCCCTAGGGCATATCAATAACTAAAGCTAAGGTAATCAATCCATCGACAAAGTAATTTCTTAAGCAAGAGAGGTAATAGAATGTGACATATTTAAATTGTGAAGTGAACTCTTCAAGATGAGCGTGAAGGAGTAAGTTTTTTTTATCCTTGACTTTCCATTTTCGAAGGACTTGTCCTATACTAAGGTCTGAATCTCTATAAATATTGAGGAATTGAATTCCCTTCTCGAGAGAAATCTCAAGGCACACACTGCATGAAGTCATGTTGTTAGTGCAAAGTAAATCTATGTTAGTGCACTACAAGAAAAATGAGTATTAGGAATGGTAAAAATCCATCCCTAAAAGTAAAAAATCTGTCCCAAAAGAGTGTTTAAGATGGATTTTGCAACGGCACCCCCTTATACTACGCGTCGTAAATATTTTAGGGACGGATTTTACCATCCCAAATGTTAATTCATGGATGCTCTACATTTGGCATTAGGAACGGATTTTTTCCCCTAAAAGGTATTCCCTCAAAAACATTCCCGCACCCGCGAGTAGTATTAGGGATCGATAAACCGTCCCTAATACTACTGAGATTCTAGCAACCCCAATTAGGACAGTAAAAAACCGTCCCAAAAGTAGTTTCAATTAATGCAAAATGGGTATTATGGACGGATTATAACCATCCCAAAAGGTATTCTCAATTAATTCATAATGGTTAATAGGGACTGTTTATAACCATCCCTTATTAATAAAAAATTATCATAAATAATTATATTATTATATGCTTTATGCTGCAATAATAAATGACGTCTAATTTGCATTATAAGTCAAATAACCCAATCATAAAGGCAATATATCAACTGCATTCATTGAAACATGTATCCAATAACAATTTCTTCCACTAAACTACATTCAAGTCGAAATATTTAAATGAACACAAAATCATACTAAATAATAAGATATACAATAGTAAAAAAAATATCGTCCCTAAATTTAGATGATAAATATATTTGTCATGTCTCAAAAACTTATCTTAGTGTCATATATAGTAGACACACTCAAAAACATGTCCCTTCAACTTCTTTTGTACAACTTGCAATCAATAAATAATCATTTTATCAAAATAATATTATAGTAAAATTAAATATCCAAATATATTAGATAATCGTATAAATAACTTTTTAAAACTTTTAAAAAAATCCGACAAAACCTTCTTTGTTTATACATGAAAACAAATTTATTTAATCAACACAAATGGCCGCACGACTATAAAAAAATGAAAATAACAATCTCACATATCAACAACTCTTTATAATTTTTAAAAAAATTCGACACAATCTCCTTTTTACACATGAAAACAAACCTGTTCAATCAACACAAAATCTCGCACGGCCATAAAAAATTGAAACCAACAAGCTCTCATATCAATAACTATTTACAATTTCCAAAAAAAATCGATTGATTCTCCTTTGTTTATACATGAAAACAAACTTGTTTAATCAATACAAAAGCCCGCACGACCTTAAAAATTGAAAACAACAATCTCCCATATCAACAATTATTTAATTTTTAAAAATATGCGGCATAGACTCCTTCGTTTATACATGAAAACTAACTTGTTTAATCAACACAAAAGCCTGCACGGTGAGAAAAAAATTAAAACAACAATCTCGCATATCAATAACAACAGTAAATAAACAATTTACTGGGCTCAAATAATTGATTTGCTCATGTGTTCCACGTGAATAAAATAAAATGCTGAAATGTTACCCTACAAAAAATGTAAGACACATAATAAAAAAGATATCAGTAATCAAATAATGTTTAAACCTAACTCTACATGTTTACAAGTCTAACCGTTTACAAATTCTCGTCGTATACTCAAACGGGGAGTTCGTATACTCAAATCGGGAGTCTAGTGACTACACGGTCGATTTATATAAGTTACATTGGTCCCGTACGAGGTGATCGTGCCTCTTACGAGACCATTTTGTGGTTGTTTTATATTTTCACCCTTTGGTGCCCGGTTTCAAAGCCTAAGTCTAATTTTTGCAAATTTCGATCATATACTCAAATCGGGAGTCCAGTGAATATGCGATCGATTTGTAAAAGTTACATTGGTCCCGTACGAGGTGCGCGTGCCTCTTATAGGACCGTTTTATGGTTGTTTTACGCTTTCACTCTTTGACGCCATATTTTTAAACCTAAGTCTAAATTTTGCAAATACCCGTCGTATACTCAAACCGGGAGTCCGGTGACTATGAGATTGATTTGTATGAGTAATATTGTTCCCGTACGAGGTGACCGTGCCTCTTATGAAACCGTGTTATGATTATTTTACGTTTTCCCATTTGACGTCATGTTTTCAAGCCTAAGTCTAAATTTTACAAATTCTTGTCGTAAACTCAAATCAAGAGTCCGATGACTATGCGGTCGGTTCGTACGAGTTACATTTGTCTCATGCGAGGTGCTCGTGCCTCTTACGGGATCGTTTTATGGTTGATTTACGTTTTAACCCTTTGACACCATGTTTTTAATCGTAAGCCCAAATTTTGCAAATTTTCATCATATACTCAAATTAGGATTCTGGGAACTACGTGGTTGGTTTGTATGAGTTACATTGGTCCCGTGTGAGGTGCTCGTGCCTCTTATGGGATCATTTTGTGGTTGTTTTACATTTCCACCAATTAACGCCAGGTTTTAAAGTCTTTTTAAACCGAACTCTAAATTTTGCAATTTCTCATTGAATACTCAAATTGGGAGTCTGATGACTACACGGTTGGTTTATAGAAGTTACATTAGTCTCGTGAGAGGTGCTCGTGTCTCTTATGGGACCGTTTTGTGGCCATTTTACGTTATCACCCTTAGACGACATATTTTTTAGCCTAAGTCTAAATTTTTTAAATTCCCATTGTATACTCTACTCGGGAGTCCCATGGCCATGCGGTCGATTCGTACGAATTACATTGGTCCTGTGCGAGGTGCTCGTGCCTCTTACCGGACTGTTTTGTGAATATTTTACGTTTTCACCCCTTGACACCATGTTTTAAATCCTAAGTCTAATTTTTGCAAATTCTTATCGTATACTCAAACCGAGAGTCCGATGACTATGCGGTCGATTCGTATGAGTTACATTGGTCCCCTGCGAGGTGCTCGTGCCTCTTACAAGACCATTTTGTGATTGTTTTATGTTTCCACCCTTTGACGATAGGTTCTAAAGCCTTTTAAAAGCCGAAATTTAAATTTTGTAAATGCTCGTCGAATATTCAGATCGGGAGTTCGGTGACTATGTGATCGATTTTTACAAGTCACATTACTCCTGTGCGAGGTGCTTTTTTCCTCTTACGAGACCATTTTATAACTACACAATCTATTCGTATGAGTTACATTGCCCCCGTGTGAGGTCTCATTCCTCTTACAGGACTATTTTGAGGCTATTTTATAATTTCACCCTTCGACGCCATGTTTTTAATCCTAAGTCTTCTTTATTCAACTTCCAATACTATACTCAAATGGGGAGTCGGATTACTATTCATCAATTTATACGAGTTATATTGGTCTCGTGCGAGGTGCTCGTGCCTCTTACGGGACCGTCTTGTGGATGTTTTACAATTTAACCCTTTGACGCCATATTTTTAAGCCAAAGTCTAATTTTTTCCATATTCTCATCGTATACTCCAATCGGGAGTCCGATGACTATGCAGTCACTTTGTATGAGTTACATTTGTCCCGTACGAGGTGCTAGTCCCTCTTATGGGATCGTTTTGTTGCCATTTTACATTTCCACCCTTTGATGCAAGGTTTTAATGCCCTTTTTAAACCAAAGTCTAAATTTTATAAATTCTCGTCGAATACTCAAATAGGGAGCAGTGACTACGCGATCAGTTTGAACGAGTTACATTGGTCCCGTACGAGTTGCTCGTGGCTCTTACGGGACCGTTTTGTTGCTATTTTACATTTTCACCCTTTGATGACATGTTTTCAAGTATAAGTCTAAATATTGCAAGTTCTCGTTGTATACTCGAATCGGGAGTCCGGTGACCTCGAGGTGGGTTTGTACGAGTTACATTGGTCCCGTGAGAGTTGCTCATGCTTCTTACGGGACCGTTTTGTTGACCCTGTGACGGCACGTTTTTAAGCCTAAGTCTAAATTTTTCAAATTCTTGTCATATACTCAAATCGAGAGTCCGATGACTATGCGGTCAATTCGTAAGAGTTACATTGGTCCTGTTAGAGGTGCCCATGCCTCTTATGGGACCATTTTGCAGCTATTTTACGTTTTCACCCTTTGACACCATATTTTTAAGCCTAACTCTGATTTTTCCAAATTCCCATCGTTTACTCAAACCAGGAATTCGGTGACTATGCGGTTGGTTCGTACGTGTTACATTGGTCCCGTGTGAGATGCTTGTGCCTCTTACGGGACCGTTTTATAGTTTTAAGTTTTCACCCGTTAACGCCATGTTTTTAAGCCCATGTTTAATTTATTCAAATCCCCGTTGTATACTCAAACCGGGAGTCTAGTGACTACGCGGTTGGTTCATATGAGTTTCATTGATCCCGTTCGAGGTGCTCATGCCTCTTATGGGACCGTTTTGTTTCTATTTTATGTTTTCACCCTTTGTCGCCATGTTTTTAAGCTTAAGTCTAATTTTTGCAAATTTCTGTCGTATACTGAAATCGGGAGTCCGATGACTACGCGATCGATTGGTTCGAGTTACATTGGTCCCGTGCGAGGTGCTCGTGCCTCTTACAGGACCGTTTTGTGAAAGTTTTACATTTCCACCATTTGACGCCAGGTTTAAAAGCTTTTTTAAAGCCAAAATCTAAATTTTGCAAATTCTTGTATAATACTAAAATTGGGATTCTGGTGACTACGCGATCAATTTGTACGGGTTACATTGGTCCCGTACGAGGTACTTGTGCCACTTACAGGACCATTATGTGGCTATTTTATGTTTTCACCCTATGACGACATGTTTTTAAGCCTAAAACTAGATTTTGCAAATTCTCTTCGTATACTCAAACTAGGAGTCCGGTGACTACGCGATTGGTTCGTACGAGTTATATTGGTGTCGTACGAGGTGCTTGTGCCTCTTACAGGACCGTTTTGTGGTTGTTTACGTTTTCACCATTTGACGCCATGTTTTCAAGCTTAAGTCTAAAGTTTGTAGATTCTCATCGTATACTCAAATTGAGTGTTCGGTGACTATGTTATCGGTTCGTATGAGTTACATTGGTCCCGTACGAGGTGCTCGTACCTCTTATGGGACCGTTTTGTAACTGTTTTACATTTCCACCATTTGACGCCAGGTTTTAAAACCTTTTTTAAGCCGAAGTCTAAATTTTGCAATTTCTCGTCGAATAATCTAATCAGGAGTTCGATGACTATGAGGTAAGTTTGTACGAGTTACAATGGTCCCGTGCGAGGTTCTCGTGCCTCGTACGGGATCATTTTGTGGCTATTTTACATTTTCACCCTTTGACGACATGTTTTTAATCCTAACACTAATTTTTGCAAATTCCTATCGTATACTCAAACCGATAGTTTGGTGACTACCCGATCAATTCGTAGGAGTTATATTGGTCCCTTACGAGCTGCTTGATCATGTTACCGAACCGTTTTGTGAATATTTTACGTTTTCACCCTTTGATGCCATATTTTAAAGCCTAAGTCTAATTTTTGCAAATTTTGTCGTAGACTCAAACCAGGATTTTGACGACTACGCGATCGATTCGTACGAGTTATGTTGGTCCCATGGAGGTGCGCGTGCCACTTACGGGAACGTTTTGTTGCTATTTTACATTTTCACCCTTTGACGACATGTCTTTAAGCCTAAATCTAAATTTTATTAATTCTCGTTGTATACTCAAACCGACAGTCCGGTGACTACATGGTTAGTTTGTATGAATTCCATTGGTCCCGTGCGAGGTGGTCGTGCCTCTTATGAGACCGTTTTGTTGATTTTTTACGTTTTCATCCTTTGATGCCATGTTTTTAAGCCCAAGTCTAATTTTTACAAATTCCCGTCGTATACTCAAATCGAGAGTTCAGTGTCTATGCGGTGGGTTTGTACGAGCTATATTGGTCTCGTGCGAGGTTCTCGTGCCTCCCACATAACCGTTTTGTGATGGTTTTACATTTTCACCATTTGACGCCATGTTTTTAAGCTTAAGTTTAATTTTTGCAAATTCCAGTTGTATACTCAAACTGAGAGTTCGTTGTCTTCGTAGTCGATTTGTACAAGTTACATTGGTCCCGTGTGGGGTTCTCGTGCCTCTTACATGACCCTTTTGAGACTGTTTTACGTTTTCACCCTTTGACTCCATATTTTTAAGCCTAAGTCTAATCTATAAAAATTCTCGTCGTATACTCAAACCGGGAGTCCGAAGACTACGCGGTTAGTTTGAATGAATTATATTGGCCCGTTATGAGGTGCGCGTGCCTCTTACGAGACCGTTTTGTGATTGTTTTACATTTCCACCCTTTGATGTCTGGTTTTAAACCCTTTTGAAACCTGAAATCTAAATTTGACAATTTTTTGTCGAATACACAAATCGAGAGTCTGGTGATTACACGATCGGTTTTTATGAGTTACATTGGTCCCATGCGAGGTGCTCTTGCTTTTTATGGGACTGTTTTGTGGTTCTTTTACGTTTTCACCCTTTGACGGCATGTTTTTAAGCCTAAGTCTAAATTTTGCAAATTCTCGTCATATACTCAAATCGGGAGTCCGGTGACTACATGTTCGGTTCGTACGAGTTACACTGGTCCTTTACAAGTTTTTCATGCCTCTTACAGGGTCATTTTGTTGTTGTTTTATGTTTTCACCCTTTGATGGCCCATTTTTAAGCCTAAGTTTAAATTTTGCAAATTCTCGTTGTATACTCAAATCGGGAGTCCGATGACTACGCGGTCGATTGGTACGAGTTACATTGGTCCCGTTCGATGTGCCCATGCCTTTTACGGGATTATTTTCTGCCTATTTTACATTTTTACCCTTTGACGCCATGTTTGTAAGCCCAATTTTAATTTTTACAAATTCCGGTCGTATACTCAAATCGAGAATCCGGTGACTACGCATTTGGTTCATGCTAGTTACACTGGTCCCGTGCGAGGTACTCGTGCCTCTTATGGGACTGTTTTACTTCTTTATATAGTACATCTTTCAGAACCTCATAATCTTGGGGAGGCGAGGCGAGTTTGGAAGGAGAAACCATCATCCTTAACCTACATCTTTGAACCAATGAAGTTTCCTCTTCTTCTTCTTCTTCTTCTTCTTCTTCTTCTTCTTCTTCTTCTTCTTCTACTTCTTCTTCCTCCACTACCTTCTACCTCTTTTCATCCTCCTCATCTTCATCATCATCACCACCAGCATCAATAGCAGCATGCTCCTTAGGAAGTTCTTCCTCACTAGATTCAGACGATTCCTCCATCACAAGCTTAAGAGGACTGGTCACCTTTCTTTGTTTACCACTATCAAAAATTTGAGGATCATATGAAAAGCCTCGAGAAGCCATATGGGCTCACATAAATTCTTTGTCCTCTTCGCTAAAATTCTCCCAGGTTTAGAGAAGCTTATCAAACATTGAGCTCACCTCTTGGGTGACTTTAGGATCGGGGGTGTGGTCAACTAGAGGTTGTTGGATGGTTTTGAGTTTTTCAAAGGAGCCTTTTGGGTAACCCTAATCTATACCCCGAATAAAGGAACGTGTGGGGATTCAGTTCTCTCAACGGGTCTCGAGGGACCAGGGGTAACGACAGTAACTGCGGCTGGAAGGGAGGTCTGTATGGCTGTATTCTTTTTAACAACTGGCTGGCCTATAAGCGCTACTGGGGCAACTCGGAGGGAACATTGGTGTTGGTAGTACTAAGAGGGAAAACAGATGAGGAGGTGGTTTAAGTCCTTAAACCCAACTCTGTGGGTGGAAATGTTTCAACCGCAGGGTACCGGGGGTCCTTCAGAATGTTTGTTTGAAAATGGAGCCGTTGGTTTTGCCCGAACACGTTCATGGACATAGTTGATCTCTTCCCTCGAGTCTCTTTACTCGGGACCATAGGATGGACTGGATAACTGGACATAGACTTACGACAGATGAAGTCAGACAGTTTGCCCAGGCAAAAGAAACATTTGGGGGGGTTTCACGGGTGAAATGGCTCAATAAAAGGGCTCCTTGATCATAGCGAAATTGAAGGGCTACAAAGTGGGGGCTGTAAATAGAATAGAAAGAAGACCACTCCATATATGAGGGCAAGTAATAAGGGATTAACAAAAGTGGGACACTGTTCTTAGAAAAATTCCTAGCAAGAGCTTCATCAATAGGAGCAATAGGGCGCTCCTCCTCAGCAAGAAAGTCATTTGTAAAATAATGATCCACCTCAACATTGGGGCGGGCTAAGAACATTTATGCTCGATCCATCAGGGCAACAAGGGGCTTCTTAATGCTTTTATTCTTCCAACAACAAATACGGGGGATCCTTATGTGCTGAGAACTAGGGTAGTTTCCAGCAGAAGTATAAACGGTAAAATGGGCATAAAGGAAATCTGTTAAAAGGACATTGTTGACGTAATTAGAGACATTGTAAGGACATATTTTTATAAGTTCGTTATCAATTTATTATGTCATCTACCGCTACACCGTCGAAGAGCATTCAACAGAAATGTACATCAAGACGGATCCGAATTATTCATGTTCTTCATCAAAAAGACTCCGCAAAGTTTACTTTGGTAAGGTTATGTTTTTAATACCTAAACTTTCCACTTAGAGCTTTTGGGATATTTTTACAAAATATTTTCTAAGTGTTGGAGCAGACTTCTTCGTCAAAATTTGTGTATGAGTAATTTTTTTAAGTCCTGAAGCGTACCTCGATTTTGATGCCCACGTCGTTCAAGGGAGATTGATATCTTGTTCGAGCGACATATGGATGTCGCGAGATGTCGTTTGAAAGACATTTGTATGTTATTCGTACGAGACCCTTATATCATTTGAACGAGCTCGTATTTCGAGGCGACACATTTTTTGTATAAATACTCATTAAATGGTTTCATTTTCTTTAAGAAGTCCCAGCGTTTTACAGAACAGAAAAACTGCGAAAGCAGAATTCTTTTGGCTTCTTCCTTTTAGGGTTTAATCCCTTTTTGTTTTTCAATTCACAAAACCCCCATATGATTTAGTGAATTATTTTGTTGTTCAAGAACAATACATTGCTTTTTTTCAACCTCTGTGGAGAAGGCATCTCCATAAATGATCGGTGGATACCGAGCGTAGTCATTCTGTGTGTGGATGAGCCGAAGATGATGAACCGACACCTGGAGGGTATTTCGCTGTCTCTCATATCTTTGAAGGTTTGCTGAAGGCACCATGCATTACACACTTGTTCACAATTGTGGGAGATTATCAGGTTGTACGTAAGTCAAAGGTCTTGTCAATTATTCAAAGTGTTATAGAAGGTTTTTACCCGAAAGTGTTTTTTCCTAAATCGGTCATCGTTATTTTTTCATGCACGAGTTGAATGATTTATGACGTTTAGATGCATGTTTAGGGGTTGATTTATTTTTTTTAAATAGACTCTAATTAAATAAATGTGCCAACGTAGAAAATTGTGAATTTAATCAATTATCACACCATCACATTTTTTCAAATTGGTATCAGATCTTATTTAAGCAATCACCACCTTTACAAATTGGTATCAGAGTGGGTTACGCTAATTTATCGCATGATCCTGATTTTTCGAGGATTTACTTTCTGATACAATTTATCTACTCACATTTACAAATTGGTATCAGAGCAGGTCGCGCTAATTTATCGCGTATTCCTATTTTCTGCAAAATTTATGTGATATTGATTTTTTTTAAATCAATTTTGTGAAAAACTGGAATTTTTTCGATGGAGCGCTTTTGTCATCGGATGCCCCCCTTTGATGACACAAGTCATAGTTTTGATGATATAAATCATTTGAATTTGACATTTGCTAAAAGAATTGTTCTTTTGGAAAAAGATTATTCGCGTTTTTAATCCGCGTTGGATCCTTTGCAAACAGTTCAAAATCAAAGATATTTTTATCGTGAAAATTTTGTTTCCTTGGACCATGACTTTGTTGCTTTAAAATTGTCCAAGAAGGTGAGTGATGATAGGGTCCTATTTTTAGAAAAAGAATTGGAGGACCTTAAAAATTTGATGTTTTGTGTTTGTGCCAAAGAGGATAAAAATATTTTAGTCAATGAGTTTGTGGCACGTGAAGAGACTCTTAGGGAGAAGTTTGCTTTAATTGAGGGGGGGCGAGATAACCTTCTAGGAATTGTTGAAAATTTGAAAAAGTAAATTGGAAGAGTCTAATTATTTGCTTTAGTCAAAAATTTTGAAGTTAAAAACTTATTTGACAGACTCGAGTAGGTTTGATAGTGATTGTTGATGTAAAAAACTAGATTCGGTCTAATTAATTAATCAGAGTTAAAAAAGAATAAATAAATGAGACAAAAGATTTTTAAAGTGGTTCAGCCTTATGAAAATGGCCGACGTCCACTGTTTTGTATTGCCGATGTTTGGCTTAATCTCTATGATGATTTCAAGAGATCAATTACCCTGTTATGGAGGATGTTACGATGTATTTATAGCCTTGGGACTATCAGTAAGAATAGACGATATGTCGTTTGTTTAATAGACATATACATCTGTACAATAAGAATGTTCATTAAATTCAATGTTCATTGAATGTGCAATCATCGCTTGATCTTCCTGTCCAGATACTCTGAACGCTGAGTAGCTCGGCAGGCTATGTAGATCAGCACGCTGTGCAGCTTGGGGTGATGAGTAGATCGGTGCTGCGAGTTATTTGATGAGCATTTGCCACGTAAGATAACACATGTCTTGATATAATTGGTCCACGTCAGCTGACTAATTTTCGTATCAACAGAAGTCCCCAATATTTCACAATTGAGCTTTGATGTGAGAGTGTGGAACATTTTACCCAAAAGTTGTTCGGGTATCTTTTGTGCCTTGATTAATTACAGATATCCAGCACTTAGGAATTTTATCTTTAACCTCATCATTTGAGCGAGAAATAGCAAACATGTAAATCTTTTAAATCTTTAACCTCGTCATTTCTTTTCCTACTTTCCGATGCAAGGCATTTAAAAGCGATAGAAAAGATCGTCATCTACTTTTTATCTCCAGATTTCTAAACTCTTTGTTTTCTCACTTTGTTTTTATACTATCGTTCTTTCCATCGTCTGCCTTAGCAGATTTCTCAATTTTCTGTAAGGATTTCTTCCTTCTCCTTTCTTTGCTTTGGTCATCATGGTTTATCTTGTTGAATCTTTGGATAAATTCCGAGATGATTTTGTGATTCCCTCTTGGGTTATTCTAGAAGATCCTCCCTCCCCATCTAATTTATTTTCTCTAGCTGAGGGACACTGGTTTCCTCACTTTTCGTAGAAGAGTGTGGCTTTTCTTTTCCGCCCAATCCCCTGTGTTTGAGTTTTGCCAATATTTTGATATTGTTCCTGCAAGGGTATCTCCAAATACATGGAGGGTAGTTAATGGCGTGCATAGATTAAACCAAACTCATGGGACTCGCTTAGGGATCCCTGAGATTATGTTTTGTTATAAATGGGTTACTAGTGATCCACATTTTACTTAAAAACTAGGTTTTCCAATAGAGCTTTAGTAGTCAATCTTCCCGATGCTAATAGGGAATATTTTGATCATGGGGTTGTGATGAAAAATTGTCAACACCCTCCATTAAAAGGAAATGATGTGTACCAAGGTCCCAGATGTCCACTTTATGGCAATGGGATAGGTTGTTTTTAATTATTCAATTTATCTCTGTTTACATTTGATGAAATGCGTCAGTGATATTTATTTCACTTTTTACAGTTGATAACAAAAGAAAGCCCCCAAAAGAAAGCGACATTAATATAAAAGATCTGAAACTTATCTAGAGTTTGTAGCAATCAATTGTTGGGGAGCACGTTAGAGTTGCTTCTTATTTGCTGAGATACAAAAACACCACCTCTTCTTTCATTGCGCGTCCTCTTGCCCCTCCTGTGATAATTAATCTTGATCAAGTACCAACATTGAAAACGTGACTTTTTGTGTGTGGTCGTTGTTGTTGAAAGCCAAGTTAGTAAAAACCTCAAATACCTACAAATAATAACAATCTCAAGTGTAGCGGTAAGTAAGGGTATCAATCCGCTTTCTAGGGAGTAAAGCACATGGAACAAATTCAATTGTAATTCACCTTTTATTTTCTTTTTGTGCTTTTTCACTTTTCTATTTTTTTTTAGCTTTTTCAATATTAAAACAAAAGGGTGAGGTGAGATCTAAACTAAACTAAACTAAATGAAAATAAGTAACTAGAAATTTACTAAAATGAAAAATAAAGTCTAACACTAAAAATAAGAGATAAAGTGAGGAAAATAATAGTGAGGACAATCAAGGAGTGGGGTTATGCCATAATTTCTATTTAATCTATTTAATAAATTTATTCAAACTAAACTTCCCAAATTAATATTGAAATTACAAATCAACTCTCGTTGCAAATGTAATTTCAATAATAATCTTTTAGAGAATTAAATTTACAATCCCACAACTCACAAAACGTAGATCTAAACATCATCTAACAAATCACCCGCTAGGATCGATTTACTAAATTAGTTTAGATTATAAAAATATGATTAGAGTTGAAATTCAAAGAAATAATTTCACATTTTAGAAAAACCTATCTCTAGTTCGATTCTAAGATGGAAATTAAGACTAGAATCTCGATTTTCTCTCGAAAATCATTTACCCTCTCTCGAGGCGTAAATTAAAAGTAAGATTGTAAAATTAATCATCAAAGGGACTTTTAATTTAATTAAACTATTTAAATCATGATTAACATCAAAATAATGGATCTCCCCACCCCTTGAATGGGGATTTAGCCTAACATGGTATAAAATATGACAAAGTAATATTCAAAGGCATAAAATAATAAAAGAAGGGAAGAGAACAAGCAAACCAAATCTCTTTGAGAAAGTTGAACTCTAGTCTTCCAATTTGAAGCATACACCTCTCAATTTGAATGATCAACAAATACACATGAAGCACTAACACACAAATTGATTCTCACTAGAATTACTTTCACTCAATTTAAATTGAAAAGAAGAAAATAAAAAAACTAATTCTAATCTACTATTTATTTCTAACCCTAAAATTTCTCTCTACAATTTCCTCTCTCTAATCTAGAATTCTTTTTTTACCAAATGGGTCTTCTTCTTCATTTTATATGCAAAGGAGCAAAGGGGCATAATTGGAAATTGGTTAGGGAGTGCATGTGGAAATGGGTGAGGTCACATGTGTATGGGGGTGTGAGGTTATTTGGAAAAAATCTGTTTTGGGTTGAGGGGTAATTTTGGGATTTGATTTTGGGTGGTTAGTTAGGGGGTAGTATGGGAAAAAAGGGGGTAAATGGTTTTAAGTGGCATGTGGGGATTTGGGTTTGTTTTGGAACATTGCAGGAGATAAGTCGTGGGTTAAATGGGTTAGTTGGATGGTGTTTGTTGGTAATGGTTGAGGAGAGAGAGAGATGGGATCAGAAGAGGGTCGCCTGCCGGAAATGGGGCTGGACGGCGGGAGTAGCGAAAAATTCAGTGGGGTGCGATCAGGGAGATGAGTTCCGGTGGGCAGCGGCGGCGATCGGCTTGTCGGAGTTGAGGACGTGGTCGGCGGGTAGGGAGCTCGACAGTGGTTGAAGCAGGTCGGAGTGCGATAGTCGCCACCGACAGAGTCAGCGCCGGAGCTGCTGGTCGAGAGAGAGAGGGGTACCGCCGGGGTGACGCCGGAGTGACGCCGGAGGTGGGTGAGGGAACAGGGGCTCCGGGTTAGGACGCGAGCAGGTCGCCGGGTTTACAGGGGGGTCGAGAGGAGGTGAGGTCATGGGTTAAGGGGGGGTTAGATGGAGGATTTGGTTATGGAGGTATAAGGTGGGTTTAGAGGAGAGAGAGTGGTGAGAGGTTGAAGATGGGTGAGGGTAGTTAGAGTGTGGTGAGGGTGTAGGGTAATGTGGTGTGACTTAGGGTGTAAGGTGTATGGTGAGGATGAGGGTGTAGGATAAGGGAGTTATGGGTGATGTGTGTATTTAATTTAAACCCTAATAAAATAAAACTAAAAAATAAAAATAAAATCTAAGTAATAAAATAAAACTTATAAAAACTAAAAATCTAAAAATTAATTTCCTATACTAAAAATTAAAATCAAGACTCAATAAAAATAAAACTAAAAAGAAATAACAATGTAAATCTATTAAACTTAAAAACTAAAGTCCTAAAAATAGAAAATCTAATAAACTAAAAAAAATAAATGAAATCCTAAAAATTAAAATCTTAATAAAATAAAATAAAACTAGAAACTAATAAAAATCAAAATAAAATAAAATTATATTAATAAAAATAAAATAGAAAATAAAATCTAAAAATTCTAAAATAAATCTAAAATAAATCCTAAAAATAGAAAAGACTCAAACTAAAAATATAAAAAATAATAAAAGGGCACAACTAAAACACACACAGGCTCGGGGTAAGTTTGGGCTAGGTTTAGGCTCGGGTTAGGGTACGGGGTTGATATATAGCTCCATAAAATGCACAATTGCCTTGAAATATAGCTTTTAACACCGCAACTGACGTTAAGCCTGCATGATAAACATTTAAGCACATAAGACCCATATTGTCGAGAAATAGCAACTAAAATACATCTATTCGGGGCATAAATTGTACAGTTTTGGGTGATTATCACACCACCCCCAAACAGAGCATTGCTAATCCTCGAGCAATAAGATAGAGAGAAAGAGAAAGATAAGAAACCAAAAGTGTACCACTTTCGCGGGCACTTGCGATTGCACTTAGCATGTGCAACAAGCCTTTAAACCTATAGGTTGCCCTACAGGACGAGTTGTGTCTCGTGAGGGTTTACAGGGAATATACCCACAAAATTCTTATTTGCAAAAACTTATTGGAAAGCAGTCAATCTCTTATTAGACATAGAATAATCGCACAATCCATCACATGAGAAATATTTTGAGAAATACAAGCTAGAATTTGCAAAAGTTTAAGCTAAGTAAATACTCAAGGCACATCCTTCCTAGAACTCAACGTGTGTAGTGTGAATCAGTCAAAACGGGTCGAGTATCACAAGAGTAATTCCTAGATTGCCTGTTCGGAATCAACGCTTCAACTTCAAATCTCACGGATATATCACTCTCAAACGAACTCTCGAGATTAGGGTCAGTGTATCGCTCTTGTGTGTGAGGAGGTGAGTAAATGTAAGCAAGTTCAAACGTCTCACACACGTATAAGAAAGAACGAACAATTTGAAAGAAAAGTGATCTCAGGAAAGAATGCTAATCACTATAGTGAAAACGTCGAGTTATTCACCACGTTGACTTCCATTTGCCCGAACACTAAGGGGAATATGTATGTATATGGGTGAGGGGGTAAATGAAATGAGATATGTGGGATGCGATGAGGTAGGATAGGATGGGATGATGATATGATGGATGGATGATGGATATGCGATGTGAAATGGATGAAAAATGGATGCGAAAGAAGAGTGTATACACATTAGGCACAAATGTCTTCATTTCAACAAAAATTAAGTACAACTCTCTTTTTCTTTTCTTTTCTCTCTTTTTTTTTTCTTTTCTTTTTCTTTTTCTTTTCTTTTCTATTTTTGCTATTTTTCTATTTCTCTATTTTTTTTTTTTTTTTTTTTTCTTTTTTCTTTTTTTTTTGTTTTTCTCTCACTTTTCAAACTAACACTGAAGACATTTATATTTTGAAATCACACACTTTTTCTCAAGACAATGGATGATATAAATGGAGGTGATAGGTGGATGTGTGGGGAAATATATGGATGGTGAGGGGAATATATATGAGATATGGGAATATAATGGGTGAAGTGAATGGAAATGTGATATGGGGGGAAAGTGGTAGGTATATGGATGAAAATCCTAGTGATCGGGACAAATATCAAGACACGCGTTTCTTACAACTCGAAAAAGATGTCATTCTCAGTGATCAACCAAAATTTTAAGAAAGAAAATGAGATCATACAACAATTTAAGTGAGGACCCAAAAGAAGTTGAATCAACTTGTGACTTGGAGATTGCGTAAATCACTCTAAAAGGGTGAAAGGCACAAATCTCACGGGCTAAAGTCTCTACTAGTGATCCTTAAGGTTCTCTTTAGAATTATAGTACTCTTCAACTCTAAACGTAATGACGTGATAAGTGCGCACATTTTTGTTGAGTCTAGAAATTCATGGTGCAAAATGCCTTGTTATGTATTACATAAGCTATTTAGAAAAAATATTCTCTAGCTTGATTCCTAGACTTTAAAAGATGGATGATTGAAAATTCACATCAATGATTGAGATGAAAGAAACTGCATGAAATTTTAAAAATCAGGTTCAACAATCAAAAATTTTCAAAAGAGGTACGATTTTGATAAAATTCCCCACCCCCAAACAAAAAGGAACATCGTCCTCGATGTTAAGTAAAATGATTTTAAAATTGAGAGCATGAGGTAGGAAAGAGATTACCAGAATGAACCGCTAATGAAGTGGACATGTGAAGCCAAGAATAAACCTGAATAAAAGATGTACAAGTCTATAAGCATGATAAAGCATAGGGTGATGTGAAACACCACCCCCAAACAGGATGAGACTAGTACAAGAAACGCGGGCTGCCTCCCGGTAGCGCTAAGTTTAACGTCTTCAGCCAGACCGATGAAATCTCACCCTAATGATAAGATCTATGATGGCGCAGGGCGGCAGAAAAATAGGGTGATGAGAATCACCCCCAAACAAGACTGAAGCGCCAGTCTTGCTGGATAAAGGCTAAATGTGTCAATGCACTTGTATAGCAAAGTGCATCACACGATGCGAAGCATCGGTGGATAAAGGGCGGGTGGGAAAAAGGGTAAAGGTGAGGGTGAATAGGTGTCGGTCTCGGGCCTTGTTGAGCGTAAATGTGAGGGCAACGAGGGCCCTATAAGCATGGTGCTCAAGTTGGTGAGGAAGGCAAAAGGGTTTGGTAAGTGTAATGGGTTGGGCCTCATAAAAATCACACGACCGTTCTATGAATGGGCGATGGTAATGGTCGCGCCGTGACACACCAGGGAGCTGTTGAGAAAAATCAACATCACAAGAGAGTGGTGTGCATGGAGGAACAAGCTCGGTGTCACGGAAGTGGAGAGTGTCACCACTTATACTCTCGTGGAAGGTGGAGGATGGTTTCAGGTGAGGATCTAAAACTGTATATGGAAACGTGAAATGTGCAAAATCAAGATCCAAACCAGGTGGTGGGGTAGAAAGGATAATGGGTGGGTCCATGGGAATAAATGGTGTATCGGGTGGGATAAATGGTGGAGGAAGATGATCCAACTCAAGCGTGGGAGACACACACTCATTGGGAGGAGTAAAGGAATACTCACAAGGGAGTGTGGTTTCTAAAGATGGAGTGATCAACTTCTCCAAAAAGGTAGCATCGGTAAATGGGGTGGGTGGGTAAAACGAGGCACCAAGATCGGAGATAGAGGAATCGATAGAAGTATCGGGCTCAACGGGAGCCATGCATGGAGGGACATCATCCAGATCCGGATAGTTAGGAACTATCACGGATTCTATCTCGGGAAAATGGTGAGCACTCGTAGCCGGAGCTAACCTAGGATGAAGTGGTTCCTCGGGAACACAAGGGTGAAGCTCGATAGGTATAAACTCGGGCATTGTTTTGGATTCGACGGGAAAGTGAGTGGGAACGGCAATGATGGGTTCATAAGGACAAGGTGGGGTTGGATCAGGCTCACTATCGAAAGGTAAGTCAACACAATTGTCGACTTGGGACCCGGACCATGGAATGGTCTCAACTTCAAGATTCTCGGGGTGGTAGGGTTGGTCACACTCAAATTCTGTGTCACAAGGGGACACATCATCGTCACACTCGGTGGCAACGAAGGGTGGGGTCATGGGAATATCCGACTCTCGCTCACACACCAATTCATTTAACCTTTGTTCAAGCCTTTGGAGAGCTTGAGTTTGAATTGCTTGCTCTTGCTCAAGTATGCACTTTTGCAAGAGGGTTTCGAGAGTGGATGTGGATGAAGGTGTTGGTGGAATGATGGGTGGTGGTGGTGGGTGAGGTGGACACAACGCGCTATAGTCGTGAGTGTTTGGAGAATACTCATATGAAGTGTGTGGGGTAGGGCCAAGTACATCATACACGAAAGGATTGCTTTCGTGATGGACAAATGGTTGACACGCATTAGGTGCGTAGTGAGGGGAGTGATCGTGACTGGGTGCACAAGGTTGCCATGACGACTGTTGGAACGTGTGAGGATCCACAACATCGGGTTCGGATACGTATTTCGTGGAAGGGTGATCAGGCCTCCACGAATAGCTCGGGTACTCACACAACTCGGGATTAGATATAGCAGGGTAGTAGGCCGAGGTGGGTTCCGAAACAGTGTCATATGGATACACATGTTCCATGGTGGGTGCGTAGGGATATGACATGTAAGGGCACTCATGGGACATGTGATCGGCATAAGAACAGTGGGTGCACAGCAAGGGAGGAGGCACGGTGACACTTGACACTGGGGGTGACGGAATAGGAGGTGAGTGCATAGATGGGTCAAGAGTACCAACGGTACTCGTGAGAGAGGTGAAATCATGAAGAATATCATAAAGAGACCGCTCGGGATTACTCTCACATGTGTCACGTGTCATTGGAAAATGACCAAAGTAGTCCCGTAAAGGACGTTCTGCGGCCATGAGGGGAGAAATATATTTTTTTGAAGTTTTTTAAATTTTTTCAAAAGGAAAGAAAATATTTTTGGGATTTTCTAAAAATTAAAGAAAGAAAATATTTTTGGATTTTTTATAAAAATAAAAGAAAGAAAATATTTTTGGATTTTTTTGTAAAAAGGAAAGAAAGAAAATATTTTTGGATTTTTGGATATATATATATATATATTTTTTTTTTGGAAGAAAAGGTGGGGAAAAAATATGGACTCTTTGAATTGGACGGACTAACTAAAATAGACTACCAAAAAAAATGAATTGGACACACACACAAGTCAAGAAAATTTCCTAACTAGCACATAGCCAATTTTTATCTTCAAATTTAGTGAGAGGGTAGTCAAATTTTAATTAAGTCCGTGGGCGATAAAAATCACGGAATTATCTTAGTGATCGCCTTTGCAAAATGTTCTCCTAGTGGGCTACCTAGTTGATTCATTTTAAATTTAGTGATGGCTAGGGTAGCACACAATGGTAAGCGAGTGAGTCGGGTGATGAAATCCCTTCTCGTGAGTGACCGGGTGTAGGTCTTAATCAATTAATTCATCACACCATTCAAAAATAAATGCGAGAATAAAATCAAATAAGAGCACACAAGAGCACACAAAAGAATTGACTCGCTAACAGGAGAGGCGCGAGGGTGTAAGAAATGTACCTCCCACGGTTTTTAGGCCGTGGGGTGCCGAAAAATTTGAGTCGATCGGGGGGAGATCAGTCTTCCCCGGGCGTCCTACCGACCCAAGGTAGAGAGGCTTCTAAATCCTCGCCAATGGGCGCCCTCTCTCTACCTTGTCCGGTTTCCCTATCACGCTTGTCTTTAATTATTACAAATTTAAATGGAAAATAAATGGTGTCTCTAAGCACCGCAATACAAGCAATGATAGAATAATCCAAAATACAAGCCTTCTAAAAATATAAAAATGGTACAAAAAAATAAGAAAGTGCGAAAAATAAATGAAATACAAAATGAAATCCGCTCCGAGCTTCACAATCCCAAGAATGGCAACGGCGCCATTTGATAACGTGACTTTTTGCGTGTGGTCGTTGTTGTTGAAAGCCAAGTTAGTCAAAACCTCAAATACCTACAAATAATAACAATCTCAAGTGTAGCGGTAAGTAAGGGTATCAATCCACTTTCTAGGGAGTAAAGCACATGGAACAAATTCAATTGTAATTCACCTTTTATTTTCTTTTTGTGCTTTTTCACTTTTCTATTTTTTTTTTTTAGCTTTTTAAATATTAAAACAAAAGGGTGAGGTGAGATCTAAACTAAACTAAACTAAATGAAAATAAGTAACTAAAAGTTTACTAAAATGAAAAATAAAGTCTAACACTAAAAATAAGAGATAAAGTGAGGAAAATAATAGTGAGGACAATCAAGGAGTGGGGTTATGCCATAATTTCTATTTAATCTATTTAATAAATTTATTCAAACTAAACTTCCCAAATTAATATTGAAATTACAAATCAACTCTCGTTGCAAATGTAATTTCAATAATAATCTTTTAGAGAATTAAATTTACAATCCCACAACTCACAAAACGTAGATCTAAACATCATCTAACAAATCACCCGCTAGGATCGATTTACTAAATTAGTTTAGATTATAAAAATATGATTAGAGTTGAAATTCAAAGAAATAATTTCACATTTTAGAAAAACCTATCTCTAGTTCGATTCTAAGATGGAAATTAAGACTAGAATCTCGATTTTCTCTCGAAAATCATTTACCCTCTCTCGAGGCGTAAATTAAAAGTAAGATTGTAAAATTAATCATCAAAGGGACTTTTAATTTAATTAAACTATTTAAATCATGATTAACATCAAAATAATGGATCTCCCCACCCCTTGAATGGGGATTTAGCCTAACATGGTATAAAATATGACAAATTAATATTCAAAGGCATAAAATAATAAAAGAAGGGAAGAGAACAAGCAAACCAAATCTCTTTGAGAAAGTTGAACTCTAGTCTTCCAATTTGAAGCATACACCTCTCAATTTGAATGATCAACAAATACACATGAAGCACTAACACACAAATTGATTCTCACTAGAATTACTTTCACTCAATTTAAATTGAAAAGAAGAAAATAAAAAAACTAATTCTAATCTACTATTTATTTCTAACCCTAAAATTTCTCTCTACAATTTCCTCTCTCTAATCTATAATTCTTTTTTTACCAAATGGGTCTTCTTCTTCATTTTATATGCAATGGAGCAAAGGGGCATAATTGGAAATTGGTTAGGGAGTGCATGTGGAAATGGGTGAGGTCACATGTGCATGGGGGTGTGAGGTTATTTGGAAAAAATCTGTTTTGGGTTGAGGGGTAATTTTGGGATTTGATTTTGGGTGGTTAGTTAGGGGGTAGTATGGGAAAAAAGGGGGTAAATGATTTTAAGTGGCATGTGGGGATTTGGGTTTGTTTTGGAACATTGCAGGAGATAAGTCGTGGGTTAAATGGGTTGGTTGGATGGGTGTTTGTTGGTAATGGGTTGAGGAGAGAGAGAGAGATGGGATCGGAAGAGGGTCGCCTGCCGGAAATGGGGCTGGACGGCGGGAGTAGCGAAAAATTCAGTGGGGTGCGATCAGGGAGATGAGTTCCGGTGGGCAGCGGCGGCGATCGGCTTGTCGGAGTTGAGGACGTGGTCGGCGGGTAGGGAGCTCGACAGTGGTTGAAGCAGGTCGGAGTGCGATAGTCGCCACCGACAGAGTCAGCGCCGGAGCTGCTGGTCGAGAGAGAGAGGGGTACCGCCGGGGTGACGCCGGAGTGACGCCGGAGGTGGGTGAGGGGACAGGGGCTCCGGGTCAGGACGCGAGCAGGTCGCCGGGTTTACAGGGGGGTCGAGAGGAGGTGAGGTCATGGGTTAAGGGGGGGTTAGATTGAGGATTTGGTTATGGAGGTATAAGGTGGGTTTAGAGGAGAGAGAGTGGTGAGAGGTTGAAGATGGGTGAGGGTAGTTAGAGTGTGGTGAGGGTGTAGGGTAATGTGGTGTGACTTAGGGTGTAAGGTGTATGGTGAGGATGAGGGTGTAGGATAAGGGGGTTATGGGTGATGTGTGTATTTAATTTAAACCCTAATAACATAAAACTAAAAAATAAAACTAAAATCTAAGTAATAAAATAAAACTTATAAAAACTAAAAATCTAAAAATTAATTTCCTATACTAAAAATTAAAATCAAGACTCAATAAAAATAAAACTAAAAAGAAATAACAATGTAAATCTATTAAACTTAAAAACTAAAGTCCTAAAAATAGAAAATCTAATAAACTAAAAAAAAAAATGAAATCCTAAAAATTAAAATCTTAATAAAATAAAATAAAACTAGAAACTAATAAAAATCAAAATAAAATAAAATTATATTAATAAAAATAAAATAGAAAATAAAATCTAAAAATTCTAAAATAAATCTAAAATAAATCCTAAAAATAGAAAAGACTCAAACTAAAAATCTAAAAAATAATAAAAGGGCACAACTAAAACACACACAGGCTCGGGGTAAGTTTGGGCTAGGTTTAGGCTTGGGTTAGGGTACGGGGTTGATATATAGCTCCATAAAACGCACAATTGCCTTGAAATATAGCTTTTGACACCGCAACTGACGTTAAGCCTGCATGATAAACATTTAAGCACATAAGACCCATATTGTCGAGAAATAGCAACTAAAATACATCTATTCGGGGCATAAATTGTACAGTTTTGGGTGCTTATCAAACATCTTGAGAAAGTGCCAAAGAATTTTCTTCTGAGTTGAATACCTCTATTATTGATTTAATGATGAAGAAGAGGAGAATGCCTACGTTCTTTATCAAAGATGCTCCTGGCACGGATGGGACAAAAAAGAGCAAAGTGGATGTCCCAACTGAGGGGAGGAAAAAAATGGATAGTACTCCATCTAAAGGATCAACTACGAATGTCAAGGAGGTCGGAAGAAAGCCACCTGCTATCCCAAAAGAGGTAGCACCTTTGATTGAAAGTGTTGCTAATACACAAAAAGAGGCAGCACCTTTGATTGAAGGTGCTCCTTTAAAGAGACTGAGAAGAGGTCTCGCAGAAAGACCTATAGAAACTGTTGCCCAACCTTCTGTTATTGGGGATCCTTTTTTAAGGGCTAACACTCCAACTCTCATTGCTCCCAGCTCGGCCAAAGGTTTGACCAAATCTTGTACCATTCCCGAATACCGAGCTGCTGAGGGCTCCCATTCTGTGGAGAAGATTACTGACTTAGCGACCCAATATGTCGCGTCAGTAAGTATTATAATTCCTACTACTTTATCTCCATATATTGTATTCATATTCTCATTTGAGTTTCTTTCCTTTCCCAGTTCATGACGTGTTTTAATAGTATCCTGGAGAAAGATGAGGCTATCAAGGCTTCAACTTCCTTCAGCGGGATTGAAGAAGCTTTTACTGGGTTGTCACAGTCCTTGATGAACTCTCAGAAGAAGTACGAGGATGATAAAGCTTCCTGGGAAAAGATATTTCTTTCTGCAAAGTCAGCTTGAGACCAAGCTACAAGTGCCTCCAAAGAGTTAGAGGAAAAATTGAAGGTCGTCGTTGTCAGTAAGAAAGAAACTGATGACAAGCTTGAAGAGGCTGAATGGTGTAAGAAAGGTCTTGAAGAGAACGTGAGGCTTACTGAGGAATGTGCTTCTTCTGAGAAGACGAAGAGAAAGGCTGCCGTCAAGAAGTCTTTCAGCTCTGGTTGGGACAAAGGATGGAACAGAGCCTTAACTTCTATTACTTGCCAAATGGAGTATGCAAGCCTGAAATACTTCAGAGACGGATGGTTCACAGCATTAAAAGAGTTGAGTGTTACGAACAATTCTGAATTGTTTTAAAAACACACTTAAGGCCCTCCTCCTCCTATTTATGAAGAAGAAGAGGATGAAGTTGCATCTGATGAGTCTTCTATGATGATAGTAGAACAATTACCTGCTGTTATTGTTCCTCATCCTTCCGAGCAATTTCAACAGGCAACAACTTCTGCTGAGCAACGCCAAATGCCTTCTGAGCAACCAACTCCTTTGTCCAAACCGGTTGATGATGTGATAGGAAATAAGGAGAAGGTGTAAAGTTGTTGTTCTTCTATTTTTCCTTTTTTTATTATAACTTTGGATGTACTCTCTCCTCTTATGATCAATAAAACGGATTTTGTCATCTAATCTGAATTTCCCCTTGACTTGCTCTGTCTGTATCGTTGTTGATGCATTTTTATTTTCCTTTGCTAGTTTGTTACTAGGAACCCTTATCAGCTCATGACATAGAGTTGATGAAAAATGTAATTATTACTTCAAAGCGGGTCATGGAGATTTTGCTAAGGTTCAAATAATTGATATCCTTGGACCTGATGCTTTGGAGCAAGCTGTTGATGCATACCAGTACTTGAAGTGTTTACATGATCATGTTGTAGCCAATAACGTGGCTTATTATGAAATAATTGAAGACCTTCAAGGGATGATCAAGGAACTCTAACTTCAGCACAAAGAAACCACTGCACTCTTGCATGAAGGGTATAAGAAAAATTACTAACGGTTGAGTGTTGATCGGGATTATGACAAGTATATCTCAGCCGCTGAGAAAAGGGAAAGTGTGCTAAAACTTGTGATTGAATAGCACAGGAATATTGCCAAGATATTAGAGCAAGAGAAAATAGCTTTGCAAGAGGAAGTGAAGCAACTCAAATCTGCTGCCTCCTTTTCTTCGGGAGCTTTGGTTACAGTTAATGATGAAGGTTTTACCTTTTTAGAGGCTGAAGATGATGCCTTGAGAGTAGAGATGGAGGCTTCAAAACAAACTAGACCTACATCCTCCTCGTGGGGAAGAACTAGAGCTAGGCGGAGAAAGGTTGAAGAAACTAGGACTGAGAAAGCCTTAGTGAATCAGGATATTTAGTTGAAAGCAAAAAATCAAGCCTTGGCTGAAATGTCTCAGAAGATTCAGACTCTTACCGACCAACTCTCTAACCAGAGCTCTGCACTAAAAAGTAAAGAAATTTATATGAAGAAACTCCACGAGAAGCTTGAGAGATTGACTTATTAATTTCACAAACAGCCTAGAGAGCTTTGGATGGAAGGATACAACAAAGCTCTATGCCATTTCGATGCTCAGTTTCAGCAATCAAATAATGAGGGATATAAACAGGGATGGTTGAATGCCTTATGCGTGATGAAACTTGATCGAGGATAATCTTTATGGGTTTGGTGTGAGCCTGGAAACTTGATTTTCCTGTTCCTCCCTTTAAACTTGATGTTAGCTTGATTCCAGCTCGTGCCATTCCTCGGTGTTTGATATCTAGGTATCTTGGTGATTATCAGCTTCATGCAATTTTGAGATATCTCATACTGAATATTTTCTTGATCGACCATGTCCGAGCAACGTCAGAATGCTATAAGATAAGAATTTTATCAATTCGACCTATGCATTAGATGACCCTCCAGTTGGGATGGAATCTGTATCAAAATTAGAAGGAAAGAAAGCCATAGAATAGGAAATTTGTACTTAATGAATCAAAATTCATGTTTATGTAATCTTCTTATATTTAATTAAGGGAATTTAGTCTTTATGCAATGTTACTTCCTTGGAAACACTTTGCAAGATTTTCTTGTGTTATTCGCTGATGAATGTATGTATAGGTATATAGAGGGACAATTTGTCCTGTTTTGTCTGGTCAATGGAGCTTGATCCACTTGCTGCCTAGTCGTAATGACTTGTCACCCATTAGTGCCTAAGAAATGGAATGATTTTCATCCCATGTTCCTGCTTAATTATTCTAATCGTGCCAGGATTACCTTAGTTCCTAGACAGTGGATGCCCCGGGTGGTTATCCATCTTCTTGTCTAGTTTGGGATGTCCCTTGAGATGATCTGTGATCAAACAGGCTTTGCCTTATATGATTATTATGCCAACTTTGTTGGTAGAAGTTATTGGTGCCGACCAATCGGGGTTGGTGGTTATTGATTCCGACCAACCTGAGTTGGTGAAGTGTGTAGCATTAGTACTCCAAAAAAATTGAACCAAAAAGGACATGGAAAAACCAATAGTTTTCTTCATTTAAAGCTAAATGTGTACATGTAAATCAATGTTACTGATAATACTTGCGCAGATGCTCTGCATTCCATCCATTTTTTTAATTCTTCTCCCTCTAAGGTTTCTATTCTATAAGTCCCATAGTGCACAACTGTATTTACTCGGTAGGGCCCATGTTAATTGGCCTTTAGCTTATTATGCTTCTGGATCACCTTCTTGAGCACATAATCCCTCTCTTTGAGATCACATTTCTTCACTCTTTTGTTATAGAACGTGGTTGTTGTTTGTTGGTAGGTTGTGTTCCTGATTGCCGCATCTTCTCTAACTTCCTCGAGCATGTCCAGATCTAAGCATCTCATCAAATCACTTACAGGAGAGTTAAAATTAAGTACCCTATGCATGGGCAAGCCTAATTCAGCTAGAATAACTGCTTTACTTCCAAAGGCTAGCATGTAGGGCGATTCCCCAGTGGCTGCTCGGGATGTTGTGCAATATTCCCATAACACAGAGTGTAGCTTGTTAATCTAATTTCCTTTTGCATCATCCAATAATTTCTTCAAGCCGTTCAGTAGAGTCATGTTTGTCACTACATTTTTCCCATTGCTTTGGGGGTGGCCTGGTGCAGAATGGATCTTCTAGACATTAAATTGATGACAATATGCAGCGAACTCCTCATTATCAAATTGGGTTCCATGGTCAGTGATAAAGGCATGTGGCAGACCATACCTGTAAATAATATCCCTCTAGATGAACTGGTAAACCCTTTCGTGCGACATGTCAATGAGAGGTCCATCCTCAACCCACTTGGTGAAATAATCGATCGTGACTACCAGATATTTGAACCTCCCTTTGGTGGTTGGAAAGGGCCCGACCAAGTCTATGCCCCACATAGCAAATGGCCAGGGGGAAGTAATGGGCGTTAACAATGTCTGGGGAGTTCTTCGAATGGGAGAGAAACGTTGGCATTTATCGCATTTCTTCGCATAAGCTATGTAGTCAGCTCTTATCATCGGCCAATAATATCCCTGCGTCGTTATCCTCTGTAGCAGAGTCCAACCTACCACATGATCTCCATAAGAGCCTTCGTGAACCTCTTCAATCAGGTCTTTAACTTCTGAGGGATGCACATATATCTGTAGACCTGCGATGATACCCCTTCTATATAAAATGCCATTATACAATACATACCGAGCAGCTTTAAACTTCAGCCTCTTGGCTGCAATTTGGTCAGTTGTCACAACCCCTTCCTTGATGTATGCCCTGATGGGGTCCATCTAGGATGGTCCCATATCTAGGGTAATGAATTTCACCATTAAATCTTCATCTATGCTCCATTCTGCCAATATCTCGATAGGAATCCTTCTTCGTAGCTCGGTGCGAGTAGTTGAGGCTAACCAAGCTAGTGCGTCAGCTCTCGCATTCTCCAATATTAGTATTCTGATCAACTGACCCGCTGTAAAGGTGGATATAATATCCATGGCTTTGGCATGATATCTTGACACCAAGTCTCCCTTCGCCACATACAACCCCAAAATCTGATGTACAATTAATTGTGAATCACTAAACACGGTGACTTACTCTGCATGCATTGCTTTTGATAAACTGAGACCCACGATCATAGATTCATATTCGGCCTCATTGTTGGAAGCTTTAAATTAAAAGCGCAGAGCGTATTTGACATCTAACCCATCAAGGTTTTTAAGAATTATTCCGGCTCCACTCCCTGTAGTAGATGAAGAGCCATCAACATACAAGTTCCACATAGGTATACCATTATCAAACTATTGATGTGATAAGGTTCCCTAATGGAATATTTTGTACTTCCTCTTATCATTCTTCACTGCTGGGCTATTACTCGATGATTCTTGTTGCTCGTTGTTTGTCCCTTCTGATGAATGTGCTAACGGTAGTTTATCGTGTATTGTCTTTGATGATCCCGTAACATCCACGGGTTGTTCTGCATTAGACTCTTATTGGTTGGAGGTATTTGGGTAAGTGAATTCCGCAATGAAATCTTACCTGCCCTTTTAGTGAGGACCTTGGTTCATAAATAATATCATACTCCCCTAGTTCGACCGCCCAATACATTAGTCTTCCAGATTTTTCTGGCTTGTGCAAGGCCTGTCTAAGTGGCATATCAGTGGACACCACTATGGTATGGGACTGGAAATAAGGTTTCATCCTCCTACTCGCCTCTATTAGAGCTAATGCTAGATTTTCCAGCCTTGGATATCTAATCTCTGCTCCTCAGAATGCTTTGTTGGTGTAATACACCGGTTTTTTCACTCTATCCTTCATTCTTATCAATGCTGAACTGATAGCACTTTTCGAGAGAGCCAGGTATAAGTATAATCATTCTCCCATCACCGGCCTAGAAAACAGTGGAGGTGTCCCCAAATATTTTTCAATTCTTGAAACGCCTTCTCGCACTCATCATTCCACTCAAAAGTTGTTCTGAGAGTCTTGAAGAATGGGATACACCTGTCCATTGCTCTTGACACAAACTTGTTGAGAGCTGCAACGCGATCCATGAGGCTTTGTACCTCCTTCTTCGTAGCTGGAGATCGCAATTCTAGCAAAGCTTTAATCTTCTCTGGATTCGCTTCAATGCCTCGCTGATTCATAATATACCCGAGGACCATGCCTTCTTGTACACCGAATATAAATTTCATCGGGTTCAGGTTCATCTAATATTTTTCCAACTGATCAAAGGTTTGGCTGAGGTCAGTTAGATGGTCATCGGATTTTTTGCTCTTAGTTAGCATATCGTCGACGTAAACTTCCATATTTTTGTTGATTTGCTCCGCGAAAACTTTATTCATCAACCTTTAGTACATAGCGCCTACATTTTTAAGTCCGAAAGGCATAATATTTTGCATTATTCTCCCCTTAGGGTAATAAAAGAAGTATTCTTCCTCTCTTCTAGTTTCATCTTAATCTGGTTATAGCCGGAGTAAGCATCCATGAAGCTCAGTAACTCGTACCCCGAGGTAGCATCCACTAACTGATTAACTCGGGGTCAGGGAAAGTGATCTTTCGAGCAGGCTTTATTGAGATCTGTGAAATCTACACACATCCTCCACTTGTTATTATTCTACTTCACCATCACAACATTAGCTAGCCAATCAGGATATTTGACATCTTCAATTAAATAGGCCTTTTGTAGCTTCTCGACTTCCTCCTCGATAGCTTGGTTCTTCTATGGGCTAAATACCCTTCTCCGCTGCTTCACTGGCTTGACCTCCTTATTAACATTGAGATCACGGCATAAGAAGTCAGGGTCTATTCCTGGCATGTATTTATAACTCCATGCGAAAGATTGCTTTATATGTCGTAAAAATGCCACTAGTTCCTGCTTTATTGACGGCTCTAGTTTAGCGCTAATTTAAGTTGTCTATTCTGGTCGTTTATCATCCAGAATGATGTTTTTTGTAGCTTCGATGACCTGATCCTTCACAAGCCGGGACTCATCCCTAGGGTCCAAAGTCTCAACCTCTGCATCTTTAGACTCATCCACCTGGTAGGTGGTGTTTTTCTTCCTGGCATCCTCTAGTTCCTCCTGTTCGGCCAAATTTATCCGTTGCATGTAAGAACAAGCTTGGGCCTCATTGAGGTAAGCTTTTCTTTCAGCAGTATGATCTCCTCCCCCTGTATCGCCACCTGTAACCATATTTCATTCAAATGATCCAAAGTGGATTGAGAATACCTCATGCTCGAGTTGCCTTGGCTTTTTGGAGAGGTCGGGGTCATCCTCTGGATTATCTTCGTGGTCCCTCTTTTTGTCATCTCTTATTCGGCGTGGAGATTTGGACCTTTGTGTTCCTCTCTCATTAGTCTTCCCACCATTCCTGTGATCAACGAACTTACTCAACTTTCCACGCCTAATGAGTGCTTCGATTTCATTCTGGAGAGCTATACAACGCTTGGTCATATGGCCATGGTCTCTATAGATTTCACAGTATTTGGACTTATCCCTCTTATCGGGGTTTGTTCTCATTTTCTTCAGCCAAATTAGCTCCTCACTGTTCTTAATCTCCTCCAGGATATGGTTTATGTCCACCTTTAAAGGAGTGTAATTCCCGTACTTCTTTAATGGCTCGAGAGTCTCCTTGACTTTTTGTTGCTTGCCATTCTCATTGCGCTTTTGATCCTTCTTCTCCACTATACCTTTAGCCTTGGTCTCTGCTTTACTGTCAGCACTCTTTTTCGCAGCCATGGCCTCTTCAACGTTCATGATCTTAGCTTCTTTTGCCATTAATTCTGCCATGATTTTGGGGGGATCTTTGTCCAAGGTATAATATAACTTGTCACGCAATACACCGCTCATCAGTGTTTTAATTGATGTCTTCTTTTCATTGTCGATCACCTCTAGTTTCTCGTTGTTAAAACAAGTGATGTAATCCCTAGTACTTTCTCCTATTTTCTGCCTTACATTCAACAGGCGTGCTACTCTCTTCACTGGCTTCACACCAAAGCATAAGTTCCCTATGAAGAGCTCTGCCAGCTGATGGAAAGTAGAAATCTTGCCCTGAGGAAGGTTGTTATACCATATCTGGGCAGACCCAGTGATAGTTCCTGAGAATGCTCTGCACCTCATTTCATCAGGAACCGCATAGATATCAGCATCAGCTTGGTACTTCTCTATGTGGAGGATGGGATCAGTTTTTCCATCATACTTAGGCGTCACCACAAGAGCTCTAAATTTTGATGGTGTGGGAAAATCCACGATTGCCAGGACAAAAAGTGATCCTTGGACAAAAGTTCTTTGGAGAGGGTTCTTGGCCTTAGCCATTTCCCCTAATTGGTCTTCCAATCTCTGAATGGAACCCTTCCACGCATCATTTGTAGCCTCAGGCCTATTCTCCCGAGCAACAGAGCGCGCTGAATTCTCCTATTAGGATATTTCATTACAAGTTGCAGGGCGTGATTGGGCAGAACCCTCCCTTAGATCGGTTGGTTGTTGAGAAGTCCTCGATGAAATCCTAGGGGGATTTCCATTCCTCCTAGGGCCCAAACGGTCAAAGGGAGAGACTCTGCTCAACCTCTCCAAAGAGCTTGTTCGCTCAGGAGTTAAGGAAACATTTTGACGAGAATCTGTATCTATTTTAGATGACGTCCATCCAGGCTGACATAAAGGATCACTGGACCTCTCAGTATGATGACAACCATTGCGCCTGGGCTATGAAACATTCGAGAATAGTGTATGTCTGGTTCTTGAGGATGGCAGATGGGTGTTTCTCTAAATGCTTCATTGACCTGACTGGGCAGGTGATCCGTTAAGAACAGTCTAAATGAGTTATCGCATGGTTTCTTACATAGCCGTTTGCCCTTGGGCTAAGTTGGCCACTATTCCAGTAAGTTGATCGATAGTTGGAGGAGTAGAGGGGTTTGGAGGTACTGCATTATTGTTCCGGTTACTGGATTCTAGGAGTTCAGCCATTAATGATAAGTTTTTAGCAAAAAATGCTACGTATAGTCGATTCCCACAGATGGAGCCAATCTATTGATGTAAAAAACTAGATTCGATCTAATTAATTAATCACAGATAAAAAAGAATAAATAAATGAGATAAAAGATTTTTAAAGTGGTTCATCCTTATGAAAATATCCTACGTCCACTGTTTTGTATTGCCAATGTTTGTCTTAATCTCGATGATGATTACAAGAGATCAATTACCCTATTATGGAGGGTGTTACAATGTATTTATAGCCTTGGGACTATCAGTATGAATAGAAGATATGTCGTTTGTTTAATAGACATATACATCTATACAATAAGAATGTTCATTAAATCTGATGTTCATTGAATGTAGAATCATCGCTTGATCTTCCTGTCCA
Organism: Sambucus nigra; assembly: GCA_949130495.1. NCBI lineage: Eukaryota > Viridiplantae > Streptophyta > Magnoliopsida > Dipsacales > Adoxaceae > Sambucus > Sambucus nigra. Next base: position 618,698,035 of record OX422211.1, on the reverse strand, counting down.
GATGCTCTGCACGCTGAGTAGCTCGGCACGCTATGCAGCTTGGGGTGATGAGTAGCTCGGTGCTACGAGTTGTTTGGTGAGCATTTGCCACGTAATATGACACATGTCTTGATATAATTGGTCCACGTCAGCAGACTAATTTTCGTATCAATGGTGATGGTAATGGCTCATTTTGTTCTCATACTTCTAGTCCTAAAGCCAAAACCATTATTTGTTTTAGAGGGTAAACCAATTTCAAGGATGTTAGAAAAGGTCAACCCATAGGTATCGTTCCACCCGTCTACACATGTTCATATTGTGGTAGGAAATTCACCTTAGGCGTTTTTGTTTTGATCTTGGAAAATGTCCTAGGAAGTTTATGTCTAGTGTTCCCTTGGTTCCTAAATCCCCCACACAACATTTCACATCTATTTGGGTTAGGAAATCACGTTTAGAGGCACTAGATTTTAGACAAGTTGATTCTCGTTTGCTTGCACATGATTCTTCTCTTGACATATCATATAGATGATTGTGTTTGCATGTTTGCCATACGCTGGTTATGCTTTTTGATATATTTTTACTAGCGTTGTGACATGTACTTTTTGTATAGATTTTTGTTTTTGAAATATTTTGAAAAATACAAAAAGATTTTATTTTGATAAAATTTTTGAAAAACTCCAAACCAATTTTTGTATTTTGTTTGCACCTTTTATGGATGGAAACTTAGGATGACCGAGTCACAACTTCATTCCATTTATTCATGTGACTACTGGATAGTGTTTTTAGATAATAGGTCAATTCATCCATGTGATTTATAATGATTGGAGTCATTGAGATTTAATTAAGTGTTACTTCCTATATGTTTGACTCATGATTTCCTTTATTGCACACATGCACGGATTTTTTTTATTATTGCGCTTATCTATCACATGTTAGTTGAGTGTTTCCATCACAATTCTGTCGATACAACAAATTGAATGCGATAAAAACAAGACAATAAAAAGTGTGCACCTTTGAACCCTGTTTGTGAGGATTTGTGTGTTTTGTTTGAAAATGGTGAAGGGCTACAAAAGGTTATTATTTATCCTTTGCGATTAAGCCTCCATTTAATTGGACCTAAAAAATTAAGGAATTTTATTACCCAGGGTCCATAGAGGTTTAAAAGTCCCCGAAAAAATTGAAAGGCAATAAAAAAAATTCATGCCAATTATGGGCCATTTAGGTTTTTGCACCAATTCTCCAAAGTTGAGAATTTAGTTTATTCACCTCTAAAAGAAAATTTATATGAGGGAGTTTGGATGGAGAATTAAAACAGGTTTGCACGACCTTGAAAATCTCAAAAAAGCATTACATAGTTTTAGACGTTATTGGTGTGGAAATCACTTTGACTTTGATTTGTTGATTTACATAAGACGATGTCATCTAAATTCAACAATTTTTACACCTAAGGATAATTTTGATGCTCATTTGCTAGGAGTACAAATATGCATCGTGCACATATGATTGATTGAGTTTATTTATCTATCGAATGTGTTCACACCCATACATTCCGTTTCCATGACTTGGTTGCTTGAGTTTAAATCCATGGTGTGATTTTTTATATATTATTTTTGTATGAATAATTTGAAAAATAAAAAATAGTTTGTCAAATTTTTGAGATACTCCTTTGCATGCGCGTTGATCGATTCATATTTGCTATGTAATTTTATCGTGACACTCCATGTTTTGATTGTTTCTTCTTATCTGTCTATTTGGGGACATCATAAAAAGGGGGAGAAAGAATTATCATGTTATGGGGGAGTTTTTGCATTATGGGGGAGATTTGATTTATTAATGATTATTCTTATATCATTTCAAACTCGATGCATCATGAAGGTGTTTTGCTTTATCTCTTGTGTGTAGGTATAAAGATTGAAGATCATGATGTTGCACACCCTGATGAGAAAAGCATTGAGATTTGACGAAGATTTTTTAAGAACAGTTTGAGAACTTGAAAATTTATTCATGAGAGGATAGATTTGTATAGGCATTTTGGTTTTTGATAATTCGGATATTTTTTATGTATGCACCGGCATAGACATAGGGGGAGATTTATAAGGACGTATTTTTATAAGTCCGTTATCAATTCATTTTGTCATATACCGCTACACTATCGAAGAGCATTCAAGAGCAATCTACATTAAGAAGGATCCGAATTATTCATGCTCTTCATCAAAAAGACTCCAAGAAGTTTACTTTGGTAAGGTTATGTTTTAATACCTTAACTTTCCACTTAGAGCTTTTGGGATATTTTTACAAAATATTTTCTAAGTGTTGGAGCAGACTTTTTCGTCAAAATTTGTGTATGAGTAACTTTTATAAGTCCTGAAGCGTACCTCGATTTTGATGCCCAGGTCGTTCAAGAGAGATTTATATCTCGTTCGAGCGACATATGGATGTCGTTTGAAAGACATATGTACGTCATACGTGCGAGACACTTATCTCGTTCGAATGAGCTCGTATTTTGAGGTGGCATATTTTTTATATAAATACTCATTAAATGGTTTCGTTTTCTTTAAGAAGTCCCAACGTTTTACAGAACAGAAAAACTGCGAAAGCAAAATTCTTTTGGCTTCTTCCTTTTAGGGTTTAATCCCTTTTTGTTTTTCAATTCACAAAACTCCCATATTCTTTAGTGAATTATTTTCGTGTTCAAGAACAATACTTTGCTTTTGTTCCACCTCTATGGAGAAGGTATCTCCATATTTGATCGATGGATACCGAGCATAGTCATTCTGCGTGTGGACGAGCCGAAGATGACGAACCGACACCTGGAGGGTATTTCGCTGTCTCTCGTATCTTTGAAGGTTTGTTGAAGGAACCGTGCATTACACACTTCTGGGCGATTATCAGGTTGTAGGTAAGTCAAAGGTCTTGTGAATTCTTCAAAGTGTTATATTTTTACCCTAAAGGGGTTTTTTCCTAAATCGGTCGTCTTTATTTTTGCATGCATGGGTTGAATGATTTATGACGTTTAGATGCATGTTTAGGGGCTGATTTAATTTTGTTTAAATAGACTCTAATTAAATAAGTGTGCCAATGTAAAAAGTTGCGAATTTAATCAATTATCACACCGTCACATTTTTTCAAATTGGTATCAGAGCTTAATTAAGCAATCACCACCTTTTTAGACATCAAACATGTCAATGCTCCGCAGAGAATCTGTCACCACACGGTCCAACCAGGTGTACAAGGAGACAAGAACGATAGCAACATGGAGGATCTTCATGCCGCTCGCCATCTGAACAGCCATGTTGACTATGCGAGGGATTCGTACGAGTTTTATTGATCCCGTACGAGGTGCCCGTGCCTCTTACGGGGACATTTTATGGTTGTTTTACGTTTTTATCCTTTGATGCCATAATTTTAAGCCTAAGTCTAATTTTTACAAATTCCTGTCGCATACTAAAATCGGGAGTCTGATGACTACGCAATCGATTCGTACGAGTTATATTGGTTCCGTGTGAGGTGCTTGTGCCTTTTACGGGACCGTTTTATGACTATTTTACGTTTCCACCCTTTGACGCCATGTTTTAAAGTCTTTTTAAAGCTAAAATCTAAATCTTGCAAATTCTCGTCGAATACTCTAACCGAGATTCTGCTGACTACGTGTTCAGTTTTTATGAGTTATATTGGTCCCGTGCGAGGTGCTTGTGCATCTTACGAAACCACCGTTTTGTGGCTATTTTACGTTTTCACCATTTGACGGCATAGTTTTAAGCCTAAATCAAAATTTTGCAAATTCCTATCTTATACTCAAATCGAGAGTCCGGTGACTACGCGATTAGCTTGTACAAGTTATATTGGTCTCGTACAAGGTGCTCGTGCGTCTATGTCTAAAGCCTATGTCTAAATTCTTGGAAATTCTCATCCTATACTCAAACCGGGAGTTCGGTGACTGCACAGTCAGTTCCTACGAGTTACATTGGTATCGCACGAGGAGCTTGTGCTTCTTACGAGATCGTTTTGTGGTTGTTTTATATTTTCACCCTTCGACGGCATGTTTTTATGTCTAACCATTTGTAAATTCTCGTTGTATACTCAAACGGGGAGTTCGGTGACTACGTGGTCGATTCCTATGAGTTACATTGGTCCCGTTCGAGGTGATTGTGCATCTTACGGGACCATTTTATGGCTGATTTATGTTTTCACCCTTTGATGACATGTTTTTAAGCCTAAATCTAAATTTTGCAAACTATCGTCGTTTCCTTAAACCGGGAGTCCGGTGACTACGGGGTCAGTTTGTACGAGTTAAAATGGTCTCATATAAGGTGCTCGTGCCTCTTATGATATCGTGTTGTGGTTGTTTTACTTTTTCACCATTTGATGCCATATTTTCAAGCCTAAGTCTAAATTTTACAAATTCCTGTCGTAGACTCAAATCGAGAGTCCGGTGACTAAGAGATTGGTTCGTACGAGTTCATTGGTCTCATGGGAGGTGCTCGTACCTATTACGGGACCATTTTGTGGATGATTTACATTTTAACCCTTTGACGCCATGTTTTCAATCCTAAGTCTAAATTTTTCAAATTTTCAACATATACTCAAATCGTCTTTCTAGGAACTGCGTGGTCAGCTCGTATGAGTTACATAGGTCCCGTATCAGGTACTTGTGCCTCTTATGTGACCATTTTGTGGTTGTTTTTCATTTCCACCATTTGACGCCAAGTTTTAAAGCCTTTTTTAAGCTGAAGTCTAAATTTTGTAAATTCTCGTTGTATAATCAAACTGGGAGTTCGGTGTCTATGAGGTGGGTTCGTACGAGTTAATTTTGTCCCATGCGAGGTGTTCGTGCCTCTTACGGAACCGTTTTATTGAGATTTTATGTTCTCACCCTTTAACGACATGTTTTTAAGCCTAAGTCTAAATTTTACAAATTCCCGTCGTATACTCAAATCGGGAGTCCAGTGACCATGCGGTCATTTCGTACGAGTTATATTCGTCCTGTACGAGGTGCTCATGCCTATTATCGGACCTTTTTGTGGAAATTTTATGTTTTCACCCTTTGACAACATGTTTTTAAGCCTAAGTCTAAATTTTGCAAATTCTCGTCGTATACTCCAATCGAGAGCCCGATGACTATGCGGTCGATTTGTACGATCAACATTGGACCTTTGCGAGTTGCTCATGCCTCATACGGGATTGTTTTGTTGTTGGTTTACATTTTCACCCTTTGACGACACATTTTTAAGCCTAAGTCTGAATTTTGCAAATTCTTGTTGTATATTCAACTCAGGAGTCTAATGACTATGCGATCAGTTCATACAAGTTGCATTGGTCCCGTTTGATGTGCCCGTGCCTCTTACGGGATCGTTTTGTGGCTATTTTATGTTTTCACCCTTTGACAACATGTTTTTAAGCCTTAATCTAAAATCTGCAAATTCCCTTCGTATACACAAATCGGGAGTCTGGTGACTACGTGGTCGGTTCGTATGAGTTACATTGGTCCCATTCGATGTGCCCGTGCATCTTACGGGATCATTTTGTGGTTATTTTATTTTTTCACCCTTTGACGACATATTTTTAAGCCAAAATCTAAATTCTGCAAATTCTCGTCGTATACTCAAATCGATAGTTCAATAACTACGAGGTCGGTTTGTACGAGTTCAATTGGTTCCGTGCGAGACGTTCATGCCTCTTACGAGACCATTTTGTGGTTATTTTATGTTTTCACCCTTTGATGCCATGTTTTTAAGCCCAAGTCTAATTTTTATAAATTCCCATCGTATACTCAAATCGGTTGTTTGGTGTCTACGTGGTCAGTTCATACGAGTTATACCGGTCCCATGTAAGGTGCTCGTGCCTCTTATGGTACCATTTTGTGGTTGTTTTATATTTTCATTTTTTGACGCCATGTTTTTAGGCCTAGGTATAATTTTTGTAAATTCCAGTCGTATACTCAAATCGGGAGTTCGGTGCCTATGCGGTCAATTTGTACGAGTTACATTGGTCCCGGGTGAGCTGCATGTGCCTCTTACGGGACCCTTTTGAGGTTGTTTTACATTTTCACCCTTTGACTTCTTATTTTTGAGCCTAAGTCTAATTTATGAAAATTCTCGTTGTATAATCAAATCGGGAGTTTCATGACTACGCGGTCGGTTCATTCGAATTACATTGGTCCCGTACGAGGCGCGTGTGCCTCTTACGGGACCCTTTTGTGACTGTTTTACATTTCCACCCTTTGACGTCTGGTTTTAAAGCCTTTTTAAAGCTGAAATCTAAATGTTGCAAATTCTCATAGCATACTCAAATTGAGAGTCTGGTGGCTACCCAGTTGGTTTGTACGAGTTACATTGGTATCGTGTGAGATACTCATGCCTCTTACGGGACCATTTTGTGGCTCTTTTTTATTGTCGCCCTTTGACGGCATGTTTTTAAGCCAAAGTTAAAATTTTGCAAATTCTCGTCACATACTCAAATCAGGAGTCCAGTGACTACGCGATCGGTTCTTTCGAGTTATGTTGGTCCTTTGCGAGTTGCTCATGACGCATACGGGAACGTTTTGTTGTTGTTTTATGTTTTCACCCTTTGATAACACGTTTTTAAGCCTAAGTCTAAATTTTATAAATTCTCATTGTATACTCAAATCGGGAGTCTGGTGACTATGCGGTCAATTTGTACGAGTTACATTGGTCCCGTTCGATGTGCCCGTGCATCTTAAGGGATCGTTTTGTGGCTATTTTAAATTTTCACCCTTTGATGCTATGATTTTAAGCCTAAGTCTAATTTCGATCGTATACTCAAAAAAGTAATCTGATCACTACGCGGTTGGTTCGTACTAGTTACATTGATCCTGTGCGAGGTACTCGTGCCTGTTATGGGGCCATTTTGTTGTTATTTTACGTTTTCACCCTTTGACGGCATGTTTGTTAGCCCAACTCTAAATTTTGCAAATTCTCATCGTATACTTAAACCAGGAGTTCGGAGACTCGTATGAGTAAGATTCATCCCATGCGAGGTACTCGTGCCTCTTACGGGACCGTTTTGTAGCTCTTTTATGTTTTCACCCTTTGACGGCATGTTTTTAAGCCTAAATATAAATTTTCCAAATTCTCGTCGTATACTCAAATCGGGAGTCTTGTGACTACGCGATCAGTTCATACGATTTATGTTGGTCTCCTGTGAGGTGCTCGTACCTCTTACAGGACCATTTTGTGGTTGTTTTACGTTTTCACCATTTGATGCCATGTTTTTAAGTCGAAGTCTAATTTTTTGTAAATTCTCGCCGTATAGTCAAACAGGGAGTTCGGTGACTATGAGGTGGGTTCTTACGAGTTACATTAGTCTCGTGCGAGGATATCATGCCTTTTACGAGACCGTTTTAATATTGTCTTACGTTTTCACCCATTGAAGATATGTTTTTAAGCCTAAGTTAAAATTTTGCAAATTCCTCTCGTCGTATACTCAAACCGGGAGTTCGCTGACCACACGTTCAGTTTCTACGAGTTATATTAGTCCCGTACGAGGTCCTTGTGCATCTTATGGGACCATTTTGTGGCTATTTTATATTTTCACCCTTTAATGGCATGTCTTTAAGCCTCAGTCTAAATTTTGCAAATTCTCATCGTATACTCAAATCGGGAGTCCGGTGATTTCGCAGTCGGTTCGTACGAGTTACACTAGACCTTTATGAGTTGCTCATACATCTTACGGGGTCGTTTTGTTGTTGTTTTATGTTTCCAACCTTTGATGGCACATTTTTAAGACTAAGTCTAAATTTTATAAATTCTCGTTGTATACTCAAATAAGTAGACTAAGGACTACGCGGTCAGTTCGTACGAGTGACATTGATCCCATTTGATGTTCCCATGCTTCTTACGGCATCCTTTTGTGGCTATTTTATGTTTTCACCCTTTGACAACATGTTTTTAAGCCTAAATCTAAATTCTGCAAATTCTCATCGTATACTCAAATCGGGAGTCCGGTGACTATGCGGTCGGTTCGTACGAGTTACACTGGTCCTTTACGAGTTGCTCGTGCCTCTAACGGGATCGTATTGTTGTTGTTTTATATTTTTACCCTTTGACGGCGTGTTTTTAAGCCAAAGTCTAAATTGTACAAATTCTCGTTGTATACTCAAATCGGGAGTCTGGTGACTACGCGGTCGGTTCGTACGAATTACATTGGTCCCGTTCGATGTGCCCGTGCCTCTTACGAGATCTTTTTGTGGCTATTTTACATTTTCACCCTTTGACGACATGTTTTTAAGCCTAAATCTAAATTCTGCGAATTCTCATCGTATACTCAAATCGGGAGTCCGATGAGTACCGGGTCGGTTTGTACGAGTTTCATTGGTCCCATGCGAGGTGTTCATGCCTCTTAAAAGGCCGTGTTGTGGTTATTTTATGCTCTCAACCTATGATACCATGTTTTTAAGCCTAAGTCTAATTTCGTTAAATTTTCGTCGTTTACTCAAACCAAGAGTTCGGTGTCTACGTGGTTGGTTCGTACGAGTTATATTGGCCCCGTGCAAGATACTGGTGCCTCTTATGGTACCGTTTTGTGGTTATTTTACGTTTTCACTTTTTGACGCCATGCTTTTAATCCTAAGTCTAATTTTTTTAAATTCCTATCGTATACTCAAAATTGAGAGTGCAGTGCCTATGCGATCGATTTGTACGAGTTACATTGGTCCCGGGTGAGATGCTCGTGCCTCTTACGGGACCCTTTTATGAGTGTTTTACGTTTCCACCCTTTGACGTCTTGTTTTAAAGCCTTTTTAAAGACGAAATCTAAATTTGGCAAATGCCCATCGCATACTCAAACTGGGAGTCCGGTGACTATGCGATCGGTTTGTACGAGTTACATTGGTCCTGTGTTGGGTGCTCATGCCTATTACGGGACCGTTTTATGGCTCTTTTTTTGTTTTCGCCCTTAGACCACTTATTTTTAAGCCTAAGTCAAAATTTTGCAAATTCTCGTCGTATACTCAAATCTGGAGTTCGATGACTACGTGATCGGTTCGAACAAGTTATAGTGGTCCTTTGCGATTTTCTCATGCCTCTTACGAGATGGTTTTGTGTTGTTTTATGTTTTCACCCTTTGACGGCACGTTTTTAAGACTAAGTCTAAATTTTCCAAATTCTCGTTGTATACTCAAATCGAGGGTCTGGTGACTACGCGGTCGGTTCGTACGAGTTACATTGGTACCGTACGATGTGTCCGTGCCTCTTACGGGATCGTTTTGTGGCTATTTTACGATTTCACCCTTTGACGCTAAGATTTTAGTCCCACCTCTAATTTTTGCAAATTCCGGTCGTATATTCAAATAAGTGTGACAACCCATTCAAAATAATAACGGGTGTCCAGCCCTATACTACATTAAATCAGGTATCTCAAATGGCTCAGTCTCAACATCAACTGACAATAGTAAATAATAAAGGCTAACTACACGAAACTATTAAAAGGGGATGCCGAAAAATTTAAAACTTTTTATTTAACACCGATCAAAACCAACCATGCAACCAAAAGCCAACAATACAACATCTAACTATGATGAGTGATACGTACAAGCTCCAATAATATAAAAGAGTACAACACAATGTACAAAGTAAAATACCAGAATATGCTGTCTGGTCACAGACAATACAATAATCAGAGAAAGAAGATATAAAAGTGTTAATCTATAACACTAGTGTACAAACCCGATATATAAACAGAATCCTAATCTAGATATACAGAAGATAGGAATCGACTAAAACAAAGTGCCGCAACAGTCCGCTACTGCCACAGCTCCATGAATACACTGGATGGATAACCATCAATTGCTTCCTTGCAGAGGAACACCTAAAATAATACAATATATATACATAGAAGGAGAAAATATAAACGGGTCAGAGCCCGAGTTGAAAAGGTGTTATATCAAGTTCATTAAAATGCATAATAATTATAAATGCATTATGACATGATTTAATGGATTCTCACTCTCCATAACAATCCAACTCACCTCTCAACTAAAGCGCGCAACTAAGCGTATGCAAGTGATCTCCAAGTAAATGCCCAAATCTATCAAGGCAGATGGATCTAACTTAACCCAATTTAAAACCATCTAACTTATCTCTCAATCTACACTTATGTAAATTCCATCTAAACCATATACTTTAATTTCCAATGTTATTGTTCTCGTTTATTTATTCACTTAATCCATATATAAAGTTTACACAACCATTCTGTTACCAACATATTCACAATACATAAACATTCTCTTTACTAGAATTTCTCAAATTCTAGTTATACCAACAATATATAAATAAATATGAGTTATTAGCATCTAATTGCTAAGGACTAAACTTCTCCCAATTCTCAATACTGCACTGCTTTTCGTACATGGGACGTCCCGCAAAGTCAAATTCAAACAAGGAACCCCCCCCCCCCCGGTTACACTACTCCTTGTAGTATTGATTATCAAGATTCATTATTCCCTTAATGCATGATGCATGTGACCCAAATTCTTATCATTCTACTTTAATCAATTAATTAATTATTCCCAATTCTCAACAGTGCACTGCGGTTCGTGCGTGGGACGTCTTGCAAAGAGAAATCCAAACAAGGAACCCCCCGATACACTACTCCTGGCACAGTCGATCGTCAAGATGTATATAAATTATATATATATATGAGCATTAAGGACTAACTTTTCCTCACTCCCAACATTACACTGCGTTTCATGCATGGGACATCTCGCAAAGCGAAATCCAAATAAGGAACCCCCCCCCCCCCCCCGTTACACTACTCCTTGGAAATATTGGTCGTTGAGGTCCATTATGCCCTCGATACCCAAGTAACCAATCACATCAATAATATAATAACCATACAAATGAGCTATAACTTGAGGACACAAGTTCTCAATGTTATCATCTTCCAGTGCCCAAACCACGTAGCATATTGGGGACCACCTGTAGGACTAAACGACACCTACCTCATGATCAACTCACACACACAGCGTCCGGGAAGCGGTCATAGTTCCTAACCAGCAAGTGAGAAAGACACATACCCACGACTTCTCACCCCCAAAATAATAAATGTATATCACATAATAATCACCATGGACGACTATGACATGGGGAATATCCACACACTGCTCATCGAGCCAGGGTGCTCACCCTCATCGCCCAACTTCCCACTGATAGAAAGGAGGGGGTATGCTTCACTTATATATATATACCATCACATAAGGCATACATACATCATCACATCATGTAAAGATATACCATCATATAAGGTATACCTATCACATAGTTTATATATATTCATAGTACGCACTTAGGCGTAGTTGAATTAATATCATTATGTAGTATATTCTCTCTCTTGATATACTAATCGTTAATTCTCACACATCTTCCCCACTTAGTATACGCTATACTATTTCTCACTTGAAGTTTTCGCATCACTTCTAGTTATGAATTGTCTCTCAATTCTGTTTATATTAAGGATATTATCTATCCTAATGCAGCTCGATTAGCATTTCTAATTGTGTGATACATCTCCCAAATTAAACATCGTTAAGGATATTTTTAGATCCTTATTCACATTTATTAGCATTCGATTATTCTCAATCCGATATGGTTCAATCAAACATATAAACCTTTAAAGTTAACCAATTTCGGATTTAATAACAAAATCCATTATCTTTAAACGCATTCTCACTCTTTCATATTTTTCATAATTATCTTCAAATAGAACTTTCTATGGTAGTGGGCTTCCCCACTTAGAATATACAATATTCTTTAATCGGTATAATACTCTTTATTCGGTATTCTCCCACTTTAAGTTAATAGGACTCCCATAATTCTTATAAGGGAAACTCCCTAAAATCTCCAAAACATACTTCATATAATCCCTATTGAGGTTCCCAATCAATAACCTCGAACGAAACGGAATGAAATTCTCCCTAGAAAACATTCCCCCAAAATGCCCTGTTTCCGAATCGATTCGGGCCAAATCCGAATCGATTCGGGTCATAAGACCTGGGACTCTGTCTCAGGACGAATCGATTCGGCTGGGGTCCGAATCGATTTGGTCACTCAGACCTAGGCACCTGCATTTATCCGAATCGATTCGGTAAGGGGCCGAATCGATTCGGCTCTTCAGAAATCTCGAAAATGGCTACTTTTATTAAGCCAAAAATTCCCAAAATTCATATATATCATCTTTTAACCATTTTTCTTCAACCCAAACATAATATTATCATCAAAACTCATTATCTAATTCAATCCAACTAATTTTATACCCCCAAAATCATTTATACACTACAAATCTAAGATTTTCCCAAAACGTTAGGTTTTATCAAACTAAACCTAAAACCCAAAGATTTAATCCACAAATCATGAAATAAATGATACACAACAATTATTTAGCAAGTTTAATCACTTGCCTCAAGTTCGTAGGGTCTGATTCGTCCTCCTGATCGCATAATGGCCGGAAATCTCCACTTTCTCTCTCTGTCTCTTCTTCTTTCTTCTTATCTCTTTCTTTCTATTTCTCTTTCTCTCTAAGGAGATTTGATCTCCCGTAGGCTTAATAAGCCTTGTCTCCCAAGATACACAACTTTAAATGATAATACACACTTTAAATGACTCGGTAAGTTTAATTCGAGCCAAACGAACTTAAAATATTTCGTAACCTAAATAGACCCCAAGTACAGTCATTTTGACTTTCTCGACCCTTCCGGAAACAACTACACCATCATAATTGCTATTCATAACAATTTCTAATAACTTCAAATTTTGAACTCAATTGCCAATTTGATAATTCTCCAAATAAAATAATATTTATTTCTCCCAAAATAAATAAATTATCGTCTCCAAAGTCTCGGGTTGTTACAAACTTCCCCACTTACAAGAATTTTGTCCTCGAAATTCAGCTAAGCCTAATACTCCAAGCTCAACTAGTTCCTACTATACGCATCCTCACTAGTCCTATATCCAAACCTCTAACTTCCCACGACGAATTATTTTAATTTATTTTACGCTTTATAAAACCAGTTTTAATAACTAGGGTGCCCATACACCCTTTATTCGAGCTTTACTCGTACCAATCATAGTGAGGCTTCATTTGCTTCCAAGTTCCAGAATTCTAAAGATATATATATATATATTGTACTAGCATAGTAATTGTATAAAAATTTTGAATGGTCCAAGGAAATAACGCCTCTCAATTCCTGACATTCTCCACTTTCATGCGGGGGAGGTCTCGCAAGCGAAATCCAAACAAGGAGCCCTCCCAATACACTAATATGTAGCAACGTCGGGGATTGAGAGTTTGTTAGATCTGGACTAGAGTTTGAAAATATTTTTGTGTAAATCATTTTGAGATGGCCCAAAGGCCTATAAAAAGTTTGATTTTGAAAACAGTTTATAAAAAAAAAAGTTTATGTCTTACGATACATATATAAAATGCCTCATGCCCATAACACAAGGTCTTAACAATCATCATACATACAATAACATGCAGCTCACAAAAATTAGCATAATTATGAGCTAACTTCCCGGCGTCCCAATAACCCACAAATTCTGAACTCTTTTTAGAAATACTATCTTATATCATATTGATATATTACCATTTATTAGGCTCTTCCATGGTTGGAATATAACAATTATATAAGTCTAACATGACTATATAAAAAAAAGTAGCTTTATCATTACTACTTAACATATTAAAACAATTCTTACATTCATAATAAGATTATAGCTCTCTTCGAGCACATTACAAAATTATCTATTCTCTCAAAAGATAATAACATAAGAGCCTAATTTGCTCAAAATTCCCTTTTGGGTCATTACGTACATCATAGGGTTATAGCACCACCCTCTCATAAGTATCTCCCATACGATATTCAAAACTTCGCATATTAATATTCCTATTCATAAAGGAAAATAACTTACATTATCCATCTCTAGTCCGATTGCCCTTCCTCATCATTGGGCTCCCACACAAAGTCCCCTGGTCTAAAACGACCTCGAATATGTTGTAGGGGTTGCACTTCCAAAACTTCATCAAAACGTGGTCATTTACCTCTTTTAGGACAATCTCTCTTTCTATGACTTATTTCTTTACAAAAGAAACATCTACCTGCAATTCCTCTCTGTCCAACCTGGGGAACAAAACGTTGTGACTCTCTATAATTCGATTTATACCCGCTGGTATTACTGGCATTCCCTTCGCCAAACCTACTTAATGAAATCGAATCTCTAAATTTCTTACCCTCTTGCGAACGAAGACGATATTCATAATACTTCAATAGTGTCGCATTCACTACCTCGACGAAAGTCACTAACACTGGGCCCTCAAACAAATGCTGTCGAATTCTCCAATCTAAACCTCGAATAAACTTCGATATACACTCCTCTTCCATATTTACCTCATCAGGTACTAATTTCTCCCATCTAGAAAAATCTTCTTCATATTTTGCCATTGTCCTATTTTCTTGAAACACGTCCATCAATTTCCCCCACATTTCCTTCTGAGTCGGGGAAGGAAAATACCTTCGATCAAAAAGTTCCCAAAAATCTGTTATAGGTAAAGTATCTCTCTGTTCTGATGTGGTGACAGACTCCCACCATTGGAGAGCTACTCCCGATAACTTAAAGGTGGCTAAAAATTGATTTTGCTCCTCACTACACTCAACCATACGGAGGTGCCTCTGCATACCATTATTCCATTGACTTGCAGCCATTGCATCAACTTCCCCTGAAAACTCTGGAGGATGCCCCTGACTAAAATCTTCCTTCACTCTTTCCCACAAAGACAGTCTTAAATGGGTTTGGGCTGCTGTGACACCCCATATTCTGAAATAAGGGGTGGCCAGCCCAATACTCCAATATAACGGAATCATAGATGGAATCATTCTCAACATCTCAATAAAAATATAGAGTATCCAGGATAACCACCCAATATTTCAGAAAACGGGTTGCCAAAAATTTTAAATTTAAAGTAAATAAAGGAAAACAAACAACCTAATTCCTGAAAAGATAGGGGAAACCTCGGGGATGTATATATAAATAATACAACAAGAGTAAAATAAGGGACCGGATGTGCAATCGGTCAACAACCTGAATAACAGCATTTAAATAATTACATTAATTTATACAATACAATTCATTATACATTTATAAAAATTTGTGACTCTCGCCCGAGTAAAGAGACCCGATCCTGTCTAGAATTCAAAAATGAAAACGTCTATACCAAAAGTATCCCGTAATACCTGCAACGCATCACGGATTGTCGAGGACATCGGAATAGAAATTCAAATCAGGCATCCTTGCAGCGGAGTACCTGAACGGAGACAAGATGCATATGCAACAAGAAAGAAAACGAGTCAGGGCCCGGTTCTATATGATCACCAGATGAATAAAGAGTATGACAATTATGAATAATAAATCATGAAGAAAGAGAAATAAGAAATTGCCTATACAATGTAAAAGATACGCTAAGCAGAAACAATAAAAGAAGTAACATTAAACTACAATCTTCATCGTATGTACCAATTATCTCATATATCTTTTCCTTAACAAGAAGTATATATGTAATCACATTCTTTTGCTCTTTATGGCATTTTTATCTCATTTTTACATTTTGTAAAAATCCTTTCCTTATCAGGAAAATAATCATTTTCAAATGCTCTTTGTGGCATTTATATGTGCTCTTTGTGTCACTTCATCATGCCCTTTATGGCATATCAATTACATCAAGTCCCACTTGATTATGAATAGTTATATTTATATACATATAACGATTCTAAGACCGCCCGTCCGGGTTTCCCCACTGTGCGTGCCCCTAAATGACCATCATCTTCCAGGGCCTATCATAAGACAACATGGGCACCTATATCGCAAGACGTCGGGAAGCGGCCATGTGCCTGTGGGATAGTCAAGACCACACCCGGAATCTCCTACCCATCGCAGAAAAATATACAACAATAAACGCTCACATGGCCTATGGACTATATCCGCCCTGCGTTAATTTGCCAGGGGGCATCACCTCACGCGCGAACTTCCCTTATGATGTCATTTAGAGAGGTGTGTTTAAACCATTTTATTTATCATTTTCAAAATCAGGTAAATTATCATTTACTAGTTTCATGATTAAGTAAATTATCATTTACCATCATCATTACCAATTCCATGTATATTATCCGAAACCATTACCTTTTACTTTTTGTAAATAATATAACTTATCATTCGTAGCCCTGCTATAGCTTATATCGACACTACAACCTCGAAGGGGTAACTAAACTCTTGATTATCTCGAAGTATTTTAGGGTGTTAGTTTAAAATCCCAAGATTTGTCATCTTTCAAAGGAATGAATGAACTATCAATTTATTCTCCAAACTCACCTTTATGGTGTTATTATGAACCACCAAGGTTAACATAGCGCAAGTGAGCTTCCAGAATCTCCCAACATTCTTTTTGGGTGATAATATAAACCATCAAAATTAATATAGCTCAATTGAGCTTCTATAGTCTCCCAAACATAATACTACCTCTCCTAGTTTTATGAAAATCAACTAGAAGAAAAATGCCCTAACTTCAATTGGCATATCCCCGGAAAACCCCATCAAAACCATTTCTAATCTAGGGGGCATCTCAACTCATCTAGAACTCTAGGAATCTAAGTTTACTTCATTCAAGAAGGTTCCTAGTTCCTATCGAGAAGAAAAGTCTAGGAAACAAAAATAAGTTATAAAGTGGAAAACAGGAGACCGGTCGACCGGTCTCGAGGCTGCGGTCGACCGCGTCTCAAGGTTTTGCCTACGAAAGAAAGCTCAAAATGGTGTAGCCGGTTGACCGGTCAAGGGACCGCGGTCGATCGCGCAAGAATTTTAATGCTTTGTGGGAAAACAGTAAGCCTGCCCCCGAAGGCCCGGTCGACCGGTCGTAGCAGACCTAGGGTTTCAAAAACTACACCCAATGATGATTTACATTTTCCCAAATCTCAAACCTTATCCATCTTGAACTCAACCAACAATCTTTATCTACCCAAAGATTTCCCTATATGATTTACAACCATCAAGACCCACAATTTCTTTAACATAAATCAAGATTTGGGTTTAAATCCCACAAATTCCACATTTAAACCATAAATGAAAATACACAACTATCATACAATTTATACATCTTAAATCACATATTAGCAAGTAGAGTACTTGCCTTAGGGTTGCAAAATTCAGATTTATTTGTAGAATAAGCATCAATCCATCTTCAATCTTCATTTTCTCTCTTCTTCCTCCACTTTCTCTTCCTCTCTCTTTCTCTCTAGGGCTTAAGACCTAAAATAGATAAATTAGGGGATTTAAAAGACTTAAATCGTGGCTTAACATAAGTCTCCCCACTTAAGTGGTTAATACCACATGAAAATGACTCGCAATTACGCGTTTGAGTTAAAACCAGGTAAAAGTGCCCGAAATACAAAAATACAATATGGCACTTATTTTGACTGTCTCGTACCTTTCGAGACTAACTACACCCTCTAAACTGGCATCCGGAAATTTTATAAATTATTTTGAGTTCCAATTTCATTTAAATCAAAATGTCATTTTTAAATACATGACACTATAAACATGCAACTTGATGATATTTACTTTCACATACAGTAAATATACATCAACCTAGTAAATATTAAGTTTCAATTTATTCAATTAATATTTACTCCAGTCCCCACATTTTATATAATTACCTTATGCGGTAAAATTAATATAAAATGAGCCTCCCAGAATCGAGGGTTGTTACATACTCCCCCCCTTAAGAGGGAATTTTGCCCCCAAAATTCGGGCATACCAAAATCTCATAAAGGGTATATTACTCTAAACTAGGATTCTACCATCCTAAACAAACCCCTCGTTTTCACAGTCATCCTAAATGGACCTGGACTAAGGTCGACTTTATCGATCTCAGCCTACATCATTTGTGCTCTAGCATAGCACAAAGCGTTCTTCCCTAACTATCGATTCTACCGTTTTTAAAAACAGAAGAAGATACCCTCACATCTCGGCATAGATCGCTTTACTCCCTCCTCGGGGATATTTATACCAACTCTAATTGGTATAACCCCAACACTAATCAACTTCCCTCGCATTGACGTATCTCATCACGGCATATGGCTCAAAAGCCAAATCTTAAAGAATCGACACAAGACCACTCCAAGTCCAAGGAACATATTACCCGTTGGTTCCATCCAACGAGTATACAAAATATTCTACCGACCACGCTAGGCCACTTATGATATCATGCCTTAGAAAATGATCCACAAGGCCATTCGATAGCCTAATGGTTGTACTAGAATCTCTATCCATATACTAACTGCTCTCATCTGCTATGTATTCAAAGGCGTGCGCTTAGAGGTATGCCTTTCGGCATAAGTCAATTTCCTTCCATACATCCATCCACTTTAGAGCGATAGGATACACGTTATTTCCATACAGTTCCCATTTCTTCATGGAACTTTAACCAAACTTCCGACATGAATATATCATCTCAGTCCACCCTATTTTAATAGGCACCTCCCACAGTTCTACCATTCCTCCATCAAGAATGGGGCGTACTCTTCTACATATAGTCCATCCATAATGGACAGGAATGCAACAGTTTGGTCAAACGATCAACAACTTTCTCAATTAGGATCATGACCATAACGGTTTTGGCACTTCAATACAACCGTCTATGAATATACCCCTCTTCATTCCACCGATACTCTTCTTCGCACGAGTAGGTGAAATGGTCAATCACAGATCGAAATGCTCTCGCTACAGAGTCTTTTGAGTCATGCTCGTTTCATTTGGCTTTCCATGCCAACACAAATATCTCCGATGAGTTTCTTACTCGACGCATCTACTACCCCAATCGCATTTCCTTAGCGAATGAGAAAAATACCCAATCACTAGTTCTTCTGAAATTCGAGCACTAACTCGATTTCTCCCACGACCTATTGCAACAACTTGTTGCTTCGCGATAAAGACTAAATTTCCCTGCCCAGGAAGTAGTGCCTCCATTTCTTTAAGGCAATTTCCACAGCAATGATTTTTAAATTCAAGCATGGGATAATACTTCCCATAAATTTAAGCATGTGAGACGCATAGACGACGAGTCCATGCTCCAGTATTAATACTTCCCGCTCCTGGCAGAGACTTAATCATTAAACCCACTCTCGAGATCACTATCATGAGTTCAGGAGTGAAGGTCAACCCGTACCTTAACTCCCCGTAAGTAAAGTCTCCACGTAGCAACACATCTAAGAAAGGCCTTATCTTCTTCGGCCAAAACCACCCAAACCTCTCGTGACTCCATAAATCTCGTTCCTAGGGATCTAATCCCACATAGAATTAACCCACAACTCATTCGTGGTCAACTCCTTACCGCCTTCCTAAATCAACATCACCTACCCTAAGGGCCTTATGTTCTAATAAACCTAAGGTCGATCTACAAGTATACATCCTACCTAAGTCACAGATAGATAATACTAAATATATCCCTAGTGTCCAAGACCTATCTCAAATTCCGACGATTGGCTCGGTTTCGTGCGTGGGACGTCTCGCCGAAGCAAAATCCAAACAAGGAACCCTCCCGTTACACTACTACCTTGCATCATTGGTCATTAAGATGTGACGGTGTAAGACACATGATCGGGATCGGTACAATTCTAATTTACAATCCTACTTACCATAGCATCTTTTAAAGATCTTAATTGATCAGACATTCACTTCATGTGGAGTCTTCAGATACATATCCCCCTTATAAAAACATGGCCTTCTTATCAAGGCACAATCCCGAAGTCTCAATCCAACTTCGTATCTCAGTCTCCCTCACATCGATCAGAGGAGAGAACTATATACAGTGCTTCTATCTCGCACTTTAATAGCCCTTAATCACTCTTCTACGTGATTCTCGGCTAATCTTCCAATCCCACTTCTAACAACAAAATAAATAAAGTAAAAGAGAAAGAAAAGGGGTATAGTCTCTCCAATCACAACATCGTTAAGTGTTCATGCGGCGGAGTGTCTCGCCGAAGCGAAATCCAAACAAGGAACCCCTCTGACACATGCCTACTTAACTAGTTGATCATGGAGATAAGCGTAACATGCATAAACAAGATAAACAATCAAACACTCACACAAGATAACTAAACAAATAACGAAATCTCCTACCTACCTCGATTCCCCTCTATAAAGCCTCGACATGTATCCAGGGGAGAAATCATAGAACAACTAGTTCCATTTTGAACTAGAAGTAAGATAGCCTTATAATTTTATTTGCTTGCTATCGCACCAAACCGACCAAAATATATATACTCGCATAATGTACATAAAACAAGATAAAGGAAAAATATAACATCTCTCCACTCCCAACGTCGTTAAGGTTCACGCGTGGAGCGTCCCGCAAAAGCGGAATCCAAACAAGGAACCCCTCCTATGCATTACTACTTAACCTTGTTGGTCGTGGAGATAAGTCATAACATCCACATACAATGCAAACAAGCAGCAAAAACATTTATACTAGTTATCACATATAGCACATACACCTTTAAAATATCATCACTCGTTTTATAACGAGTGAAGAGATCATAAAACTTCCCTACCACGGAAGTCATATAGTTATCTTTCTATAATAACGTTGATACTGTTACAAACTCGATAGGCACACCCGAATCTAGAGTAGATATAATACTACTCTATATTATTCTATGGAATACACCACCCACTCATAAGGTGGAATTCTCACCAACAATTTAAGCCAAGCACTCCGGGTCAATACTAATGAATCTCAGACTCCATATTCGAGCCTTATGCAAACCAATATTACTTCCCTCAACTTCCCAACTAGGCACTTTATTTTTGCCCTTGTTCTTCTAATCAACGTAATGAAAACGCGTGGTTCTTCCACATCACTATAGCCCACGTAGTTCCTTTTACTTTCTCAATAAAAGAGAACACGCTCTCGGCCTCCTCTTCCTCAGTTCAATGAAGCCTTCCCAGACGGATGTCCACCAATGCGGTTTCATGATCACTGCCCCATCAGAAGTGTTTACGACACTTATTCTGGAGCCTATCATTCCATTGGGGGCTCTCACTTATACCTACCTTTCTTGAGTGCACGATCTCCCTAATCGCACAACTCTTCTTCACATGTCACCCTCTAACTGAGCCTCGCGTGAACACTTAAGGATCTTACCTTCTCCTCCTTCCAGTTACCCCGGAGAAACTTACGATAGGAAGCATCTACCGAGTTCCTCCATGGGCAAAACCTCCAGCACCCAAGAATAAGGTAACTACGTTCCCATCGTTTGCATACTACTCCTACAGGTGAAGGATTCTCCTCCATTATACTTCTGGGCACTTCTCTACATCAATTTAACATCGCTTGAATTCTCAAGATTAGTACCACTTTCCACTTCTAGCGGTACTTAGGAAACCAAATCAACTGTAATTAGTAGTCGTAGTAGCAAGATAAAAATGAAACAAAAAGGGAACGACCTCCAAAGCGGTCCCCATCCCTGACCACAATTTACAGTCCTTAGTGGTTCCTTCTCAGGACGCCCTCACAACGAACTTCCTTGGCGTCCTCCAATCGACCTACTGTTCCCACACGAATGCGCAGAAGATTCTATAAATTCTACCTCATGGCAGAAGAACTAAATCTCACAAGAGAAACCAACGATCTTAATCCTAAGGCTTTATGTCAAATAAAGAGCAACGCTGAAACTTAAGGCGTCCACACAGATTCCTAAGGACTCTAGAACCTGATGTTCTGATACCATCTGTGACACCCCGTATTCCGAAATAAGGGGTGGCCAGCCCAATACTCCAATATAACGGAATCATAGATGGAATCATTCTCAGCATCTCAATAAAAATATAGAGTATCTAGGATAACCACCCAATATTTCAGAAAACGGGTTGCCAAAAATTTTAAATTTAAAGTAAATAAAGGAAAACAAACAACCTAATTCCTGAAAAGATAGGGGAAACCTCAGGGATGTATATATAAATAATACAACAAGAGTAAAATAAGGGACCGGATGTGCAATCGGTCAACAACCTGAATAACAGCATTTAAATAATTACATTAATTTATACAATACAATTTATTAGACATTTATAAAAATTTGGGACTCTCGCCCGAGTAAAGAGACCCGATCCTGTCTAGAATTCAAAAATGAAAACGTCTATACCAAAAGTATCCCGTAATACCCGCAATGCATCACGGATTGTCGAGGACATGGGAATAGGAATTCAAATCAGGTATCCTTGCGGCGGAGAACCTGAACGGAGACAAGATGCATATGCAACAAGAAATGTAAACGGGTCAGGGCCCGGTTCAATATGATCGCCAGTTGAATAAAGAGTATGACAATTATGAATAATAAATCATGAAGAAAGAGAAATAAGAAGTTGCTTATACAATGTTAAAGATACGCTAAGCAGAAACAATAAAAGAAGTAACATTAAACTACAATCTTCATCGTATGTACCAATTATCTCATATATCTTTTCCTTAACAAGAATTATATATGTAATCACATTCTTTTGCTCTTTATGGCATTTTTATCTCATTTTTACATTTTGTAAAAATCCTTTCCTTATCAAGAAAATAATCATTTTCAAATGCTCTTTGTGGCATTTATATGTGCTCTTTGTGGCACTTCATCATGCCCTTTATGGCATATCAATTACATCAAGTCCCACGTGATTATGAATAGTTATATTTATATACATATAACGATTCTAAGACCACCCGTCCGGGTTTCCCCACTGTGCGCGCCCCTAAATGACCATCATCTTCCAGGGTCTATCATAAGACAACCTGGGCACCTATATCGCAAGACGTCGGGAAGCGGCCATGTGCCTGCGGGATAGTCAAGACCACACCCGGAATCTCCTACCCATCGCAGAAAAATATACTACAATAAACGCTCACATGGCCTATGGACTATATCCGCCCTGCGTTAATTTGCTAGGGGGCATCACCTCACGCGCGAACTTCCCTTATGATGTCATTTAGAGAGGTGTGTTTAAACCATTTTATTTATCATTTTCAAAATCAGGTAAATTATCATTTACTAGTTTCATGATTAAGTAAATTATCATTTACCATCATCATTACCAATTCCATGTATATGTTTCATTTTATCCGAAACCATTACCTTTTACTTTTTGTAAATAATATAACTTATCATCTGTAGCCCTGCTATATCTTGTATCGACACTACAACCTCGAAGGGGTAAATAAACTCTTGATTATCTCCAAGTATTTTAGGGTGTTAGTTTAAAATCCCAAGATTTATCATCTTTCAAAGGAATGAATGAACTATCAATTTATTCTCCAAACTCACCTTTATGGTGTTATTATGAACCACCAAGGTTAACATAGCGCAAGTGAGCTTCCAGAATCTCCCAACATTCTTTTTGGGTGATAATATAAACCATCAAAATTAATATAGCTCAATTGAGCTTCTATAGTCTCCCAAACATAATACTACCTCTCCTAGTTTTATGAAAATCAACTAGAAGAAAAATTCCCTAACTTTAATTGGCATATCCCCGGAAAACCCCACCAAAACCATTTTTAATCTAGGGGGCATCTCAACTCATCTAGAACTCTAGGACTCTAAGTTTACTTCATTCAAGAAGGTTCCTAGTTCCTATCAAGAAGAAAAGTCTAGGAAACAAAAATAAGTCATAAAGTGGAAAACAAGAGACCGGTCGACCGGTCTCGAGGCCGCGGTCGACCGAGTCTCAAGGTTTTGCCTACAAAAGAAAGCAGAAAGCTCAAAATGGTGTAGCCGGTCGACCGGTCAAGGGACCGCGGTCGACCGCGCAAGAATTTTATGTCTTTGTGGGAAAACAGTAAGCCTGCCCCCGAAGGCCCGGTCGACCGGTCAGGGGATCGCGGTCGACCGGTCGTAGCAGACCTAGGGTTTCAAAAACTACACCCAATGATGATTTACATTTTCCCAAATCTCAAACCTTGTCCATCTTGAACTCAACCAACAATCTTTATCTACCCAAAGATTACCCTATATGATTTACAACCATCAAGACCCACAATTTCTTTAACATAAATCAAGATTTGGGTTTAAATCACACAAATTCCACATTTAAACCATAAATGAAAATACACAACTATCATACAATTTATACATCTTAAATCACATATTAGCAAGTAGAATACTTGCCTTAGGGTTGCAAAATTCAGATTTATTTGTAGAAGAAGCATCAATCCATCTTCAATCTTCATTTTTTCTCTTCTTCCTCCACTTTCTCTTCCTCTCTCTTTCTCTCTAGGGCTTAAGACCTAAAATAGAGAAATTAGGGGATTTAAAAGACTTAAATCGTGGCTTAACATAAGTCTCCCCACTTAAGTGGTTAATACCACATGAAAATGACTCGCAATTACGCGTTTGAGTTAAAACCAGGTAAAAGTGCCCGAAATACAAAAATACAATATGGCACTTATTTTGACTGTCTCGCACCTTCCGAGACTAACTACACCCTCTAAACTGGCATCCGGAAATTTTATAAATTATTTTGAGTTCCAATTTCATTTAAATCAAAATGTCATTTTTGAATACATGACACTATAAACATGCAACTTGATGATATTTACTTTCACATACAGTAAATATACATCAACCTAGTAAATATTAACTTTCAATTTATTCAATTAATATTTACTCCAGTCCCCACATTTTATATAATTACCTTATGCGGTAAAATTAATATAAAATGAGCCTCCCAGAATCGAGGGTTGTTACAGCTGCTTGAACTGCAGATTGCTGGGCCATCATAGAAATGGCAGTAGTTACAGCTCGTCTCATAATATTTGCAACTTCATCCATAGTCATGTTCCTTTGAGTCATTTGGGGTTCCACATTTTCAGCCTCTTTATGTGCCCTGTCTGAACGACCTCTCTTCGGTGGCATCTGAAATAAGAACAATTGTATCAGAACGCCTTTCAAATATTTTCAAACCACAGAAGAAATATGGACGTGTGAATACAACAATCCTAATAATAAGGATCTACATTAAGAACTCTTATGGAAGATCACAGTGACCCACATAGATCTTAAAGACACTAGAACCTGATACTCTGATACCATCTGGGACATCCCGCTCAAAATAATAATGGGTGGCCATCCATATACTACATTAAATCATGTTTCTCGGATGGCTCAGCCTCAACATCAACTGACAATACTAAATATTATAAGGCTAACTATCCGAAACTATTAAAAGCGGATGCCAAAAAAAATAAAACTTTTTATTTAACACCGATCAAAACCAACCATGCAACCAAAAACCAACAATACAGCATATAATTATGATGAGTGATACATACAAGATCCAATCATATAAAAGAGTACAACACAATGTACAAAGTAAAATACCCGAATATGATGTCGGGTCACAAACAATATAAAAATCTGAAAAAGAAGATATAAAAGTGTTAATCTACAACACTAGTGTACAAACCCGATATACAAACTGAATCCTAATCTAGATATACAAAAGATAAGAATCGACTAAGATAAAGTGCCGCAACAGTCCGCTACTGCCACAGCTCCACGAATAAACTGGATGGATAACCATCAATGGAGTCCTTGCGGAGGAACACCTAAAATAATACAATATATATACATAGCAATATAAACGAGTCAGAGCCCGAGTTGAAAACGTTTTATAGCAAGTGAATTAAAATGCATAATAATTATAAATGCATTATGACATGATTTAATGGAGTCGCACTCTCCATAACAATCCAACTCACCTCTCAGCTAAAGTGCGCAATTAAGCGTATGCACGTGATCTCCAAGTAAATGCCCAAATCTATCTAGGAAGATGGATCTAACTTAACCCAATTTAAAACCATCTAACTTATCTCTCAATCTTAACTTAGGTAAATTCCATCTAAACCATATACTTTAATTTCTAATGTTATTGTTCTATTTTATTTATTCACTTAATCAATATATAAAGTTTACATAACCATTCTCTTACCAACATATTCACAATACATAAACATTCTCTTTACTAGAATTTCTCATATTCTAGTTATACCAACAATATATAAATAAATATGAGTTATTAGCATCTAAGTGCCAAGGACTAAACTTCTTCCAATTCTCAATACTGCACTGCGTTTCGTGCGTGGGACGTCTCGCAAAGCAAAATCCAAACAAGGAACCCCCCCCCCCCCTGTTACACTACTCCTGGCAGTATTGATTATCAAGATTCATTATGCCCTCAATCCATGATGCATGTAACCCAAATTCTTATTATTCCACTTTAATCAATTAATTTATTATTCCCAATTCTCAACAGGGCATTGCGGTTCGTGCGTGGGACGTCTCGCAAAGCGAAATCCAAACAAGGAACCCCCCCCCCCCCCCCGGATGCACTACTTCTGGCACTGTCGATCGTCAAGATGTATATATATATATATATGAGCATTAAGGACTAACTTCTCCTCACTCCCAACATTACACTGCGTTTCATGCGTGGGACATCTCACAAAGCGAAATCCAAATAAGGAACCCCCCCCCCCCAGTTACACTATTCCTTGGCAATATTGGTCGGTGAGGTCCATTATGCCCTCGATACCCAAGTAACCAATCACATCAATAATATAATAACCATACAAACGAGTTATAACTCGAGGACGCAGGTTCCCAATGCTATCATCTTCTAGTGCCCAAACCACGTAGCATATTGGAGACCACCTGTAGTACTACATGACACCTACCTCGTGATCAACTCACACACACAACGCCTGGGAAGCGGTCATAGTTCCAAACCGGTAAGTGAGAAAGACACATACCCACGACTTCTCACCCCCAAAATAATAAATGTATATCACATAATAATCACCATGGACGAATATGACCTGGGGAATATCCACACACTGCTCATCGAGCCAGGGTGCTCACCCTCATCGCCCAAATTCCCACTGATAGCAAGGAGGGGGTAAGCTTCACTTATATATATATACCATCACATAAGGCATACATACATCATCACATCATATAAAGATATACCATCATATAAGGTATACATATCACATAGTTTATATATATTCATAGTACGCACTTAGGCGTAGTTGAATTAATATCATTATGTAGTATATTCTCTCTTTTGATATACTAATCGTCAATTCTCACACATCTTCCCCACTTAGTATACACTATACTATTTCTCACTTGAAGTTTTCGCAGCACTTCTAGTTATGAATTGTCTCTCAATTCTATTTATATTAAGGATATTCTCTATCCTAATGCACCTCGATTAGCATTTCTCATTGTGTGAGACATATCCCAAATTAATCATCGTTAAGGATATTTCTATATCCATATGCACATTTATTAGCATTCAATTATTCTCAATCCGATATGGTTCAATTAAACATATGAACCTTTAAAGTTATCCCATTTGGGATTTAATACTAAAATCCATTATCTTTAAACGCATTCTCACTCTTTCATATTTTTCATAATTATCTTCAAATAGAACTTTCTATGGTAGTGGGCCTCCCCACTTAGAATATACAATATTCTCTAATAGGTATAATACTCTTTATTCGGTATTCTCTCACTTTAAGTTAATAGGACTCCCATAATTCTTATAAGGGAAACTCCATAAAATCTCCAAAACATGCTTCATATAATCCCTATTGAGGTTCCCAATCGATAACCTCGAATGAAACGGAATGAAATTCCCCCTAGAAAACATTCCCCCAAAATGCCCTGTTTTCGAATCGATTCGGGCCAAATCCGAATCGATTTGGCTCTGCGAATCGATTCGCTCTCCAAGGCGAATCGATTCAGGTAATAAGACCTGGGACTCTATCTTAGGCCGAATCGATTCAGCTAGGGTCCGAATCGATTCGATCACTCAGACCTGGGCACCTGCAATTATCCGAATCGATTCGGCTCTTCAGAAATCTCGAAAATTGCTACTTTTATTAAGCCAAAATTCTCAAAATTCATATATATCATCTTCTAACCATTTTTCTTCAACCTAAACATAATATTATCATCAAAACTCATTATCTAATTCAATCCAACTAATTTTATACCCCCAAAATCATTTATACACTACAAATCTAAGATTTTCCCAAAAAGTTAGGTTTTATCAAACTAAACCTGAAACCCAAAGATTTAATCCACAAATCATGAAATAAATAGTACACAATAATTATTTAGCAATTTTAATCACTTGCCTCAAGTTCGTAGGGTCTGATTCGTCCTCGTGACCGCGTAATGGCCGAAAATCTCCATTTTCTCTCTCTTTCTCTTCTTCTTTCTTCTTCTCTCTTTCTTCTTTCTAATTCTCTTTCTCTCTAATGAGATTTGATATCCCATAGACTTAATAAGCCTTGTCTCCCAAGATACACAACTTTAAATGATAATACACACTTTTAATGACTCGGTAACTTTAATTCGAGCCAAGCAAACTTAAAATATTTCGGAACCTAAATAGACCTGAAGTACAGTCATTTTGACTTTCTCTACCCTTCCGAAAACAACTACACCCTCATAATTGCTATTCAAAACACTTTCTAATAACTTTAAATTTTGACCTCAATTGCCAATTTGATAATTCACCAAACAAAATCATATTTATTTCTCCCAAAATAAATAAATTATCGTCTCTAAAGTCTCGGGTTGTAATAATAAGGAATTCGATAAATATGCGGTTAGTTCGTACTAATTACATTGGTCCTATGCAAGGTGCTCGTGCCTGTTATGGGGCCATTTTGTTGTTGTTTTACATTTTAACCCTTTGACGGCATATTTTTTAGCCCAAGTCTAAATTTTACAAATTCTCATCGTATACTCGAACCGGGAGTCCATAGACTACATGATCGGTTCGTATGAGTAAGATTCATCCCATGCTAGGTGCTCGTGCCTCTTATGGGAGCGATTTGTAGTTCTTTTACATTTTCACTCTTTAAGGGCATGTTTTTAATCCTAAATCAAAATTTTTGCAAATCCTCATTGTATACTCAAATCGGGAGTCTGGTCACTACGCGATCAGTTCGTATGAGTTATATTGGTCTCCTGCGAGATGCCCGTACCTCTTACAGGACCGTTATGTGGTTATTTTACGTTTTCACCATTTGATGCCATGTTTTTAAGTCGTAGTTTAAATTTTTACAAATTCTCGCCATATAGTCGAACCGGGAGTTCGGTGACTATGAGGTGGGTTCGTACGAGTTACATTGGTCCCGTGCGAGGATCTCATGCCTCTTACGAGACCATTTTAATATTATTTTACGTTCACCCTTTGATGATATATTTTTATGCCGAAGTCTAAATTTTAAAAATTCCCATCGTATACTCAAACCGGGAGTCTGGTGACCACGTGGTCGGTTTGTATGAGTTACATTGGTCCCGTGTGAGGTACTTTTGCATCTTACGGGACCATTTTGTGGCTATTTTACGTTTTCACCATTTGACGACATGTCTTTAAGCCTAATTCTAAATTTTTCAAATTCTCATCGTATACTCGAATCGGGAGTCCGAGGACTACGCGATCGATTCGGACGAGTTACACTGGACCTTTGCGAGTTTCTCATGCCTCTTACGGGGTCATTTTGTTGTCGTTTTATGTTTTTACCCTTTAACTGCACATTTTTAAGCCTAAGTCTAAATTTTGCAAATTCTCGTTGTATACTCAAATCAGGAGTCTGGTGATTATGCGGTCAGTTTGTACGAGTTACATTGGTCCCGTTCGATGTGCTCGCACCTCTTATGGGATCCTTTTGTGGCTATTTTAGGTTTTCAGCCTTTGATGACATGTTTTTAAGCCTAAATCTGAATTCTGTAAATTCTCATCATATACTCAAATCGGGAGTCTAGTGACTACACGATCGGTTCGTACGAGTTACACTGGTCCTTTGCAAGTTGCTCTTGCCTCTAACGGGATCGTTTTGTTGTTATTTTATGTTTTCCCCCTTTGACGACATGTTTCTAAGCCTAAGTCTAAATTTCACAAATTCTCGTTGTATACTCAAATCGGGAGTCTGGTGACTACGCGGTCAGTTCGTACGAGTTACATTGGTCCCGTTCAATGTGCACGTGCCTCTTACGGGATCATTTTGTGGCAATTTTACATTTTCACCCTTTGATTACATATTTTTAAGCCTAAATCTAAATTCTGCAAATTCTCGTCGTATACTCAAATCAGGAGTCCGATGACTATGCAGTCAGTTTGTACGAGTTCCATTGGTCCCGTACGAGGTGCTCGTGCCTCTTAAGAGACCGTTTGGTGGTTATTTTATGTTTTCACCCTTTGATACCATTTTTTTAAGCCCAAGTCTAATTTTTGTAAATTCTCGTCGTATACTCGAACCGGGAGTTCGGTGTCTACGTGGTCGGTTCATACGAGTTGTACTGGTACTGTTTAAGGTGCTCGTGCTTCTTATGGTACCATTTTGTGGTTGTTTAACGTTTCCACTTTTTGACGCCATGTTTTTATGCCTAGGTCTAATTTTTTTTAAATTCCAATCGTATACTCAAACCGGGAGTTCAGTGCCTACGTAGTCGATTTATACGAGTTACATTGGTCCCAAATGAGGTGCTCGTGCCTCTTACGGGACCCTTTTGAGGTTGTTTTACATTTTCACCCTTTGACGCCTTGTTTTTAAGGCTAAGTCTAATTTATGAAAATTCTCATCGTATACTCAAACTGGGAGTCCGATGACTACGCGGTCGGTTCATTCGAATTACATTGGTCATGTGTGAGGTGTTCGTGCCTCATATGGGACCCTTTTGTGACTGTTTTACGTTTCCACCCTTTGACGTCTGGTTTTAAAGCCTTTTTAAAGCAGAAATCAAAATTTTTCAAATTCTCGTCGCATACACAAATCGGGAGTCTGATGACTACGTGGTCAGTTTGTACAAGTTACATTAGTCCCGTGCAAGGTGCTCGTGCCTCTTACGAGATCGGTTTGTGGCTCTTTTTTATTTTCTCCCTTTGACGACATGTTTTAAGCCTAAGTTAAAATTTTGCAAATTCTCGTCGTATACGCAAATCGGGAGTCCGGTGACTATGCGGTCGGTCCTTTGTGAGTTGTTCATGCCTCTTATGGGATCGTTTTGTTGTTGTTTTATGTTTTCACCCTTTAACGGCACATTTTTAAGCCTAAGTCTAAATTTCCAAGTTCTCGTTGTATACTCAAATCGGGAGTCTGGTGACTACGCGGTCGTTCGTACGAGTTACATTGGTCCCATTCGATGTGTTCATGCCTCTTACAGGATCATTTTGTCGCTATTATACGTTTTCACCCTTTGATGCTATGATTTTAAGCCCAAGTCTGATTTTTGCAAATTCCGATCGTTTACTCAAACACGAAATTCGGTAACTACGTGGTTGGTTTGTACAAATTACATTGGTCCCGGAGAGGTAGTCGTGCCTGTTATGGGTCCATTTTGTTGTTATTTTATGTTTCACCCTTTGACGGCATGTTTTTTAACCCAAGTCTAAATTTTGGAAATTCTCGTCGTATACTCAAACCGGGAGTTCGGAGACTACGCGGTCGGTTCATACAAGTAAGATTCATCCTGTGTGAGGTAGTCATGCCTCTTACGGGACCATTTTGTTGCTCTTTTATGTTTTCAGCCTTTGACGGCATGTTTTTAAGCCTAAATCCAAATTTTTGCAAATTCTCGTCGTATACTCAAGTCGGGAGTCTGGTGACTACGCGGTCAGTTCGTACGAGTTATATTGGTCTCGTGTGAGATGCTCGTACCTCTTACAGGATCGTTCTGTGGTTGTTTTATGTTTTCACCATTTGATGCCATATTTTTAAGTCGAAGTCTAAACTTTTGCAACTTCTCGCCGTATAGTCATACCGGGAGTTTGGTGACTACGAGGTGGGTTCATACGAGTTACATTGGTCCCGTGCGAGGATCTCATGCCTCTTACGGGACCGTTTTAATATTGTTTTACGTTTTTCACCCTTTAATGACATGTTTTTAAGCCTAAGTCTAAATTTTGCAAATTCCCATCATATACTCAAACCGGGAGTCTGGTGACCACGTGGTCGATTTGTACGAGTTACATTGGTCCCTTGAGAGGTGCTTGTGCATCTTATGGGACCGTTTTGTGGCTATTTTACGTTTTTACCCTTTGATGGCATGTCTTTAATCCTAAATCTAATTTTTGCTAATTCTTGTCGTATACTCAAATCGGGAGTTCGGTGACTATGCATTTGGTTCGTATAAGTTCCATCGATCCTGTGCGAGGTGCTCGTGCCTCTTATGAGATCGTTTTGTGGTTGTTTTACGTTTTCACCATTTGATGTCATGATTTAATCCCAAGTCTAATTTTTGCAAATTCCCGTCGTATACTGAAATCGGGAGTTCGGTGTCTACGTGATCAGTTCGTACGAGTTATATTGGTCCCTTACGAGGTGTTCGTGTCTCTTACGGTACCGTTTTGTAGTTGTTTTACGTTTTCGCCATTTGATGCCATGTTTTTAAGCCTAAGTCAAATTTTTGCAAATTCCAATCGTATACTCAAACCGGGAGTTTGGTGTCTATGCGGTCGATTTGTACGAGTTACATTGGTCCCGTGTGAGGTGCTCGTGCCTCTTACGGGAGCCTTGTGAAACTATTTTACGTTTTCACCCTTTGACAACATGTTTTTAAACCTAACTCTAATTTATGCAAATTCCCATCATATACTCACACCGGGAGTCCGATGATTGCGCAGTCGGTTTGTACGAATTATATTGGTCTCGTACGAGGTGTTCGTGCATCTTATAGGATCGTTTTATGACTATTTTACGTTTCCACCCTTTGATGTCTAGTTTTAAATTCTTTTAAACCCGATATCTAAATTTTGCAAGTTTTCATCTAATTCACAAACCGGGAGTCTGGTGACTACGCGGTCAATTTTTACGAGTTACATTGGTCCCTTGCGAGGTTCTTGTGCCTCATACAGGACCGTTTTGTGGCTCTTTTATGTTTTCACCATTAAACGGCACGTTTTTAAGCCTAAGTCAAAATTTTGCAAATTCTCGTCGTATACTCAAATTGGGAGTCCGGTGAGTATATGGTCGGTTCGTACGGTTACATTGGTCCTTTGTGAGTTCCCCATGCCTCTTATGGGACCGTTTTGTTGTTGTTTTATGTTTTCACCCTTTGATAGCATGTTTTTAAGCCTATGTCTAAATTTTGCAAATTCTCATCGTATAACTAAATCAGGAGTCCGGTGACTACGCGGTTGGTTTGTACGAGTTACATTGGTCCCGTTAGTTATGCCCATGCCTCTTACGAGATTGTTTTGTGGCTATTTTACGTTTTCACCCTTTGACGCCATGTTTTTAAGCCCAATTCTAATTTTTGCAAATTCTGGTCGTATACTCAAATCGGAAATCCGGTGACTACGCATTTGGTTCGTACTAGTTACATTGGTCCCGTGCGAGGTGTTCGTGCTTATTATGGGACCCTTTTGTTATTGTTTTACGTTTTCACCCTTTGACAACATATTTCTTAGCCCAAGTCTAAATTTTTACAAATTCTCTTCGTACACTCAAACCGGGAGTCTGGGAACTATGCGGTCGATTCATATGACTTACATTCATCCCGTACGAAGTACTCGTGCCTCTTACGGGAAAGTTTTGTGCTCTTTTACGTTTTCACCCTTTGATGACATATTTTAAGACTACGTCTAAATTTTTGCAAATTCTCGTCGTATACTCAAATCGGGAGTCTGGTGACGATGCGGTCTGTTCATATGAGTTACATTGGTCCCGTGCGAGGTAATTGTGCCTCTTACGGGACCGTTATGTGGTTATTTTATGTTTTTACCCTTTAACGCCTTAATTTTAAGTCAAAGTCTAAATTTTTGCAAATTCTCGTCGTATAGTTAAATCGGGAGTTCAGTGACTACGAGTTGGGTTCGTACGAGTTACATTGTACCCATACGTGGATATCATGCCTCTTACAGGACCGTTTTGTTATTGTTTTAGGTTTTCACCCTTTAATGACATGTTTTTTAGCCCAAGTCAAAATTCTTGCAAATTCTCGTTGTATACTCTAACCGATGAGTCCGATGACTATGTGGTCGGTTCGTACGAGTTACATTGGTCCTGTACAAGGTGTTCATGCCTCTTATGGGACCCTTTTTTAACGGCGTGTTTTAAAGCCTATGTCTAAATTCTTGCAAATTATCATCGTATAATCAAGCCGGGAGTCCGATGACTGCGCGATCGGTTCCTACAAGTTACATTGGTACCGCGCGAGGTGCTCGTGCTTCTTATGGGATCATTAAGTGGTTGTTTTACGTTTTCACCCTTCGACGACATGTTTTTAAGTCTAAGTCTAACCGTTTGTAAATTCTCATCGTATACTCAAACGGGGAGTTCGGTGAGTACACGTTCGGTTCTTACGAGTTACATTGGTCTCGTGCGAGGTGCTCGTTCATCTTACGGGACCGTTTGCAACTATTTTATGTTATCACTCTTTATCGACATGTTTTTAAGCCTAAATCTAAATTTTGTAAATTCTCGTCGTATACTCAAACCGGGAGTTCGGTGACTACGCACTCAGGTCGTATGAGTTATCTTGGTCTCGTGCGAGGTGCTCATGCCTCTTATGGGACCATGTTGTGGTTATTTTACGTTTTCACCATTTGATGCCATATTTTCAAGCCTAAGTCTAAATTTTACAAATTTTCATTGTATACTCAAATCGAGAGTCCGGTGATTAAGAGGTCAGTTCATCGAGTGATATTGGTCTCGTACGAGGTACTCGTGCCTCTTACGGGATCGTTTTGTGGATGATTTACATTTTAACCCTTTGACACCATCTTTTCAATACTAATTCTAAGCAAATTTTCATCGTATACTCAAATCGGGATTCTGGGAACTACGTGGTCGGTTCATATGAGTTACATTGCTCCCATACGATGTGCCCGTGCCTCTTAGGGGATCGTTTTGTGGCTATTTTATGTTTCTACCGTTCGGCGCTGGTTTCAAAGCCTTTTTTAAGTCGAAGTCTAAATTTTGTAATTTCTCATCGAATACTTAAATCGGGAGTCCGATAACTACACGGTCAGTTTGAAGGAGTGACACTGGTCCCGTGTGAGGTCCTCGTGCCTCTTACAGGACCGTTTTGTGGCGATTTTACATTTTGACTATTTGATGACATGTTTTTAAGCCTAAGTCTAAATTTACAAATTCCCGTCGTATACTCAAGTTGGGAGTTCGGTGATCATGTGGTCAGTTCGTACGAGTAACATTGGTCCCGTGCGAGGTGCTCATTCCTTTTACTGTACCATTTTGTGGCAATTTTATGTTTTCACCCTTTGACGACATGTCTTTAAGCCTAAATCTAAATTTTGCTAATTCTCATCATTTACTCAAATCAGGAGTCCGGTGACTACGCAGTCGGTTCGTTTGAGTTCCATTGGTCCCATGTGAGGTGCTCGTGCCTCTTACGAGAACGTTTTGTCGTTGTTTTACATTTTTACCCTTTGATGACAAGTTTTTAACCCCATGTCTATTTTTTACAAATTCTCGTCATATACTCAAACCGGGATTTCAGTGTCTACGCAGTCGGTTCATACAAGTTAAATTAGTCCCGTGCGAGGTGTTCATGCCTCTTACGGTACTATTTTGTGGTTGTTTTATGTTTTTACCATTTGACGCCATGTTTTTAAGTCTAAGTCTAATTTTTGCAAATTTCAGTCGTATACTCAAATCGGGAGTTCTACGCAGTCGATTTGTATGAGTTACATTGATCCCGTGTGAGGTGCTCGTGCCTCTTACGGGACCGTTTTGTGACTGTTTTACGTTTCCACCCTTTGACGTCTGGTTTTAAAGCCGAAATATAAATTTTGCAAATTCTCATCGAATATTCAAATCAGGAGTCCGATGACTACGCGGTCGATTTTTATAAGTTACATTGGTCCCGTGCGAGGTGCTCGTGCCTCTTACGGGATGGTTTTGTGTCTCCTTTATGTTTTCACCCTTTGACGGCATGTTTTTAAGCCTAAGTTCAAATTTTGCAAATTCTTGTCGTATACTCAAATTGGGAGTCTGGTGACTACGCAATCGGTTCGTATGAGTTACAGTGGACCTTTACGAGTTGCTCATGCCTCTTGCGGGACCATTTTATTATTGTTTTATGTTTTCACCCTTTAATGGCACGTTTTTAAGCCTAAGTCTAAATTTTGTAAATTCTCGTCGTATGTTCAAATCGAGAGTCCCGTGACTACGCGGTCGGTTCGTACGAGTTACGTTGGTCCCGTTCGATGTGCCCATGACTCTTACGGGATTGTTTTTGTGGCTATTTTACATTTTTTCCCTTTGACGCCAAGTTTCTAAGCCGAAGTCTAATTTTGGCAAATTCTGGTCGTATACTCAAATCGAGAATCCGGTGAGTTCGGTGATCATGTGGTCAGTTCGTACGAGTAACATTGGTCCCGTGTGAGGTGCTCATTCCTTTTACTGTACCGTTTTGTGGCAATTTTATGTTTTCACCCTTTGACGACATGTCTTTAAGCCTAAATCTAAATTTTGCTAATTCTCATCATTTACTCAAATCGGGAGTCCGGTGACTACGCAGTCGGTTCGTTTGAGTTCCATTGGTCCCATGCGAGGTGCTCGTGCCTGTTATGAGACCTTTTTATTGTTATTTTACGTTTTCACCCTTTGACGGCATGTTTTTTATCCCAAGTCTAAATTTTTCAAATTCTCGTCGTAGACTCAAATCGGGAGTCCGAGGATTATCCGGTCAGTTCGTATGAGTTACATTCATGCCATGCGAGCTACTCGTGCCTCTTACGGGACCGTTTTGTAGCCCTTTTACATTTTCATGCTTTGATGGCATGTTTTTAAGCCTAAGTCTAAATTTTTACAAATTCTCATCGTATACTCAAATCGGGAGTCTGGTGACTACGCGATCGGTTCATATGAGTTACATTGGTCCCGTGCGAGGTGCTCGTGCCTCTTACGGGACTGTTCCATCACTGTTTTATATTTTCACCCTTTGACGCCTTATTTTCGAGTCGAAGTCTAAATTTTTGCAAATTCTCGTTGTATAGTTAAACCGAGAGTTCGGTGACTCCGAGATGGGTTCGTACGAGTTACATTAGTCTCGTAGGAGGATCTCATGCCTCTTATGGGACCGTTTTGTTATTGTTTTACGTTTTGACCCTTTAACGGCATGTTTTTTTGCCTAAGTCGAAATTCTTGCAAATTCTCATTGTATTCTCAAATCGGGAGTCTGGTGACTACATGGTCGGTTCGTACGAGTTACATTGGTCCCGTGCGAGGTGTTTGTGCCTCTTACGGGACCGTTTTCTGACTATTTTATGTTTTCAGCCTTTGACGGCTTGTTTTAAAGTCGATGTCTAAATTCTTGTAAATTCCCATCGTATACTCAAACCTGGAGTCCGGTGACTGCGCGATCGGTTCCTACGAGTTACATTGGTACCGCGTGAGGTGCTAGTGCTTCTGACGAGATATTTTTGTGGCTATTTTACTTTTTCACCCTTCGACGGTATTTTTTTAAGTCTAAGTCTAACCGTTTGTAAATTCTTATCGTATACTCAAATGGGGAGTCTGATGACTACGCGATCGGTGCCTACAAGTTACATTGGTCTCGTACGAGGTGCTCATGCATCTTATGGGATCATTTTGTGAGTGTTTTATTTTTTTACCCTTTGACGGCATGTTATTAAGCCTAAGTCTAACCGTTTGTGGTTGTTATATGTGTTCACACTTTGACGCCATGTTTTTAACCCTAAGTCTAAATTTTTCAAATTCTTATCCTATACTCAAACCGCGAGCCCGGTGACTACGCGGTACGTTCATACGAGTTACATTGGTCCCATTCGAGATGCTCGTGTCCCTTATGATACCGTTTTGTGGTTGTTTTACGTTTTTCTCATTTGACATGATGTTTTTAATCCTAAGTTTAACTTTTTGCAAATTCTCGTCTTGTACTCAAATCGCGAGCTCACTGACTACACGGTCGGTTCCTACGAGTTACGTTAATCCCGTGTGAGGTGCTCGTGCCTCTTACGGAACCATTTTGTGACTATTCGACCTTAATAAATTATTTTTAAGGCTAAGTGTAAGTTTTTGCAAATTCTGATCGTAAACTCAAATCACGAGTCCGGTGATTACGCAGTCCATTCGTACGAGTTACATTGGTCCCATGCGTGGTGTACTTTCCTCTTACGGGATCATTTTGTGATTGTTTTATGTTTTCACCATTTTACGACATGTTTTTAAGCCTAATTCTAATTGTTTACAAATTCTCATCGTATACTCAAACCGAGAGTCTCGTGACTATGCGATGAGTTCTACGAGTCACATTGGTCCCATTCAAGTTACACTCAGCCTATGAAGCTTACGTTAAATAATGTTGTGAATAAGGACGTTCACATGGAATAGACTAGATTATATCTATTATTCCTTATATTTTAGTAAATCTATTTTGTTTTACATCAATATTCTTTCATTATCATTGTGCGAATGGCATATAAATTATGGGCTTGTATAATATCCAACAATTAAATAAGAATGTGTCGGCATATTTTCCAACACACACACGCATACATATATATATATACACTTGATAACCCCGAATCTCCACAAGAATAGGTCCTTTTGACTCCCCTATGCGAGCTAAACAAGGGGGACGCTATGCCAAATCCACCCTAACACACGTACTGCTTAAATTCTTGATATCCATTGGGGGGTTTCGAACTCATCACCTATGGTACGTGCGCACACACACAAACAAACAAACACACACACACACACACACACACATATATATATATATATATATATATATATATAAATCAGTTCAAATATTTTCTGGACAAAAATGAGATGCAATTACCTCCCTATTTTGTAGGATCCAACCGAAATGCTTCCAAAGCACACTTCTTGCATAACATTTTTTCCATGTTAATGTACCTCAAAGTAGAAAGTCTCATTATCTGAAGGCAATAAAAATTTACATAATCATGAAATGAATTAGAATAGAGAACGAAATTGAGAGTAGTTTGCATACTCATTTCCTTCAGAGTACATCGGTGAAATTCTCTTAGGGTATGAGTTCAAGTCCCTTACAAAACAATATAAATTTCAACCAGATATCATATTCCAAAATAAAGTGTAACTTTAAAATGCAATCTAAGGAGGAGTATATTTAAAAATTTGTTGGTTGAATGAACTTATAGGAAAGGGGAACAGCAAAAAGTAGGCTTAACCCCACCTCCGGCATAATTTGTTGCCTTAAAAGAAAGGGGGAATAGTCTAATATTTGAAGTTCTAGGGGTGTTGTGACACCCCGCCTAATTAAACATTGAGTGATCAGGCCTTTATTAAATTAAAACAGGTTTCTCAAATGGTTCATTCTTAGCATCACTGTCGAAAACTTTTTAATTACTAATCACCTAAGTGAAAATTAGACCGGTGCCAAAATTTTATCTTTCTTAAACAGAAAAATCAACCATGCGGAAAAAGTAAAACAATTACCATGTACTAAAACCCAAACCAACAAAGTATAAGTACAACAGAATAAAAGTATTACCGAATAAAACATCGGCTAAAAATCCCAAACAACAAGAGAACAACTACTAGTCTGAAACTGACAGCTCAGACTGATACCGGACTACAAGTCCATACATAGAATAGTGTGAGATCCTGTACTAGATCTGAATGAGAGATATCGTCTAGTCAAAATCCTGTAAGCATCCACTGTGCTACAACTTCGAGTCCCTGGAATAGAATCACCATCCATGGCGTCCCTGTGGCTAGACACCTAAAAGGTTTTGAAAATATTTTATAGCAAGGGAATACTCAAAACATTTTGAAAATATTTAGCAAGCGTTTATCACAATATAAAATGCAGTTATTGATTACGCATGTTAGGTTCTCATACACTCTCTTGAGTTTACTCACTCCTCATCTGTTGTGCACACCTAACGTTCTACACTTCGCTTACCTAGCCATACTTCCCAAGCTAACTAACTAAGGTAATCAACTGAACTTGTTTGTATCTAAGTTCTCGTACCGCCCATATAATACAAATCCATTTGACTAACATCTCGCGTATGTTAATTAACTATCAAGTAATATTTCACCTATGTTATAATTCAAGACTTGTCATTTAGTTTCACTACTAAAATTATTACAATTCTTACAATTTCTATCTTCCCACTTTTGTAATTAAGTTTCACTACTTAAATTACTAAATAGATATTCTCTATCTAACGTTACGTTTCGTAATTAAGTTTCACTACTTAACTTACCAGTTTAATATGTATCTTTAAATACATAATATATATATCAATCTACTAATACACAGAAGTAGAATATCATTAAGTATATATTTCACACACAATATATACTAAATATCGGTCATTACTATTTTGTCCTTTTTACACACGTAAAGGACTCTTGGTTCGGAATGATTCATCGACCCCAAGTAAGAATTGGTTCGGAATGATACATCGACCCCAATTATTTATATACACAAATTCTGGCTTGGACTCTTTCATCACGCCACCAGTTCAAAGGCTTGGTTCGGCATTTTACATCGACCCCAAATATATAATAACCCTATGTTAGTTCGAAATACTCCATCGACCCTAACATAAAATAACCCTACGTTAGTTCGGAATACTTCATCGACCCTAACGTAGTTAATTTAGTATACATATCTCAACCTACTAGTTCATACAATTTAGTAGGTACACACCCGACCTATCAATCATACTTGTACGTAATATACTATTCTCTTATATTAACCATAATTGTTTGCTTTACAAATTTATTTCACTTTCATATTAATTCGAGTATTCACACAACTCTAAGGGTCCTAGTTACCCCTTGTTATATCAATTAAGTAGTTACCCTTATTAACCTACTAAC
Source organism: Sambucus nigra (assembly GCA_949130495.1). NCBI lineage: Eukaryota > Viridiplantae > Streptophyta > Magnoliopsida > Dipsacales > Adoxaceae > Sambucus > Sambucus nigra. Next base: position 618,657,124 of record OX422211.1, on the reverse strand, counting down.
TCAATAAATTTAAGCTCGCTCACGCTTTTCCGTAATTATATTCTTATCATCTCGAATTAGAATATGTCACAATCAAGCCTATGAACCTCCACTTTAATTCTCTCACAAAATTAAAGTCAAACACTCAATCATAGACCTACTTCCATATCATTATTCCAGAAATTTATTTCATCAAGGTCCCAAACACTTCCCTGATAAAATTTTAGGCATTTGAATCTTAAAAAGAAATATCTTACATTTTCTCGCAGCCGAAACGAATCAAAAATTTTCTGGCAGATTAAACACCCTCTAGTAAAATTTGATTTCTCCCTCTACAGAACTCTGATTGACCTGATTCAAAGTTCATTGGAAAGCTAAGAGATATAACTTTCCATACATCTATAATTAACACTCTAATTCGAAGTACAACTCAAATAGTACACGTTTAAAGTCACGTCAAAATTCTGGCAGATTACTATACTGGCAGATCAAACACCCTGTAGTAACATGTAGATTACTCCCTCTACAGAACTCCGATTGACCTAATTACAACTTCATTGGATAGATAAGAGATAGAAATTTCCATAAATGTATGGTTCACACTCTAATTCGAAGTAAAATTCAAATGGCATACGTTTAAAGTTATGTCAAAAATTCTGGCAGATAGACATTCTTGTGTTCATCAATTAAACCCTAAGTCATTCAAGATTCATGTTCTTTAACCAAGAACTCATAAATATTATATGTTAATCATCAAATATATTCAAATTTTGTTTCATCTTTACTTAGGGATTCATTCTACATGCAATCCTACCCAAACATATGATCGATTCATACATTTAATTCAAGGTTTTTCAATAGAATCAACCAATTCTTAAAACGCCCTACACATGGGTATTATAACTTTAATTTGATTTGTAATAAACACTTGCCTTGATATAGGGGTTATGATTTTGTGATTTTTGTTGATGATTGATTGTTTTTCTCCTTCAATCTTCCTTCCCCGCAAGTTTGTGGTGAAAGTCTCCTTTGAATCCTTCTCAATTCTTCCTTTTGCCTTGAGAATTGTTTATCTCTTCTCTCTAATGGCTATGGTGTGTTTTTTTTTCTCTATAACCCTAGCCTCCAACTCTTATAATATGACTTAGAGTTATTAAATTCGTAGGTCTTCTCACTCTTACATTTTAAAAGACTAAAACGCCCCTGAACGGTCCTGACTTAGCCCAAAAACGTCCCGAAACCTAACTAGTACCCCTGGGAATACTATTTTGACTATTTTGACCCTTTCGGGGTTAACCGTGACCTCTAAATTGTCATTTGAGTCACTTAAAAATATATTACTCGTTCTCACCCCAAAACGGTCTACACGCGTTAAGTAAATATTTACTACTCGCACTAAGTAAATAGAATGAGGCAATATTAATCGGTATCTATCTCTCGATTAATACTCCATAATCATAATTTTTAGTAAATCTCATTAAATTACTTCTCTTACGTAATTTAAATTAAACCGTATTTTTTCATTTAATTCTCCAATTTAATTAAATATAAATATCCAGAAATACGGGGTATTACAGGTGTGATGTACAAATTGAACCTTAAGACAGTTGTCAATAACCTTCATCGTATTTTAGCACAGAGATACTGATAAGGTTCTATATTTTAGATCCTTATTATCAAGTAGCTCCTACACCCACAATATAAAGTCTTTTTTACACAATGTAATATACATCATCAAAATAACTCATATATATTGGTATTATAGCCTACTTTTATCATATTGAACATGCACGTGAGATACTAGGAATAATAATTCATACACTGATGCTACTTTATTGATTAGTAAAATATATATCATACACACACATAGAAATTTTGAACATGATGGAATGGTGAAAATAAATAAACTTAAATTATAAGAATATGCCATAGATATTTACATTTTGCAACTGAAATCTTGAGAATTTACACAATGTACCCCGGTATTTATTAAGAATTGACACATTGTACCCTAGAATTTACATCAAACCCTAGATAATTACATAGTAATAAAAAGTCAAATGGTGGAGCTACGATAGTTTAATTACCGAATAATAAAAATTTACATACCTGTTTTATTAGATTCCAAATTTGTCTTGTTCAATTTTGGAGCTGGAGCTCATGGTGAGTAAACCGTGATGGAGGAGGAGGTTCACGGATGAGGAAAAAATACAGAATTAACGGGAAGGTGAAGGCATAAATACAAAATTCTTGTACATACATAACGGGATCAATTTGCAGTAACCAAAATGCAAAGAGGAGATTCATCAATACAGGGAGCTTACAAATTATCGTCCAATCGCGCAATTTATGAACACAAATTTGTGAATGTTTTCGCAGATGCGGATGTGAAAGTGACCGGGTTTGTTGAATGGTCCATCACAGTTAGATTAAGCATTTCGGGTCTTGTATAATTCCCAACAACATCAAAGTCGAACTTGGCATGTGCTATCTTTCCATGATCTATATACAATTTGATCATCCCATCAACATAGCAGTTCAATTCTTTATAAAGAATTATAATACATAATTCTAGGCAGTATGCTCACCCGAAAAACAAGTTTAAATGCTTATTACTAAATAACAAAGAGATACAATTCTATGATTTATGGATTTAATCAAATGGAATTTAGAATCAACTCAATCCTCTTTTTTCACGAACAAAAATGTAATCTGGTAATGATCTCCCTTGGACCATATCAGAACCAATCAAAAACTCAACAAACTTGATCATAGAGATCATTAATTCTAAAATTTGACAACTGAGCACCATTTACACCATATAATTACAAAGATGGAAATATCAATAGGGTGAGACAAAACCATCCTTTTTGGTATATCAAAAGGGACGGATGTTAAAATAGTCCCTTTTGATATACCAAAAGAGACGGATTTTAAAACCGTTCCTTTATCTCTATCAAATGGGACAGTTTAATACCGTCCCTTGTATCTGTTTTGAACAAGCCTAAAAATTCAAGGTATACGAAAAGGGACGGATGTTAAAAACCGTCCCTTTTGGTATTTATCAAAACAGATGGATTTTAAAAACCGTCCCATTTCGTATAGCAAATGGGAAGATTTTAAATATGTCCCTTATATTTTCTAGGGAAGAAACGCGCGCTAAAAATTCATCTTTGCTTTAAGGGATGATTTTAATAACCGTCCCATTTGGTATAGCAAAAGGAACGAATTTTAAAAACCATCCCTTTTATGATTTATCAAAAGGGATGGTAATTAAAACCCATTCCTTTCGGTATATCAAAAAGGACAAAATGACATGGTCGTTCCAAATACTTCTGTCCCTAATACTCATTGTTCTTATAGTGGTGGAGATAGGAGTATGTGAGTCGTTATACACGATAAAGAGTATCTCAATACCATACCCCCTTTTATTATAAACTCTGTCAAAGAACATCTCCATTGGAGTTTCTCATGATTAGCGCAAATAATTTTTTCACATGAGATTTCAGAGATACACATATCGACTTCTTATATGGGGTGATCTGCTAAGTAATCTGATATGGACCTTCCTTTAACGGCATTTTTTGTAATATAAGTGATGTCGAACGTGATTAGAAAAATCAACCATTGGTCCATTCGGCTTGACAAATCTCTCTAATAGGTATTTCATGGGATCCATTCGGGATACCAATTTGATGGAGAATGCATGTATATAGTGTCATAATTTTTTAGTTACCCAAACTAAGGCGATGCACAACTTTCCAATGATGTGTAGCTCAAGTCATACCCCGCGAGCTTTCGACTAATGTAGTAAATGTATCTCTCTTTAGATGACTCTTTGATGTATTGGTCTAGATCGAATTACGTTGGAATGAGCTTCGATGGCTGAGTAAGGTACTAATTGATCTTCTTGAAGGCTTATTGGCATGCCACATTGTAAGAATTTGGTTAAATCCTTTAGAAGGATTTCGAAGATGGGTTCATAAATGGAAGTGGAATGGATGGTGAATCTGTCGATGCACTCGAGTTTTCTCAGGAAATTGCGGATTTTTTTTCAATCTGAGGCGATGAAATTTTAATAATTGCATTGATCTTGGTAGGTTATGCTTCAATTCCTTTCTCGCTGACCATGAAGCCTGGGAGTCTCCCTTTTATGACACTGAAGACCCATTTTTTGGATTAAGATGCATTTGGTATTATTGCAGCCATTCGAAAAATTACCTCAAGACACGGATATGGCCTTCTTGAGTTTTAAACTTCATGATCATGTCATCAACATAGACCTCGATTTTTTTTATGGATGGGATCATGCAGGATACTTGTGGTTTCCCTTTTGTATGCAAACCCTACATTCTTAAGCTCGAATGACATAATAGTGTAGAAAAAGGTTCCCTATATGGTAGTGAAATCAGTCTTCTCTTGGTGATTAGGATGCATCTTGACTTGATTATATTGGGAGAGTTCATCGACGAATGACTTAAGAGCATGATTGATAGTGTTGTAGTTGATAATGTTAATATTAGGCAAAGGATAGTCATCTTTTGGTGAGGCTTTTTTCATATCCTAATGCCAAGTTGGATATTAAACTACACCGATGAAACCTGCATTCAATTTTTTTATCGCTTTATCTTTCACTTTAACAAACCATTTTGATCAAAGTTTCCTCATCTTTTGGTTGACGGGTTTGCATTTAGGGTAGTAGGGATCTCATGTTGCACAATTTCTTGGTCAATGTCAGGCATGTCACTATATGACCATGCAAAGACATCTATGAAATCCTTTATAATATCTTCGAATTATGATCGTTTATGCTACTAAAGGTATGATCATATTGTAATCTCGTGTGGAGTGCTACCAGAATTAATATTAAGGACAATAGTTTCCTCATCATTACTTTCAATGTGGTTATGTTGTTTTATTTTCCTTATTGAGATTAATCAATAATTCTTCATTCATTAAATCGTCTTTCTCAATTGTTTGAATAATGGAATCAAGGCCATTAATATAAGGCACAATAAGATACTCAAAATTTTCACTCATTTCATTGATATCATTTTTTTAGAAGAATAACAGTGAGGGCCTCCTCAAAGGAAGCCTTAGTTACATTTACATTAGAAACATAAAAGGGAGAAATGTTTTTAGGCTCGAGTTGGTAAACAATAGTCTTATTAGTATGTAGGGTCAGGATTTTCAAGATCCTCCACCAATTAGGGAGAGATTTCGCATAAGTAAAGATTTTCTTAGTTAGGTCGGACAACTATGATTCAACACGAAGCATAAAAATATCCATCCTTAGTTCAATGAGGCCAAAAGATTCATCATTATTCATGATTTCAGTGATTTCAATTATAGAAGAAATAAAATCAAAAGACTTGTTGGTCAACGACTTTACCCCATGAATGGATCCCTTGGTCCAGGTGATTATGTCCCCAAAGAATATTTCAAAACCTAACTTCATGTTATATTTAGCATCATTATTCCATGGCTCGGGGAAATCATAGTAAGTTTAGTCTTCACCTGCTTTGACGAAGTGAGCATTTAGGGACTCCCCAGATATTACTCATTTTCTCTTTAGTACTATCTTTTTGTACGATTTTTAGAGAGAAATGAGTTCAGTTGGGGAAGGTTGGTACCCCAAGAATGTACAGTGGATAAGTTGTTTTCGTAACAACTGGTTAAAAGGTTCCTATTATCTGTGGTCGAACCCCATCCCGGACATAAAGTGCAACATATTGATCATTTGACTTACATTAACATTTCCACATGGACTATATTCAGAAATCACAATTTTCTTAAAATTATCTCCACTCGAGAAAAGGAGTGGATCAGTATTGAAGCCTGAGAGAAACATGTCATCAGTGTTATGCTGAATTTTTAGAATCAGGTTACTAGTGCTGATGCTATCTGAATTATCGTCATCTCTAATGATAGTGATGACTTGATTATCTATGAATAAATTTAAATTTTGATGGAGAGAAGAAGAAACTCCTCTGGTACTATGAAGCCATGGATAACCAAGTTGTAGATTAAATAAAGTGAGGATGTTGATTACTTGGAGATTTACTTGAGGGAAAATTGGATCAGTCCCAAGTGTGAGTAGAATTGACACCATAATTTCTCGACGAGTGTTGTTAGAGGCACGAGAAAATAACTAATGTTGTATTAATATCACTGACTTGTAGCCGCAAGCATCAGAGCATTAGGAGAGGTCACACATTCAAGGCAAAACCATTATCAACAAATACAAATGGGGCCATATTCTCCATAATCTCAACTGAGATATTAAGGGAATATTTGTGATTAGGTCCGAATTTAGGGATTTCATCATCAACAATGAAGAGGAGTTTTGTGGTTGTCAAAGCTACAACTATATGGTTAGACTCATCAGGAGAGGTAGAAGGGAAAATTGTAGCTTTTATAAGAAACTTGATGAGGGAATTCTCGTAGATCTGAGAGGACATGAATAGTCCCCATAAGGTGATGTTTGTTTGTGCTTCTTCAACTGTTCAAGGATATATCTCTTCTCGATGATAATTTCAGGCAATGGTTGGTCTTTAACAACTTTTTTCCTTTATTTGTGGACTTTATACTTGTAGGATGGACTAGATCTTTGTAATATCAACCCGATCTAGTCATGTGATTTACTCAAATGGGGTAAAAGAGAAACCTAGTTTCTTTATCTATCTCAGGGGAGCTACAAACACTGTTAATTTTTTAGTATAATTTCTTTGAAGCAAATCACCCCCCAACCCAAAAGAGGTAAGCACACTGGGAGCTTTATTTTCTATATCACTGTTTGAATCATTTGAGTTATCGGAGTCATCACCCCATCCCGTGCCAACTATTTGGTTTTTCCCTGAGAAACTATGTATTCAACAACTTCAAGTGCTTGAAAGTATAAATATCCCCACGCTATTAAGAAATGGTTTTAAGAAGGTACCAAGTATCCTTTCACTTTCACAACAACGAGGAGATCGATAGCTTCATAAATTTTCCCCCTCTTAATGTTGTCGAGGCTGAACTCTTTAGGAGGTACAAACCAATTGTGTAATTGGCAAGCCCATTTTGATCCTCCATATAAAGGACACTTATTCTCATCCATTTATCCTCTTTTAGTTTCAACCTAAGAGAGAACTTTATTTTAAACTCTTTCAAATGTGTAAGGAAGGTTGTCATATCTATATTTTTTGTCTCTTATTTGGTACAGCTAAATGTGCAAGCTCTTGTCACCAGGGAGAGTGCTTAGTGATGAGAAGTTTCAGAATGCAACAAATAGGATGGTCACGTTTGGAGATAAGCTAAGGATTCACCTAATGTAGTGGATGAAGTGGGATTATTTATAGGCTTCATTTTGGTTAAGGGGTCAAAATAAGAATATTCATCGATGAGTATGGCGTTAATGCCAGCTTGATGAAATGGCAGAGGAGTTTGAGTTATGTTTTATTTTGGTCTAACATGAGGGGTGATGATGATTTTATTAATGAGACCGTGTCCTACATTTTTAAATGATGGCACTGATTACTAGTATGCCTCATTATTTAGTGAAAATCACAATGAGCATCATGTTTGAAATATCTAAGAAGGGTTTAGGTAATAAACTACGGTCCAAGGGTTTGATAAGGTTGCGAAAGAGAAGGGAGTAATGCACCTTATAAATGGGAGCATATAGCTCAATATATTCTTTTCTGATAGTAGCAGGGTAGGATTTTGGGTCCCATAAAGTGGTAAGTTGGGAGGAGATGCTAAGCGGTACCCTCTTTGATATCTACCCCAGCATCCTGAAGGGATCTAAAATGAGGGTAATAATGGCTAGCCATGGTGTTTCTAATGTGCAATAGAAAGTTCTTCTTCACAATACTGATTTGATATTCTTTAGACAAACAATTATCCATAGTGGCTGCTTTTTCCCTCTACATAGTTATGAAGCTATTAGCATATTCCCCAGGTCCGTCTTTGAGTATCTCAAGGTTACGGCGGGTCACTTTCAATTCTCCATTGTATTATATCGAGCCATGAATTCGTTGGAAATATCGTTCTAACTTCGGATTTAGGACTCCTCTAGTGACAAAACCAACAAAGGGAAGTTTCTTGGAGGGTTTATTGAAAAATGAGTCACAATTTCTTTTGTATCCCCTAGCAGACACATGGTTCTGTGGTAGATACAGAGATGCATAATAGAAGGCCTATTCCCTATGAATTTCTTAATATCGAGCTCTTTGAATATTTTGGGCAGCCCAGCCTTTTAGTAGGGAGACATATGGGTGTAGTCTATATAGTTTTCTGAGAGCTTCATCTAGTTAAAATTTTGGGAGAGCATCTTAAGGTCTTATTTTACCCTATTGATTTCTTTTTCTTTGGTATTGGTTTGAACATGCATGGACTTCTTAGCCTCTGGTTGTGGAAGATTCGACATAGGAAAATGAGAAAGGTCAAGTTCGTTGACAAAAGGGAAGTGAGAAGGAATTCCAATATGTTTAACATGCTAATTATCTTTAGGGGACCACACAGTCTCGAGCATTCATTTCCCCATAATAGGTGGAAACACGATATTCTGATTTGGCGTTCCTTATGGTTCAGAAATTTTTGGAATCTCAGTCATGTTTCTTTATAACTTTTAGGCACCTAGATGCAGGTTGTTGATCTTAGTGGTGAGGTGAGCTAGCATGGTAATTAAATCTGGCTGAATATTAGCATCCTGATTAGGGTTCTCCATGAAGTAGATGTGGTTATAATTCTCTATTCCTTCTCATGTTAGTGAGAAGGAGGATTGAGTAAAATTCTGAGGTGGTCAGATAATTGACTGTAACTAATAGGGAGCCAGACCAAGCTAGGGGAAATGCGGCCACACGTGACAGGGAAGTGGCTTATTTTTAAAAAATGGTATTTTCATTATTTTTTAAAAAAAGGAATATTTTTTTGTATTTTTTGAGAAGGGGGAAAAGGGAGTAAAATCCCCTAGGTGTAATTGTTATTATTAGGTTCCACATGTAATATGTTCCGCCTATAACGCAAGAGAAATGTATGACAAGATCCAAGCTTGGAAGGAAAATAGGGTAGTTAATGCAAGACACGATTTAACTTGTTTTCAAACTCACGGATAGGGTCCAATTTTAAAAACGGGTAAAAGAGTGCAAAATTGGGAAGTATAACGACTCAAAATTTTGGCATAATTTTTCATTGGAATCAAAAATTTAAATGTGAGTGTCCTATGGCAGACTTGTATATGAAGGTCATGCATGGGATGTTAGTGTAAGGGTTCCCCCCTTTAGCATGACTTTCAAAATATAGCTTTTGCCTATTAGGGCAATCATTTATTGAAAAATATGGAGAAGTCATTTGATATACCCGAATGTAAGTGAACAGCCTCACGATATACCTCTGGGTAACGGTACGTGTGAGAGAAAATTAAATATACTAGACGTACGTGAATGAATTCCTTCTATATACCTCCCATCATGAGTTCGTTTAAGCGGTACGATGCAGGGGAACCATTCGATATATGTCGAGGGTACTTGGAAAATTAAAGGTGGGAGCCTATTGCTTATGTTAACCGTGTCATGTAGAACCAGTTCCCCATCACAAAGTGACTCCCTAATACGGGACAAATATGATGTCAATACTTAATGCTAATGCAATGTAGGGTGAAAATGCATGAGTTTTATTAGTTTCTTTATGAAAAGTGTTATGCATATTGTAAGGGTAAAAATGCTTAATGCTTCGATACCACTTGTAAGGGTATAAAAATGTTGAAGGCTCTGGTCGGTGGATACCGAGAGTGGCCCCCACCATGTGTCTAAAGTTCTGAATTGAGTAGTCTTCTTTAGAGGTTCTACAAAGACTGCGCATTATACTTGTCGATGCTATGAAGTAGTTTGTAAGTCAGTTGTCTCGTAAAATTCTCTAAAGTGCTGAAATATAGGTTTTTCCCAGAAAGAGATTTTTTCGTATTTTCCACATGATTACATTTTTATTTATTTGTTTTATCACCTAGATTCATAGTTAAAATAAAAATATAATTTGGTAAATCGTTTGTCACAAGAAAGGTTTAATTGAGTTTTAATTTGAAAAATCACAAAAATAGAATTTTTGTTTATGACAATCTTTGTCGAGCACATTTATTTCCATATTCTTAGAGTGGTATAAGCACATTCAACAATTTTCCACTTACAAATCGGTATCAGAGCGGGTTGCATTAAGTTATCGTGTTAGATCGTTGTCTAGTATTGTTTACGGTGGTTATTTATCCTTCTCTCTTGGGTATGTGTTTTCTTGTTTACTCTCGATGGATAGCCATAGTGAAAATTTATCTTGTTTGAATTTGAAGTTTGCTAAAAGAATTAAAATTCTTAAAAAATAAAATTTTCGTTTTAAAGCTGCTATCGAACTTTTGCAAACTGTACAAACTCAAATAGATTTATTTTGTGAGAATCTTATGGACATGGACAGTGATTTAAAAAATTTGGAATTATCCCAGAATGAGAGTGATTATAGAGTCTGATTTTTAGAAAAAGAATTAAAAGACTCTAACATTTTTAGGGTGTGTTTAAGTGCCAATGAGGATAGTGAAAAAATAATTTTAGATTTGAGGGCATGCGAGATGAATCTTGGGGATAAGTTCGCTTGCATTGACGGGGAGCGAGATAACCTTATAGGAACGATTGAAAATTTGAATAAGGATTCCCTAAAGCTTGAAGAGTTAAATTCTTTACTTGAGTCTAAAATTTTAAAGTTAAAAGATGATACAAAAGACCCGGGTAGTTTTAGTAGTGATGGTACTGACTCCCATATTTCTAATTCTTTCGGTGTCAAAGTCAAGATCATTATTTATTTTAGAGGGTTAACCATATCCAAGGAAGTTAGAAAAGGTCAAACCTTAGGTAACATTCCTCATGTTTACACATGTTCGCATTGTGGTAGGAAAGGTCATATTAGGTAGTTTTGTTATGATCTTGGAAGAGGTCCTAGGAAGTTGAAATATAGTGTCCCCTTTGATTCCAAATCCCGACGTATTAAGTATACCTCTAATTGGGTTAGAAAATCTTTTTTAAAGGCGCTAGATATTAGACTGATTGATTCTCGCATACTTGCACATGGCTCTTCATATGTTAATCTTATGGATATGCTTGTATCATAGATGTTTCCCAGTGTTATGACATGTGTGGATTTTATAAAAGATTTTTGGTGTAACTCATCGGCTAGGATTTATGGGTTACCCGTAGTCAACGTGAAGTAAAATGAAACAACTTATATAATGTTGCTAATAGAGTTTTATTTTATTTAGAGTTTCACTTACTTAGCAGGCGATTTTGATTTCAAATCAAACTACGTGAGGGACCCATGGGGAGCACACCAGAGTCCAAGCATACATAGATAATAACATAAAACAAAGGAGCGTGCTTATCTGTATAATTCTCTTAAAATACGAAATCGCACCCAACCATCCATACCAAAGCAAGGGAGTGAGCCGAATGCTCAGTGAAAAATATACAAAATGTAATATAAAATCAAACGGTAGAAAGAAGACTTTAACACGTTATGCCTAGGTGCACTTGCAACTACCTTGTATACATATACTTAATGCATGACACCATCTTGCTTCCGAAAATTTTAATTATCCAGATTAATTCACCTTAATCTTGTAAAGGCTTCATTTTTCTCATTTTGACATTTCTCACTTTATTTAACACATACGATTAAATACTTGGAACAACTACACTTGGTTTGAAAGAAATCCATTTCTTTACCGAAACTACCCCTTTCATTTTAATCGATCCACGATAGTATTTTCATTGAAAATAACCCCTGCAATACACGCGAACACCGTGTTAGAAAATAATTATTTAGCCATTGAAAACCTTTCACAACACACCCTTGTGCTAATTATGGGTTTACACACTTAGGTTTCTTAACCGCACATTTACCCACATGCTTTACTTTTCCTTTACCTTATGAACATTAATCAATTTACACGTCCATTTTAACCATTACCATGCAACTTAGGTTGTCTTGACACGTTTTCATCACACAACCCATTTCTTGCCATGTTTCTTATTCCTTTATCTTTATCTCGTAACCTTTCAATAACCGCGTACTTTAATGGGCTCCACACCATCAGGGATACCACGATATGCTCTGGCCAATGTTTTGGGTCTTCCACGCCAGCGCTCCGGGCCCTCCTTAATTTTTTCGGTGTCATCTGAGTTCCTTTTTTATGTGTTTTAAAATTTTATAAATGTCCACATTATTCCACTTTACCTTTTATCGCCAAAGCCCGGGGTTTCACCCCAACTGGTGTTACACATTGAAAATCATCATTTCTTGTCCTTTACACATTAACTTTGATTTTATTCCAAAAATTATATTCATAGGACTATCATGTGTAACACCCTTTCTTACATTTTTATTTCATAAAAATGTTCCACTTTACGTAAAATTATCGTTTTACCCTTTTGTTTCCAAATGTACATTTTACTTAATTTTACAAGTGTTAATTTTCCAAACACCGCTAAGTTACCAATACTAACTTCTTAAGTGTTTTTAACACCTTAGCACTTTTTTAACCTTTTGGAGTAATATCCTTCTCAATTAGAAACATCTTTATTTCACACTATTATTTCCAAGAATCATTAAACATATAAGACTACCTTATAAGAAAAACTCCATTTTCTTTTATTAACACCTGTAGTCTTACAACACTACACTTATCAACAATAATGTTTTTTTCACACACTTTAAATATTGGAATTTCTACTTTTCTTATTTCATGCTTAAAACTAACAAACCTTTTTAACCTTGTTTATATGTCAATGATTAAAATACTAAAAGTTTTTATGCATAAGAAGATGGATTTTAAATCCTAAAATCCTATTAAATGCGTTAAACATACTTTTCATTTTAGAAATTCATAACACTTTGCAAAAATGCATTTTCAAGACTCAATGGACATTTTATTTCTTCAAACTCAACAAATGTCCATCTTTTATAATATCTTCATTTTTGCAAGAAACTTTGGAATATTATTTCACCAAATATTTTAACAAAATCGACATCATTTTCATACATTTTATTCCATAATATGTTTAACATCAAACTTCTAGAAAATGCACCATCTTCATAAAATGCCAATTTTAATATTTCAAAATTTGAAATATTTACTCATATTTTATTTCAAACAAAATCACATTTTTATTAACATTTTTATTCCATAATTTTTTTAATATTAATCTACTATAAACCATCATTTATTCATGTGCATTCTACTCATGTAATCTAACAACAAGAGTGTTAATTATGCAAACAGAGTCTTAAACACTAAGGATAGATTTTTAACACCATAAATACTTCAATGGTGGTAGAGAAGTTAGCGTAGGAGGAGCAACCCCCACCTCCAAAGGTGGCCTAAAAGGGTTACCAAATGCATCCTCCATGTGTTCTCCACTTAAGATTCCAAGAAAAGCCCCAGCAAAACTCTCTTCAAACTCCATGGAAGCATTCTCCTCCATATTAAAGAACCCCAACAAAGCTCCACAAATTTGTAGCTCCACTCAACAATTGTGGAAATGGGTGTTGTAGGCTTGAATGTGATGGTTTATGGTGGTGAATGGTGGAGGGATGGTGGAGAGAAGCAATAATAGTGGAAGGCTACTCCACCCTCTCTCTCTCTCTTTCTTCTTCTCCTTTCTACAAAATGCCCTAAATAAGACAAATAAACCCTTATAAATACCCTTCAAAGCCTAAAATTCCCGTTTTGCCCAATTTGCGCTCACTGAAGGTCGACAACTCATCAAATCAAGGGTCCAGAATGTGACAGCGCACAAGGGCAATCTCATGCACAAACTTTTCCCTTAAAAGTGATACAATGGGGTCTCGTTCGAAGCACCTTCGATCCCCTGCTTCTAATGAGACCTAAATCTCATTCGAACGATCTTACTTTTGTTCGAGCCCTCCAAATTCCAATTTTACCCATAATTTCAATAATTATCATCGAGCCCTACTTCAGAACAATTTATACATAATTTAAATAAAATATTAGGGCAGGGTATTACAAACTTTTCTCCTTGAGCAATTTCATCCCCGAAATTCTTGTTCCATCCATTCTTTAAATTCGAGGGGTTTACTAACTCTCATTCTAAGTCATAGAAACCCTCTACGACAAAATCATTGAAGACTTTAATAGTGGAGTCATATTATGCGCCCTCATATGGGTTTTTCACCAGATGCTCAACACGCGACAAGCTCTAACGCTCACCATCTCGCTAACTATGAGCGTCACCTAACCGACTTCGAGTCTCCCCTGACTTGATGATTATGTTCAAGCAAGTCCTAGGACCACCTTTTCAAGTACCTCATAGTAAATCGGTGCCTCCACAGGAAACTTTCTCTACTTACCAACACTCACCCACAAATGAATCATAATACAACCAATAATTATGTTCATTATTGAGAACTATTTCCAATCTTAGGGATACACATCCTACGCCCAGCGAAATTTCAAGTTATCTCGAATATACAACTTGTATGAACTAGCTATTAACAATACAATGCTAATTTCTCACTCCGATAAGTAATACATGTACCAAATAATCACCGAGCGTTTGGCTGACACCTTCTGCTGCGTCACTCTGATGACCCTAGTACTACCTTAAGTGTCTCACCTTAGGGCACTCACTTGAGTCGCACACTACTCCACTCCCTATGGCAAAGCAACATCGTGTGCTAAGTTTTCCTCGATTTATAACACTACACAATATCCTCAAGCCATCATTTCTCTCTAAACAACCGGAGCCACTGATTGCCATGTCATCCATTCGAAAAGGTTGTTATTCCTAAGAAAGAACAATACTGTGAGCAAACCATGTGGCCGAAAGTGCAGCCACCCGAACAGAGAGCTTTATGTAATAGTTGAATACCTCAGATAGGGCGCACCTATTTACCGAACTGCATTAGCCATACCCGATCCACTGCGCTCTACCAAGCCTAACTACGTCGTACCAAGATATGGTACAAATCCGAGTTACCGCATACGTGAGAATAACGATAGCCAATTATCAAAATCGAAAGGCACACATAAGAGTTAAAAGGAACAAACAACTGTTCCAAGAAAATTCCACCCATATGCATCAGACTATGACTTACAAAAGTGAACCTACACAATATGCTTGAAGTCATATCCCTCATCCTTAACGTTCTCATGGGGTACTAATCCTAGCCACATACCCTGGCTTAGGTCACCAGTCGGGACGAATCGAATCACAACCATTCATTCTTGCAACACAAAAGCAACATACGAATCTGTGGTTCTCTATCAAGTCAACGCCTGACTTCCCTCCTTGGAAGCAAGGCCCTACCCCTCGTATCCTTAGCACATATGAACTACTCCAAATGGAGAATGCCTAATGCCCTTATTCACACTGGCCTAGTCCACTTACTAGTGACAACGTCACCATCCTACTACACCTAAGTCACCATCTTCCTTATCATATCGTGATCAAAATCCCACCCATAGGCATTACTCAGTTGAAAAGAGGCATCCACCTCACCGGATCCTTCGACTACACGATATTTCCACCAAGCTTACTTTTAGGTTCTACCCAATCTGAATTTACGTGGTGACCACACCGGCCTCCATTGTCACTTTAAGGGTGGTAATTATCACATAGGGATACATCTTTTAATCCATACCAACTTGGCAGGACACGCCAAGAACTAGTCCTTACCTTGCTAAGGCTATTCTAACATATACCGTCGATACATACCAACATTTAAATCATGCTTCGACATCGCCCATCTTTAGTTGCTAATTTCAATCCCCCACATGGCATTATCAACCTAAGTCCCAAATATATTCCATACTATTCTTTAAAATCAAGTGTCACACTGCCACTACTAGTCACTCCATGACACCCGGGCATTACGCCCCATAACATACAAGCTTTCGATTTACCTTAGGGATTACACCACCAATCTGTGCCGATTTGAGAAGTCACGCCTAGGACATACACTATACGACTCTTCTAAATCTTGACCAGCAATTTGAGATCATCGCCTGACCCTCAACACAATCACTACTGGCACGCTAATTCTTCTTCACACCAGACTTAAGTGGTCTCATAAGGACACCAAACACATTCCATATAAAAGTTCCCAAATCTGATAAGATTTCATCATCCACACTTTTACCATCATAGGTTCGCTATACAAACTTTCAATACCCTCATCGTGATTATGAGGCGATAACAAGGACACTAGTTCATGAGCTTCTATATATACTTCACCTTGACCATCAAACACCTCAAGGCGTCACAGCAGTCGATTTCTATCCCTAATGACGCTATGCACAATTAGTCCCATGGACACTCGAGTAAACCCTTAAACCACACTCCCACTAGGATTACCTCTCATCTAGCCATTACTTTGGTGGCTAAAATGAGCCTTTACACTTAGATACTAATTTTATCTTTCTTCCCAAATGGTTGGAACCATAAGCCACGTACCGAACCACAATTAACGCTACTAAGGATTTTAGCAGGATGTAGGACGTCGCTTACAACCTATAAACCTATAGGTCTGCATCACCAAAATCACTAAAGATCCTATTCCTTGAAATCACATTATGTTTTATGAATACCATAATAGAAGAATACATAGAGTTTACTTCCAATTCTCCTCAATCATCATCGTCGTATACGTAATATACTTATCGTAATTTGCCCATAACTCTCGTCATACCCTACAAGGTACAACTTTCAATCAAGAATCACCATGGAACTTACTTGTAACAACACTATCATACTGACCTAGGCCGAGTACACAGCCCAAGTGTTGACCAACACAGTTTATCATGCCCACTATGTCATCATTTTAACTACCCGAAGTACCAATTCACAGAATTTTAATATATTTCTATCACCAATTAGCATTGTCCAAGTATGATGCACTAGATACCTAATCTCCACGGTTGACATCACATGAGTTATATTTCTAACTCAATAGATGTCATTCATCCTTCTCTACACCTCAATTGGTTTTTCGTGTCACTATGGATTGACATACATGCACTCCACACTAAAACTTGCGGTGTTGTTACTATTGGCTCGCACGAACACTCGAAACTTACTAGCATATCTAAATCAAAAGTTCATAAGCGATTAATGATAACTAACTTAGTCACTTGTCACTTGGCAATGAATTCCCCCATCGTGCTAACCTCTTTGACTTCACGGTCGAGGACACGAACTAAATCGTCACTAAGACTACCGTGACAAGCCCAAACCAACACTAATGTCGAAAGATCCACTATCGAACTCACCACGTCACTCCCGAAAGGACTCTTAAACGTCGAGCTCTAAGTAACGCCCCGACTCAGATTTATGGGTTACCGTAGTCAATCCGATACAACTCGAGAATTTTGTGTGAAGTGCAAAAAAACAACCTATATAATGTTGCTAACCTAGTTTTATTTTAATTAGCATTTCACTTACTTAACATGCAATTTTGATTTCAAATCAAACTATGTGGGGGACCCAGGGAGAGCACCTCGGAGTCAATGCATATAAAGCTACTAACGTAAAATAAAGAAGAGTACTTACTAGTATAACGCTATCAAAATACGAAATCGCATCGAACCTCCTATAACAAAATGAGGGAGTGAGCCGAATGATCACTGGAAAATATACAAAATGCAATATAGAATCGAACGGTAGAAAGAATACTCTAACATATTATGCCTACGTGCACATGCAACTACCTTATATACATATATAAACATGGATATACATATACTTAATCCATGAATCCATCTTGCTTCCGAAAACCTTATTTATTCAGATTAATTCACCTTAATCTTGTAAAAGACTTCCTTTTTCTCATTTTGACATTTCTCTCATTATTTAACACGCATGGTTAAATACTTGAAATAACTACACTTTGTTTGATCGAAAGTCATTTATTTACCAAAATTACCCTTTTCATTTTAACCGATCCAAATTAATATTTTCATTGAAAATAACCCTTTCAATACACGCAAACATTGTGTTAGAAAATACTTATTTAGCCTTTGAAAACCTTTCACAACGCGCCCTTGTGCTAACTATGGTTTTAACCACTTAGGTTGTTTAACCCGCCATTTGCCCACTTGCTTTACCTTTCCTTTACCATATGGACATTAATCAATTTACACATTTACTTGTCCATTTTAACCTTTATCGAAACATTTATTTAGTCATTTAAGTTAGGTTTTCTTAACATGATTTCACCACACAACCCATTTTTTCCATGATCCTTATTCCTTTATCTTTATCTAAGAATTTTCTAATAACCGCATAATTTAACAAGCTCCACACCGCCGGCGATGCCACCAAATGCTCTAGACGGTGTTTTGGGTCTTTCACCCCAGGGCTCCGAGCCCTCCTTAATTTTTTCGGTGTAATCCGAGTTCCTTTTATATGTGTTTTAACATTTTGAAAATGTCCACATTATTCCACTTTTTCTTTTGTTCGATCGAAGCCAAAACTCGGGGTTTCACCCCAACTTTTGTTACACTTTGAAAATCATCATTTTATGTCCTTTACTCTTTAACTTTAATTTTATTCCAAAATTCATATTCACCAGGACTGTCATGTGTAACACCCTTTCCAATATTTTTATTTCCTAAAAATGTTCCACTTTACGTATAATTACCATTTTACCCTTTTATTTCCAAATGTAATTTTTACTCCATTTCACAAGTGTTGATTTTCCAAGCACCATTAAGTTACCCATACTAACTTCTTAAATGTTTTTAATACCTTAATACCTTTTGGAGTAATATCTTTCTCAATTAGAAACATCTTTATTTTAACACTTTTATTTCCAAGAATCATTAAGCATATAAGACTACTTTATAAGAAAAACTCCATTTTGTTTTATTAACACTTGTAGTCTTACAACCCTACACTTATCACCTATATTCCCCTTCTCACACACTTTGAAGACTATAATTTCTACTTTTCTTATTTCATGCTTAAACCCAACAAATCTTCTTTAAACTAATTTATCTGCCCACTATCAAAATACTACAAGTTTATATGCATGAGATGATGGATTTTAAATCCTAAAATCCTATTAAATGGATTAAACATACTTTTCATTCTAAAAATTCATAACACTTTGTAAAAATACATTTTCAAGACTCAAAGGAAATTTTATTTCTTCAAACTCAACAAATGTCCATCTTTCATAAAAAATTTATTTTTGCAAGACACTTTGGAATATTATTTCACCAAATATTTTAGCAAAATTGACGTCATTTCCATACATTTTATTTCATAGAATGTTTAACATGAAACTTCTAGAAAATGTACCATTTTCATAAAATGCCAACTTTAATATTTCAAACTTCGAAATATTTACTCATCCTTTATTTTTAAGAAAATAAAATTTTTACCAACATTTTTAAATGTTTAATATTAATCTACTAGAAACCATAATTTATTCATTTTCATTCTATTATAGTAATCTAACAAAAAGACTACTAATAATGCGAATAGACTCTTAAAAACTAAGGATAGATTTTTCCCACCTCAAAGACTTCAAATGGTGGTGAAAAAGTTGGTGTAGGAGGGGAAACACCTCTAAAGGTGGCCTCAAGGGGTTACCGAATGCATCCTCCATGTGTGCTCAACTTAAACTTCCAAGCAAAGTCCTAACAAAACTTTCTTCAAATTCCATGGAAGCTTTCACCTCCATCTTCAAGAGCCCCAAAAAAGCTCTATAAATTCATAGCATCACTCATTAATGGTGGAAATGGGTGTTGTACTTGAATATGGTGGTTTATGATGGTGAAATGGTGGTAGGATGGTGGAGATAATCCCACAATGGTGGAAGACTACCTAACCCTCTCTCTCATTCTTTCATCTTCTTCTCTCTTTAAAATGCCCTAAACGAGCCCAACAAATCCTTTTAAATACCCTACAAATCGAAAATTCCCGTTTTGCCCAATTTGTGTTCATCAGAGCTCGACAACTCTTCAAATCAAGGGTTTAGAATGTGAGAAATCACAAGGGAAATTTGATACACAAAATTTTTAAAATGCATTTTTCAAACGACATTGAGCCTCGCTTGAATGACAAGGGAATTGCGTTCGACCCCTGGCTTTTAATGACCTTCAAATGACCTTTGAAAGTGATACAGTGAGATCTTATTCGAAACTCGTTAAATCCCCCACTTCTATGAGGCCTACATCTTATTCGAATGTTCCTACTTTCGTTCAAACCCTCCAAATTCTAATTTTACCCATAATTTCAACAATTATCATCACACCCCACTTCAGCACATTTTATATAGAATTTAAATGAAATATTAGGGAAAGGTGTTACATATTGGTGTGTTAGAATCCAATTAACTCCGTAATTTTCATGTGGTTAGGACATTTGGTTATGATTGTAGATACTTATATTGTTCTTAACCATGTTTCCGTGGAGTTGTTTCGAACTTGATTTGCTTTATGGAATGAAATTTGTGTATGCCTCCGCACGCACATGCACGAGATTTTTGAACATTAACTTCACATGTATATTTGAGCTTTGTGAAATGTAAGGACTGTTTCCCGTGAAAGATTTCGTTTAGTGTTGAAAAAATATGAGCGAGCACAGGAAAGCGCTGCAAAAGGATCAAATCTACTCTATGTGAAAGCCACCGTTGGCAAGATCCCAATAAGATATTAAAGGCAATACAAAATAAATAAATAAACTATCAAAATGGGGCCGACATAATTTTGAATGTTTGATCATTCAAAATAAATCACTTAAAAAGAATTGAGAAAAGAAAAAAAAGGAATAGAAAAAATATATATGTTTATCTTTTTAGAAAGTTTAGTTGAAGATCAACGGGATTGCACAATGAATCCCAGTTATGCTTATTTTGTCATGCCACTATTGATTTGTAGAATCATCAATATTCTAGGATTTTGTTCATTGTGCTTGTTTGTTCATTGAAGTTCACTTTATCTTGTCACTTGAGGCTAAAACCTAGTTTGATTTATTTTTACGGACAATTAAAACTTCTTGAACATATTTTAGTATTTGGGTCATAATTCATTTATATCTAGTTCACGCCCATTCATTCTAACCCACATGTTTAGACACATCAATATTATGCTAGTGTGTAAGGCTTATGTGTTTTGTGTCGAGTTTTGTGGTTGTTTATACCTATATATGTGTGCCAAAATTTCTTTGGTATATTTTTCACATCTTATATATGGTATTATGTTGTATATATACCAATTATATTTGAGAAAATTTTGAAATTTTCAAAAATAGTTAACGGATTTTGCTTTTGAGATTATCATTACACGTGTGTTGTTTATATATCATTGTGATGATATCTTACTTCTTCTATGTGAAGTTTTTTACTTCGTGTTTGGATTCTACTCTTTTGTCTGTTTTGGGCAAAAGGGGGGAGAACAAAATTACGAGGAAGATTTAATGAGTTTGATTTATGGGGAGAATGTATTATGAGTGTTTGATTTTGTTTTTTTATTTCAAGCTCTATGCATCACGGGGGTATTTTCTTTGCTTCATGTGTGTAGGTACTTATGGAAGATCGTATTACACCGGATGAAGACAAAGTGTCAAAGAGAAGAACTAGTGGAGATAGAAGACAAAGATAATTTTTCTAAGCCATTCATTTTTTAAGATTTAAGAAGGGTATTAGAATTTTTGTCTTATTGGGTATTTTTTTTGTAATTTAGGTTTCGGTTAGTTTTTGTACCTAAATAGCCAAATGTGGAGATTTGTAAGCGCGAATATTTTAGCTTAGGCTTTTTATTTATTTTATTTGCACTTTGGCGTATCCCATTACAAGCCGACTCGCATTGACTCGTCGAACCTAACACCAACATCTCCAAGTTCAAGACTCCTCTACATCTCAAGAAGGTATAAAGATTTTTTGGAGTTTGAAACTATTCATAAAGTTATTTGAGATGTTTATTTTTTATTGAAAAACGAGGGTAGCATTTTTAAATTTTTTAAAATAAATTTTTGATATTTAACCTTGTTCAAACGAGATTCATTTCTAGTTCGAACAACCTTAAATTTTTGTTCGAAGCGTCGCTTGATCTCTACATCTAACGAGGGGGTATAGTTTTGCATCATTTAAATGTCATTTGAAGCTGGTTCAAATGAGATGTCCTTATCATTTGAACGAACTCAGTTTTCATTCGAACGAAATGCTTTTAGTATTCGAATGAGTCTCATTTTCGTTCGAACGAACCGCCGCTTGAATTTTGTGCAACGTTTATAAATACTTGTTTTGACTCCAAATTTCGTAAGACTTTTGCCAAAGCGCTCCCTTCATATCTGTTACAAAAAATTTCACCTTTTGTGTTTCTAAAATACTTTTTGATTCACACTTTACATTCCTAAATAGTTTTTTTTGAATCACTTTGAAACCCTGGATAGTATTGTATCTTTGCATACACCTTGTGGAGAGGATTCTCCATTACTGAACCTTCTGACCCGAGTGATCATGACAGAAAAAGACTGGAGGCTGAAGGCTGATCGGTGGATACCAAGGGTGGACCGCCACCTATGGTCTGCTCCAGATCGAGTAGTATTTTTTAGAGGTTCTGTGAAGACTGCACATTGTACTTGTGGTTGATATCAAGTGGTTTGTAAGTCGACTTTCTTGTATAATTTTCTAAAGTGATGAAATAGATATTTTGCCCTAAAAGGGGATTTTTCCTTTTTTTCCTTGTGATTACATTTTTATTTATATGTTTTATCACCTATATGCATATTTAGGATAAAAATATAAAATTTGGTAAATCGATTTTCACAAGAAAGTTTTAATTGGGTTTTAATTTTAAGAATCACAAAAATCGAATTTTTGTTTGTGACCGTCCTTGCCTAGCACGTTTATTTCCGCATTCTCAAAGTGGTATCAGAGCATTTAGCATTTTTACACTTAAATATATTAAAAGGAATATGTATAACTACTAAGCATGAAGAAAAAATATGGGATATATATAAGTGGTTTACGATAAAGAACTACACAAGTGAAATAAAGCATGTGGAATATGTTCATCTGGTACGAAGCATGTGAATATATACAAGTGGAATGGAGCATGGGAACACGTATACATTGAGTAAAACATGAAAATATGTACAAATAATATGAAGCATGTGATATATACAAGTGGTTAAAGGATGAAATATGTGCAAGTGGAATAAAGAATGGAAGTATATAGAAGTGAAAGAAAGCATGGATATACACAAGTGAAATAAAGCACTAATATAAGTGGATTATATCATGGATATATACAAGTGAAGTGGAGCATGTAGTTGGAAAAGTGGAATCTAAGAAAAAATAAGCATCGTAGTGAGATGGAGATAAATACATGAATGGCATAATATAAGCAAGACATACGAAACATATTAGCATGAGAGAGAAATGGATATACAAGTGAGAGGATATATACCGGTTTAAAATATAAGTAGGATAAATAAAAGGAAACCCGTGTGAATGGTGTCAATTCCTCAAAAAGTCACCTTAGTGGAGTCGCCACTGTGGCCATTTTGTCCCTTCATCGATCCGCTCGCGCAGAATGTCATGAACTCCTAAAGAGATTCATATAGCGACTGTTGTTGGTATATGGGTGAGTAAATATGTAAAGATAAGAGTCTTCAACCTATTTTACTCAAAACAAGCAGAACATGTAGCCATCTCTTAATAGAAAACATAAGAAGATTACTGGTGCATGCAAAACCAAATGAGATGTCAGCTCGGAGAATATGTTATAAACTGGGAAGGTGTTAGGAACCCACCCTCACTTTCAGTCTCTCATGGGCTTAAAAATAATTCTCCTTCTCCAAAATGCATGAACATGTGTATATTGTATAAAAGGTGTTGTGTGCGCGAAGTGTACAAAGTGGAAGTATAGATGAATGTGCAAGTATTTTTGTGTGTGATGAACGACATCATCATATCCACATCATAGAGGAAACGGGAATGTATAAGGAGATAAGCTAGCTAAACATGAATATGTTGATGAAAGAAATGTGTAAAAATGACTAAAATGTGAGTGACTCCCCTAAAATCGTAATATCACTATGTAGGACTGAATATGTATATATGGGACCGCTAAAGAGATAATTGGAGTTAAAAAAAACTAAATGGATATAGATTGATAAATATATGAATAAAATGCTAACATGTCAATGTGAACTAAATAAAATAAGGAACGACTTGAATCTCAAAATAACTTCGGGTCAATGTAGTTCATAATAGGATTAAACTTGGAGAAAATATGTGAAATGTGGTTAAAGTATGAGAAAAAGTGAGATAACTCTAAATTGGGAATTATGGTATAAATCCCTTTTTTAGTTTATAAAATAAACTTAAAGATGTATTTATAATAAAAGGGTGATATTAGTATACATATGTGTAAAACAAGCTAAGAATATGCTAAAAAATACTAAAATATATTAAATGTGAATTATTGGACTAATAAAGTAAAGAGTAGTTTCGATCTTCAAGATCTTTTGAATTCTATTTTTGGGGATTCCTATAGGTTGATTTTAAAGTGTATATGATGGTGGTGGAGTGGTGGCTAAAGGTGAGGCAAGGACATTGTGAAAGAATGTGGTGAGAGCGATGTACGCTAATTTTGAGGAAAGTTGTCGCACTGAAATCGAGGTTGAGGTCCTCATTAAACGAGTTAGGATTTTTTAAAATAGGAGAACATTAATTGGATGAAAATACCAAGTTTCCCTCAGTGACATGCCAATCGACATTCCCCCTACCCTACCTATCGACAGGGTGGTTACACTTGTTGGCCAAGGAAGCCTCCACCTGCCAGAAACCAGGTGAGGTGTCTGCGCACTACCGAGTCCGCTGGAAAAAAGATTCGAGGCTCTATGAAAGTTTATTGGGATACATTAGGATTCGAGAGTTAACCGAGGTCAAACAAGACCCAAAGAGTCTGTAATTGTTATCCGATTATGGTTTTAAGGACTAGGGGTCCAGGATTTGAAGAGACTTTATTTAGACCTTATAGAAGAGTGTAGAGCGTTAGAATGGGGTGTATACAAACATATTTATTAAAATATATAAGCCATACATGGTTTTAAGAATGAAATATCAACAAAAGTCGCATTCTTCTCCTTAAAATCGCACCATATTTGGACTCCCCAGTGGTTCAAACAACCCTTTTAGATCCAAGTTTTGATCATCAATTCCTATTTGACTCAGTTAGGTTAGATCTTGGCTAAGTGAATCTGATAAAAAAAAAACTTAGTTCCTTAAAAAGCTAGATCAAGTATAGATCTAGGTTTTATCTCGGTTGTGAAAGGAGCGAGTGATTTTGTTAAAAGAGATTCAATTTATATGCTCTCAACCTCGAAAATAATCTCTCAATATAGGAGACGTATGGAGGAATTCATTTTTTTAATTTGGAGGGAAAATCCTATATTTATAGAATTTTTTTTTCAAATCTGGAAGCTTCGTGTTTACTATTAAAAATTGGTCAGTGGGCACAATTTTTTGGTTGTGAGAAAATCACACTAAAAATATGCAGCCATGCGCACATATAGAAAATCCATCAGTGCGCATGGTTCTAGGAATTAGCCTAAAACCTATAGGTCGTGCACACATGCATGAAATAGAGACTTGAAAATGATTTAGGGCATAAATATTTTTTCTTCCAAAACAAACTACAATTTTCAAATCATCCCTTTTGGGGTTAAGCACAATACCTCTCAATATATAAAGTCACTTGTTTCATTCTGAAAAAAATAATCAAAGTTATATTAAAAACGTATGTGTGTGAATAGCCTTAGACATTCAACTAACAATTCGTGAAAGAATGCATCTTCAAATGAGCGGGAATGAAAGTCTTTCATGTAGGTATGTCTTGTATGATCTTCAATGGTCAATGTCCGTCGTTATCTATTGAACAAGACTATCTACCATGCATCAATATGAAATCAATTATTTTGGTCTTACCATGCTTGACTCAAATGATTTGACACGAAAGTAAGTCAAGACAACTAATATAAATAAAAATTTACATTTTTAATGAAGTAATGGTTTGGTCTCTTCAAGTATGAATCTGCCAAGGTTATTGTACAAATCACTTGAACGTAAATCCCCTTATGTATTCGATCATTATCTTTAAGAATAAATCTTATGAGGTCTCCATATACACTCTTCAGGCGTAAATCCCACGAAGAAGCCAAACATTTTATTTATTAGCACAAATACACTAAACCATAAGGGTGAATTACTAACGAATTGATTTTGCAATTCCCTGGTGACTTTTGCCATTACAGATAATTATCGAGTGAAAAATGTTGGTAAATTTACTTGATCCATACAAATACTGAGATTAACTACTAATTTCATTTGCAATTTTAAAAAAGTGAATAAAATTTATCATATAAAAGTGAATTGAAACATGTACTTAAGGTGCCACATATTATATAATACATGGTGTCGTCATTTCCCTTTTTAACAAATGAAGAATTTGAATAATTGAATAAGAAAAATTAGAAATGAAAATTAAAGAATTAAAAATATATAAAAAGAGGGGAAAATGAGTTAGATTTCAAATTCCTATTTTTTAATAATCTAGTTATCATGGAAAACAAAGATTTTTTCATTTTTCGGGGTCTTAAAGGAGCGTGGAAACATATAATTGGGAAAATTAATCAATGGCATAAGAAAGAATTAAAAATGATTATCTTATTTTACTATACAAACAAGTGAAAAAAGTAAGGGTAAATCATTATTGAGTTTTCATCGAATGAATTTATAGTGAGTTTTTTAGCTTTTGTGTGTTTTGGGGCCTCAATATTTGTATATTCATATTTAAAGTTTGAGTTTTGGAAAGGAAGTTGATAAATTCATTTTCAAGGTCTTGCATGAATTAGGTCATTTTTTGTGGGATTTTACCATTTAGAATTTCTGAAAAGCTCTAAAATTCGAACTAAACTTGCACATTTTTTTGTTAACAAAGCAAAGAGCGATAACAAAAAACAAAGGAATAAACCTCAACATTATAATAAACTTTCAAGTTTGTGGGACGAAATCGATAGCCAATTTAAAGGAAAAAGAGACAAATCATGGCCCCCAAAAACTTTTTAAAATATCTAATGCTATTATGTTAATATTATATAAGTTGTTGATTGTTTTTCATACACTATTAACGAGTCCAGACTTTTATTTCTTCTTTATTTGAGTTTAATTCCATCCGAAATGAGTATCTCCATTTTAAAAATGAAGTGTTCATTGAAATCTCAAGATTAAATTTTGGGCGGCTCACACTCGCATAACTCCCTCTTATAAAATTGATTTGTGAATTTACTGTCTTAGCTGGGAAAATTCCAATAATAAAAAAAAATAACAAATATAGAGATTGTTCTATAGGGTTGCTAAATTGGGGAAGAGAGAATGAGATGAGAGACAAAGAAAGAAGGCAAAAATTTACGTGCTTCGGCTCAATACGGCGCCAATGTCCTATTTATTATTAGTCAATTGCCATAAAAGTTGAGAATACAAGCTCTAGTTCTCTCTCTCTAGGACTTTCATATAGTTGTTAGTGGAATGATTCTGGATCCCTTATCCCATGGGATTTAGTGTTATTTATAGTTAGTTATCAGAGAGATAAGATTAAGGAACATGTGGAGCGCCTATATAAGTCAGGCAGTTACACCTTTTACGCCTAGTGGGACAGATAATGATGAGTTTGTTATAACACAATATTGGTGGTATATGGTGTAATTTTCCATGTGTACAAGTAGGGTAGTCATTGCTATTGATATTCCTCCATGTATGCAAGTTGGAGCGAATTAGGCAGATATGAAATTAATTAATGTCGTTACCCAAGTCCGACATAATAGTAACTTGATGTCCAGCAAGGCAAGGCCGAACATAATATAACTGATCATACCACATTTTCACTCACCGACCAAAATGTATTTATGAAGATGACCTATTTATTTCCCTTAAAGGAGGTTACATGTCATCCATTAAGGGTCCACGTGGTGTTATATATTTATGGTATAATAAAGCCCCCAAGACTTCACGCACGATTGGAACTTCTAGTAGCTTCTCTGGATTGATGACATTGTGGAGTGGTTACTAAGTGGAATCAATGGATGAGTATTAATCTGGGTTATCTTGATTTCTTCTCGGCCCATGCCAAGCAGATTGACTTAAGTGATTTTTTAATGAAGTGACATGTGTCAGATGGTTGGGACTGGCATTTGGGGGTAATCATTACACCCGTGCTTGCAGGTGAAGTGAACTTGTATCGTCGGTTGGCTCTTCAGAGATGATGTCTTTTAAGACACTCGACATTTTACCGCCAACCCAAAGTATTTAAAGGGTTGATATCTCTATTGTTTAAACTCCACTTCATTTTAAACCTTCTTAGTATTGTTCTAGAGAGAGAGCTCACTTCTTCAGCTACCGAGTTCCATGATCTTCACAGTTCTTCTCTATTTTTCTAGTGCAATTCTCATTTTCTGCTTTCAACTCTTTTTCTAGTTCGAAGGTATGTGCCTATTTGACTTTAAGATTTTAGGGTTTTCACCCTCCTTCTAGGGTATTTCATGATTAAAACTTGTTAAAGTTTCTATTAGCTTTGGGTTATTTGGTCTTTGATTGGGAGTTTAAACATTTAGATGACCATTGAGGTTATTGGCCTAGAATTCCACCATTTTTAGGGTTTATTTTAGCATAGATACTCTTGTTTTGTATCTAGGTATCCCCCAAGCTCCGTCAATATGCCAAAAAACTTGTGTACAATCTTGATGAGCTATCCTCCTCGTGTTCAGCATTTGTTTGAAATGTTGGCCAAATTAGAACCTACCTTCCCTAGTATTACTGCTAGGATGTTTTCACAACCCCTGCAAGTTATTTGCACAGAGTACGAGCCAGGGCATCCAAATTATACCCCCAAGGAAGTGTCTTTTATTGGCTCTGCTCCACTACCAGCGAAATCACCATTTTAGGCTCCAAATTTTGAAGGTCAAGGCATAAGTAGTTCGTTTCCACAACGAATAGGTGTTGAAAATTTAAAAAATAGAGAATCTACGTCAGTAATAAACTTAGATTCCTATGGGAGAGCCGGTTGAGGAATGGACAAATGGTGAAAATAAGGATTCTGGTGATTCTTCGGATTCTTATGACCCCTCCACCACTTATGCAAGGTGGTACTCCCATGATATCCTCAAGGATGAACTAGATTACATTAAGGAGAAATATGGTATTCCAATTAGCATTTAGACTAGGTTTCCCATTAGTGAGGAGAGGGTATATCATAATTCTAGTGCAGATGATATATGCCTTCCTCTCTGGGCCCTCCAAGTGGTACTTCTCCTACCTTTGCACCCTATCATTCGATCCATTCTTAGTGGGCATGGCGAGATACTTACTGTCACACCCCGCCCGCCTGGGGAGAGAGAACGGAGCATGACAATCGATGAAACTATACTACATCCACAAATAACGACATATAGAGCATCTAAAAATCTCACAATACAATATAAAATCAACTAATTTCAAATCTCCTCAAAATAAATACAACCAATAATCTCTCGAAATAAAAACAACTATCTATCTCGAAAAATAAATCGCCAATGCTCTATACATAAAAAATAAATACAAGTCTTCTCAATGTATTATCGAATATTCTTCCCAAATTATCCAAGCTAAAATCCATATCCATAGCGCCCCAAATCCACGCTAACCTTCCACTAAAAGAAAATATGGGTAAGTACACAATACGACAGGAAGATGCTCAACAAATATATATGCGGTGAATAAAACGTAACAATACGAGTACGAATATTCAAATCAAATGCGAATCTCAATATCATTATTATCAATATAATTTCTCAACAACACATTAACCAAGTCACCAGGCCTCACCATACCGCGCCATACTTTATCAAGTAATCGAAACAGGAATCTTGGCGGGTGGCCAACATCAGTACCATATTAAAATCTGATGACAACATGCCCAACATAATAATAATATCACATGAATCAAAATTAGATTCCCACAATAATTTCCAAATTTCAATTGAATTTAGCAATTCAAATATGAGTTCAATAATCACATGAAATCAAAGGGAGTAACACTCGCGAAATTAAGGAGCATATTGTGTAAAATCCCATACCTTAAACCATCAAAAGGATATCAACAACAATCTGCCTAGAAATCACAGAATAAGCCATCTAAGTCATCTCCCATATAACATCAAATCATACTCCAAGATCAACACCAAAACAGCCCCAAGAACACCTCCAAAAACTAGGGTTGAATGAATAAATCAAAGGGGCAAATTGTATATAAAAAGGAGAGGAAAAGCAAATATGTTTGCTGCCAAAAAGTTGTACCTCAAAGGGTCACCCACGACCTTATTTTATAAGGCAAAACCAAAAGAGTTTAAAACAAAACAAACTCTTAACAAAACATGATGCGCACAAAACCTGAGGGGATCGATTGATCGACCCCCTGGAGTCGATCGATCGATCACCCAGGTATTTTGGCAGTTCGGCCTAAAAATTTTATAAGGGGATAAATATATAAAATCATTTAAAATCCGTTTTAACTCCGATTCCGAAATCGTTTGAAATTCTCGCCATTAAAATTAATTCTCAACATAATTGAGTAATAAAAATAATTTTATCGAAAATTTTATTTTCCTCTATATTTTGAAAATACCCCAAAAATTACACAAGTCGTTACACTTCTCCACTAACAATGGAATTTCGCCCTCAAAATTCATCGAATGCCTAACTCTCAAAATCAGGCCAACAATCTCCAAAAATAATCTTATCACCAAAAATAAATTCCTCACATCTAATCTCGGAACCTATCACGAAACTATCATCTAAAATTTCTATCTCCAATTATGCACCACAAAAACGCAACCGACCCAAAACCCAAGACCCGTGGGTAGTCGTATACCTAAGCTCTGATACCATTCTGTCACACCCCGCCCGTCCACCCGGGGAAAGCGAACGGAGCGCGAAAATCGATGAAACTATACTACATCCACAAATAAGGACGTATAGAGCATCTAAAAATCTCACAATATAATATAAATCCACTAATCTCAAATCTCTTCAAAATTAAATACAACCAATAATCTCTCGAAATAAAACAACTATATATTTCGAAAAATAAATCTCCAATGCTCTATACATCAAAAATAAATACAAGTCTTCTCAATGTATTCTCGAATATTCTTCCCAAAATATCCAAGCTAAAATCCATCTCCATAGCGCTCCAAATCCGCGCTAACCTTCCACTAAAAGAAAATATGGGGAAGTACACAATACGACATGAAGATGCTCAACAAATATATATACGGTGAATAAAACGTAACAATACGAGTACGAATCACTACACCATTTTTAATGCTTTTACTTGATCTGCACTTTATCATTTTCACTCTTGTGTAGTGTGCGTGTGTGGAGAGGAGATTAATACATAAATATTCCAACTACATCTAAGTTTTGTTTATACTAATCCATGAATATACGCTTCTTTCCTTTAATAGGTGATTAGTACATAGTTATTTGGGGTGTCCTATTTGTGGAGAGGAGACTGAATCTCTTCGTCTATCCGAACACTAAGAAATACCATAATCCTATGGAGCGATGCTCTGCAAATTCCTCCCAACCGTTACGTAGCCAAACATCACCGGTTGAAGTTTTCAATTCCACTTTCCATACCCCACCACTTTCCATACCCCATTCAAAGGTGGAGTTGACAACTTCAACTGCTGATTTTTGGCTACACAACGGTTGGAAGGAATTTGCAACGCATACCTCCATAGGATTATGGTATTTCTTAGTGTTTAGATATGAAGAGAATTATAATTGACACGATTGCCCGGGGTACATTAGTTGGAAGGAGGTGCCATATGAGCTCAAGTTAGCTGTTTGAGTGACACTACAGGTAATGTATTTATATTTATATGTCAATTTCGATTTCGATTTCAATTACAATTTATATTTATCTATATTTGAGGGGCGGATACTAATTTTACTTTATTTCAATTCAGGGGACAGGGAGTGGCCCTAAGGGTAGGCCACATATGCTCTATACTTATGTGGCTACTCGGACGAGAATGGAAGGATAAGGAGGTGTTCCCGAGCGTCGCGGTACAAAATCTCTTTTCCATGCAAATAGTTTGTAGATTTGAGATAAAATGATGGTGATGTTGTTTCTTTTTAAATAGTTTCTTATTTGAATATATATTTGCATTATCTTTAGTTTGTTCGGATATATGATGTGTGGAACAGGTACAACGTTGCTATAACAGGTACAAATATACTGCTGGGCAGTGGCAGTGGCCATACTGCCCAGCAGTTTTTTTTTAATTCTGCCCAGAATTGTCACGGTCAATGACCGTGACAATTTTTTTACAAAGGGCCACGGCTTTGTCACGGTTTATAACCGTGACAAACGTGTCACGGTCATTGACCTTGACACGACCGTGACACAAAACGCGAGTTTTTTGTCAAGGTCAATGACCGTGACACGACCGTGACAAAAAAAGTTGTCTCGCCTCGAAATGTCACGGTCATTGACCTTGACAAGGTGAATTTGTCAAGGTCAATGACCATGACAAATGGGCAGATTTGGTGTAGTGAATATTCAAATCAAATGCGAATCTCAATAGCATTTTTGTCAATATAATTTCTCAACACATTAACCAAGTCACCAGACCTCACCATACCGCGCCATACTTTATCAAGTAGCCGGAACAGGAATCTTGGTGGGTGCCCAACATCAGTGCCCTATTAAAATCCCATGATAACATCCCCAACACAATAATAATACCACGTGAATCAAAATTAGATTCCAAAAATAATTTCCAGATTTAAATTGAATTTAGCAATTCAAATATGAGTTCAATAATCACATGAAATCAAAGGGAGTAACACTCGCGAGATTAAGGAGCATATTATGCAAAACCCCATACCTTAAACCGCCAAAAGGATATCAACAACAATCTGCCTAGAAATCACAGAATAAGCCATCAAAATCATCTCCCAAATAACTTCAAATCATCCTCCAAGATCAACACCAAAATAGCCCCAAGAAAACCTCCAAAAACTAGGGTTGAATGCATAAATCAAAGGGGCAAAGTGTATATAAAAAGGAGAGGAAAAGCAAATATGTTTGCTGCCAAAAAGTTGTACCTCAAAGGGTCACCCACGACCTTATTTTATAAGGCAAAACTAAAAGATTTTAAAACAAAACAAACTCTTAACAAAACCTGTTGCGTACGAAACCTAAGGCGATCGATCGATCGACCCCCTGGCGTCGATCGATCGATCGCCCAGGTATTTTGGCAGTCCGGCCTAAAAATTTTATAAGGGGATAAATATATAGAATCATTTAAAAATTCGTTTTAACTCCGATTCCGAAACCGTTTGAATTTCTCTCCATTAAAAATAATCCTCAACATAATTGAGTAATGAAAATAATTTTATCAAAAACTTTATTTTCCTCTATATTTTGAAAATACCCCAAAAATTACGCGGGTTGTTACACTTACCCAATTTCCCCCAAACACTTATAGGCCTATCTTAAGGTCCATGATGTTTTAGAAGGCTCTAATCGGGTTTGATCTTACTAAAGACATTTTTAGGTATGTCCATGGCTTACAGGACGATGCCACAGCCCCCGAATGTTATTATTTCTCCCCGAGGAGATCACATTTAAGAGGGGTTAAGGTTGTTCAGACCAACATTCACAGTTTGAAAGGCCATTTTTTGTTCGCAAAGGGTTGTTGGGAGTTTAGCAGACATAAGAAAGAAAGATTGTGTAGGGTCCCTCCCGATTACAGTAGGTCAAACATAATAGGTAAACTTTTATACTATTGTGTACCTTGATCTGCCTTTAACTACTATATTCTAGTACATCTCTTTATTTATTTCAGTGAAGAGGACCCCGAGGCTTCCTGCTAATGTTCAGAACCTGGTGGAGGCATATTATGTGAAGAAGCCCCCAATATTTGAGGAATTATTCTCTGTTGAGAAGTTTATAGTTGTAGGATATCACACTCCTCCTAGTGAAATTCCTCCAGTTAGAGATGTTGTTCCTTTTAAATAAGGAGTATTGTTTGAGACAAACCTAGGGACAGAGACTGACTTTGAAGATGAGACTAAGGCTGGTACAGGTAGCCATATCTTCTCTTTTCTACTTCTTATCATCTTTTTATCAAATTGCTAACATACCAACAATGCCACTAACTTTCTTTGGTATTATGGCCATAGCAAGGACTTCGAATTTCTAAGGGGTCATGATCCTGATTCCTTATGGAAGTTAATTTAGCATAATTTATCCCCAGTGAGCTCCGTTAATCCTTTTCTGTCTCTTTATTCTTGTTCATCCCAGTTACTAATTTCTCTTCTTTTATTAGCACAAAATATTGCAGCATCAATTGTTTTGATCTAGAAGGCAATAACTAATAGTTAGGACTATGAGGAACTGGCCGAAGAGAGCTAGAAGTTGAAGAAGGATCTCAAGCATGCAACAGAAGACCTCAAAAATGCATATCATGACCTTCAGAGAGGGATGATTAGTTGGTGGAGAAGACCGTCGCTCTAAGCAAGGCTGAGGAGGAAAATATCATGTTCAATAATAAAGACACTACTGATGATGCCAAGATTAAGAGCATAGAGGAGGCTCTAAAGAAGGGAAAATATGACTTGACTACATCCAATCTAGCACTGAAGATGGCCAATTAGATGAACATTAGGATAACTCAAGATCTTAATCGGGATAAGGATGCCTTGGGCACTGCTGATAAAATGGGTGTGGACAAGTATAAATCTCCAGCTGATTACAACGTCGACTGTGTAGGATTTTTCCTCGATGGGTTCGTGGAACTGAAGAAAATGGTGATGAATAACTACCTAGACATTGTAGATATTATAAGTAAGTGGGAAGGGGATAATGATGAAGCCACGACCTTGGCTGTCGAGTAGATAATGGCAATTGATGAACCTGCTATCGAATCCTCCTGCTAGTAATATTGCCTCTAATATTATTCCAAGTTCCCTAGATGTCCATATGCATGTGGCTACCAATGAAGACGCTCTTGTGTCATACGTCATATTTTATTTGCAAAATTTTTTGATATTTAGTCTTCTGATTTCTTTTTGAATGCTATGTAACAAATTGATGAATTTTTCCTCTTTTGTGCAAAACAAACTCATACTAATGGCACAATGTATTATGTTTAAAGTTTTTTTATACAAGTTAGCCTCATGGATACTTGGCAGCATACTATTCTTATTTGTCACTTTATTTAGGTAATTGCTTTAATGGTTTAGAACAATCTTGCCAATAGTTTTAGCCATATGATCGTATAATCGATTATCAGCTGACCTGACATGCCTTATTAGCAATCTAATTTTGGATGAACCTGATTTGTCCAGGTTCTGCGAGCTTACTAATCTGATGGATGAAGATTTTGTGTCAAAACTGATTACCCTGGTTGACCAAACTTTATTGGGATTTATCCCGGCATCGAATTATGGTTGGATCTTTATCGTCCATAATGCATGAATTCCTGCTTCTTGTTCGCAATCTGTCTTAAGATGAGATCGTACATAAAGAATGAATTCTTCTTCCTGAAGTATTTGTTCAACAAAGTCATACATGAAGTTTATAATATGTTAATCCCTCTTGTTCGCAATCTATCTTGCAACGAGACTGTACAGGAGGTTTAGTGCTGGTGATGAATAGTGATATGTACATATCCCATGTCTGCAAAATAAAGAAATAAAAAGGAGTGATAGAATAATTGCAATGAAACTTTTATTTCTAGCAAACTAAAATTACATGCTTCATAAAACTTTGCCATTCCATCACTGATAATACTTTCTTAAGTGCTCTGCATTCCATAGATTTTTTAATTGCTCTCCTTCCAGGGTCTCAATCCTGTAAGTT
This sequence comes from Sambucus nigra, assembly GCA_949130495.1. Lineage (NCBI taxonomy): Eukaryota > Viridiplantae > Streptophyta > Magnoliopsida > Dipsacales > Adoxaceae > Sambucus > Sambucus nigra. Next base: position 618,621,183 of record OX422211.1, on the reverse strand, counting down.
CCTGTCCTGAAAACACTGGAAATGCGATAGGGTCCATGCCAATTGGGTTCCATCTTGTTTTTTTATGAATTTCTTTTGTCATCACATAGTCTCCCTCTTTCAGACTGCTGGGCTTTACTCTTCAATTATAAAATTGGACAATTTTTTACTGACAATCATCTACCCTCAATTTGACGTTTTCCTCACCTCTTTTATTAGATCAAGGTGCAACCTTCTCGTTAGGTCACTTTGCGATGAGTTAAAATTGAGTACTCGATATCTAGAAAGGACGATTTCGATTGGAACTATTGCTTATGTGCCAAAGTCTAGCATATAGAGAGTTTTACCCATTGTAGTCCTAGGGGTTGTCCTATAATCCTAGAGGACACCTTGTAGATCGTTAATCTAATTTCCCTTCATATCGTCTAATATCTTCTTTATTCCATCTAGGAGTCTTATTTGTGACCTCAGTTTGACCGTTGCACTGTGGGTGGCCTGGTGTGAAATGTAACTTTTTTTTATCTTAGATCGAGTGTAGTAATACTAAAACTCTTGGTTGTAAAATTGAGTGTTGTGATCTATGCGAAGGTGTAGGGAATCCTGTATCGGTAGATAATGTTCTTTTAGATGAACTGGAAGCATATCGCATGTGATATTTCCATGAGGGGCTTCCACCCACTTGGTGAAATAATCTACGACAACCACCAAATATTTCAACCTTCCTATTATTTTTGGCAAAGGGATGACCATATCTATATCCCATATTGTGAAGGATAAGGTGAAATGATCAGCATGAGGGAGGCTCTTGGAGTACAATGGATCTTTTTTGGCATAGTTTATGCAATTTGCCTTCATGGTAGGCTATTAATAGCCTTGAGTATCCACACTCTTCACTAATGACCTTCCTCGTGAATGTGTTCCACAAAACCCTTCATGTACTTCTTTAATTAAGTTATTCACTTCATCTGGATGAACACATCATAGCAATGAGACTATATACCCTCTTTTATACAAAATTCCTCCCAACATATAGTTGGCTTCATTTTATCAGAGCTTCCTTACTTCTTTGGTGTTAGATGGCATAGCGCCGATTTTAATGTATGCCCATATCAGATCAATCTATGATGGGTCGAGATTTATTTCCATGACGTTAATCTTATCTTCATCGGTGTTGCGATGCACGAGAACTTCCACTGGGACGGTTGTCTGTAATTCTATTCAGATAGCTGACGCTAAACGAATAAGTGCATCTGCTCAAGTATTTTCTCTCACGCGAATTCTGAGCATTTTTACCCCTCCAAAATTTTGTCAGACACCATTTTGTTTTGGCCAAGTACTTGATCATAGATTCTTCTCTGGCCTCGTACACCCCGAATAATTTATTGGCCACTAACTAGGAATCACTATGTGTTAAAATTTGTTCAGTCCCCAATGACGAAGCCAACCCAAAAACCTTCTATGGGTGCCTCGTATTCAACCTCATTGTTGGAGGATTTAAATTGAAATTAATGGGAATATTCCACGTCGATCCCGTCCGGTGTAGTGATGATCAATCATGCTCCACTCCACTCCCCGTGGTGCATGTTTATCCATCCACAAATAATTTCCATATAGGAAGGTCTTATTTGAATTCCCCCATAATTAATTCTCTATATTTGAATAACTTCTTTACGTACTCCAGATCATGAGCAAGCTCTTCTAGCCTAATTGATGATTCGAGAACATCTTCATTCTGGTTTGACAATGGAATGGTTGAGTGTTATCCTATAGGACTCTACTTATATGGCTTGATTGGTGAGCTATCTCTCAAAGAAATCTTCTCGATATCCTTTACGACTGAGTTGTCTTCCGTAGAAGTCTGCTTTGATAAAAGTTCTGAGCTCTCTACGAATGAGTTTGCTCGGCTAATTTCTCCTCATATGTGAATTCAGCAATGAAGTCTGCCACAGCTTGGACTTTGATAATTGCATTGAGCTCATACTGAATGTCATATTCTCCAAGATCTATGGCCCAAGCCATCAGTGTACCGAATTTCTCAAGTTTATGAAAGACTTATCATAGAGTCTATGTATACAATAATTGTGTGGGCCTAAAAGTAAGGCTTGATTCTCCTGGAAGCTTCAATTAGTGCAAGGGCTAGATTTTATATCCTACGATACGGAATTTTTGCTCCTCATTATGTTTGCTAGTATAGTATACAGGCCTCTATACTCCTTCTTCATGTCTGACCAGAGTTGAACTAACCGAAAATTCTGACACAGCTAGATAATAGTAGAGTTTCTCCCCAAAAATTAGTATCGATAAAAGAGGTACATACTCGAAATACCCCTTTAATTCTAGGGACACAGTTTCACATTCTTCATTCCATTCAAAAGTTTTTCTTAATACATTAAAAAATGGAAGGCATTTATTAATAGCTCTAGAAACGAACCTGTTGAGTGCAACCACGTGTCCAGTCAGTCTTTGCACTTCCTTATTGGTTGTTAGGGATTACATATTAATCAACGTCTGGATTTTTTCAGGATTGGCCTCGATTCCTCTCTGGTTGACAACAAAGCCTAAAAACATCCCTTACGCTACCCCAAATACACACTTGATTGGGTTGAGCGTCATCTGATGATTTTCTAGCTGATCGAAGGTCTGCTGGAAGTCTTTGACGTGATTGACTGCCCTTTTGCTCTTTGTGAGCATATCGTCAACATACACCTCCATGTTCTTTCCAATCTAATCTTAGAACACTTCGTTCACCAGCCAATTATAGGTGGCCACTGTATTTTTGAGACCAAAGGGCATGACGTTATAGCAATAAGTACCTCTATTGGTGATTAAGGACGTTTTCACCCAATCATCTGGCTTCATTTTGATCTGAATATACCAAATAAGCATCCATAAAGCTGAGTAACTCGTGACCTGAGGTGGCATCAACTAGCTGATCAATCCTAGGTAGTGGGTAATGATCTTTGGGCCAAGCTTTGTTCAATTCAGTGAAGTCTATGCAAATTCTCCACTTGTTATTCTTTTTTGGAGCATCACCACGTTGGAGAGACACTCTGGATATCTCACATTTTCTATAAAATTAGCATTCTACAACTTCTGGACTTCTTTATGTACTGCCATATTCTTTTCGGCGTCAAAAAACTTGTCACTTTTTTTATCGATTTAGCGCCTTTCACTATACTTAGCTCGTGACATATGAAATCTGGATTGATCCCAGGAATGTCTTCATGAATCCAGAGAAACACGCTTCTTCGCTGTCTGAGGAAATTGACCAGGTTTTTCTTGAGTTCTGGTTCCATAGATGAGTCGATCTGAACAATCTTCTCTGGGTGCTCGTCATCTGGAACGATGGACTCGATCTCTTCAACTACTTGACCCTTGACTAACATATCCTTGTCTCGTGGATCTATCGTTTCGATCTGATAAGTCACGGTGATCTTCTTTTGTTCTTCCTGATCAGCCAAGGTATAGTATCATTCTCGAGCTTCCGTCTGATTTCCCTTGACTACACTAACTCCGTAGTGGGTAAGGAATTTCAAGCACTGATGGACTGTTGAAGGTATGGCTTTAAATTTCTTCAATCCTACCTTGTCGAGAATGATGTTATATGCCGAAAGAATATTTTTATTCTAGATGAAGAAATACACATTTTCTGTTCGACATATTGACCAAGTACCTACTATAACCTCCAACTCGACTGTGCCTAAAAGTTAAACCTTTTCGCCCGAGAAATCAATCAGAGGATGATGTTATGGTGTTAGCTTAATATCACGAAGTCTTAGGCTTCTAAAGTAATTATAGAATATCACACCTGCCGAGCTTTCATTATCAATGAGGACCCAAGCCACCTTGCTTTTATGGACGATCATGGTGACAACCAGAGGGTCATCATAAGGATATAACACACTGGATAAATCATCTTTGGAAACTCCAACAATAAGGCAATTTTTGTTTACCTTTATTGGATGAGTATCCACGTTGCCTGTTAAATTAATCTGCTTGATGTGAGCACAAGCCTTCATTTCGTTAAGGTAGGCGCCTTTCTCTCTGCCAGTTCATCTCTTGCCCCAGCATCTTCACCAGTGATGAAATGTCACCCGAAGGAGATCATATTGAGCACATGAACTAGTTCCTTTGGCTTTTTTGCTAGATCTAAGTCATCATCTGAATTTTCATCCTGTCCTCTTTTCTTCGTATCCACCTTGTTACAGGGGTTTGAACCTTTCGCTTATCATCTAGACCTGCTCATCCATCTTTGTCCATATACCTCAAAAGTTTCCCTTTTCGGATTAAGCTCTCAATCTCTTTCTTGAGGGAATATAGCTATTCGTGTTATGACCGTGTTCCTCATGAAATTCACAATACTTACTCTCATCTGGACAGATTGCAGGTGCTTTGAGTTTCTCGGGCCATCTCAAGTCTTTGTTTCCTCAGATATCCTAGAGGATGTGGTTGATGATAACAGTCAATGGGGTATACTCGTCATAACATTTTGGCTTTTTGCCCTTCTTATTCTTCCGGTCCTTTTGTTAATGCTTTTACTTGAAGTGGATTTTGATTGACCATATTCCTTGGCAGCTATAGCCACCTCGACGTTCATGATTTTTTCGGCTTTGGCTACAAGTTCTATTATTGTCCTTAATGGTTCTTTGGCGAGTGCCCAAAATAACTTCCCTGATTGTAACTCGTTCATTAGCACAGTTATAGCAGTTTATTCATTATAATTCACCACCTTCGGCATTTCGTTGTTGGAATGAGTAATAAACTCGCTTGTGCACTCGTCTGCCTTTTGTCGAATGTTAAGGAAATAGGCGACTCTTTTTCCTGGTGTGGCCTCGAAGCAGAAATTACTGACAAAGAGGTCAGCCAACTGTTGGAAGTTGGTGATTTTTCCCGCGGTAAGCTGTCCTACTAAATTTGAGCCTATTCAATGATTTTACTTTAAAATGCTCGACAACTCATTTCATCTAGGATCGAGAAAATATCAATAGAGGATTGATACTGCTCTACATGCAACATGGGATCTATGTTTCCATATTACTTGGGCAAAATGAGTGAAGGCTAAAATTTCGCGGGCTTCGGATAACCTTTAATGGATGGAACGAAGGGAGATCCCTTCATAAAGTTCTTGTGGGGAGGATTCTTGGATTTGGCCATTTCTGCCAAATGATCCTCTAATCGCTGGATGGATCCCTTTTAGGTTTGGTCTTCCAGTTTGACCTTAACGACGATGGACTTTATTGTTCGGCCTCAACTTTCAGACGAGCTCTCGTCCTGGGAAGTCTGCTCATCCTGCCGATCTCCTAATACTCGTTCTAGACCTGGTTGAGCACTGTGTTCCTCTGGTAATCGATCGTATCAATTCTTTCAGACATTCATTGCATTTTTTGGGACTGGTTAGACATTGTCCCCTCATTCTACATAGGCCTAACCGATCAAAAGTTAATCCCACCTTTCTTCGGAGAAGGATTGTTCATCGTCATACCCGATTGATCTAAGAGAGGAACTGGCTTTAGGGTGGTACGACCTCTCCTTTAGCGATCCAGAGTACCAGGATGCACTCTAGTTATCATGTGACTTCAAGTTACATCTCCTAGGATTTTAGATAGCATGTGTTGTGTAGGGATGCCTCCTATCTCTATAAGGGGTTGGGGGTAGAATCTCACCTCTCCTTTATGAAGTCTCTCGGCCAACTTATGTGACAAGACTTGCTCCGAATACGTTTTGTTAAGCTTGGAGCGTCTGTATCAACAGCTTAATACTCTCATGAATTGCCTCCTGGCCCTTCGCCAAGCTCATCAATATCCCTTGTATGTCACCCATTCCCACAAGAGTAGAAGGTGGGTGCGTTTTCGCTGCGCGACTACTTTCCGAGTTGTCCGTCATTTCCCAGAATCTACAAGCGTATAGAAAAAGGAAATAAAATTTAAGAATAGGTAGGGAACAACAATGACTTGTCGAATTCCCACAAATGGCGCCAATATATTATCGTCTAAAATTGGTTTGTGAATTAACTGTCTTAACTGGGGAAATTTTAATAATAAATAATAACAAATAGAGATATTGTGCTATAGGGGTGCTAAATTGGGAGGGAGAGAATAAGATTATCGTCAAAGAAAGAAGGCAAAGATTTATGTGGTTCGGCCCTATACAATGCCTACATCCATAGGTGCAGTGATGGTGTCTTGTTTATTATTCAGCAATTGCCATGAAAGTTGAGAATACAAATTCTGGTTCGCAATTTCTAGGGTTTGCGTATAGTTGTTAGTGGAATGATTCTGGATCCCTTATCCCATAGGATTCAGTGCTATTTATGGTTAGTTATCAAAGATAGAGGATTAAGGTGGAGTGCCTTTATAAGTCAGGCAGTTAAACCTTTTACACTTAATATGACACATAATGATGAGTTTGTTACAACACGATATGGGTGGGATATGGTGTAATTTCCCACGTGCATAAGTAGATTAGTCATGGCTATTGCTATTCCTCCATGTATACAAGCCGGAGTGAAATAGCCAATGACGGAATTAATTAATGCCATTACCCAATTCCGAGATAATAGTAACTTGATGTCCAACAAGATAGGGCAGAGTACAATAATAACTGAGCCGACCAATTTTCACTGGACGGCCATAATATATTTATGAAGACGACCTCTTTATTTTCCTTTAAGGAGGGCATATGTCATCCATTGAGTAGTCCACACAATGTTCTATATTTATAGTATAACACCACAAAAATGTTTCTTAAATTAGTCACATGAAGTAGAAACTCAAATTTGTTCTCTAAGTCAATTTCAAAATTTTAATTTCAATCTTTTGACCTAATTACTAATTAACTTGACCTTAATTATTTATTTTATCGCAAATATGATTTTTACCCTTAACTTCGGATTTTTGACATAATTATAAAATTTAATTTTTGTCTCATAATATTTATTCTACCTATAAACAAAAGAAGTATAACTTGTATTATAAATTTCATTTGCCGCTTTATAGAGTTTCAACAAGAGGTAAGTTTAAAGCTCAAAATTCAAGGAAAAAAAGGATATTCGCTATTGAGTTAAAAAATTAAAACTCTTAGGGTTCGTTTGATAGTATTTCTTGGCAACATTTTAACAAGTTTAATAGTCCTTATTTTCCTTTGGAAAAAATTTCCATCTTACACTAATGTACTACGTACCAATGTGCATTTTGAGGATTTTCCATGGCAATTTTTTTTTTCGGGGGGGTGGGGGCGGGGAGAGGGACTAAAAACTTTTCCAAGTTGAAAGGTGTGGAATCCCCGGGTTTTACTAAACACAAATTAAAATATAATTTCCTTTTAAATAAATGCGGAAGCGTTGAGATGGTTTTAACTTTCAAATAAAACAACAAGTTTTAATTTCACAAAACAAATTAAAACATAATTCAAGTCCTAGAATTTGCCTAAGTCATAATTAACGATTAACCAAAGTTAGGCGAAAACAATTTTAGCAAATGACTTGAATACACCAAATTTACCCAATATTTAATTTAAGTCCAATTTTAATATAGTGTGATAATTAAACCGAATTTTATCTTGAAATTATCCTAAGCATGCGTTCTAAATTATTGTGCAAGATAAAATAAACAATGTCACACTACACCGCGATGTACGAGGAAAAACCCACTAACGGGAAAAAACCTCGGGACGGCCCTAGCCTCAAATCCACTAAAAACGGTATTACAAAATACAAGACAAGAGACTTACTTCCTAAACTCGAACCCTCTCAAGCCGTGATGCTTCTTCTTGTATCAACCTCCAATTAGCGGATAACCAACGGAGCTCCACCGTGGTCTCGGAATTCACCGATGGGACTTTATATGGTCACCGTCACCCAAGCATGGAGCCTTTCTCCATGTGGGTAGAATCTCAACGAAAGTCTTCTTTGTGATGGGGTGTAGAAGCAAACCCGAAACGTCTCTTGAATTCGGTAGAGAAAACCGGTGCCAAAAACTCCAAGCAATTGATATAAATATAGAAACTTGGATAAACAATTATTGGGTGTAAACTAGAGTGTGTATGAATTTTTTCATTAAAAATTAACACTCAAAACTTGAACATTTTCCTAAACTAATTTTGCTCTCAAACTCTCTTTTGGAGATAAACAAATGTTGGAAAAGTTTTTTTTGGAAAATGTGTTTCCCGCACATAATAATGTATGAAAAAAGTTGGTTGAAAACCAAGTGGAGGAGTGGGGAAAAACTGCAAAAAACTGCCAAATAACTGTTCCCGCTGGAAGTTCGTTCGAACGAACGTGATTCTCGTTCGAACGAGACTTCTAACGAGTGACCAGCCTAGGCTCGTTAGAAGTTCGTTAGATACCTCGTTAGAACGAACATTCGTTCGAACGACATATCGAACGACTGTCCAGTTAGGGTCGTTGGCAAAACTCGTTCGAACGAACCTGGTTCGAACGACAAAACTCGTTCGAACGAAACAGGTTCGAACGAAAAAACTCGTTCAAACGACATTTCTAACGAACGACCAGAAAGATTGAAAAATTCGATTTTGGCCCAGAAACTTTTATATACTTATATTAAAGTTCTATTTGATTCTTTCTGAAAATAAACTGCAGTTTTTATTACACCTAACACCCAATACTTATTGTTCCAAGCTCCTATATACATATAATTACATTCATACCTTGGGAGCATGGAACCTTAATTGATGACGTAGAAACGAGGCACACAAACCGGCATTTTGATGAAGCTTTAAGTTCTTTGCCGCTACGTCTTCAACATACACTTCATAGGTTTGAGAATATTACAATAAATACTATCCTATGAATAAATGTTTTTGTCCGGAATTGAGCCAAAACTATATATGGACTCAATTGGAAATTTGTGTCCTTACACAAGTAATTTCTGGCTTAGCAAATTTTTCCACCCAATGCTAACAAATGAACCCCTAGTTATTTAATTGTCTTTTTACTAAATTCATTTTATTTTGAAAAAGTTCAAGGAAGGGTCCATTTGTATGAAGGATGTTTGACAATATATATTAATATAATTTTTTAATAAATAAATATTATGTCATTTAGAAAAAAAAATTAATATACCTTTGGCCCTCTTAAGATTGAATCCTAATTTTGTGCTTACCAAAATTTCCATATTCCAAACTCACTTATCAAATTTACAATGGAAAATAACCTTCTATTTGAAATTGATGCGTTGACCCAACGCTACGCAATAATTTGAGAGAACAGTTAATAACCGAGGCTTGATTGTGACAACTTTTCAAAAACACAATTTAGTCATATGCAAAAAAATGTGAGATAATAATTGGAAATTCACCATCATTATGAGTATTTTTTTAAAGGATTTATTGCATAAAGAGGAATAAATAAGGGAAAGAGGTCCCCTTACCTATTAGCCAAATTGAAGTACCATTCAGCATGATATTGAACTTAACCATACTTTTACATTGCCAAATCAACTAAGTCCAATGAGAACAAAAGTTCGTCTTTGTAATATGTCCAAGAGAATATCCCACACCATCCTTTCATAGAACTAGTTCAAATCAAGTTTGATGACCATAGTTCCATACTTCCCGCACCTTTTATTGTTAATATAATGGAAAAATTCATGAGCTAGAACTTTACTATCGCGAATCAACCTATTGGGAATAAAAGGCGACTGATCCCATATAGCGTTTTACATTTTACCATCACTTTGAATATGATTTTATACCCAAAAAAAAATAGTTAGGATTATGGGTCAAATCTTGAATGGTCCCTCCCCAATAAGAAAATTATTCGTTAAATTAAACTCTTTGAGAATGAATGTGCTATTGAAAAACTACGAACCACATTTGTAACTTCCACTCCTATAATAACCCAACAATTTTGGAAGAACATACCCAAAAAACCATCCGGCCTCGAGGAATTATGAGAGCCAAGTAGCTTTGTCGCTATATAAATTTCCTCATCTGAAATATGACTGCTTAGCATCTCGTTCATATTGTCAAAAATGCAACCCATACCTACCTAACTCCAAAATCTGATTAAACTCTCACGGGCCTTGCGAGCTAAAAATCCGAGAAAAATAATTTTTGATATGCTTAAACAAACCCTTACCTACCTCCAACTACTTATAGCCACCGTAGCATGAAATTTTGAACTTTTGTCCCCAACTTTTAACAACCGTATTTTTGCTCTCTAATGCCAAAATTTCTCTTCCCAATGCAAAATCTACTACATTTCCTACAAAACAATTTGCACTTTTTCTCCATTATGAGTCATGAAGATCCTGAATTGAGCTTCTCTCAAATGGTCTTTCAGCGGATTCAATTATACTTTATTTTTCCTATACTAATTTAGGGAGTCAAACCATTCTCTTTAAATGTAAATCTTATGATATTTTTATATATACTCTTAAGGCGTTAATCCCTCAAGATAGCCAAATATTATATCTACTAGCATAAATTCACTACATCAAAAGGCCATTACTAATTGATGATTTTGCAACTCCCTAGTGCTTTATACCATCACAAACCACTATTGAGTGAATATTATTGGTAAATTTACTTAACAATAAAAGGAGAAAAACGTGGAAAAAGAAAGGAATTGCATTTCAAATTCCTATTTTTAATAATCTAGTTTTCTTGGAAGACAAAGAAAGGGGCGTGGAAACACATAATTGGACAAAGTATTCACTAAAAGAAAAAAGAATTAAAATATGATTGATATAATTTCTTATTTTATTGTACAAACAAGTGAGTGTCAAAGCAAGGGTAAATCGTAATTGAGTTTTCATGGGACGAATTTAATTTGTTTGTTTTTTGAGTTTTTGCGTGTTCTGGTAACTCAACATTTATAATTTCATATTTGAAGTTTAAATTTACTTCATTTTCAAGGTCTTACATGAATTAGGCGATTTCCTATGTGATTTTACCATATTAGAATTTCCAAAATGCTCTAAAATTTGAACTAAACTAGCACTTGACGGAATAATCATGGTCATTTTTTCCTCTTTATAAAGGTAGTTCTGATTTTTGCCCCTCTTTTATTTTTCGGAAATAAAAGGCTGAAGTATTTTTTCCAAGCAACCTATTTGTACAGATCATTGAATTCTTTTCCAGATCCTTCAATTGTAAGCGATTCAAACCTTCACTACACTATACAAACATAAAAGGATCAAATACCAAAGTCCCTCAAACAATTTTTAATACACACTTAATCCAAGCCTTTTATTTTGTACTAAAAAATTCCTTATTCTCTTATCTTTAAAGATCCGCGCCAGCGACATAATAAAGCCTTTTTGGCATGATGAAAGACTTTTTGTTGCAAAATAAAAAGGCTTGGACTAAATGTATATTAAAAAAAATTCAAGGGGCTATTTGATATATGCCCCAACATAAAAAGTCTAATAAAAGTGCCTAATTTGTGTATATTTATTGTTGGGTGGTTTGGGTTGACAATTCATCGCTTAGATGGGTAATGGGCCGTAAGTGTAGGCTTCTTGTCATTTTCTAGAGCAGCTCCTATAACTGGCAAGCCACTGTTATGAATCTTAATTTCCGGCAGAAACTGATATGATTCCACTTGCATTCTGTGTACATATTTTTGTAGTGTGTACATGTGTAGGCCTGGAAAATCCTGGCTTCATATGCTTAGGTTGTGCCGGTATACCAATAACCCTTTTTTTCTTCAGTACGGGACGAAAAAATTGCCCATAGAACAATGATGAAACTATAACAACTTCTTTTAATATATATGTAGAAATATCGGTCATGTTTAGATGTTATAATTATATTATAGTTTTCATTTTCAATTTTCATATGCATTTTAAAGTTCCATTTTCTATAAAAAAAAAATGCTTACAATTATTGAAAATAAAACCCTCTTTCATCCCACTCCCATTCCCTAAAAAAAACACAAAAACAAGATATATATATATATTGGTCCCTAGTAGCTATGTCTATTTGTATTTTGGATCTAAAGTTTTGCACATTTGCACTCTGGGTGCAATTTTCACTTCTCAATGCCTTTTTGAAAAAAAATATTGAAAAGCATCGCCAAAAGTGAAATTGCCACCCAAAGTGTAAATTCGCAAAATTTTATATCCAAGGTACAAATATGCATAACTACTAACCCTAGAGGCAAAACAAACCTACCTACCTTATATATATTATGTTTTAGGAGGATTAGTACTAACATATATTTTCAATCAAGTAACCTTTGTGAAAGTTTAGCTCCAAAACTTCCTAAAAAGATTTTCAATCTCTCGAGTCTGTTGACCAATTTAGAAAAAAGTTGCACACGTCATCGGCTACCTGGTTCTTTTCGGCTCGTAATCTGCTAAATCATTCTTCTATCCGGCTCATACTAGAGATGTAATATATACCTCTGAGGTATATGTTACTCATTTTTAATGTGGGAGCACAAATTCTTGCTCAAAACCTAGTACCATCCAACCCAAGAAAGGAAGTGTAAAAGAAAGCCTTCAACAAATGAACATGCAGGTGGCTGTAAGAGCAACTTTGTCTATAAAAAAATCATTCAAGCAAACACTATACCAATCTCAAGGATTAGTCTAAAATTCCAGGCCTTGCACGTGTGTACCGCATTTCAGCCGACTCTATCCCAATTTTAGCTGACTCTCTCGCTTGAGTACCGCATTTAGGTTACTTTTGAATTCCAGTTCTCCAAATCTATCGTGCTGTTTTTCTTTTGAAGAAAAGAAAAGAATAACAATAGCAAAGAAACAAGAAAAAGAAACATATATGTAACAAAGTTCAATGGATTTGCTTCATCCCACGCACCCAAGTAAATCTAAAAATTTCCAGGTACGCCAATCAGAAGGCGGATCCAGGAATTTATTTCGGGTGGGCACAAACCATTGCTGAGGGTTCGGGGGCAGGAGCCCCCCAAAAAAATTTTAAGGGTAATTTTTTTTTTTTTTTTTTTCTTTTGGGGGGGGGGGGGTTGGGGGTTGGGTGGGGCACAACTCTAAATTTACAAATTTCCTAGGGGTAAAATTTTGAATTTGAGATTTAGGGTGGGGCACTTGCCCCACCTTCCTTCCACGTGGATCCGCCCCTGACACCAATTCTAACTGCCTAATGTACAAAAACTTAATAAAAATAAAATAAAAAGTGAACGTGTCCAGGCAGGTGTATTACATATGTATGCATTTTACACTTCATATGGTACCCAAAAAACGACCCAAATAATAGTTCCAAGCGAACCACAAATCCAAAAACGTCCCACTAAGCCTACACCCAACGTACCTCATTCAGTAGCGTACTACGCACCTGTACTCTTACCACGCACCATAATCCACGTTCCAGATATAACAGTGAGGCCTCGACTCAAGTGGCAATGGTATTTTTATTTCTCACTTGCAGTATTGCCTGCTATTCATAATGATGTATAAATGCACAGCAGAATTAAGAAAATATCAAAATATTCAGATCATTATATTCATATTCGTAGTGTGTGCTTACAAGGGAAGGTCAAAGACCTTATTTATAAATTTTACAATACTTGTTTACAAAGATTATTCCTAAATATGGTGAATAAAAAATAAAAGATAACTAAAATAATAATCAACTGATATCACTATAAGGGATCAAATAATATCCAATCCCCCACCCCTCTCTTTTCTCTATTTTCTGCTCTTGTTCAGACAGGCCTAAAAATCCACTGTACAAGTCACACATTAGGTGTTCAAGTCATGATCTCCCTCTAATGATGGGTAATGTAAGAAGTACCTTTAAGTCCCTGGATGAAGATGCCCTCATCATCAGAGGCGGCCTTCTTGTCTTCCCTAATTCCTTCACTTCCTTTTACAAAGATACCAACAACGATGCTACAATTTTGACTATCCTATGCATGCACTGCCTCCTTATTTTCAGATGCTTCCTATTCCTTTGCAACCGAACCTCCCAAGACAGCAGATCACTCATCTCCTAAATGATCGATTCAAGGACATGAAAAACTAAGTTTCCCGCAATTATTACAAAGAGAAACCCAAGAAGTCAGGTATGTTAATTGTATTTATTCCTCTTTTATCAGTAGCATGCCATCACAATTATCTGACCACGAGATTTCCTGAAGGGAAGAAACAACAGCTATATGCGATGTAGCTTAAACTGGCGGCTAAGCAAGCGAGGTTGGAGCCCAGTAGTTTTGGCCTAAGGCAATGTATCATACAGAATATACCACCATCTTTAAAGCATAAAAATACCTTTATCTAGCCATAGCCAACTTATCAACAGTCTCAACCTAAATAGTTATACGGCTTTCGCCTAGCTAATCGTTAAAACAGCATTGGACTACTAGAGCAATAAACATGCGCAGCTCCTGCAGAAGTTTACCAGAATGAAAAAAAAAATATCGACTCCAATAATTCTAGAGAGCATATAGTTAACAGTGCGTCCAAGATTTCAATTTAACTACCTCCCATTATATGTAAGTGCTTTGAAGATATTTTGATGGTGCTTTATTATATGCCCCCGAACCATGCAATGCAAACAACTTTTAAAAGCAAGTGGCATTACTGTATAGAAAAATAGATATAAATAAATAAATAAAAACAGAGACAGAATCTTTACGGCAAATTCTGCATTTCAGCTTTTATGACACAGAATAATGGATCGAATTAAATATAAGCCTGTCTTGGCAAGTCAATTACCATGACACTAATTTTCAAGTACACCATATAGGGAAGAGAATCAGTATATTTACCGTGACACTGGAGAATAATAAATGTAACTGCCAACGATAAGATTACAAAATTCATTGGTCAAAGCTGTCATATGCACTAATGAAGAAATACACATTCAATGAACTAAACCTTTCAATAACAGTTTCCCCTATATGCTTAAAGGCCTTAGTCAAGAAGTAATCAAATTTTAACTGTGATGGTTGAGTTGGCTTGAAAAAAGAAGCCATAAACGCAGCACTTTGGCTGTAGTTTAAAGTTATTTAAGAAACCAAAGATTCTACGTTTCATTATTGGCTGACTAGAAGATAGAAGCTACTGAGTGGGGGCGGGAAACAATTTGGATCCTTGATCAAATACCTATTTGTTATGAGATGCTTTGGAATTATTGGCTAGTCTTCAAGCATATATTTCAGTATTCAGTTGACCAATAAAGATGTGAACAGATTGGTTAACAGAAGGGAGGCAGCAACCCTTGAGTCCTTCATACGTCAAAGATCATCTCAGATTTTCAGTCAACCTTAACGCTTGTTGGAGTAGTTGTGGGAATAGCGGGATACACTGCAGCTTATTTATTTAGCCTTATCTTCATTGTTAGTGTATATTTTTTGGAGGCTATGTTACTTGTAAAGCTAGAAATGTATCTGTGTTGTTGTTTATGAATAGCTCGGGTTCACTCATTATGAAAATCAACCAAGCTTGAACTCAATTTCAAAGTTGTTGGTAAACAAGCTAAGCCTCAAGAAGAGTGAGCTCTTCCTTAGGCTCGTCCGGGCTCAACTCATGAAAGATATAGGGCTTAATGTGTAATTGCGTAAATTCTAAGCTATTCAATAAAATTATGTTCCAACATTTAAGCCATTTTATAAAACCTTGTAAATTTATATACTAATTAATGTAATTTCGTTTAACATTTATGCCGTTTGATATAATTTTGCTAACTTTAATGATAAAATGTACTTTCATCAAATTTGTATGCTATTTAGAATTCTTTCAAACTTTTTTGAGTCAAGCTCTCGAGCTCGCCACTCAAACACATGGACTCAACTCCAGGTGTTGTGTACAAGTATTAGTCCAAGCATAATATTTATCTTACCCCCCAAATCCAAAATATTCTTGAATTATTTTCTGGGATATATCAGTGTTCTAATTGTCATCTAGTTTTCGAAATGAACGGTTTAACTCATGTCTAAGTGAATCATTCAATAAAAGGAACTTTTTTTAATATCTTCCGGTGTCAGGCCTGTTTGAGCACCTGCCTAATGCCCTAGAGTATGTTTAGACCCTAAACATGAGCACCTGACTAATCTCCAGGGGTGACCCTCCAACACACCAGGATATTATGGGAGATGGCTTTGTCCTATGGGAGGTGGCCCAAGAGGAATTGAAACCTCCAGGTTGTGAAAAGCCCATGCCACTAAGCTATCCCCTTGGGGTTAATCAAAGGAACATAGTAAGAGTGCTTCATGACAAATATGCATTAAATTTGATACATGACTGAACATGTTGGACCCACACCCATATCTAATCCTGAGTGCTCAACACATGTACTTCACTGGAGTGTAAATCTAGCATAGGTAGGAAGATTTTTCATCCTTCTCCATCTTTTGTCCAAGTCTTTTGATAAGTTTCTGGTTCATTATCCAAGATTCAAGGCATACATAAGCATTTTGGAATCTAGCATCTATGTTACTGTCTATTTCCTTTACCCGATAACCCTAAAATCCAAACCAAATTTTCCACGTATTGTACTCTGTTGTCTACTGTCACAGCATTTCAAGCTTATTAGAACTACCAACAAAGAGGTTTCCATCATTCAAACATAGATGGATTTCAAAACCAAAGCTCAATTTTCCACTAATAGTTCATTGTCGTATAAATACAGCAATACAATCCTATTAGAACTAACAATAAAGATGCTTCCTCCATTCTCGTATAGATGGATCTCACAATTTACACCCAATTTTCCACCTTTGTTGTATGTCATAACCAAAGTTACCGATGATGCGTGATATAGGTATGTGGTATGCTATAGCACCTAATACACAGTACGCTGGAAGTAGGTTTATTTGGGACGCTATTTCGGTACATGGTTCGTTTTGAACTATTATTGGGATCGTTTTTGGTACCATATATAGAGTATCTAGATAAAATGACTACACCTAAACACACACACAATTATGAATTTATTTCAATTAAGTTTTTCTATTCGGCACATAGTATTGAGGTACCTACTTTTTTGTAGATATAGTAGCGTTGGAGAAAATTTAGAGAACTGTCACATATATAATTTCTTTCCTGTTTTCTTTTGTTATTTTCTTCTATTCTTCTAAACCACAGCGGGACGCAAGATTTGAAGAACTGGGGCACTAAAGTACTCTGAAAGGATATGTGAGAACTGGAATGGGGTTCTCAAGGGGGGAAAGAGAATCTGGTAACATTGGTCATAACCATATCAGCAGGTCAATCCCACTAAAACAAAAGATAAACTATTCGATCAGGTTCATGCCGCACTGCCCAAGAAAGTTGTGGTAAACAAGTTCAGACCTATATTTACACCAACAGTGCAATTCTTCTAATAGCCAGAAATAACTCATCAACAGTCTTGTTCAAGTTTAAGTAGGTAAAAGGAATATTATATGTTCTGATCATGGTTCAAAGTCAAGGTATTGCTTTATGACTAGGACTCTCAATTTTTAACTCGGTATCGATATCGGGCTATACGCAATGATACACTATTTAGAGAACCCAAAAAAAGGGGGGAAAATATAGAAAATTTTAGAAAAATAAGAATAATGATATGGCTCAATTACATAATTACAAAATCATCATTTAATATCATAAAATTGACAAATTGCTTATCCTGACGTGTGTCACACTTGTCAGTTGCAATATCCCATAATAGTTCAATAATGGGTTAGCAAAACAATTTTGCATAAAACTTCACACATGATTTTATAAGGATAAAAGTTAAAAGTTATTGTATATTATTTACATTTTAATATTTTTCATAAATGTAATAATACTTATTATTTAATTAAGTAAATAATTAAATTTAATCAATATATTTTGAGTAATCTGTTCTTCATAAATGCAATAATAGTACTTATTATTAAGTAAGTAAATAAAAATAATTAATATATTTTAAGTGAATAATATTGTTTTTTTATATATTTAAAATAAATAAATACTGAGGTATATCACCAATATGGGCGATACTCAACTCAACTCAACAAAGCCTTTTCTCAATTATTTGGGGTCGGCTACATGAATCCTTTTTTCCATTCCATTCTGTCCAGTGCAATATCTTCAGTTAAACCACATGACATCATGTCCTTTTTTATAATATCCCACCAAGTCAATTTAGGCCTACCTCTACCCCTTGTATTACCATAAATACTAACTAAATCACTCTTCCTCACAGGAGCATCCATTGGTCTACGCTTGACGTGTCCAAACCATCTAAGTTGATTTTCTCTCAATTTATCTTCTATAGGAGCTACTTTTACCGTTTCACGAATTTGTTCATTTTTAATTTTATCTTTTCGAGTTTTACCACAAATCCATCTTAGCATTCGCATCTCCGCCACACTCATTTTCTGCACATTTTGATTCTTGGTTGCCCAACACTCTGTCCCATATAGCATGGCGGGTCTAATGGACGTCCTATAATATTTACCTTTTAACTTCAAAGGTATACGCCTATCACACAAAACGCCAGTAGCACTTCTCCACTTAACCCAGCCTGCTCTAATCCTATGAGTAACATCATCACTAATATCTCCATCTTTTTGGATAATCGATCCTAAATAACGAAAATGATCGTTTCTAGGTATCTCTTGACCCTCCAATTTCACCACATCTCCATTTGTCCTCCTATTACTACTAAAATTGCACTCCACATATTCTATTTTAGTTCCTGCTTATTTTAAATCCTCTTGTTTCTAAAGTTTCTCTCCACAATTCCAACGTAGCATTAATCCATGTCTTAGTCTCATCCACTAAAACAATATCATATGCAAATAGCATACACCATAGCACCTCATCTTGTATTTGTCCAGTCAACTCATCCATAACAAGCGCAAAGATATAAGGACTTAATGCTGAACCTTGGTGTAGACCTACCGTAATTGAAAATTCACTAATTTCTCCGGCTGATGTTCTTACTGTAGTCATCGTAGCATCATACATATCCTTGATCACATCAATATATCTGCGAGTCACTCTTTTTTATGTAGTATCCACCATATTATATCTCTGGGTATCCTATCATACGCCTTCTCCAAATCTATAAAAAGCATATGAAGATCCTTCTTTTTCTCCCTATACCTCTCCATTAATCACCTCAATAAATAGATTGCTTCCATTGTTGACCTCCCAGGCATAAACCCAAATTGATTCTCAGATACTGTTGTCTTTAATCTCAATCTATATTCAATCACTCTCTCCCAAAGTTTCATTGTATGACTCATTAACTTAACACCACGATAATTTGAACAACTTTGTATGTCCCCTTTATTTTTATAAATAGGTATTAAAATATTTTTTCTCCATTCATCGGGCATCCTATTAGTCATTAAAATTCTATTGAATAATTTTGTAAGCCATGATACTCCATCCTCCCCTAAGCACTTCCAAACCTCAATAGAGATACCATCTGGTCCTAAAGTCTTCCCTGTTTTCAATTTTTTAAGAGCAATACTGACATCTATTGTCCTAATTCTGCGAAAAAATATATTTTCTCGAGTCTCCCTAACTTCTTCTATATCTAATCTACTCCCATTATCTCCATTTAATAACCTCTCAAAGTAGTTTTTTCATCTTTCCATAATTTCATCATCTTTGACTAGGACTCTCGAATCATCACTTGTGATACACTTAACGTTATTAAAATCATCTGTTTTCCTTTCCCTAAGTTTAGCAAGCTTATAAATATTTTTTTCCCCTTCTTGTGTACCTAATTTTGTATAAAGATCATCATACGCTTTTAACTTAGCATCTCTTACCACTTTCCTAACTTCCTTTTTAGCCCATTTATATTTCTCAAAATTTTCTTCATTTCTATTTGTTTGTCATGTTTTAAAGCACTCCCTTTTAATTTTTACTATATTTTGTACTTCTTCATTCCACCACCAAGTTTCTTTAGACTGTGGCCCCTTGCCTTTTAATTCTCCAAGAATTTCTTTTGATATTCTCCTAACGCATGTGGCCATCTTATTCCACATTATGTTAGTCTCTTCTTCAGTATTCCATGTTGCTTCATTTAATAATTTATCTTTAAATAGTTCTAATTTCTCTCCTTTTAAGTTCCACCACCAAGTTCGTGGGTTAATCTTCACTTTTCGCACTCGTGATTGATTTTTAATATTTATATCCAACACCATTATCCTATGTTGTGAGGTTAAGTTCTCTCCCGGAATAACCTTGCAATCTTTACACGTTAATCGGTCTCCTTTTCTAGTAATAAAAAATTCTATTTGGCTCTTGTGCGTTCCACTGTTATAAGTTATTAAGTGTTCAAGCCTCTTTTTAAAATATGTATTTACTAGTACAAAATCATAAGCCATCGCAAAATCTAAGATAAACTCTCCCCCGTCGTTCCTATCTCCAAAACCATATCCTCCATTCACTATCTCATATCCTACACAATCTTCTCCTACATGGCCATTAAAATCTCCCCCTATATAGATTTTCTCACCTACGGGTATTTCTTGAATTAGTTCATCCATTTGTTCCCAAAATTGTACTTCAGTGTGTTCATCTAATCCTACTTGAGGTGCATTAGCACTAACAATATTAATTATGTTTTCACCTAATACCAATTTTACAAGTATAAGTCTATCACATTTCCTAATAACGGTTACGATATCGTCCTTAAAGTTCTTATCTACTATTATTCCAACTCCGTTCTTATTTCTATGTTTTCCTGTATAATAAAATTTAAATCCCGTATTTTCTATTTCTCTAGCTTACTCACCGACCCATTTAGTTTCTTGTAAACAAGCTATGTTAATTTTTCTTCTTATCATGGTATCTACCAACTCCATCCCTTTTCCTGTCATAGTCCCTATGTTCCAAGTCGCTAACCTAAGTCTAGTATCCTGGACTAGCTTCTTTACCCACACACGTCCGGCTTGTTGCAGGAACCCTTGCGTATTTATCGTCGCATCCGGGCGCCGATGCGACGCCCCTTGCCTATTTTTCGAGACACCCGGTGGCAGGGGCAACGCATCGCTCAAGGGGAATGCCCTAGCATTAGCACGTATATTCATAGGATTCATGTTCATAAGGATCTGACAAAAGGCAAGGGGCGATACTACCAAGATATTGTCGACATATCACCGATACGGCCCGATAGTATCGAGATGCCGATATGGCCCGATCCGTACAAAACTTCTAAAAGTCAACTCATAACGCGGAATCGGATCGATGGGTACTGATACCTAGTCAACTCAGCCGCATCGTCTCGGTACCTGCCTTTATTTTGAACCATGATTCTGCACCTATAGCAGATTTCATACGAATCATCAGAAGTCAACAAAATAAGGCTACAACAACATTCAATCTGTATTTCTTCAAAAAAAAGTTCCCTATAAGCTTAAATAAAACATACAAATTGTTTGTCCGTTCTATTGAGAACCTACATATCATAGTACATGTAGAGGCATGTGACCAAAGTGAGGATAGTTCAAATCAGTGAATTTAAGGAATCAGATATTTTTTCATAAATTTATCATCAAAAGTCGAGACTTTCTAAAACAGTGCACAATAATATAAATCAAGGTTCACAATTTAAATTTCTCCTATGACAAACCAAATTTCTGATCATGAAACTATACACGAGTAAAGGGATGGCCATAAATGATGCAATCATGAAAGATAAATTGTTCAAAAGTAAACAAGTTGTTAAAAATTAGTTGATTAAAGTTACCAGAGGCAAACATTAAGAGCAGGTTTATTATTAGTTTTTATGCTTTCGGGAAATCTAAAATAGTAGACATACAAAGTCTCGTAATTCATATCAATATGCTAATTTCATTATTTAAAACTTAAACATTACACGTGAAATTACCAATTTAGAATTCCTGACAAGGAAAAGAATGAACCAAACGAACGCTAGAGCAATTTCAAAAAATCATGAAATACATATGCCTCGAATGACAAATTAAAATTTCCTAAACTCCGGAGTATTTGAAAAGTGCACATCTCCAAAGTAAAAATTGAATGTACATAATCAACAAGGACCACCATGAAAAGTCCCCGGGAGGTTGAAACCAAAGCAAAGAACATAATTATTCAACACTATACTAACTCTTATCTAGAAGAAAGGTGCAACTCGCTTTTACTGTCAAAACAAAACTTTGAAATGGTGTGGTTTTAATTGCCCGACACATGCCACAATCAATCAAGCAATAAAGACATGAATCTATTAAGATTGTTTTACGACAAAGCACTTCTTATATTTGGATCTTATACATGCTTTGCTAAATACATATTCAACCGAACAAGTTGGCAGCATATCTCATCTTTCTTCGTCTTTCAATAAATTTCTCATTTATTGTCTAAAATTCAAGACATAATTGAGCTCAACGGAATCCGACACCTATGCCTGTGTTTAATTCGGTAATCTCCAAAATAAAAAAGGCTTCCACCATAATTCACACCCGGTTTTCCACTTGTTTTTTGGTCCTTATCGTGTCAAAAATTCAATAGCATAAGACTTAACGACAAAGAGGTTTCCGCCATTCAAATATAGATGGACTTCAAAATTGACAACCGATTTTCCACTCATTGTTTGTCGTTTATCGTATCAGCAATTCAATCTCAATTAAAGCGACGACAAATGTTTCCAAATTTCCACCAATCCCATTCAGATAGATTGCACCCTTTATTGTTCATTGTCGTTACAATGCCAGCAATTCAGTCTCGTTAAGACTCTCACTAAAGAGGTTTTCACCTTTCCGATATACATAGATTTGACACCCTAATGTGCACGTACTACGTTTTGTCAGAGTTCAATCCAATTAGAACTAACAACTATTCGGTCAGAATCTTGTCACATTGCCAAAGTAAATTGTGCTAAAAGAGTTCAATGTTATATGTGAGGCATAATAGCATCAACGGTGTAGTCAATTCCTCTTGTGGGCATAAAAAACTAATCAATGGTGCTTAATATGTAAAGGGATATTATATGTTCTGAATCTACAGCAAATTTCACATAAATTGGAAAAAATGGAGTCATCATAAGAAAAGCCAAATAAAATCAATATTTCATGAAGAAAAAGTTTTCCCGAAGGGAAAAACGCCTTTCTAAAAATAAAGCATACAAATTCATTGTCAGTTCTCGAGTTAAACCACATCTAATGGTACATGTCAAGCCATGCGGCAAAAGTCATGGTCGTTAAAGGCAGTGATTTCAAGGAACCGGATATTTTATCATTATTTGTATCACTATCAATAGTCAGAACTTATTGAGACTGTGCAAAGTAAATACAATCCAAGTTCACAATTCAATTTCCATGGAACAGGCCATATTATCAAATAACAATATTATCTACAAGTAAAGGGTGACCAAAAATAAAGCATTTGTTTAAGATTAATTATCCCAAACAAAATTTCAAAATTCATTGATTGCAGTTGCCCAGAGCAAGTTAAAGAAGTTTCAATGTCAGTAAATACATCTTTCTCAAAGAACAATATAAGCTTCCTAGAAACTTCAAAGTATTTGAAAATTACCTATCTCAAAAGCAACAATGGAATGTACATGATCAACAAGGACTACAATGTAAAGCCCCCAGGAGGCCGAATCAAACCAAATATCCTACTTTTTCACCATAGCCACCCCTACACTAACTCCTATCTAGTAAACTCTTTCTAGGCAATTCACCACACCCATTATTTCCTACCACCCTACTATCCAAACCCACTTCTTTATTATTCAACACATCCCAAAAGAAATCAGTCAAAACCGTCTCATAACTCGGCATCTTCGCGTAACCCGGGAAATAATTAATGTCAATAACAAGGTACCTATTCCCAACTCTAGTATCTCTAATGACATCAAAATTGAAGAGATTCAATTTAATCGCCCGTCGCAAGCCGTGAGCAATTTCCGTAATCAAACACATTGGGGGCATCTCAGCACCCTCCAAATCCATCATCTTGCAATACTTCTCCCCAATCTTGTCGTGGTTCGTCAAATTCGAAACCTGCGAAAACGACAACGAACCCTCCCCCTCACCCTCCAAACTCTCCAATTTCTCCTTGCTCACGTCCGGTAACGACATTCTTTTCACACACCTCACATACTCCCCAACCACAAACACCTTGAAAATAACTCCACCATGATTCACAAATTGCTGCAACACAATTGGGGGTTTCAACTTTTTTAACCCCTCATGATTATAAATCAACCGCATCTTATGCGATTTCGCACTCCCATCCGCCACTAAAGGCTTGGCAATAACAGGGAAATTCAACCCCTCTCCCCAATCCTTGTGGTTCAAAATCGCTTGATTATCATAAACCACAACCTGCTTGGGAATCCCAAACGACGCAGTTTTAATCACATTCTGACACTCCATCTCAAGCTCGGAAACAGCCTGGAGCATTGAGATTCGATTGTGAAGCCTCTCGATTGCGTCAGGCGAATCGAGAATGACAACGTTAGGGTTTCGAAATAGGAATAATTCCAATTGTTTTTTCCAATCTTGGCCATAACATTTATGAAGAACACAATCAAACGGACCTTGATCCACTAAAGGCATTTCCAAATCGATCTTAATTAAATCCATACCTTTTTGTGTTGCCAGATTTGTTAGCGAGGGCTGGATGAAACTCCTCTGTTTTTTGGGTGCTAAAGCGTAACCTATTTTAAATCTTCTCTCACTTTCCGCCATTCAATTTCAGATACAATAATACTTACTGTGATACTGATATCACAATATATAAGTGCGTGTATGGAGATGGGGTTGATAAACTAACCGGGGTTAGGGAAAAGCAAGAGTGTGGGACTCCACGTGGCATATTCTTGAAAGGTTATACGGATTCCCGCGCACAAACGAACGCGTATCAGTGAAGAGTTTGGAGTTTTGTTAAGGTTAAAATGGACGGGTAAGATTTAATAATGTGAAACACGTCAACTTGGACAAGTTTTGTTTTGTAATCATCGACTGTAGGAAAATGAGATTTTTGGGAGGTGATAATTTGACCTCGAGACAACCTTGTTAAAAAATGTGCCCCATGTGGGCTGCAAAAGAAAGCGCACCTAGATCACCAATTTGTTAAGAGAAATGTTAGGTCACCCTCTTTGTTATTCTTTTGTTACTTCTCATTTATTTTGTCTTTCTTTATATATGAACTAGCGTATGTCCGTGCCTGAAGGCACGACGAAAATTTTTCAAAATACGTAATCGCAAAACGGTAAAAAAAAAAAATCAAAGTATGTAATCGCAAAGCGTAAAAAAATTTCAAATAGCAAAAATTTCGTTCCCCAACGAAATAGTGTAATTTCAAAAAACAATTTTCAAAAGTATATGTCGTTGATAAGACATACGTCATATTTATTCCAACAACATTAAAGACATGATGCAAATTATTTAAAAAAGAGTCCTGCTAGACTTACCGGCCCATAGTACATACCCAGTACAGATATAGTGAGCTGGACAGCACTCACTTGATTTACTTGGCATCAAACTCAACCAAAAAAACTCATAAATTACTGCTACTGCTAAACCCACCAAAAAACTAATCTGAACAAGAACTCTCAAATAAACTCACCACTGCTAAAAAAAACTAATCTGAACCAAAACTCTCAAATAAACTCACCATTGCTAAAAAAATTACTGCTGAAAAATAGTACTGCTAAAAAAACCTTATGGACATTATTGCTAAAAAAACATTACTGCTAAAAAAATTACTGCTAAAAAAAACATTACTACTAAAAAAGCATTACAATAAAATTGATGTTTACTTTTTTAGCATTACAATCATATGAACAAATAAAGGCATTACAATATAATGTTGATATTCTCAAACCACATTCATAATCCACAAAAGTGTGAATATATATATATGACATTGTCTGGAACAAAATAGCCCACCAAAAAATAATTTTTTTGAGAATCTCCCAATTTCTAAAATTCTCAAATAAAGGCATGTTGCATCACATCTTGCATTCCCAATTGTTGTATCATGTTAAATCCGTTTAGCATCCTCATAAAATTTGGTTGGTTAGGCATGTCTTGACTCCCTCCACCAACATTTTGTTGCAATTCGGATTCCTACACCATACACAACCCAAAACAACAAACAAAAAAATAAAAATTTGTTTAGTTAACATTATTCATAAGCCAATAAATATTTAAAGTAATATAAATTTTACCTTTGTAGTTAAGCTCTCTTGTGTTCCAATAAAATCAAGTGTAGGTAATGATCTCATGTATTGATCTCCTCGACAATCCTAGAAAATGCATAAAAACAATAAGTTACACAATCTAACAAAAGTATTAAGTACTAACAAAAATCAATAAATTATATACCTTAGAAGGCGGAGTTACACTTTTTTTCTTACTATTGTTTTTCGCTCGAACAACTTTTTCAACGGTAGGTTGCCTCCTCTTACATGGTGGTCGTCCTTTACTTCGCACGACCAACGGTGAATGTATCATTTTGCTTTCCTTTGTAGGACTCTTCCTCAAAAGAGGTTCATTGCTTCCACATGAGTCAACCACCAACACATCCTTTAAATGACATATCCATGACATAACCGTTCCACACCTATCTTCGGAATTGGTTGCCAAATCCGCCACCGCATAGAAAGCATTACACATTTTATCAAAGCGAAGGGACTCGGGTTTTGCGGACCAATCACTATAACTTATTTTAATTTTTGTGTGACACCTTTTGAGCCTTTTATCCCATCTTTTCAGAATATACTTCTCGGGTACTTCGTACATCTTTTTATGAATTAACACAGAAATGGCATGCCTACACAAAATTCCCCTAAACTGAAACAATTTACAATTGCAATCAACTCCATCATTATCAACGTGCAAGTTAACCTTAAAAGTAGCACGTCGCATGTTTCCACCAAAACTCACATCTTCAGTAACGTCATATTCTACCATGCCTACACCTTCCAAAAATGACGAAGACTCCAACTCACAATACATCTTTCCTAACAACTCTAGTTGGACCTCTTTAAACTTTGTCGTCGTGTAGACATTTTGGAATTGCTTCTCCATATCATAACGAGTTACACAAGGGATTGATGAGTTAAATGAATGGAAATCTTCTTGGCTTTCTTTTTCAACCTTACTACGCAGAGCATTCTCATATTGTTCCACAAATTGTTTTAATGATGTTTTGGCATTTACATACCCGTCAAAAAAAGCATTCATACTCTCACTCCGTTGTGTGGTCGACATTCCAGCCCAAAATACATCTTTCACAAAAGTCGGCACCCAACGGTATCTCTCCACATATAAGCCACGTAACCATTCATTGTTTTCGAGATTATATTCCATAATGAATTTGCACCAACTTTCTTCAAATTCTTTGGGTGTTAATGTATCATAAACAGCCGTTTGAATACAAAATTTGATTGATTCATAATGCTTGTGCCCTCTTAATTTTTCTGGCAACTTTTTCATAATGTGCCACAAACACCACCGATGTCGCGTATTGGGAAACACAATTTCTATAGCATTTTTCATGGCTTTGTCTTGATCGGTAATAATTGCATTGGGATGAGACCCTGACATACAACTAAGCCACGACTGAAATAACCACACAAATGTGTCCACGTCTTCACTAGATATTAGTCCACACCCTAACAACACTGATTGCCCATGATGGTTCACCCCTACAAAAGGAGCGAATGGCATATCGTACTTATTTGTCAAGTACGTTGTGTCAAATGTAATGACATCTCCAAACTCCTTTGCAGCTGCCCTACTTCGTGCATCCGCCCAAAATAAATTCATCAATCGCCCATCATTATCCAAATCCATTATATAAAAAAAGTTAGAATTATCTGTTTGCATTTTTGAAAAATAGTTGTGGATTGCACTAGCATCCCCCTCCCCAAGGCGCAAACGTCGAACTTTATCAATATAATTTCTACAATCCTTCTCTTGGAATGATAAATTTTCATGTCCTCCAGCTTCAACCACAAAAGAATTAAAAAATTTATTCATTCGAATACCCGCCTTATCATTCATTTCGAGTTTTCTCCTAACATGTGGTAAAAGTAACCTGTTGGCTCTATAATATCTAGATTTGGATGGACTCAATTCATGATTATGCTCAAGCACTACAGAATTAATCACCCACTTTCCATCATCAATGCGGAGAGATGCACATACCCTAGCCTTGCATTGCATTTTTGAAACCGGGTGCAAATTAACAGGATTATTCCCATTGCTTCTTGACTTGCCTTCACGCCCACAAGTAAGAGTCATAAACCTTAACCCCCCTTTCTTATCTTTTCGAGATGTCCTTAAACAAGTGCCAAAACCCATTTGCTTGCCATATCTTCTATAAAAATAAATCATCTCATCCATTGAATTAAAAGACATTCCAACATTTGGGTCTTGAATTGCTTCTTCTACATTTGTGTTTTCATCAGATTGTATGTCAATATTATTTTCTTCAGTTACATCCAAATCCACATATTTATCCATTACAAAATGTTGGACCTGTATAATATTATTAACTAAAAAAGTCAACAGAAAATCAATAAAAAAATATTTCTATTTTTTAAAATCCTACTGTTAGGTGGTGGCACATATATTGAAGGTATATAATCTTGAAAAATACAAAGTAATTTTTTGGGGGATGCTGGCACATATATTGAAGGTATATGCAATTTTAATTTTTTTTTTAATTCACAATAATAAACATACAGATGGTGGCACACATTTATCCATTACAAAATCTTGGACCTGTATAATATTATACACTAAAAAATTCCACAAAAACTCAATAAAAAATATATATATATTTTTTTATCTTTTTAAATCCTACTATTAGGTGTCGGCACATATATTGAAGGTATCTAATCTTGAAAAATAAAAAGTAATTTTTTGGGGGATGATAGCACATATATTGAAGGAATATGCAATTAAAAAAAAAAACAATTTTCATACAGATGGTGGCACATATATTGAATGCATTAATAAGATGGAAAAAAAAAAGATATTGAGATATGAAATACCTTTTTACAGGGACAAAAATGGTTGTAGGCGGACAAATGGTGGAAGGAGTTTTAGAGGGAAATGGGTTTTGGGTGATGATGAAAATGGGGGATGATGAAAATGGATTTTTCTTTTTGAGGATAATGTTGTTTTGGAGAGAGAATGAGTAGATAACATAAGGGCCGGATTGTGTCTTCAGCTCAGAATTGTTTAATAATAGTTGGGTTTGGTTAGTGCTGTCCACGTAAGCAATCGGTACTGAATATGTGTTAAGGGCCGGGTATTGTATCATTATTCTTTAAAAAATTGAGCAATGTTTCCTTTATTTATGACACAAACCACCAAGTTTAAGAACAAAAAAACTAACTATACTATTATTAACGGTAGATCTAATTAAGTTATATGTCGTATTTATTTCGTAATAGATAAACAATTTTTGAAATAACCTATGGTACGAATCTTATGACTTAAAAAATCGGGGATAATTTTCTTTCTATATCAGACACTACATTTTGAAAAGTATAAAGTTGTGTCTAATGTAAATAATAAATGTTTTATATAAACATAATTTAAATAGCTTTAATCTTCTTTACATAATAAACATAATTTATAAGTAGCTACTTCAATTTATTGCCCAAAAAATATTATTTTATTAGTTTTGATCTTCTTTTTATTACATTATAATGAAGATACACTAAAGGTTCTTAAGAAAGCATAACACATGGACCATTCAATTCAAGAAGTGATATCTATTACAAATACCATATTTAAAACTGAAAAGGTTGTGTTTTGCTTAACTTGGGGTATTGTTCTTCTTTTCCAAATTTCCCATTGCAAGACCAACATTTGGTAAATAATTTGATATGTTAAGGGCTAATATTTGATATATCGTATTTAAAACTGAAAAGGTTGTATTGATATGACAAATTTTTTATATTACACAAATAATTGTAAACAAATTAAAAAAATTTGGACAGCATTTCCTCTATTTATAGAACTATCCACCCTGTTTAACTAAAAAGATACACCAACAACAAAACTAAACTATAAAGAAATTCAAAATCTAAACTATAAAGAAACTTTGTGGAGCAATTTATACGCAGATGTCTTGGAGAAGCCCGGTGGAGATCTCTTCCCTAACATAATGCTGAAATTGGGTGTGGTAGGAGGAGTACCAAAAGAAAGCGCCCTTGGGAAATGGTTTTGTGCATTTAAATCCCTCAACGAACTCACAAATAAGATCAAACTTGCACCCTCCATATTCACTTTCCAAATCATAGGGCTTGTGAACTAACCATAAAAACCTCCATTATACCTGAAAAAATAGACAAAAGAGTAAAAAAATTCAACTTGCAAATTAGATTAAGTGGACAATGCATTTGACCATAGGACAATCACGTTTTAATACCTTTTTAATACATGGTATAATACTTGTCTAATTAAAATTTTAATACCTGTAAACTATCAATCCTAAGGTAGCTAAAAATTATATTGGAAGCAGAGGTTCTAGTAAAGGCCATCCATACAAAACATAACATTGAACATTAACCATATTTTTCATCTACTGATATCAGTATTGAAAAAAAATACTAATTATACATGTGAAATACATTTGTTATGAAAAATAGGAACAAAAAGTGGGATAAACGAATACATAGGAAAAAAAATGACCGTTGAACCATATCTAGGCATCTGCGAGCATGTATCAATCTTCTCGTCGAGCAAGTATAAATGTGTAAACAAATGAAGATTGTGTTATGTTCTTACCTCAAAGAATCAAAGATCAAAGTGAAAGAAGGATGGCAGAAGGATTATTGCAGGGAAACGTGGCACGATAATAGTAGTCTATGGAAATAAAGTGGAAGAATCATCATTTTTTCTTCCCCTGAATCCTTTAAAGATGAAGTGGAATTAATATGTTGAGAAATTAATAACCTGAAATGGATTATATATACATATAACAAAATGTGTTATTGTTTTGAACACTCACAAAATGTCTTATTGTTTTGAACACTCGCAAAATGTTTTATTGTTTTGAACAATCATCAAGCCACTCGGACAATATTGATCCTTCATCCCTTTACATAGTCATCTTATTTAGGGATTGGTACTAATGAATATAAAATGAAGAAAAAAACATGTCATCTTATTAAATTATTAGTTCTTTTTTCCTCTTACTAAATTCTTGAGGAAAAAAAGATAATGAAGATTAGGAGAGGAGACAAAAGCATAGAAATAGTATGATAGATCTCACAAAACCAATGGGAGTTTTGCCAATGTGATAAAAGAGAGAATCAGTGTTTGCTTTGAATATTGAATTTTTAAAAAAAAAAGATCAAACGTTACCTGCTGGGCTTAGCTTGGCTTCGCTTGTGGCTGCAAACTCACTGAGTCGAGGGAGAGACCCGAAGAGATAAGGGGCGCTGCTGGTAGGAGTGGAGGGGAAATAGCAGGGGCGCCTTGTTTGGGGCGAGCAGTAATGCTACATTTCAATCTCAAATAGAACATAATCAGAGAACAACTACTACACCAAAAATATAGAGACGACTCCAGAATAAATTTACGGGTCAAATACCAAAAAAACTCCATATTACGCTCGAGGCTGAGAAGTGGAGGTATGATGAAAAAATAATTGAAAAGTGTGAAAAAGTAGATTACCTTACCTCGGTGGTTTAATCAATGGCACATTTGTAAGAATTTAAGTATGCCCTGAAAGTATCACACATGATGTTTCGTCAATTTCATATTTTTTTACTTCACTCGTACAATGAGTAAAGCTCTGAAATAGTCACCCCTTTAGAGCAAAAATGGACCAATTAAATGTGGGAAGCTAGGCCAGGAGAAACCTGTAAAGCTCATACAGTGAGGAAATCTCTCAAGTAAAGCTCTCGTACAGTATGAGATGGCTTCGCAAATAAGATGCCAGGCTAGGAGAAACTTGTAATGGTCCAATCTTTCATCACTGCTGGCAAAAAAAATATAAAGTAGTACACATATCTGCAAAAAAAATTATTGTTACATGAAAAGTAGATCACAGTTGAGATTGGGCAATTAGGCTACCCAAATCAGTTACCTCATGTCCATTTCCATGGTACTTGAAAGAGTGAGGGAAGTGGCGAATAACGAAACTGATAAAATGATGTTTAACTACTTGAAAGAGTGAGGGAATTGAATTGACTGCTTTGGATTAAATGTTTAATCCAATAGCATTGAATTGACTACTATGAATTGAATTTACTACTTGAAAGAGCGAGGGAGCATAACCAATAAGATGATGTGTAATCCAATAGCAGTTAAAGCGAGGGAATTGACTACTTTGGTACTAATGCAATAAGATGATGTTTAACTAAAAAAAGAACCTAAACTCAACTTAAACTAACAAAGTATAAGAACTAATAAAAACAAAAGTTGGTCAATAACTAAATGCATAAAAGAAGAAGAATCAAAAGTTACCCAACTCAGAGAGACACAATTATCATATAGCAGTATGCAGTATAGTAGGACCTATAGCAGTATGCAGTATGCAGATAACCCGTCAATATCACATAGCAGTATGGATTATGCAGTATGCAGTATGCAGATGGCCTTTCAACAGTTTGGCAATTAGTATGTGTAGGAGCGTTGTATGCACTATGCTGATAGCCTTTCAATATCATATAGTAGTATGCAATGTGCAGCAACTGAAATGCAACAGAAAGTATGCCCAAACTAAAGTCAGAATAAAAGAGAGATTAAAATATTAAGGCCCTGCATAAATATCAAAATATACATGTTGCATTTGCACAATGCCCTCGCCTGTTATATAGATTATATAACTTCCAAAAAAATAGAAAGTACAAAGTTGAGGTTCAAAATCCTTAAAACCCAAATATTACATCAATTTCGAAACCTAAAATACTCCAAATAATGACTTAAGTTGTTAAAAATATAAAAATTGGCCAAACCCAAGATTCACAAAATGGTAAAACTTAAAACTCCAAAAGGCTATTATAATAGCAATAATCTTGAGATTATCTTACCGAACATAGTAAGAAACAGAGCATATCTTGCGGAAATCATTAAGGAATAGAGTATCTCATCAATATTTTCATGTAGTTAAATTCCATATTTTCTGAGATATCTGCGACTGTAACTCCAAAACTAATGAAGTCTGAGAGAATCTGGTCTTAACATAACAAATATTTAGAGATATTAGGCAATTGGAGAACATAAGTTGAACAATACTAAGATGCAACCTGAAATTAAACAAAAAAACAAATTTAAATCAAGTAACGTGACAATAGTCTCACCAAACTCCATATATCTTCTCTTCTTTAACCTCCCGGCCTATCAATTCCATCACTGAAGAAAGAATAAGATCCAAAATTACAATTATTTTCAACTTTAAAGTTAATTATGTATTTCGCCAAAATTGGTAAACATGATGATTGCGCTTGCGATGTTGACGCTGCAGCAAGCTTTGATCCAACGCTTGCGATGTTGACGTCCCAGGTTGGCTTGCTGTTTGGAGTTGCTTTTTTAACCAAACTCTTACAACTTCTCTTATATAATTAGTTCGGGGTTAGGACTTTCAAACTCACATTTTAAAAACCCTTAGTGAAGTAAACCTATATATTTTCATCATCTTCTATCTCCAAAACCTAGCACCATTAAAACCCAGATTTCAGTCCAAGTTTTGAAGGCCGAAATAAGATTTTTCTCATGTTGATCCAAGAGAGGATCTTTATTAATTTTTCGAGAGGAACACACTCGTACGATTAGATTTTCTTCCACTAATTTCAGGCATGTTTACTCAATTCCTTTCTTTTAGTAATATATGTCTTGATCATGGCCTACACAAATACACAAGTTTTTCTAAAATAAATTAGAGATGTAATTAAGAAAAGTGACAAGATTCTGTGACTGTTTTTCTATATAACTTTAATATATTTTAAAACTCATAATTTTTGTATGATTAGCATAGAGATGGGGTTTTCGAGTAATATAATGATGCGTACATGTAGAGGTTGCGTAGGAAAGTTATTGATCGACTAAATCGTGTTAAACCTTAATAAAAATGGGTTATTTGTGTTATAAGAAATTATCATGATAGAATAATGGGACTTTGCTTGTAGTTGGAAATTTAAAATAATTATGTGATTTATTTGCCTTGTTGATTGTGATAAATTAAATGTAAATAATTGAATGAATTATGAGGTTGCCTATGGATTTGTTTGAATTCATTAAATTGATAGTTTGTGCCACTTAGTGAATTATGTAATTTTCGACATCGCGGGAACGTCGGGTTATATGAGTTATTGTGGATTCCACCTTATTTAGGATGCTTTCTAGGTATGTGAGTAGTTACTAAACCTTTGGGTAGTTATTGCTTTCTAGGTATGAGACTAGATAGTGATGACGGTTTATGATTATAAATTCCGAGGTGGGGATAATTTTTGAGTTATTCCTTGGTTTACGTAGTCTACGAGCGAGACTAAGTGGTATTTATGAGTGGTTATTCTTCTTATAGGATAAGCTAGAATATAATTGTGTTTTGTGAGACTTATAGGCATGGGAGTAGAGTTGATTTGAGGACTCATTGTCGATTAGAGGGTGGGGTTAAAAATAACTAACGAGGACTTGAGATTTCATTGAGAATTAATACCTAAGAGACTAAAACGGGTATAAAAAATAAATTTGTGTTGCCTATAAGTGCAGAGTCGACAGTTTAACCGGGCTGGTTGGCTATGACGACGTGGGTGTGTGTGGCGTCGCTAATAAGTTCTGGGTTGACAGATTAACTAGACCCGCTGGTTATTGGGACGTGTCGTGCACGACACCTTTTGTGTATGTGCGGGTTGAAAGTTTAAACGAGCCATCAGGCTAACGTGAGGGGAATGGGTGTGGTGTAGAACAACAGGAGTCCCGCAACCAAACAAAGAATGAGATAAAGCTTTTAGTGGGAGTCCCACAATTGGTGCGTCAAACGTGAGTGAACCGCAGAGGAGTTGACTGGCCACACCGGAACGTACAATATTAATTAATTACTTAAGTTAATTGAATAAGAAATTGTTGGTGCTTCATGTTTAATTTAAATAAAATGTTTAAGTCGGAACAGTGGGATAGTTTATAGATATGGGTAATTTAGTAGTATTTCTTTCTACTCGCATGCGAATTAACATATCTCGCTAATTTAAAATATTCTATTGATATGGTTGATATATATAAAATGCTAATGTCCGAGTTCGAGGACCATATTTGAGAGGAGTAGCTGATATCCATGCTCGGGGTTCTGACCCGTGGGTTGACTAACCTTTTTTAGGAATATTGCTGGAGTGGATACATAGGAGTTTATTGGATATTATTTTGGAGGTGGAACTAGAGTTTCATTTAATTATTCGTTTTATTAGTTAGACTTTCCTTTTCATCGCATTTTATTATGAGAGTTTCTTATGGATTTTATTGGGCCTCTCGGTTCCAAAGTTGTTTACGGTTTCAGTTGGATTATTTTACTTTGGATTTTATTTAGCTTATTTATTTAGATATTTAATTATTTGGAGTTTAGCATGGTGATGGATTTATATCGCATGATTGGTGATTATTAATTGGGATTGATTTAATTATTATATTGTGGATTAAATTTCACATGTTTCATATCTGTCACATGCTAAGAATGATATTTTATTTAGTCGCACCTGGCGCAGTTCGACGGCGGTGGCTGGCCACCCCGTCCGTTGGATTTCGCGGGGTGTGACAGATCCAAGGGGGTTGGATGGAAATTTGTAAGAGCTTGATCACAAAAAAGAACTCTTAAAAGGCTTTAAAATAAATCTATCCCACTATCTGTATTTATAGGGAAAGTTATCTCCAAAGGAAAGACATGAAAGATTATATTCGAAATCGGTTAAAAAATAAAATCTCGTGTACTTATTCGAACGGAGTCACATCTCATTCGAACAAAGTACCCAATCTCGTTCGAACTCACTTCTAACGAATGATCGAACGACATTTTAGAGCTTGCCAAAAGTTGGGGCAATAGAACTCATTTGAACGAAACTAAGAAGAGTTCCAACAAGGAGTGGAAATTCGTTCGAATGATATATAACGTCGTTGTAACGAACCTGTGATTTTTTTTCAAAAAACTTTTAAAAATATTTTAAAACATTTCAAAAAATAATTGTAAATTTAAACTCTTAAAACGACCCCTGAATAAAGTTAGATTACTAAAACCACCTCATAAACCTTCTCATGTAAAGTAGCGATGCCCGATCTTTGATTCTTGCATATGGTCACTAGCTCTTCTTCACTTGAAGACTTGAGAATATTCATGATGGTACAGTGGGATGTAACGGGATAAGCCAATTAAGAAATTAAATAACGAGCAATTATAAATTTTGCTCTTACATATACATTACAATTAATGCCTATAACAAAATTGGGCATTTTTCATTTTACCATGTTGTATGATTTATTGATTATCACAAGTTAATATCCTTTAAATTTTATATTTACCTTAGGTGTTATAATTGTTGAAAATATGATTTCATCATATGCTTATGGTGTGTGTGTGTGTGTGTGTGTGTGTGTATATATATATATATATAGATAGATAGATAGAGAGAGAGAGAGAGAGCTAGATTTATGATTTATTGGGTGAAAAAAAAAGATATATGTTTGATAATAGGATTTGAGATATTTGGGTCTTTACATTAACGATGTTTTTATCTGAAAATGTTGAAAGAGATTATGTCTAATAATGAATTAACGATTTTTTCACAGAATTACACTGGTGTAAAAAGTTGGGTTATGCCCAAGAATTTATAAAAATGGAAATAAAGTCAAATAATGAATTATAGAGTGGGGAGGTAGATGAAAAAAATCTCACTTTTTATTATTAAAATCAACGAGGGAGATTAGTCACACTAGACACTACCATAATTTTAAGTGATTTGGATCCTTGTCAGTTATCTAAACGTAGCTTCTAAGTGATGTATAGACAAAATCTGTCTTACGTCACAAGTTAACAAGACTCAAAACCCATCCAATTTGAATGTAGTTAAATAAATGCATTGAAAATGTGTTTGAAAGTATAAAAAGAATGGCACGTATTATTGGCGACGGAATATCCCTTAGTGCAAATAGCTTTATTCCAAGTCTAATTTATATGCAAAGACTTGGTGGTCCCAAACCCAACACATTGACTTTGATTTCAACAAAATTGGATTTATAGTTCTTATAACTGAAAATTCTATGAGCTGATAATTTTAGATTTCAACAAATTGGACTCAATAATTTATAGAATACTTAATATATTGTTTTAGGGATATTAATTTAGTGCAGTTTTTAGCAACCAAAATTTAAGTATTACCAAAACTGCTTGTAACTCTGGACTATTTTTATCCGGGAAAATGTTGTAAGTTTAGGTTTTTATATTAAATTTTGTATCCTAAGTATAAGTATATTAAATATATGTAAAATATTTGAACACAACTAGGACAAAAACCCGGTGTATAAACTTGTTACGTTTATCATTACTCTTTTATCACCCAAGTTGTCCATTGTGATGCAATGATTTCAGGCAATGATTTCCTCCGATAGGACACTACCCAATTATACAATGATTTTAGCGCCCAAGTTTGTTCATTGTGATTAGGGGTGTAAGCGGTACAGTTTGATCGGTAATAGTAGATACCAATATCAAAATCAAACTCTAGATGGTAAAATCAAACCGTACCAGTTTACCACCCGGTACACCAAAATCAATACCAAAACCAAATCGGCTGGTATTTCGGTTTTTTCAGTTTTTTTCTGTTTTCGATAAATTCTGGTTTTTTCTGGTTTCTTCTGGTTTTTTCTGGTTTCGGTAAATTCTGGTTTTTTCTTTCTGGTTTCTGGTTTCGATTTTTTATGTTTCGGTAAACAACACTAAAAGTCCCCAAAAACCAAAAACAAAACCAATCAACTTTTTTAAATATTAAAACCAAAACCAAAACCAACTTTTTTCTGGTTTTGGTAAATTCGGTACGGTAATTTTGGTAAATTCGGTACGGCACGGTAATTTTGGTACGGTTTTTTCTGGTTTCGGTAAATTCGGTACGGTATGGTAATTTCGGTACGATTTTTTCTGGTTTCATAAAATTCGGTACGGTAATTTCGGTAAATCGTTTTTTTAAATATTAAAACCAAAACCAACCAACTTTTTTGCGGTAATTTCGGTTTTTGGTATTTTAATATATGAAATCAAAACCATTTTTTTTCGAACCAAAACGGTACGGTACGGTAAAAACCCGTACCGCTTCCACCCCTAATTGTGATGCATTAAGGACTAAAGCCTAACTTTTTACCCTCCCCATTGCAACTTTAGACAACTACTGTATCCTCCAACGTTGTGCCCCAACCCCCCAGCCCGCCTGATGTTGTTGCTTGGCACAGGTCGTCAGTTGATCATTGCATATTATTTTCACAATAATTTAAATATATAGTCTTTTCATGTTAAATTAAAAGTCTATATCTTCTTTTTATATAGATTAAAAGCACATTCATTCAACCATCAAGATCAATATTCTTTTACTATCATAAAAGTTGGTTCATTGATTATGTTCTAAAAGAAAAAATGAACTTTTAATTTGAAACGATCCAAAAAAAAATAGTGAAAGAATAAAGACGTCTACCTCACCTTTGTTCCAAGCTTCATACTCCCCAAAATGTCAATAAAGGGCATTAAATGTCACAATTGACTTTCAAAAACAGTCATTCTGTGAGGTTTAGTGGTATTTTAGAGGCCTATTTCTAAGTTTTTAAAAATGATAGTCTGACACAAAAGCGAGTGCAAATGTAGAAAATACTTTGATATATGAATAACACCCCCCCCTCCCCCCCCCCCCTTTGTTCCAAGTTTCTTACTCCCCAAAATGTCATTAAAGGTTATTAAACGCCACAATGGACTCTCAAAAATTGTCATTTTGTGAGGTTTTGTGATGTTCTAGAGGTGTATTTCTAAGTTTTTAAAAATGGAAAAGTGACACAAAAGTGAGTGTAAATGTAGAAAATACTTTAATATGGGACACTATACTTTCCGCTTTAAATATTATCGAATTTTGTTTGATAACATGATGAATGCTTCCTACAAATATCAATTATATAAATAATTAAAAAATACATAAAATATGGCTTATTTAGGTACCCCTTTGATAGTATTAATATTAAACATGCCTTGTGTTTGCAGAATAATTGGGCTTACTCACGGGTCTAACTATTAATGATGCACTCTATGGGACATACCATGTGGTAATGTCAAATGTACAGGAAATATCTATAGGGTATAAATATTAACACTTACTCATCTGTCACTCAATTTATCAGAAAGAAGTGTCACCCAAAAGTCTTTACAAAGTGTCCGAAAACGTAATTTTAAAGTGATAAAGTATTAAAGTGGAGTAATTATGGTCATACCCAATCTCTATTATAGTATTAGTTCCTTGATATTGTTTTAATTAAGGTTTAGTCAATGACCTTTTTTTTTGTTTCACTTTTTATTAAAATATAAATCATTCATAAACGTTAATTCTTTTTTTTTTTAATGTTCAACCTTAAGAATCTTTTTCATAAAAAATAGACAAAAAAACTTTTTGGAACATAAAAAATTAGGTGAACTAAGTTTAAAATATACGTATCTTCTATTAACTAAACGTGAATTGTCCTTCAAATAAAATACATATTTAATTTTCAATTCAAAATGTTGTTTTCCTACTCCTTGTCCATTAGTTGGGGGCATGGGGTCAGGGTTATTATATTTCTTTTAATAATTGATTTTGTATGATAATGTGGATTAGAATTAAACATTGATTGGAAGATATGGATAATGTCACGAGTTATTATAATTAGATACTTCATGTGAGCGGTCCCCATTTTAGGACTTAGTGGATCAAAACTAACGCTAGTGTCTAGATACAAAAATATTTTCTTTTGTGAGTTACTCCAAACAGGGAACCAATGTCCAGTTCATTATACAAGAATAACAATATATTTATGATAGATATTATGCCTGTCCATTATTTATGATAAGACAGTTTCTTGCATGCTTATTCAACCATAGAAGTAAAGAAAAATATCACAGCTCAACTGAACCATGGTTTGACTTTAATTTAGTCATAGAAGTTCTATGATAGAACAATTGTGCAAACCAAAGTGTGGATAACCTACTATAAAGTACACTTCATACTAATCCAGAACGCAAATATAACATAACAAAAGTATACATTCTTTATTTAGTGTATCCTTAGTCACTTTTTTAGTTTAAACAAACCTTCCGAGAATAGAGGATACTAAAATAGGGACCAAATAATATAAAGTCAACTCAAAGACTTCGGTTATACATGCATATATTATAAATAAGAGTACTTCTACGATAAATATGATTTCGACATGTCTTGCGCCATGCACTACTGCATCACATCAATTTGTATGGCAATACTTAATCAGCCTAAAATTATTATATAAATAATTAAAAATGTATAAATAAGAACGACTTAATGTTGAGAAACTTCTCCGGCATGTTCGGGGACACTAAAATTGGGGACCAAATACTGCATTGCAGACTTCATCACCAAGTCAATATAGATGGCTAACTTAGCAATCAAATGACAAGACATGATATCAAGAAAGTGATACCAAAAGACTGCTCCTAATCAGTGATCAAGAAATTTTTATTTGGGGAGGTATAACAGGTAGGTGACGCCTTTAGTCATGATCAATGTTTATCGGGTGTGTGTTTCAACAAATAAAATTTTTATTAAGTGAAAGAGTGATATTCAAACACAATTTATATTTTAACGTGTCAAATTGCCTTCACACGTTAACCGTTAAGATAGTCTGACAAAATTATGTGCTTTTGTATTGTCGTCAAATTAAAATGGGCATAGTTATTGGCGCTTCTGCGAATTCCTCCGACCCTCCGATTCATATCATAAATATGATAAATGCTAATAAAATCCTTTCTAATACATTCTGACTTTTTCATGTCTTTTCCATGTTAGGTGAGTTAACCACATATTGGCACAAGGATAGAAGGTTTACTGATCACTATTTTTTAAAATTATTTTTACTTTACATAATGACACATAATTTAAATAAAGAATACAACGCACACTTCAAACCTATTAATTTATATAATTTACAGTTAAATATCAACTAGTGCTGTAAACGGATATTCGAAAATTCGCATCCGCTCGATATCCAAATCCAAATTTGCGGATATTTATCCGAAAATATGGAAACGGATACGAATATGGATACTCTATAAAAATATCCGAGAAAACGGATACGGATACGGATAGTACTAGTATCCGACACAATTAATCCGTATCCGATGCGGAGTATCCATTTTATCGGATATCCGTCCGGATATCTGTATCCGTCAAACATATGTTTAAAATATTACTAATAATATTAGTACTAGTATTACTAAAAAAATAATATAAAAAAAAAACTTAATTGTTTATTCCCCAAAACAAAATAAACACATACTCCACTCAAAATAAAAACACCACAAAGTTATTATTTTATTGAGTATATTATAAAATGTCATGTATTATTATTTTATTGGGTATATTATCATGGAGTTACATTAAAGTTTTACAATACACCCTATCACACACAAATACACCAACTGAAGAAACTATACTCCACTCAAAAAAAAAAAAACTAACTTCGTTTCATTTCTCTTTTGTACAAAACAAGATAAAAAAAATTCTCATGTCGTTGTTCGTTAGTTTCCTTAATTATAAATAAATGTAAGAGATAAACAGAAGAGAATGTAAGAGAGAAACATAATAGAATGTAAGAAAGAAACAGAAAAGTAAAGAGATGGTTTTTATTGTGATGAGAACTGAAGTTAACAACATGTATATTATATACAAAATAAAAATGTATACTTATTAAAATAAAAATATCAGTATGTTTTGAAGACAAAAGTTCCATGAGGTTATCATTCTCAATAAATTTGATTAATCTAAAATGTGCATATTTATTTCTACTATCATAGAATGCGACTGTTATTTTTTTGATGGCTTTAAGCTTATATGGTTGTAAAGTATGGATGGATTTAAGCCATATTATCATTATGGAACGATACTATTATTATGGAATCCATAATTGCTGATGTTAGGAGGCGGTAATTTTATTATATATTTATTTGGATTGGATTGGATTTCATTGGATTGGATATTTTAATTGTTATTTTTTGCGATGGCTAAATAATGTAAACAGATACGGATATTATCCGAATCTGAGGTATCCGAGCGGATACGGATATGGATAGTTGTTTTAACTATCCGGGCGGATACGGATACGGATAGTACATTCGGATAGCGGATACGAATATAAAAAACATGGTATCCGATCCGTATCCGTCCGTTTACCACCTCTAATATCAACCCATTTATTTTTATTTTTTTTCCAAACGCAAACACGACCTAATTAAAATGCGATACAACATAGCATGACAAGAAATATTATTTTTTAACCTAATACGAACACGACATAACATAAAATAATTCAAACGACACGACACACAAAATCTTATTTTTCAACCAATTATAAATATGACCAATTAAAACGAGACACGATACAAAACGATACGAAATCTTATTTTTTTTACGTGACACGAAACAACCAAAATAAAAAAGACAACTTGACATGACATAAAATCTCTTTTAACCGAACACGACTCAAATAAAAACAACACAACTCGACACGACACGAAACCTTTTTTTTAACAAAACACGAACACGATCGTAATAAAAGTGACACGACACAACATGAAATATTATTTTTTTACCAAACACGAACACAACCCAAGTAAAAGTCGCACGCCACAATATATGTTATTTTTTGTAACCAAATGCGAACCCGACCAAAATAAAAATGACACGACACCCTCAAAATCTAATTTTTACCTAAGACAAAACATGACTCCTATAAAAGAGGAGAAATGCTTCTTGCACCGGTTTGAACATATCGGTTGCACAAACCAGCTGATGTGGCAGCTGAGACAGCACCGGTTTTAACAAATACGATCACGATAAAAAAAAACACGCAATGTGGCATTGAGTCCAATTTTTTTCATACCGCTGGCGGGGAACATTTTTTAAATGTAATAAAAAGATTATTTTTAAAATACAAAAAAATGCTCCGCGCCAACGGTATAAAAAAAAATTCGACTTAATGCCACGTTGCTTTTTTTTTTTTTTTATCGTGATCGTGTTTGTTAAAACCCGTGCCATCTCAACTGCCACATCAGCCGGTGTTGGCAACCGATATTTTCAAACCGGTGCAAGAAGCATTTCTCCACTTTTATAGGAGTCGTGTTTCGTTTTAGGTAAAAATAAGATTTTGAGGCGTGTTGTGTCATTTTTATTTTGGTCGGGTTCGCATTTGGTTTCAAAAATTAACATATTGTGGCGTGTGACTTTTACTTGGGTCGTGTTTGGTAAAAAAATAATATTTCATGTTGTATCGTGTCACTTTTATTACGATTGTGTTCGTGTTCGGTTAAAAAAAAGGTTTCGTGTCGTGTTGAGTTGTGTTGCTTTTATTTGAGTCGTGTTCGGCTAAAAAAGATTTTATGTCATGTCAAGTTGTCTTTTTTATTTTGGTTGCTTTCATGTCAGGTAAAAAAAAAGATTTCGTATCATTATGTATCGTGTCTCGTTTTAATTGGTCATATTTATAATTGGTTGAAAAATAATATTTCGTGTGTCGTGTCGTTTGAATTATTTTATGTTCTGTCATGTTTGTATTAGGTTAAAAAATAATATTTCTTATCATGCTATGTTGTATCGCATTTTAATTAAGTCATGTTTGTGTTTGGAAAAAAAATAAAAATAAATGGGTTAATATTTAACTGTAAATTATATAAATTAGTAGGTTTGAAGTGTGAGTTGTATTCTTTATTTAAATTATGTGTAGTTATATAAAGTAAAAATAATTTTAAAAAATAGTGATTAGTGAACCTTCGATCCTTGTGCCAGTATGTGGTTAACTCACATAACATGGGAAAGAGATGAGAAGTCGAAATGTATTAGAAAGGGATATATTGGCATTTATCATATTTATGATATGAATTGGAGTGCCGGAGGAATTCGCAGGAGCGCCAATAGCTCTGCCCATTAAAATATGTAACGAAATCATATTGGAGCAAAAAAAAATTAGGGGCAGTTTGATTTGCCACTATAATTCTATTTTTGTATTTAAATACAATTTTGATAAAAATTTACGTTTGACAATCTGTTTTTAAACACTGAATTATAATATTTATGTGTTGTAATCAAATTTTTCAGAAAACAACAATAGAGTGTTTTATAACTTCTGTTTTTTATTTTTCAATTCAAAATTATTCATTCTTAATATTTTAATACATTAATGTATCATGTACGTATGAAAGATCTATGTGTGTACACACACACACACACACACACACACACATATGTATAATATAAATATAAATGTTTACCAATTTTGTCAAATTTTCAAAAAACTGTATTTAAGAACAAGTTTACTAAACGCACACCAATAATTCTAAACATAAAAAAATGAATTTTAAAACTGTATTTAAAAACAACGTTTAAATCGAGTTTTCTGAATACAAAACCATACGGGCCTTTAACGATAAAAAACTTACAAACCAAGACTATGTGATCAGTCGAACATTGGATCGTCTCTCTTTGAGACATAATTTGACTCAGCTAATGATGCTTACAACTGAAATCAATGGGTGTCTTCGAAGATGATGAAATGATCTTCAATACATGTAAGAAACAATTCAATGTGCGTGTTTCACGAATCAATAATATTTGATATTTACTTTGACTCAATAAGAGTCAGAATGTATTGAAAATACTTCTCCCTT
Source organism: Sambucus nigra (assembly GCA_949130495.1). NCBI lineage: Eukaryota > Viridiplantae > Streptophyta > Magnoliopsida > Dipsacales > Adoxaceae > Sambucus > Sambucus nigra. The sequence continues at coordinate 618,576,433 of OX422211.1, read as the reverse complement.
AAATGCATCAACAAGTTTTTTATCTATACGTATCAAGGTATTTTTCATGAAAAATGAATATTTTTTACAAACATTCATTTTAACAATGTTTCTCTTGAATAGTCACAAGTAATAGTGAACAAACGCGACCTTTAGCCATGGTTACAAAAAATGGTCGCAATATATAGCCAGCAGTCACAACATTTCGTGATAGTTTAGACAATTGTCCCTAAATTTTTAAATACTTTAATAAACGACTGGGTTGCTTTGAATTCAAATTTCTCATTCATCGCTTACCCATTCTGATCAAATAAATATACCGCATAACTCACCTTGCGAAAAATAATGCGTATGTATTTTGAACTGTCATGCCTGATTTGTGGGTATCATGCTCAAATTTTACCAAAATCTGGACAAACTTAAAAAGAGTTTCATTGGAAAAGAACTGCACCGGTAAAGATAGCTTGCGACATTGAATATTCCCTACTAAGAGACTATTGAGTTTACAGGTCAATAAAAGAACGTGATGTCTTGAATTGTTTAACCGTTTGTCTAAACGAGACAATAAAATCAACACAACACTTCATCAATCATTATTAGTTCTTATTGTTGTGTTCATTTTGACCTTGGACACCTCTTGATTTCATGAGCGTGCTAAAGAATTTCGTACTTCGGCATTCTCATAGAATTCGCCACTATACACTCACATAGTTTATTTCCATTAATAGTATCCTGTTAATATTCCACTTGACCATTAATGAAATCCTAAAATCCTTTTGTAAACCCAAATTCAAGATCATTTAAAAACCAATTGGAAAGTACATTCAAGTATTCCAGTGGGATTTTCCATAAGAACTCAAAAGTAATTTCAAGGAGAATTCAAGAGTAATTAAAAAATAAAGTGAATTGGCAAGCCTTTGATTTTTTTGGGGGGTGGGGGTGGGGGTGGGGGGGTGGGGGGGGGGGGGGGGTAATTTCTTCTAAAATATAAGTCATATTCTTCTCATGCTCTTTAATGTGATTAGGTTAAGTAACCAACTAAACCCTAATTAAATTGATAAAATATGTAGATATAACTATTTTAATTCATGTTAGAATTAAACCAAAGTTGAGTATTTTTAAAAAAAAAAAATTAGATAATTTTTTTTTTATTAATAATACTTGTTCATATAAATTAAGTTTAATGGCTTATTGTAATAAAGATGAAATTTACATGACTTAAGATAGTGAATTTAAAATAATAACTATGTCGTGAAATCATGAAATCAAAATTAATTTCATATATATTTGAACATGTTAGTAGGTTATATATTGAATTATTCTTCTAGATCAACGAGATTAAAATGGTGAATATAATTGGAGATGCTTGATGATTTTAGTACCATCGTATACTTTTTGATGAAATTTATGGAAAATTTAGTGATGAGACAGTATAGTATTACAAAGTGGAAAAACTTATTTATGTGGTGCATGTTAAATATTCTCAAATTAATTAATGAGTATATTGATCATGTTATTAGAGCATTCACGAATCCTTTAGAAATTAGAATGTTAAATATATAACTATAAGTGGTAGAAATGGTTATTACTTATAAAAATATATTAATTCCTTTAGTTACTTTTAGCAATGCTATTTTTTATTTAATACCCATGTTCATATTAAAGGAATATGGTTTAAGCAAAACGACTCAATTGAGTCTTCAACTATATATAATGAAAACAACAGCCCAATCCAATTACAACTAGATCAAATAAGGATGCATAGCATCACTAATTTTCAAAGCATCTCAAGTATCTTGGCACCCTCCAAAACTCCATCACGCTTAACACCAAAAAATATGCTAAAAAGACAAAACATACACCTAAGAAGATCGAAACTAAAATTATAAACTAGTAACATGGTTACGACAAAAAGTTGATATTATGCCTGCCATTGAAATTGTCCTGAACCATACTAGCAATCTGCACTAGTAATTCAACTCACCATATTCTTTCATTAAAGCTCATACCTATGTTGGTTAGCCTATAATGTTAGGGTTTTATTCTTTAAATTGCATCTGACGTTTAATTTTTTAATAAAGGTGTGTCATGTTTATTTGAAATAATAATTATGTTTGTGAGAATGCCATCTATTTATGCTTTAAATATATTATATGCAATTTTAATCAATTGGAGTTAGTAGAAATTCTGATGAGTTGGATTTGATATGATCATGGGATATCGAAATTATGTTCTAGTACAATTGAACATTTAATTGCCTAAATAGGCAGTTAGAATCCTATAGGTAAAGCTATGAGTGAAATCATAGTAGTCTATCTTAAACTACAAGAACCTATCTCATGGTTTAAGAACTTGTCTGATGCTTCAGAAACTTATTTGATCATTCAAAGAGGATTGTTATCGATACATTAGAGAATGTATTGAACATGACAATTGGTGAGATTCAAGTCTAGGTCATGACTGTATTAGAATTATACAATCTCATATGTTTGCAAATGGTGCATACGTTCTTAATTCACAGGGTTATGAGGATTAGAATACTTCAACAGTTATTACTTTGATTGTTATGGATACGATTCAATCTTTTTGGATCTAAATCTCTGCAAGTTGGATAATCGTTGGGTACGTAGGTCTGAGATCATAATTTGGAGGAATTAACATCCAAGAAAGATCATGGATTGTGACACCCCTTTGATAGGTTTATAAGTTTTGATTCTACCAGTAAACCTAACGAGTGTATTATTTATAATCCAGTAGCATATCAAATAAGTTAAGTCTCATAATCAAGGAATAAATAAGAAGTTGGTAACAAATGATTAGCGATGAATTTATTTGACTAAGAGGGTGTTGCATGTTTAACACAGGGAATCATATTATGTACCATAACAACTGTAGAAGAAAGACCTCATCATTCGAGTGATTTTAAAATAATTAAAATAGAGTGTAGTAGTAATTATTTAGTAAAATTAATTATGATTAAATGGAGAAAGAAAATAAATTATGGGGATGTAACTTGAGATTTCTGAGTATCTATTTAGAAGCTAATTTAATTATTTAATCTTGGGTCCCTAGTATAGTCCATTTAATCAAGTAGCAGGCCCAAAATCTCTTGATTCCCAGTTTAGCCTAGGCCTATGACTTATACCTATATATATTGGTGTATGATAGATTTTTAAGTTGCATTATCATTATTGAGGGTTAGAGGGGGAGAAAAAACATCATGTTCAGATTTTTATGGATGGGTGTAAAGAGAAAATGACATATCTCACTCAAAACACCACATATTCATCTCCAAGAGTGTTCACATGCATATTTTTCTTTAGGAGGATCATATACTAGAAGATCCGGGGCTTTTGCTGTTTTATAGCTAGGTTTTGAAGGATACAAAAATGTAGCCCATTTATCTTCTTCAAAAACTTTATTTCTCCATTTGGATCAACTACAAGATTTACTAAGATATCGTGATTCGATGCCCTAGTTTTATGCTTTAACCCTAGTTATTATTTTATCTTTCTATTTCATGATCAATCAAAGTTTTTGGGAAACAAAGTTTTAAAGTTTTTTCGCAAATATCAATCTTCTTATCAATTCGAGACCAACAATCGTTCCATCATATAGTTACCTGCAAAGGAAGTTTAAAGTTTCTCATCATGAAAAATTGCACTACACTGATTGTATCTCATTATATCCATAGACTTGTGCCTAGTGATAGTATATTTTGGTGATATAATATTTTAGAATCCCTCTTATAAATGACAATTTGACATTGATACCAACCACTGTGTAAATCAATTAAAAATTCAATTAAATTGAATGAATGAAGTTATAAATGACCTTTATCTTATGGGTTGAGAAGAAAACCTATACATATTTTAATACAAAGCCAATCCTTAGTAATTGGAGATAATTTACTGATGATGATTGATATGCGATCACGGTTACTATGTTACATGTGCCTTACTGTGGTAGGTGTATTGTGAAGTAGCTTGTTGACACTGAAGTGGTTAGTCTATAATGATGATTTTATGTAGGCATCACATTGGCATGTATAGTCCTCTATGTGTGTAGACTAGATGTGGTGATGTACATTATATTTAGATGTCACAAGGATTTATAGTAGATACCTTCATGAAAAAAAAACCATATCTCCCCAACAAAAAAAGTTCATTAGTACTAAACAATATTTACATGTATTAAAATGACTCATACATGACTTACATGTATGACAATGATAACAACCATGAAGGCGCACCTTAGAGATCTAATCCTTTTCCTCTGCCCATACTAGAGATAGCCATTCTAGTCTAGGAATTAGATGCATAACCTCTAATACCTCCTTATCCACTGATATTTAGTACATGCCAATTTTCCCATATGTAGTCTAATCTTCTAATCACCCACATGATCTCTCCTGCAATTCTTCTATCGATGTAGAATATTCAAAGGGGATTGTAAGTCTAAAGTCCACTACACTAAAAATAAAAAGTGGTCACAGTGAATGGGTTACGATTTTGGACTGTGACTAAGAGATCATGGTCCAAACCCGTGACCCCTAACTATTTATCGTAACCAAATAAGTGACTAGGGTTTAGGGTGACCTTATTGAGGGACTGGTCACAATCCAGATCTATGGTCAATGGGTTCACATTCATCAACCGTGACTTAACCGTGACCTAGGATGGTGCCAAGTGTCCTGCGCTTTTGGTCACACTAGTGGTCACAGTCACAATCCATGACTCACCAATGACCGCATATCGTGACCAAGGGTATTTTGGCGCCAAAATTCCCTCTATTTGGGTCACGAAGGTTGTCACGGTCAGGACTCCTGTTATAATTTTTAGTGAACGTTGTCACAGTTCTGAACCATGACCCCCTAGTACAATTTTAAAATGATCATTTTAGGATGGTCCCGATCTGTAATCGTGACTAACTCCCGAGCTTTCAAATTATCACCTATTGGGTCACGGTCAATAACCATGACCAGTTCTAACTCATTAAGGGGTCACACAAAGGGTCACAGATTTGAACCATGACCCTATTTAAGATATAAATGAAATAAGAACCATATATTTTATTTCACCCTTGGTGAAAAAAAACCCGCTCTCTCTCAAGGACTTCTCTCTCTCTCTCTCTCTTGACGACTTTATTTTTTGGCATCCACCCTCTCTCTCTCCCCTTTCATTTTTCAGCGACTTCTCTCTATCCACAAGGAATTCCTTTCATTTTCCCCAAAATTATAGTGTGTGTATGTGTGTGTGTTCTCAATGTATGTGTGTGTGTGTTTCGTGTGTGTGTGTTCCATGCATATGTTTATTCTCTGTGTGTGTGTTCAGTGTGTGGTCGTTGTATTAATATTTAACAAATTAAATTGGTTGTTGAATTTATGTGAATTCACATTCTTTCGAAATCGACATATATTGGTTGTATTATTGATATTAGAAAAAATGAAATTATATTAAATTATATGAAACCCTTGATTAAAATTGTATATGAAAACTATAATGTTCTCTAATTATGTTCTTAGAAACCAATCAAGTAGACAATTTTGAAGGATTACATGATAAGCTTGTGTTGGATTGTTAGGTTAACGGTTTGATATGGATGATAGATACTTAAAACACTTACTCTATTTATTCTTAATAATAAACCTTTAACTAATTATATGTCTTAACGATGACCCTATTATAGAATAGAGTCATTTATTGTGTCTTCACACCATTATATATATATATATTTTCTCAGAAAAAGTGAGTCACGGTGGTTATGACTAGAAACAAGAGAACGAGAGGGTGCAATTTTACCGGACTAGAACGTTTAACATTAGTGCGCGCCATATAGAAGCAACTCCAATTTACATGTATGGTAATAGGAAAATTGAACAATTTAATTACCTTACAAATCGTGGATTTCATCTCTCGCGAGCCTACTTGTTCGATCGTATTCTATTTTCATTACCAGAATGCTAGGATGAGGCAATATAGAATATATTTGTCGTGCATAATCCGGACAGGATACTGACGTTGGTGATAAAATTAGGAAATGTTGAAAAAAATATTCATTCTTTGTCGATTTAATTTCATAAAGAGAGCATTCACCTAGATTGTGGCGTCTTGCGACACATACATATTAAAAATGTTCTTGAAAATAGGTTGAAGAAGAAAGTTAGACTTTGGCTTGAAAACATGCCGTTGAAGGGTGAAATGGAAAACAACCCCGAAACGACCTCATAAGAGGCACAGATGCCATGCACGGGACCAACGTAACACGAAGCAACTGATCGCGTAGTCATGAGATGCCCGGTTAGATAACATGACCAAAATATTATAAACAGTTAGACTTAGGCTTGAAAATATGTCGTTGAAGGGTGAAAATACAAAACAACCTAACTACTAGGAGATCAGGAATACATACGGTTGAAATATAATGCGGCTAGACCGTTGTATAAAGATTGTGATGAATATCACTCGGTATTATATGAAATGATTGGTTTTCATAATTTGAAAATTTAATGTGGTTTGTCTCACAACAGCGTAACCGTAATTCTTAAGTGGGTTAAAGAAATTCTCCCAAAAGAGAACACGTTACCAGACAATTATCCTACCATGAAGAAAAGGTTGAAGGGTTTGGGATTAAAATAATAATCTATTCATGCATGCAAGTATTATTGCATATTGTACCACAACGAGAACGAAGAGAAGCATGAGTGTACTATATGTAATGAGCCTAGATATATGATGTTTGAGAATGGAAAGGGCAAATGTGAAAAATATTGCAAGTGCTCACAAGTCTCATAAAAGTTTTTGAAGCTTTTTCCACTCGAGCCATGGTTAAAATGATTTTCACTATACCATGGACAGTGAAGGCCATGATATGGCACACTCGATGCGAGGTGGGCAATAATCTGATGCGACATCCGACTAATTCATTTATATGGGAAATTTTAAACACATGACATCATGAATTTACAAAGGAATCACTCAATATCCATTTTTGCAATATCAATCTATGGGTTTAACAATTTCGATAATTTAAGTACTAATAAGAGTTATTGACCAGTTCTTATGGTGCCTTTAAGTCTCCCTCTGACACTGTATATGAGAAAGAAGTTCACATTATTATCTTTATTGATACCCAAGCAAAATGCTCCCAGTGATGATATTAATATATTCTTCGCCCCATTAATCGAAGGACTTAAAGAATTATGGGATAAAGGCATGATGACGTTTGACTCTCATAAGGGTGAAGAATTCACACTTAAAGTAATGGTGATGTGGGCGATCCACGATCTTCCTTCTTATGAGACCTTGTCCGGTTGTAAAGTTCATGGTTATTATGGATGTCCTATACATGGGGAGGAAACTGAACCCTGTTGCTTGTATCATAGTGGTGATATGAGTTATTCGGGTTATTGTAGGTTTCTGCCGACTAGTCATCCTTTCTGAAATGACAAGTTTAACTTTTTGCCTATCGGTCATGAGCGCAGGATGCCATTTACTAGGCATTCTGCTCAGCAGATCGAGGAGAAGGAGATAGCTATAACTCAGGGGAATAGGTACATAGGTAAATACTCTCAGTTTGTAAACCTGAAGCGTAAGGCTAGGGAGGATTCGAATGACTCTTGTAAAGCAAAGCCATGGTCTAGACGATCAATATTTTTTATCTTGTTGTATTAGAAAGATCATTGTGTAAGGCATGTAATTGATGTGATGAACATAGAGAAGAATATTTTAGAACATCTGACGGGAACATGTCTAGGTAGATCTCATTTAAAAGATGGAGAGCGTGCTCCTCGTGATCTACAGGATCTGAAAATAAAGAATAAACTATGGTTGAAAAATGATCCTAAAACAGGAAGAATTTTTATCCCCAACTGCTTTCACTTTAACTACTAGTGAGAAGAAGATCCTTTTAGACACATTATTCAACTTGAATACTCCAATTGGTTATTCTAGTAATTTATGTAGAATAATAAGATACCGGGAAAATGACTTGGAACAGTTTAAGTCTCACGACTAGCACGTATTCATCCAACTAATCCTTCTGCTTTCGGCATTGCTTCTCTGAACATAAAGATCTACGTTGAGCAATTATGCAAATAAGTTTATGCTTTACCCTACTTTGTGTAAAAATGGTAAACATAAAGCACATTAAAGCTGTGAAATCAACTTTAGCCAAGGCAGTTTGTGCATTAGAGAAATACTTTCCTCCATCGTTCTTCGATATCAACACCCACCTGCTTGTGCAATTATGAGATGAAGCTTTATTATGTGGTCCGATTAGGTATCGCTGGATGTATTCTTTTGAGTGCTTGATGAAAAGCTTCAAAGATTACGTAAAGAATACATGGTATATTAGAGGGTTAATTGCTGAAGGATACGTAACTGTGGAATTATCGCTATACGCTAGGGAACATATGCCTGAACAAGAGGTGAGGAGGTTCAATCTTCACTGAGAATGAGTGATCGAGGAACCTAACGAGTTTAAGGATGAATTTCCTTTTGGGAACCCTAAAGAGGTAAAACTTATAAATCTATAATATGAGAATGCAACTTGTTTTGCCTTCGAATCGCAAGATGAAGTCAAAGACTAGAGAGAGTGAGTATCTACTGAATTATTCTTGTTTGATTATATGTATTTTATATTTTATGATCAAAACTCTATAATTTACCCATATGAAGTATGAGAATAAAATTTCGTAAAATCAAAGGAGAAAATACACGACAATATATTTTAAGTCATGGGTATCAAAATAGGTCATTTTTACCTCTTGTATGGATAAATATTTATTTATGTGTGGTAAAAACATGTCCTAATACAAATTCATAACTAAATGCATCTTGTAAAAAGAGGTGATGCCTCTTCAAGGCTTGAACTCCTAGTAAAAGGTCCTAGTTTTGTGCGAAAGAGTTTAAAAAATTCCACACAACGTTTTTGATTTCGTTTCATATCCATATGAGGACAAGCTTCTGACGCAAAATGTGGAATTTCAATTTCTTTCTTGACTACTTGTATCACTAGTAAAAGCGATAAAAATATAAAAAATACGATGATGACCTATTATGGGATAGTCCAACAAATCCTAGAACTTGATTACTTAGATTTCTCATAAACCGTGTTCTATTATGATTGGGTGAAGGTGGAGGATACTACGAATTCTTGCAAAGTTGATCCTAACTCCCGACTTATTATGGTAGATTTATCAAAGCTGATGAGTAAGATTGCATAGTCGATGGACCTTTTATTTGTGCCTTTTAGAACATAATGAAGGTATTTTACTCAAAGTGCATAAACAATGGCAATTGGTCTATTATTGTGCATACACCAAAGGGTATGACTACTCAAGTAGATGCATTAAAGGCTCTAAAATAGTTCCAGTCAGCTCTTGATGACAACCATAATTTGAAGGATTTTTTAGTTAATTTAGAGGAAAATTGAGTATCAAAATATTATTTAATCATTGTCAATCTTATTTGTATGCTATTATGACATTGACACTATATTAGTGCTTTACTTTGATGAATGAATGTTTAGTTTGATATATGGTTGTTTAGTGAAATTTATGAATGTTTAATATGATTTATGTGAGTTTAGTTGTGACATTTCAAAAAAATTCTTATGTAATGCATGTGTGGTGTGTAATAAGGCTATAGTGACATATACCAATTTTACACTATTCATTTACAAAAGTAGCTTTTGGACACTTTATGCTTGAGCAATATCGAAAGTTAACTTATATAACTCCAAATCAATATTTTTACATACTAATGATGGAGAGTACCTAATCTTATTTAAGGATCAATTTTCATTTTCATGCCTCCAAATATTGTTTTGGAGTCATTAAGTTAAATTTCGACAATATGTTCTGTTCAATAGAATGATGGGGGTCACGAATACCTTTCATGAGATGCTCGGTTTGATAATAGGGTCTCTTGAGTTTGTGATTAGACCAAATTGATGCAACTCAATTTTCACGTGTTCATGTACATTTAAATTTGTTGATTAGTTTCATTGATAGAATTTTCATAAAATGAAGGTAAATTAACGCCTCACACGGGACAAAAATCAACATTCGGATTTTCTCAAAATTTGGAAATTCTAAATTCGTGATGAGGCCGTTCTGTTCTAAAAATTATCCTTGATCCAACTCAAGGAGATCAGTGTATAGGCAATATCAATTTTCAAAACTTGCCTATCCATCAATCTACTTGAGTTTGATAAAAGATAAGCTTCATAACGGAACAATCTCGGCACCAACTTGGAGTTTTCAAATTTTGAGAATATCAGTAGTGTTGATTTTTGTCCCATGTAGGACATTAATTTTATCTTTATTTTATGAAGATTGTATTAGAGAAACTAATCAGCAAATGTACATACAAGAATACACTTTGAAAGACTTTATTTAATGGCCTTCTTGGATCACGGGAACCGGGTATTCTTTACTTTAACTAACATTTTTATATAATTGATATGCATTATCTTTTTAATTTTTTAGATGATAGAAGGATAATGGGTTAATTATTATTTTTGTTTGGAATGACTGTTGGATAATTATAGGTTATTAATTTGTTATTGGATAGTATGTTAGAAGGATTACGAGATAATTAGAAGGAGTAAGGGATAAGTATTGGTTTGGTTATTAGATAATTATTAGTTTTCGTAGAACTTAGGCACACGTAGAAACTGACTGCGCAGTCACGGGACTCTATGTTTGAGAATAGGATTCGAATTTGAAAGTAGTAACACTTAGGCTTGAAAACATGCCGCGAGGAGAGGACGCCCCCCCCAAATGGTACTGCGAGCAGCATAAACACCTCATGCATGTCTAGCGTAACACGTAGAAATCGATCGTGCAGTGGCGGGACTCTCAGTTTGAGAATAGGACCCAAATTTGAAAGTATGAACACTTCGGTTTGAAAACGTGCTGTGAGGGAGCGGACGTCACCAACCCCACCCCCCACCTCCTGACAAAAAAAAATTACACCGCCAGTGGTACAAACACCTCGTGCGCATCCAACGTAACATGTATCAACCGTCCACACCTTCGTCGACTCCCGATTTGAGAATAAGACTCAGATTTGAAAGTAGGAACACTTAGGATTGAAAATGTGATGCGAGGGGGTGGATGCCACCAACCTCCCAAACGGAACCATAGGCAGGACAAACACCTCATGCGTGTCCGACGTAACACGTAGGAACTGGTCGAGCAGTCATAGGACTCTCGATTTAAGAATAGGACCCATATTTGAAAAGAGGGAACACTCTGGCTTGAAAACGTACCACGACGGGGAGAATGGCACCCCCCCCCCCAAACGGCACCGCGAACAGCACGAACACCTCGTGCGCCTCCAGCGTAACATGACAGGTAGGCGAGAACCGTGAAGAAAGTGTATAAATATATATGTCTATCGTTATGCTCTGCTACTATCACTATGAAAAAACCTAAACTACGACTACACTCTTTTAAGGGAGTACAACGGCCAGTCCAGGTATCGAAATCCACAGAGACTAGTTGTTAGAATTATACTGATTTAATACTTCAGGAATAAAAGTGTAAAATATAACGGATAACAAATGAAAAGATAATCTAGGCATGTGTATTTAAACTACGACAAACAAAAGGAATAAAAACTATAGATTACAACTAATATCCCTTAGCTCGGTTTAATATGTATAAATGGTTACATGGGGAGACAAATTTAACAAGATTGAATCTAATTTCAACAATCAATTAAATCTAGAGTTGTCACCCCCTAAATTCGCATAAAAGCCTAATATGATTTTGACGTCAACAAATACCCCAAAAATTACACGCGCAAGGTCATAAATACGGAGCATACATGATATACCCCTTTAAATCTCCTAGGTGTAATAATAAGAACAATCCAATCAAATTAAATTTATAAAACCCATCACCATAGAAAAGAAACCCATTGAAACCAAGGTGAGTTCAATCAATCACAACCTAGACTAAATTAACTAAAAAGCATATTAAATGACATGTATTTAAATACGAGAAAGTAAATAGAAGCAAGTAAATGAAAGCAAGAAAATAAGCAAGTAAATGTAGGCAATAAAATCTATACTAGAAGCAAGAAATTAACACATGGATGCTATATTAATGGAGAAGAAAGAGGAATAGTAAACTTATAAACAAATGCGTTCAAACCCTAAGGAAATGGAAGAAGGGAAAGCTCCTGACAAAAACCCAGAAAAAAACCTATTTAAAATGAACTATATCTTTCGTTACGACAAAAACCCTTATATATTAAGTTGGGGAAAATAAATAAAGGAAAAAGAAAGAAAACAAAAGATGGCACTGAAAATTACAAGCCATCAATTGATCGACAAAAGGCCGTCGATCGATCGATCGAACAGGTCTTGACTTCTATTTTGTGCGTAGGACAAATCTTCAATCACCAGTCGATCGGGGTCCCAATGCCGATCGACCAGTCCCTTGTTTGGAGCAAGTTTTGGTTCATAAAAAAGGGAGAAAAGTCCATAAACGGAAATGGCCATAACTTTTTCATCCAAACTCGAAACGACATACCGTTTGTGGCCGCATGATGCTAACTCAATGAACTACGTTTCCATGGAATTCCACTGAGCCAGAGATGAAGTGTGAAATGTCTTAAATGCTCTTAAATTTGATTTCGACAATAAAACTTCTCCAAAATGCAACCAATCCTCATTTTAAGTGTTCCAATACCTACAAAAACTCAATTAAACCCTACAAAGCACACACACACACACACACACACACACACACACACACACACACACACACACACACACACATATATATATATATATATATATATATAAATATATATATATATATATATATATATATATATATATATATATATATATAATAAAGTAAAAAACTTATGTATGTCATAAGTTTGATCGATGATGCATCGGATGAGTCTTTCATGTACTACCTATTTTTCCCTTGAAACATTTGAATTCCCTCTCCTTTTCACCTCACTAAATGATTATCCCTCTCACTTTAATTAAAACACAAGGCTATTTTGGTCAAAATACACCAAACCCACTTTAAACTATGCCTTTCATTCTCAAAATCACGCGGCTCCTCTTTCTCACCCAGTCTAACGCTACCCCCAAACCCAAATCCTCATTCAGATGTGCTGACGAACAAACCCACAAACCCAAACTGATGAACAAACCCCAAAACCCTCTTTCTTATCAAACCTCCACAAACTCATTCAGATGTGCTGATTTAGATCACTAAGTCGATGGTATTTTTAGGGCTTTGAGGAGGCACATGGTTATTCAATCAGTTCTTCGTGCAAACCAGAGAAGATGATTTCTCCTGGGTATTGAATCAGTACGTCCAGAGCTTTTTATCTTCCCGGTCCAAATTAGGTTCCATTGAATAAGAAGATGATTTCTACTGTGGTTTAAGTTATATTTACAAATTCGTAAATATTTATACAAATCTGTGGTCAAGTGAAATGGATTTCAGCAAGAAGAAATATTTTCCCATTGGTCCAAACACAATAGAAAGAGAATTGTGGTGTTAATAACTTGCAAATTGTTGTTCTACTGATGTTTGTTTGATTGACTTATAAGTTGATGATGCAGGAGCAGGAGCAGGAGATGCCTCGAGTGGAGGAGTTGTGGGAGAGATTGGTGCGTTCGGCATTAAACGGGGAGAGGACTAGAACTGATGTGTATGGGAGGCCTGACACTGGCATCGTCGCAAATGTCCCTTCTTCCCTTGCAAACAATAGGGACATAGATGTCATTTTAAGAGCAGCTGACGAAATCCAAATGTGTCCCGAATATGTATGTGCTTTTTTTTTGTTAATTTGCCTCTTTACCATAAATATGCCATTTGCATTATTTTGTCATAAGCAACCTCTGCCATGCTACTAACACAGTCAAATATCCAACTTTTCAAAGTATTGTCCATCCAATTTGGATCTGATTATAATCAACATAGATAACCACGACAACACAACTGGTATATCTGATTAAAAAAATGGTTGAGATTCTAAAGTGGTAGCTTTGTAATCCTTGAAAATCATTCTCTCAATATATATATTTACCAATTCGTATATATTTATACAAATCTGGTATATTTGGTGTTAGTTGAAGCTTTTTTTGCCATTTATCTACGCCTAGAGGCATTAGGTCTGGTAAACCGTAGAGGCATTTATAATGGCAGAAAGGTTTGGTCCAAATTTTCTTGGAATGCTATTAAATCAGTAAATCCTCACTCTATGATTTGTTCATTTTTGTGGAATTCTAAATTCCCTCCCAAAGAATCATTTTGTGCCTTTTTGTTGCAAATGTTGTTTCAGGTCCTGTGAATCTACTGACCATATTCTCATTTATGCTCCGATAGCAGTGTTGGTTTGGGATTTTGTTGCACCTTTGGTTGGCATAAAGGTGTCATACTCATTGGTGGATGAGAAAATCTAATTTTGAGTGTTTGAACACGCTCATAATCATTGTCCCAAGTTTGATTTTGTGGTAGATATAGAAAATCATAAACAAATGTGCTTTGGATAATACATCAACTTTTCCAAATATCATTTTTGTCTACATATTGTCTACATTTATTTAATTGGCAAAGTTTATCTACATATTGTTATTTATTTATTGTTGATTCCACTGGTGGGTAATTTTTTTGTAGGTTGCGATTAATTATATTGTATTTCATTTTGTTTGTCCGGTTGAAGCTTTGGTAAGGTTATATCACGAGTGCCCTGAACTGAGATCCCTTCATCGGCAACAACTAATTCCCGACTGCCCAATTCTATCCAACAACAAGCCAAAGCAAATCAAAGTTTGGATCAACTTTTGACATTTTGGGTTTTGTTTTATAACTTTTGTGGTCAAGTATGTGTTATTAATTTGAATTATTTTTTTTTTATTTTTAATGAAGATGTAGGGATAAACAATTAAAGGAGGCATCACGTTTGTAAGCAACGAACCGGTCGCGGGAATAAACAACGAAAGGAGGCACCGAAATAAATATTGTTCCTGAAATCATTCGCGGGAATAAGCAACCTCAAAGTATTTTACTCAGCTATTCATTTTATTTCACTTTTTGATGTACTTTTGACATGTTTTTTTTTCAAAAATGTAAATAATTGTTTTGATAGTTTTTTTGTATATCACCTCAACCTACAGCAAGTTTATATCAAGTTTCTTGGTTCTGATAGTATGTTGTTACAACTATTTCTGTATGGTTTTAATTTGGCATACTTTCTTAATCAAAGTATGTGCGTGCGTGCAATTGATTTATATTACGACGTTACCCTCTCTTTCTCAGTATCGTATGTGTATGCCTATTACGTTGTAAACCATTCATGGTACTTGAATTTCAAATTGTGTAATTACTATCAAGCTTGATTGGAGATTGTTCTACTCAAAACCATATGTTTAACATGTTGCTAAATTGGTGCTTATGTTGGAGATTGATCTACTCAAAACCATATCTTTAACATGTTGCTAAACAGGTTCTTATTAATGTGTTTGTGTGTGTGTGTGCGCGTTTCAACCATTTATTTTTAGGACATTTCTCTTGCTAATGGTGTATATGCTTTGCATTTATGTATTGATACGTTTGTCTTAGAAACAGAGTACTTTATATCAAGCATGTGTTTCTTTTGACACGTAGTGAGTGCATGTTTCATAGGTAACTTCCTTTTATTTTGAACCTTTTATTTTTGTTAATTTGATACTTTGAATTTTATTCTAGCATTCTATAGGTTTAATAAATCTTATGTAACGAAAGCGGTGGAAATTTATATGTATCAGTCGATTTAAAACGTGTAGGTGAAATACACATGGTATTTATATTAATGCATTTGATGTACTTTTTTCACGATAGTATTTCATTATCTGCTCTTTATATTCTAATTCCTTATTTAACAGGTGTTTTCATCTCATCTCTAAAATTGCATTAGTGAGGCTTTAAAGTATTGCTTTGATAAATAAGTCACTTACATGATGTGTATGAAAGTTCCTTGAGGAGTGAATGCAGTAATACGAAGTTATAGTACAAGTGTGACATATCAAATAAAAATTTGGCGAGTGATCTTATGGTGTGGTCAATTTTTGGGTCTTGATATTTTTGGCAACTGAAATGTAATGTTCTAATATATTTTGGCACTGAAATCGTTTTGTTTGTAGCAGCACTTCCTAATATAAATGCTTAATAGAAACAAAGCTTACTGCAATGAAATGTAATGTTCTAATAACAGAAACCAACCAAAAAGTTTAAGTGCCTAATAGCAGCAGCGTATTAAACATCTGTACGGATATATATTGAGTAAACATTCTTAGTATTCTTTGTATATTTCAAATTTTAAACCTTTATTTGTTTAGAGTAAATAACGGTCCTGAACTAAGGTCCATATTTCCCTCGGTAGAGGATCTTCTCTCGGCTTAATCGGCCCTGAACTTAGGTCCTCCCTATGTTCGCCAAATGCAATGGGTATGCCTGTCATTCTTGGAGAATAATTTGTCTTAGAAAACATGATATTGATGCTCATACTATATGGTTGATTGGTTGGGTGATGGTTCCTTATTAGAAAACACTAGATGCTTAACTAATCTGTTGGAGCCTCTTTTTAATTGTCCCCAAATGGCTCATTCATTCATATATGATAATCAATGGTGGCTTAATTTGGATTGGTCACTTTAATGAAAATAAC
Source organism: Sambucus nigra (assembly GCA_949130495.1). NCBI lineage: Eukaryota > Viridiplantae > Streptophyta > Magnoliopsida > Dipsacales > Adoxaceae > Sambucus > Sambucus nigra. The sequence goes on along the minus strand of OX422211.1, from coordinate 618,559,763 downwards.
ACTACATATTGATAACTCCATAGTAAGACCCGTGTAGCTACTAACTCATTATTTCTTTGTAATTTAGTTTAACTTTATAGTATGTTCTGTATCTTTTATAATTTTTTTTTCCAGAACCTGATATAGAGAGGGAACCATCCTCATGGCAGGTGCTGCTGCAATCCCTACTTAAAGCAAAACTGGGCTAAATAGTTTGGTTCCTATCCTTAGTATTGTCATATGGAAGGTCATGCCCCCCTCCCCCCGCCATGTCGATACCCTAGCATTGGTTTGGGTTTAAAGAAGTCGTCACTTGGCTCGCCAACTATCTTAGGTGGAAATTTATGCTCGACTGAAAATGAATCAGCAGACTTGATGAGCTACCTCCCTGTCACAGTAAAAACAGGTGTTCTCATAGTTTGCTCCTTTTGAATATTTTCTTTGAATTCAAACCGTAAAAACTAGTGTTCTAATAGTGTGGTTTAATTCAATGTATGCAGGTACATGGTCTGTATTAACTGTACTGTAATAACTAATTTAATACAGCAGTTCTAGAGTCATGATAGCAAGTTCCAACACTGTTGAAAATGCAAGCAGCAAGTTCTAGAGTCATGACATCTATCTAGCAGGTCCATCGAATTTTTCCTCTGCTACTTTAGCTGGTAGATCGTGTACAGCATCTTCTAAAAGGTGTAACAAATTCTCAGCCAACAGGGGTATGGAACAGATCGAGGAACTAATTTTTTATGGTACTGTATTCCAAATGCAGTATCCATGGAAGATAATGATTTGTGAGGCCATTTGTTCGATGAACAGTGACGGGAGTTCTGGCCCGAATGGTTTCAATGGGACATTCTTCAAATCATGTTGACATAGAATCAAGGACTATCTTCATAAGGTGTTAAATTCCTTTTTCATTGGCAAGGAGCTCTCGGTAAGTTGGACATACACTAATATTGTGACAATTCCAAAAATTGAAAAACCAAAAAATTGTGGGGATATACGCCCAATCAGTCTATGTAATTTTATTGGTTATGTGTTGAATTATCGGATTATTTAACCTTCTAATTGGTTAATCCATTGTCCATCTCATTTACTATCACAAGCCACCAGAGAACATTATTTTGGTTAAAGAATATTATGGTTTGAGTTATGGGATTATGATTTTATGAATTTGTTTGTTTAATTTTCTTTACATATTGATCTTTGCTTAATACCTTCAATAGGTTTGTCGATTTAAAATTACAATAGCAATCAATATCTTGGTGGTGGATGAATGCGTTTATGTGGGTGCATCTGAACTTTCCTTAAATTTTCCCTAAATGTGAGTGCATCCAAACTTTCCCTAAATGTTTTGTAGAGATGGAGTTCACATTGATACTTTTGAAAATTATCATCGTGCCTTCAGGCATGGGCATACCCTAGTGTGTATATATATATATATATATATATATATATATATATATTGTATGGTTAACGAGCATAAATATAGACATAAGAAATACAAAAAGTGCTAGAATGCATAAAGATAACGAGCGCGAATATGCAATATTCGATACTAATCATACCCCCTAACTTAGACATGGCTAGTCCCTAGTGATGAAATTAAAAAGCTAGTCCACAGAAGGTGGTAAAAAAGTATATATGCATAAAACTAAAAATACCACTTTCGTAAGGAACATAATTGCATTTATCATATGTAATAAGTTGTTAAAACCCTAGGTTACCCTAGTGGACGAGTGTTGTCTCATGAGGATTTTCAGGGATGATACCCACAAACATCAAAGTTTCCTTAAAAAGTATGCCCAACCAACATGCAACAAGCCCAATAATAATGGGAAAGATTTCAAACACATTATTAACAAAGTGAACGAATTCACACAAAAGTGCATATTTGTAACATTATAGAATGAACTTCGTGGACTTGAAACCTTAAAAAGTTGAAAGGGAGCAAGAACATGCAAAGTATGATTTGGAAAAAAAACTTATATAAACCGGATAAACATTAAAGCATGCATAAATCAATCCTCACCGGATATTACACTCAACAAATGAAGTCACTATGAAATGGTAGGTAATACACAGGACATGCGGTCAAAGAGTAAATGTAAATGGAAACTAGGTCACACATATGTCACTAAAGAAGAACGTTATATATAAAATGAAAAATGTGTAATCTCAATAAAATATACCGCCATTAAATGAGGCAAAATGTATTTTCACTGATTATGAAAACTATTTAAACTTTTGAATTGAATTACCCTAGGATCACATAGGTCTTTATAGGGTTGTAATGTAGGCTTGAGGTTAAGATTATGAAACGAAGGGATTATGTACGGATTCAAAGGTGTTTGGGGATGAAAAACTTGGAATAATGGGAAATGTGGGCAACTACAAAATTGGAATATGATTTCATAACAAGCATTGGATATGAAATAGGAGAGTGACGAAGATTATTGAACACTATATACATAAATGAAACTTTTGCTTTATTTTTTCATATCTTTTCTTTTGTTTTCTTTCTTCTCTTTTTCGTCTTTTTCTTTACTTTTTTCACTTCCGTTCACACTCTCACATGTTTAATTGTAGCCTGTAGCACGAACATCATTCAATCCCAAGTATCATTCCAAACAAAGGTATGAAAGGTGATATATATGGTTTATAACTCTAATGTGGATTTGGTCATGGTATTTGGGTTATGAAACGAAGGGCTATATTTAGGCTCAAAGGGGTTGACGAGAAAAAATATATAAGGTGAGGTCAAGGTCAATATGGGTGATAATAACAAAGATGACCTATGATCCTTTCCTAAAGTTTATGCAATTCTCGAGTTAAAACAAACTCTGAAAATCATGCTCAAGTAACACATTTCATATATGAACTCAATTAATGAACGATCAATGAAAGAATAATGAGAATACTAACAAGTTAACGTTTCAAGAAGGAAAGAGAGGTGTATAACACTCATAAATGAAGAAAATCACAAATCTCACTATGTGTAAGTAAATACAATGCAATAAAAGATTATTGAGTAATAAAAATCTTAAGCCAAATTAAATAAACAAGAAAACACATGTGCTTATGGGATTAAAGTTTAATTCGTGAAGTTATTCATAATATCAATAATTGAGGACTAACATCTAAAAACATCTAAAATCGATAACATGCATCGTTAAATTGTCTATTGGATCGGGCAATTATTAAATTTATCATCGAAAACAAAGGCAAAATGCCCAACAAAGGAGAAAAAAAGAAAGAAAATCTTTGTGAAATTATTAATTTTTTTACAAGAAAAGCATGCTTGGGAAAAACATATAATCAAATCACGGACTAAGAAAAACAATGGATAGAATATCCCACACCCCCTAACTAAAACTTGACGTTCTCCTCAATGTGAATTAAGAACCAAGATAAAGAACGAAAATGAGAAATATTACCCAAAATGGAGCGATCTCGTGAAAGTACAAGTCCAATGATTCTACAAAACACGTTAGCACCAAGCATAACAAAAGAAAACGACACAAACTTAACTAATTATGATAGTCAAAAAGTAGGAATAAAGAAAATTAAGGAAAATAAAAAAATTAACTGTTTACAACATACAATTTGAACTTCTAATTAGCTATACACTAGAACTTGAAATTTTTGAAGGTCCACCCAAAATTCGATTTGACTTTAAAGGATCAACGGGGGACCCTCCCTTTCATGCATACCTTCTAAAAAATAGGAATTCCATTCAAACAACGGAAGGTATGTGTAAAGCGAAAGAAATGAACCATCATCAATTAAAATTTTACGGGGATGGTGGGGGGTTTGGATTGATCAGGTGATGAATACACGTGGGATCCAAAAAAAATAGAATTTCCTCCCAAAGGTTTTGCAATTAGAATGGGAGGTGGTGCACATGGAGGAAAACTTGCCTTCATGGAAAGCAACTTGAGCAAGTAATCCTCATCGGTGAAAGGGTTAAACGTTTTGAAGTTTTGAACCGATTCATTGGAAACTGATATCAGTTTGACAATATAGATGGGGCATAAATAAATTAAAACTCAAGAGATGAGTCATCATCGGTTGAAGATTGAGTTTCGAAGGAGTTAAGATCATTTTAAATGAAATATTCTTATTTGGGGATCAAAAAAGCAATCATTTCATTGCAAACGGATACTACATCCATTTCTTCCTCATTTTCATTCTCTATTATACTATGGGCCAAGTCAAAAATGGTTTGTTACAAAGTAGGCACGAAATCCTCATTTGGTTCAAAACATTCCTCGGCTTCAAAAGTCTTAGAAGAGAAATCGTCATTGGATTTGAATAATGCATCCAACTCTTGATCCCAACAATGATTTTTTTCCCGATAACGGTTTTCATGCTTCTCATTTTCAAGCAGTGCATACCCTCACGCAAAGTCATAGGTGGAGGCGTGGATTCTTGATAATAAGAAGTTTGGAAACTATCCTCGAAACTACAATCAAAATCATTATCATAAGAATTTTAAAAGCTATTGCAAATCATTTCAACATTCTTACCATAAGGATTTTGAGGCCCAAAATCGGAATAATCATTCTCAAAATTCTCGTAATCCATAACTTAACTTTGGTAATACTTACCCAAAGACATTTTAGATGTTTCAATTATTTGGGCTTATGAGTATTGACCAAAAGTCAAGGTTTAAGGGGATTTTTAGAATTATCACTACGATTACCGATAAAATTAGAATAAGACATACTTACCCCAAAAATAGCTCGAAATGGCAAATTCCATAATATGATGTGCGTTCGGCAAATTCAAGAATTTCTTGGCACTAAAATGTAGAAGTCCTTCAAAAATATCTAACAAAGAATACAAATAGAAAGAAAATACTACCAAATACTAAATCAATTAAATTATAAAACAAACAAGTCCCCGATAACGGCGCCATTTTAACAGGCATGCAGGAACTGTGGCGAAGTGTATAAAGATACACGACATATGCTCGGCTCCAACTGCTATGAAAAAACTTCAACTATGACTACACCTTTTTAAGGGAGGACAACGTCTAGTATGGGTATCAAAATCCAGAAAGACTAGTTGTTAGAATTATATTGATTTAATACTTCAGGAATAAAAGTGTAAAAGATAACGGATAACAAAAGAAAAGATAATCTAAGCAGGTGTATTTAAACTACGATTAACAAAAGAAATAAAAAACATAGATTGCGACTAATATCCCTCATCTTGGTTTAATATGTAAAAGTGGTCACACGGGAAGACGAATTTAGCAAGATTTAATCTCATTTCAATAATCAATTAAATCTAGAGTTGTGACCCCCTAAATTCGCATAAAAACCTAATATGATTTTGGCGTCAATAAATAGTTCAAAAATTACACACGCAAGGTCATAAATACGGAGCATTCATGACATACCCCGTTAAATCTCCTAGGAGTAATAACAAGAGCAATACAATCGAATTAAATTCATAAAACCCATCACCATAGCAAAGCAACCCATTAAAACCAAGGTGAGTTCAATCAATCACAACCTAGACTAAATTAGCTAGAAAGCATATTAAATGACATGTATTTAAGTACGAGAAAGTAAATGGAAGTAAGTAAATGAAAGAGATAAATTAAAGAAATAAAATCTACACTACAAAGCAAGAAATTAACACTGTTAATGGAGAGGAAAGAGGAATAGTAAACTTACAAACAAATGGGTTGAAACCCTAAGAAAATGGAAGAAGGGCAAGCTCCCAGAAAAAACCCCAACAAAACCTAATTTAAAATGAGGTATATCTTTCTTTAAAACAAAAAACCCTTATATATTAAGTTGGGGAAAAAGAAATAAAATAAAAGCTGGCACCGAAAATTACAAGCCATCGATCGATCGACAAAAGACCGTTGATCGATCGATCAAAGAGGTCTTGGCTTTTGTTTTATGCGTAGGCCAAATCTGCAATCATCGATCGATTAAGGTCCCAAGGCCGGTCGATCGGTCCCCAGTTTTGAGCAGGTCTTGGTTCATTAAAAAGGGAGAAAAGTCCCTAAACGGAAATAGCCTAACTTCTTCATCTGAACTCGAAACGACATGCCGTTTGGGGCCACACGAAGCTAACTCAACGAACTACGCTTACATAGAATTACACTAAGCCGGAGATGAGGTGTGAAATGCCTAAAATGCGCTTGTAATTAAGTTCAATGACGGAACTTATCAGAAATGCAACCAATGCTCACTTTAAGTATTCCAATACCTACAAAAGCTATATTAAACCCTATAAATAACATATATATATCCAAAACTGAGGTTATCTGGTTTACGAGCATAAATATAGGCATAAGAAACATAAAAGTGCTATAATGAATAAAGATAATGGGCTCGGGTATGCAATATTCGTGACTAATCATAACACGTAGCAACCGACTGCGCAGTCACTACATTTGAGAATAGGAACTGGATTTAAAAGTAGGAACACTTAGGCTTAAAAACGTGCCATGAGGGGGCGGACACCACCAACCCCCGCCCCAAACTACACCACGAGTAGCACATACATCTCGTGTGCATCCAACGTAATGCGTAGAAATCGTCCGAGCAGTAGTAGGACTTCCGATTTGAGAATAGGACCCGAATTTGAAAGTAGAAACACTATAGGCTTGAAAATGTGCTGCAAGGGGGCGGATGCCACCAATCCCCCTCAAACGACACTGCTACCAGCATGGACACATCGTTCGCATCCAACAAAACACGAAGCAACCAGTTGTGCAGTCGTAGGACTCTCAGTTTGAGAATAGGATTCAAATTTGAAAGTAGGAACACTTAGGCTTGAAAACACGCCGCGAGGGGGCAGATGTCACCAACCCCTACCTCCAACCCCAATCGACACTGTGAGTGGCACGATCACCTCGTGGACGTCTAACTCAATATGCAGTAATCTGCTGCGCTATCGCGGGACTCCCTATTTGAGAATAGGACACGAATTTAAAAGTAGAAAGACTTAGGCTTGAAATCATGTCGCGAGGGTCCAGACACCACCAAACCCCTCCAAACGACACCGCGAGCACCACAAACACCTCGTACGTGTCCAACTTAACACGCAACAATCGATCGTGCAGTCGTAGAACTATCGGTTTGAGAATAGGACCCAATTTGAAAGAAAGAACACTTAGGCTTGAAAATGTGCCGCGAGGGGGCAGATGCCACCCCCCCAAAATAGAACCGCGAGTGGCATAAACACCCTGTGCACGTCCAATGTAACACGTAGCCACCAGCTGTGCAGTCATAAGACTCGCAGTTGTAGAATAGGACCCGAATAAAAATTAGGAACACTTTGGCTTGAAAATGTACCGGGGGGAAAGACCCTACCAATCCCTCCAAACGGCACCACGAGTGGCACGAACACCTCGTGCGTGTCCAACATAACACATAGCAACCAACAATATAGTTGTGGAACTCTCGATTTAAGAATATGACCTGGATTTAAAAATAGGAACACTTAGGGTTTAAAACGTGCTGTGAGGTGACCGACACTACTAACCCCTCCAAAAAATGGCACCACGGGTGGCATGAACACCTTCTGCGCATCCAATGTTACCTGTAAGAATGGGCCGTGTAGTTGCAGAACTCCCGATTTGAGAATAGGATCCAAATTTTAAAGTAGAAACACTTAGACTTTAAAACATATCGCGAGGGGGCGGACGCCAAAACCCTCCTCCGCCCCAAACAGTACCGCGAGCGACACGAACACCTCATGCACGTTGAATGTAACACGTAGTCTCAAGACTCCCGATTTGAGAATAGGACCTTGATTTAAAAGTAAGAACATTTAGGTTCGAAAACTTGTCATGAAGGGAAGAATGCCCCTCCCTCAAACGAAAACGTGGGTGTGTCCATCCCGGGTGGCGTCGGGGGAGGATCCCTCGAAAAGACTGTGCTGCGGTGTCGCACCCCTTTTTAAAAGGTGCTTCAGCCATCGTCGGAGTGGGGGTAAATGTGAAGCAATGGAGTCGCCATCCTATTTTTCATAAAACAGACAAAAGAACATGTTTTTACTTCGAGAGAGCGGCATCAAGGCTAAACTACTGCATACAAAACCAATAGTTCGAAGGTCCGGGGGCTAAGTTGCGAAATGGGAAGGTGTTAGGCACCCATCCGCCCTTTCGCTCTCTCATGGGCTAGTGATATTATTTTCCTTTATATCCCTGTGAAGTGTGTGTGTGTGTGTTTATATAATGGAGATCAGAATCCTTCAACTCGTACTATGGACAAGGTGGAGTGATGGAGTGAGGTTATCCATAGGAATGTTCCCAAAATGACATATATAGAAAATATGATTTGTGCGTTTATCACGATATTGATAGTTATTAGGAAATGACATTATGTGTTGGATGAAACGCAAACAAGCATGATATACATATATAAATATGAAAAATGAGATATTAGAAAATTAGGGAATTTGGGAAATTGATAAAATTGGAAATTTGAAAAAATTAGAAAGTTGGACTCGAGTCTCGGATTTTAATTCGAGACGCCTACGTAGCCTATAAAGGCATCAAAGTACACATAGTTTGAATGTAGCATAGGGGTGGGGTTTATCCCATAGATTCGAACAAAATTTTATTATATGTGCATGTGTAGAAAATGTGTTTTTTTGGTTTTGGAAAAAGTGTGATGGATAATTCCGTTCGGAATTTATGGGTATAACCCTATTTTATTTGTTGTTGGGATTTTTATAAAAAATAACGTATGTGAAATATACTAATAAAAGTGTGGATATTAATGTGTTTGAACTAAAGTAAGAACTAGATTATGAATCTAATGTATATTATGCAAGAACAAGGAATTTAAAGAGAGAGGGAAGGAATTGGATCTTCTTTGAAGCTTGATTTTTGATCTTGGATGAACTCCCTTATGTGTTGATGAATGTTGATGAAAGAGAAGGATATTTTACCAAATTGGGTATGAAAAGGATGGGAATGTATGCTTGAATGGAACTTCACATGAGGACCTTAGCTGATTTCGAGGGAATGTTGTTGAGATCACTAATGCTGATGGATCTCTTATCTTTTGGACTTAGGAGTGAGGTCATGGCCTCCTTATATAGGGTCAAGGGGTGCCGATCGACCTACCCCTGGGAGTTCCTATTTACAGGTGATCGTTGACACTGTGCCGATAGGCAGGGATATGAACCTGCCAATTGGCAGTCTCGTGCAGATATTTTTAGAAAAATAGTCATAGAACATAAGCCGTTGATTCGAATCGCGCACGCGGCATACCGTTAGAAAGGTACTTCAGAGACCTTCAAGAGTCCTTGGACCTCTCCCGAGTCTGGGAGTTGACTTTGGGTCAAATGTGGCTCGAAAGCTCTTGTTGGTCTTTTATACAGGAGATCGTTGGATGAAAACAGATCGTTCATCCTCATGGTAAGTCAAAATTGTTCACGGGGTGGATTGTTCGAAAGGTTAGGAGAGTTACTTCAACATTCCAAGGAGTTTCTCTCGATTCGAAAGGTTTACCTTGATCAATCGGGGCCCGGAAGCATTTGAGGATCTCTTGGAGTAAAATGAATCGTTCGTCCGTTCCGTAGGTCAAAATCGCGAATGGGGTGGACTGTTGGAAATTTTATACAGTGTACTTTGGAGATTCATTCAGTCTCGTTCGAGCTGAAGAGTTGACTTGGTGAAACGGACTCTGGATCAATTTCCAGGAGAAAACTGATTGTTCGTCCGAACAGTTATGCTATTTTGCGCAGGGGTAGACCGTTGGAAAGGTGTTTCAGTGCCCTTTGAGGATTCAAAGAGATTTTTCTCTGACGGTGAAGTTGATTGTGGTCAGTTCGGGGCTTGGAGTGCCCGGTGGCCTCCGAATTGATTTTCTGTAGTAAAATGGTTCGTTCGCCAGAACCGTTATGCCGATTCGTGCACGGGGTAGATCGTTGGAAAGGGTATTCAGAACCCTTCAAAGATTGAAAGATCTTTTTCTATGATGATAGAGTTGATGGGAGTCAAACGGGGCCCGGGTGTGCTCGATTTCCTCTAGATCGGTACTCGGAGTTCGACCAAGGGTTTATAGTGAGATGGGGAGGTGATAGGGAATTGAGGGGAGTCTTAGGGGGTTCTAGAATGTGGTGTCTATAGATCCCCTCAACGGGTGAACTTGGAACGAGTGATAGATGTCGAATAGATAACATATGATAGAGGTCAGTTCCGTGGGCCTAAGGGATGAGGATAACCGATTCAGAGGGTCGAGGTCGATGTTGAGAACCTAAGGGGATATTGGGGAGACCAATTTTGAGGACCTAAAGTAGGTGATGAGCAGGGAGGCGACCAATCCTACGGCCCGGGGTTAGTTCTAAGGATTTAAATTATAGTGACCAATTTTGTGGGTCGAAGCCAATTCTGCGGGGTTAAAATTGAGATGACCAATTCTGCGGGTCAAAGCTAATTCTACAAGATTAAGTAGAAATGACCAATTACGAGGGCTTATGTAGAAGTGACCAATTCTGGGGGTCGAAGAAAATTCTGTGGGCTTAAGTTAGGGTGACTAATTCTGAGGACCAAAGCCAATTCTGCGGACTTAGGTAGAAGTGATCGATTCTGAGGGTCGAAGCTAATTCTGCGAGCTTAAGGTAGACATGACCAATTATGCGAGTCAAATAAAATTCTAAGGGCTTAAGTAGAGATGACCAATTCTGCTGGTCAAAGCCAGTTCTTTGGGCTAAAGTAAAAGTGATCAATTCTGAGGATCGAAGCCAATTCTGTGGGTATAAGGTAGAGATGACCAATTATGCATGTCAAAGCCAATTCTGAGGACTTAAGATAGGGGTGACCAATTCTGCAGATCATAGCGAATTCTATGGGCTTAAGTAGTGATGACCAATTTTGCGAGCTTAAGTGGAAGAAACGAATTCTGCGGGTCGAAGCCAATTTGGATGGCTTAAGATAGGGGTGACCAATTATGCGGGTTAAAGCCAATTCTGTTGGCTTAAGTAGAATCAACCAATTATGTGGGTTAAAGCTAATTCTTCGGGCTTATGTTTCCTTTGCAAATTTGTGGACTTCACTGGGGATGTGTAATCTTTATTTGGGGAATTGGGGAAGCATTTGATTTTAGGTTTCGCCAGGGAAGAGGGAATGTTCTGAGGGTTTTTTTAGCTAGGGAATTTAGGGAATTTTGGAGTGTCCTCTGGAGACGTTGTTGGGGAGAATTGTTTTCTAGAATTCCACTGGGGATGTAAAAAAACATCTTTCTTAGTGAAAAAGGTTCTAAAATTAATTGGTAATTTTAGAAAATTTTCAGAGATTTTTTGGGATTTTTTGGTATTTTTTTGGACTTTTTGTACGAAACTTAAAAGAGGGTGCTGACCGGCATAGATGGAGGGGTACCAAAATGGCAGTGGAATGATCTTTTGGGGTACCTCGAGCAGGTGGAGGGTTATGCCGATCGGTGGGTGGTAGGGAGATGCCGATCGGCATGATCCTTAGCCTCCTATAAAAAGGGGCGGGTTCTCCTCATTTTTCACAACTTTCTGACTTCCTTTCTTTTGTAATTAACTTTTGCAATTCATTCTAACATTCGAAATGGTTGATTTCTCAAGCAGCACCACTCACACGGCATGGCTTAATGTTGACGATTGGGCAGGGTTGGAGTGGAGGGCTAGGGTACCCCTTGCATTAGGCAGCGGGAACTCATTTGACTCATTCGAGCCGTTGGTAGATGATCGAACTCTTCTGTATGAGACTTCACTTCATTATTCTTCTAGGGTGGTGAAACCTGGCGGGTATGTAAGTATTGAATGACCTTTGGTATTCTTTTCCTTTTTTCTTGACGAGATTGCTTTATTTCTTGAATTTGATTATGGTTTTCTTTGGTTCTTTGACAGTCTAACATCTCCATGTCGACTATACGTGCCTGAGGGACGAAGGGGTTAGGGATGTTTGGGAGGACGTTCCACCTGTGGTGTGATGGATGGTATCATCAGCCGGCTTCGGTAGGCTGGCGTCTATTTTGGATGAGACGCCCCTTTCCTCTATTATTCTGTGTGATATAGGGAGAGGTGGTGGGACATTAACCACACCTTCCATTTTGGCTTCGGGGAGATGATAGTAACTCCCATTGATGTGCATCATCTGCTGGGGCTGGACTGCAATGGTTTGCAGATTGAGGTGGATAGGATACTGAGGGTGACGTCAAAGGAGGTGACATCGGCATTAGGTGATGTGGGGACTCTTTCCCTTTTTCTTTGTTGAGAGAGTTGTTGTTAAGGAGGAGTATCATTGAGAGTGACATGCAGCAGGTGCGTCAGATGGCCCGTATGTTTATTCTGTTGGTGTTGTCCACTTGTGGTTTTTTGCCTTTTTGGGGATGTTTTTGAACATCCGTCTTTATGATTGGGGGAGCCTGACTTTGGCGACCCTTTATTATTCCCTTGATGCGTTCAATCGGTGCGTATCTTTTAGATGTATTTTTTATTTTTTGAATTTTTCCTTTATTAATTCACATTTTTCTTCATGCACATTATTCTTGATTTCTTAAATTTTGACCCTTTGCAGACGTGGTTTTATGAGGTGATTGGGTTAAACACCCAATTGATATCTTTTAAGGATAACTCTGTTGGGGACTTCTGCCAGATGTACCAGTGGTGGAAGTCCAACCAACAGTCAAAGAAGTCTCTCTCACTAGAGACGGTGCGTCAGGTCTTGAATGGCCTGACGAGCGAGTGGGTAAGCCTTCTTTTGTTTTGAGACTGTCCTTTACTTTGATGATTTTTTTTATCTATATTGATCTTTTTCTATTGGTAGGTATTTGCAGGTGACCTTTTATCCCTGAAGGACGACCATTCAACACAGTGGGTCGACTTGGATACATCCGCATATGTGGCATCCGCTGGCGCATGAGTTTGTCTATTCTTGGTACCTCGTGGAGAGGGTAGTTCGATAGATCGTGGAGGAAAAGGTTACGATGCTACCGGTAAATCCCCCTATGTTCATGAAGCGACTGCTGGAGATGTTAGAGGATGCCTGGGTGGCTGTGATGATGGGAGAGTCGTATTCATTGTATATGACACAATGGTGATGTATGACTACATGGATTTCGTGTCAAGTTAGCTGATGCCTCCTAGTATATAAGATGTGATGCCTCTCCTTCGAGCAGGCTCAAGTTGATAGGTGGGGTCCTCCCACAACATAGGTGGTGCATCCACGTCAACAGCGAGGTCGACGTTAAAGGCTTCTTTTGTGCAGCAACACTCGCCGGTTACAACATCCGAGTAGTTGATGGAGGGTCGATGCATTTATAGCATCATCCCAACACGATGGACCCGGTGGAGTTAGGCCTGATAAAGGAGGTCCTTCGACCTGAGGTATCCTTTATATTTCTTTGTCTTTTGATTTCCTGATTTCTTTCATTACCTCTGATTGATTTGATCTTTTCTATCTTACCTTGCAGCATATCAGTGTTTCCACTACTTGGCTGAAGGACATCAGGGGCTGGATATTTTTGGTGACTACCCATATTCGTGAGGTGTTTGTGGTCCCTTCTTTCTTGGTGCCGTCTGCCTCATTTGGGGAAGAGGGTCGGCACTGGAAGTGGTGGCACATCGTCTCGCTGCGGGGGGAAGAAGGCCCATCATAGGGATAGAGGATCTTAGAGGGAGAGAAGAGAGAGAAACAAAAAGAGAGAGAGAGAGAGACAGGGAGAGAGAGAAAGAAAGAAAATTGGGTTCGAGCTGAATCCTGTTATTTTTTTATTTTTCCTGCAAGATATCAATGTAACACAGAAAAATATATGCAAATAAAAATGAAGTTTTTATTAATTTCTATTTCAGTGGTTAATGCATATGTTCTTTTTACTTTGCTGCTGAGACCGTAAAAAGGGTTTGAAAATTTATTTGAGAAGGGTTTTACTTCAAAATGGGATAAGTAAAAGCATAAGGAAATTTGGAATTCCCTTAAGATAAAAATTATTTTTATTTGGTTTTTTATTTTTACAAAAAAGGAAAAAAGGGAATTTTCTCAAAATAGGGGGGTGCCGATCGGTATGACCCTTGTCCTGCCCATCGGCATATCAGTCTAGTCCAATCAACCCAAGGCTTTGATTTCACTTGTTTGGTACTTGGTAGGGTAATCATCCCTCCGATTTCTGCAGGTTTATTTGTCTTGGTTTGCTGATTTTTAAGTATAAATAGGGTAGTAGATGGGGTTTTTCTCATCACACTTTCATTTCATTTCTTTCTCACATTCTTACTTGCTTATTATCTCTTAGTTTTGAAAGATGGATCTCCCTAGTAGAATTGAGTTCGCCAACTACCTCGAAGCCTTGGAGGCGATGTGTTATTACAATGTTGATAATGACACCTTCCACATGTGGTGAGTCTCTTTGTGGCGTAACCGTCCCATTGAGCGAAACATGCTGATGGCGGAAATCGAGTTCTAGTATCTCGAGGATCACATCTTTCATTTTGGGTTGGATGAAATTTGATCTGCCTACGAGGAATTTTCTACCATGTTGGAGATAAATCCAAGCGTTACTCGGCTTTGCCTGAGTTTTTCCATTCTCCCAGGGAATTATTGGATGGACTTATTTAAATCTCACCTTCGGCATCCAGGCCATTGGATACGGGAGGAATGATTTCTCTTTCGATGGTGCTGCGATCTGTGCATTCACAGGATGTGGGCGATGCTGACTATGCTTGGGATGTCATTCTGAGTCGGTTTTCAAAAGTGTTTTTGGTAAGTGGGGAAACTCTAGTGGACCCCCAACTTGCGGCTATCATTACCTAGATGTTGTACCGTCACAATTTTGCGACGGTGATACTGCCGGAGACTTTCAATGGACTGGATGCCTGGCGGAAGGGTTGTTCTGACTTTATGAGAGGGATCCCCTGATGCTATTTATGTGGTTGTCCGAGAGATTCCGCATAGTGGTCCTACCTGAGTATCTGTTATCGGCGGTTCCAAACTTCTTCTTGAGCAATTTCATTAGTGTTGGCCAGAACATTGAGAGCTGGGAGAACTGGTTCGTAGAGCAAGGGGCTCTAAGCCTGCACTGGTCAGTGCCTTGGTGGGGGGAGATGCTGCCCATTATAGAACTCGGTGAGTACTAATATGTCTGTTTAGTAGGCCTCATGTAGACCTCTTTATACTTTCCGTAGCGGTTGCTATGCCAATTGGGTTGGGATCAAATTGTGCCACTGCGAACACTAGATTTCTTTCCTGTGGAGGACCTAATGAACCGTATGCACATGTGGCTTGGATCTTTGTGGGAGAATAGCCATCCGTCGACCCATCCTTCCTAGTCTTCTTGGTGAGTCTCGCATGTCTCGGGAGACTACATGAAATGTCTATGGAGAAGAGTGGTTGCCAAAACGGTGGCTGTGGAGACTGGGAAAATATGGTTTGCCATTTTTAACACCATAGAGGGAGGTGTTGTGGTTTTCCCTAGGTTGGTCTCGGCTTATCTCTTAATGGAGCGTCAGCGGCATTCCCTCCAGGCAGGGGAGGTTTGGGGACCCCCGAATATGGGTGATGGAGGTAGTTCTTCTAGAAATTGTGGGTAGAATTTGTTAGGCTTTTATATGGTGTTTGGTTTTGTTTGTGGCTATTTTGGTTGTACTGTGTGAGAATTTTAGGAGTAGTGTGGCTTGGGTTTATCTCGGTTTTTTAGGAAGGTAGATGTAGGCTGGCAAGGGAAGTCGTTTGTTTTCTTACACCGATGTAATTGTACCAAAATTTTGAATAATGAAATAAAGAAGTTTTTGATTATCTAGTTGTGCCTCTTGATGACTTTTGCATTTTGAATTATTTATACCAATCACTGATCCATACATAATCCTTTTATTTACGTATCTGTTAAAATGAACTATCGTTCTCAGGGATAAGAAAAGAATAACATTTTGTGAAAAAGAAGGGGGTCGTGCTCATGTAAGGCGGATGAGATGCCTACATACCTCTGAGGGTTTTGAAAATTTTCTAAAATTCTTTTTTTGAAAAAAAAGGTTTTTAGAGGATCAGGCCCCACGTAGTTATGAGTAGGGGGAAATGAGGAGTTTATTTTTTATTTATTTTTATTTAGAATATAAGGGAGGTGAGAAGAGTCGTAGCGCACCGAGATTTAAAACTAGTGGTAGAATTTCTTAAGACGGTCCAGGTTAACTGGATGCTCCATTTCTCATCCATCAAGGTCGGTGAGCATAGCGGCACCGTCGGATAGGATCTTCTTCACAATGTAGGGGACACTCTAACTAGGTTTGAATTTCCCTCTCGGGTCACAGATAGGCTCTAATATTTATTTGAGGAATAAGTCTCCTTCTTTGACACCACGGTCCTTGACTCTCTTGTTGAATGATTGCGCTATACGGCAATGGTACCCTTGTATGTGATATAGAGACTTTAGCCTCCTTTCTTCCAAGAGGGACATCTCGTCGAGACGGCTTTGGTGCCAGTCTTCCTCGCTGACTTTACTTTCAAGCATGAAGCCTACCGTAGGGATTTATAGCTCCGTGGGTTGGTATACTTCCATGCCATAGACTAGGGAGTAAGGGGTAGACCCACTAGAGGTTCAAACTAAAGCGCGGTATCCCCAGAGGGTGTAAGGGATCCGTTCGGCCCAATCTTGATAACTTTTGGTCATCTTACTGATAATGGATTTAAGGTTCTTATTGGCTGCTTCGACTGCTCCATTGGTTTGAGGTCGGTATAGAGAAGATTTTTGTCTCTAAATTCCATACTCGTTGACCAACTCTCTAACTTCTGCCTCGAAGTGTAACCCTTTGTCTGATACCAGCTTGTGCCGGACCCCGTATCGGTAAATGATGTTTTTCTTAATGAACTTGGCCACTTTCTTGGCATTCAGGACTGCAAATGGCTCAATTTCGACCCATTTAATGAAGTAGTCAATGGAGACTAGGATGAACTCATGTCTGTTAGAGTCTTTGGGCATTACCTTCCCTATGATGTCGATGCCCCATGTGGAGAACAACCAATGAGAGGTCATGTTGTACAATTCCCGCGGGGGGTAAGTGCTATAGGTTGGAAAACTGCTGGCATTTTAGGCATCTTCGAACATACACTATGCAATCCTGAACCATTGTAGTCCAATAGTAACCTTATTAGATGACCTTCTTGGAGAGCATATGGCCATTCATATGGTGTCCGCACTCCCCGCGACATCATTTTTTTAATGTTAGCCCCTGCGATGCAGTGCAAATGGGTTCCATCGAAGTTTCTCTTGAATAATACTTTATCACAGATAATGTACAGGTAGCCAGTCTACGGAGGGTTGCTCAGTCTTTCTTATCAGAACCTTAGGGATACCTACCATATTTAAGGAGGCACCAAATATCATAGTACCAACAGTTGGTTATCTCTGGATCTTCCTCTGTGATGAGATCAATGTGGTAGCAATGGGTTGGTTTTTCTTGCTTTTGGACAAGGAAAGGGACCATGGTTATTCCCTCGAGCATGTAAATCATGGAGGCTAAGGTAGCAAGGGAATTGGCTAGATTATTCTTCGCTCGGGGTAGGTAGTTGAAGGTGATTTCTTGGGATTAGGAAGCTAGCTCTTCAATGTGGTCATGGAAGGTAAAGAGTTTCTCATCATTGACTTTCCATTTTTTGAGTACTTGACCGATGATTAGGGATGAATTCCCGTAGACATCTAGGTATCAAATTCCTTTATTAGGGGTAACTTTGAGGCCTACCCTGCATGCCTCATTTTAATCATGTTGTTGGTGCAAGGAAAATCCATCTTGATGGCAATGGGAGTGTGAGAGTAATCAGGGGAAATTTGAAGTATCCCAATGCTATACCCTTTCTTGTTGGCAGCACCATCGAAAAATATTTTCCATCGAAGGTCTTCTTAGGAGGTACAAAGGATATTCTCATTCGAGAACTCAAAGATCCAGACATCGTCCTCTTCTATGGGGTAGTTAGCAAGGTAGTTAGAGATGGATCTTCCTTTCATGGCTTTTTACGTGACAAAAATATCAAATTCAGCTAAGAGCATCAACTAATGGACCATTCGGCTAGACAGGGCAGGTTTCTCAAGAAAGTACTTGATAGGATCCATTCGGGATACAAGTTTGATGGGAAAGGTGAGCATGTAGTGCCATATCTTTTGGGTAACCCAGACAAGAGCGACATATGCTTTCTCCAAGGTAGTGTAGTTAACTTTGTACCCAACCAACTTATGACTGGCATAGTAGATGGGTCTCTCTTTGCGAGTTTCGTCAAGGTATTAGGCTAGTAAAGCCCCAACGATTGTATCGGTTATGGTTAGGTATAGGATTAAGGAAATACCAAGATCGATTGGCATGAGTACCAGAGGTTGGTTTAGGGATTGATTGATTCAGTTAAAGGATTCTTGGCAAGCTTCGTTCCAAACCTTGGTTAAATCTTTTTGCTAGGAGTTTGAAGATGGGTTCATAGATGGAAGTCAACTAGCCAATGAACCAGCTGATGTACTATAATTTCCCTCGAAATCCCTAAACTTCCTTCTCCATTTCGAGTGGTGGCATCTCAAGTATGGATTTCAACTTGGCAGGATCTGCTTCTATCCCTTTCTCACTAACTATGAATCCCAAGATTTTTCCTTTGGTAACACCGAAGACATATTTCTGTGGTTTAATTCGCATCTGGAACTGTCACAGTCGCTCGAAGAACTTTCGGAGAGTGGGAACATGACCCTCCCTAGTTTTGGACTTAATAATCATGTCGTCTACGTAGACCTCGACTTCCTTGTGTATCAGGTCATGCAAAATGGTTGTGGCAACCCTCTAGTAGGTTGACCCCGCATTGTTTTAGACCAAATGGCATGACAGTGTGGGAAAAGGTTCCCCAAGGGGTGATGAATGCGATTTTCTCTTGGTGATCGGGGTGCATCTTGATCTGGTTATTGTAATACTCCGTAATTTTTATGACTTTTAAAATGGGATATATTTTAAATTAATGGATTAATTGGATTTTTATTATTAATTAATTCATTTGGGTTTTATCCGAATTGTGGATATTAAAATGGATGATTCTGAATATTACTTTAACATATTTAGGTAATATATGAATGTGATGTTATTGATATGACAGTGTGATATAAAATCGGTAATTTGAATTTTTAGTCAGACGCGGTATGTGACGTGTCGGGACTAATTTATTAAATTAAAAAGGAAATTTATTTTCTATCGACCTTATTGTCATTTCGACTGCGTCGTTGCGTCCGGAAGGTTCGAAATAGTCAGAAAAGTCTATTTGGATGTTAATTTTGAGTCTCGGGTCATTTGAAAATAAATAGACAACTCGAAAGGGCATTTTGGTCATTTTTCTAGGGGGGATGAATAGTGATTTCGGATTTTGTCCTATTATAAGTATTGGTAGATTAAGTGTATGTGGGTTATTCATCTCCCCTACATCAAATAGAGAAGTCATCTTCCCAGAGAGAGTGAAAGGGTACTTGGGAAGGGAAAAGCCTACTTGGGAAGGAGAAGAACAAGAACCAAGGTTCACCACCACCAACCACCACCGGAGGTTGACCGGAGAAGGGACAACCAACTGAGATATACTACACCAAAGGATCAGACCTTCAGTAAAGGCAAGTGTTTGAATAGTATGAAAAGAGAAGATTATTCATGTTTGGAAGAAATAATGGAGTATTAAATGGATTTTTGGAAACTAGAATGATATAGGAATTAAACTCATGTTTTAGGTTGATAATAATCCACGAAATAGTCATGAACCTGTTGAAGAAATTATGAAAACCATTGATGTGTTCTTGAATATGATATGTTGAAAATTTTCTGGAAATAAGGAGATAAACATGATTTTTAATCCAATCCCTTGATGATCCTAAGATGTTTAGAGTACTGGAAATCGTTCATATATGTTGACATATCATGTAGTAATAATTATAACTCATTTTGGAGGTTAATATGAAGGATAGAATGAATAAAAATGGTGAAACCCGTAGTTGCTGAAATGCAGAAAAACCAGGCTATGACCTGAGGGATCGATCGATCGACCCCTGGCTTCGATCGATCGACCTCCCCAGAATATGTAAAGTTGATTCTTTTTAAATGTTGATTCTTATCCCAAACCTTTTGTGGATCTTTGGTGATTATTATTTGGATATTATGGGACTTATAAAATATCAGTAAACCCTTGATAAGATTTGAATTAATTTGATTTGGATTCAAGTGATTAAAATGATGAAAATTATATTGAATGGAATTTCGGTTGCTAGATTCATTTGTTAAATTCCAAATGGAGATGTATGAGGATTAAAGATAGGACCAGTAGGGGTGATTGAATATAATATCTGGGTATCCTTAAGTTTACAAGAGGGTTTAATCCTAAGTGAAAGAAGATGTGTTTATAAGAGATTCGAAACTATCGGTTATAACCTTAATTAAAAGGAGAACTAAACTCGTAGTAATTCGGGAGAAATGATGTTATGGACCAGTAGGATATTAGTGACTTCTTACTGAATATATGTTGAGGAAAAACCTATTTGAATCTTGTGTATTGAGTGAGGGTAGCCTTAGGGTTACAATTTGAACATCAAGGACTGAGTTTAAGCTCATTATTGATTTCGCAAGGACGGAGTGTAATACAAGAGCGTAGTGGTATGTCTCCTGGATAGAGATGGGAGTTTAGAATACATTTGGTTAAAAGAGGGTATGAGGTTATCCCGATCGCGTATTTGAACTTGACGGACCTCCATGTTCGGCAAGTTAAGTAGTAGTGTATTGGAGGGGTTCCTTGTTTGGATTTCTCTTTGCGAGACACTCCGCGCATGAACCTTAACGACGTTGGGAGTGGAGAGATGTTATAGGATGCGAGGATAATTAAATTATGAAGTAAAGATATGATATTTTATTATGTGGAATTTAAAAGAGATAAAATGCTACGTATGGGAATTATCGAAGGGTAGTGATATTACCTTATTGATATTATATTATAGGTATGATAATACCTATTTGATTGATTGATGATTTACGTGTATGACATACCTAGCTTACTTGCTATCGGTGGGAGGTTTGCGCGTGAGGGCATTCATATCCTGATGAATCCATGGGATCTTTGATTTGTCTAACGAGAACATAGGTCTATGAAAGACTTATCGGGGAGTTGATAAGTCCGCTGACTGTGGGTACGTAGGTATGTGCGTGACCCATGGATACGAGAACTATGTTCGCCTCCAATGTTTGTGTTATTGTTTATGGTTTGAGGAATCCTTACCGAACCTTTTGTCCACTATTCGGCGACCATCGATGATGGGACATGATAGCAGAGTAATGCATTGCACCGCAGCTGTGACTCGGGGTGCCGTATTATATATGAATATATATATATGAATATATATATATATATATATATATATATATATATATATATATGTAATGAATTAAATGAATGAATGGATATTTATTATGGTTAAATCTATCTACGGTGATAATTTTAGATAACGGGGAATTGAGAAAAGAATGGAATTAAGTTAATGAATGTTTATTCTTATAGAATTGAAAAGCTTAATTCATATTAACGAGAAATGATTCATGTTAATGAGAAACGATTCATATAAATGAAAAATGTATAAGAATGATTATATAACGTATGGTATGGGACATACGGGGTTATGATATGGGAATGGAATCATATGATGGAAATTAGTATTGAGGAACCATTAACTAGGAGGTTAATAGGAAACGTTAAGCGTGCACTCTAGTTGAGAGGTGAGAATAGCAAGTGAGAGTTGGATCTAACATGTACATAATAAATGCTTTATTGCACTTGTTAAATACTTGCTGTTTTAAAAATCATCTACACATTCGGGCTCTGACCCGTTTCCTTGCATATTTTCTTTTCTATTGTATCTTCTATATCAGGTGTCCAGCAACAGGGATGCCAACCTTAGCGGATTATGACAGGCTATGGATTTATGGAGTTTTGCTTAGGCGCCTATCATCTTTTGATTCACAGTATTCTTAGTTAGGGCATGTCGCCCAAATGATTTCAGTTATCTTTTCTATCGAGGTCAAATACTATTGTATTCGGGTCTTTTTAATACAGTTGTTACTGATGGGATTACTGTAATGGATTAATATTGTTTGGGAATGTTTATTCCAATTACATTTAAATTCTTTTGTGTTATTTATTGTGTTATCAGTGTTGTAGAATAAAATGTGTAGTGTTATTCTAAAAAAAAAATGGGTTTGTTGAAATTTAAATTTGAAAAGTTTTTTTAACACCAGCTTAATTGGGTATTAGGTGAGTTGTAAATGTTTTCGACAGTGATGCTAAGAATGAGCCAACTGTATATTCTATTTTAATTTGGTATGGGACTGGCCACCTAGTATTTAATTAGGCGGGGTGTTACAGTTATATCCAAAAACCCCATCAACGAATGACTTGAGAGCGTGACTATCCGTATTGTCCATAATCATGTCGATGTTGGGTACTGGGTAATCATACTTTGGAGTGGCCTTGTTCAAGTCTCGATAGTCGACACACATGTGAATCTTCCCTCCTGATTTTGGCACGGGTACGATATTGGCTAGCCATATGGGATATTCGATCACACGAATGAAGCCCATGTTCAGTTGTTTGACTATTTCTTCTTTAACTTTGAGCGACCATTTGATGCGGAGATTTCGTAGTTTCTGTTTGACCATTTTCATTTGGGGAGAGTTAGAATCTCGTGT
This sequence comes from Sambucus nigra, assembly GCA_949130495.1. Taxonomy (NCBI): domain Eukaryota; kingdom Viridiplantae; phylum Streptophyta; class Magnoliopsida; order Dipsacales; family Adoxaceae; genus Sambucus; species Sambucus nigra. The sequence continues at coordinate 618,537,119 of OX422211.1, read as the reverse complement.
TGATCTATCTCAGGGTCAATACCAGGCATATCATCGTAGGACCATGCGAAGACATCTATAAATTCCTTTAGTAATTCCTTTAATTATGTGCACTCATGCTCATTAAGGGTGGCTCCTCTCCTAATCTTGCTAGTTGGCTACTAGAATCGAGATTAATAACAATAATTTCATCTTCATTAACTTGAACGCAGTTATGTTGTCTATTATTAACCTTATTTAGATCAGTTGAGAATTCTTCATTTGCAAAATCATCAACATCAAGATTTTGATTAGAATCAAGACAATTAATGTAAGACACAACAAGATACTCAAAATCTTTGTTTATTTCATTGACAGGAAAAATAACATTGAGGACCTCATCAAAGGAGGTTTTTATTACATCAGAGTAAGGAGGAATAACCAATAAAGGGGAAATGGGATAAACATTAGGATTAGGTTGAATATCAGTCGGTGGCACTGGACAACATGCTAGTTAAGGAGGGGTACATCAGCAGCTTTGATCAGATGAGATGGATCTGACAAGGTAGCCCCTGAGTGGACCATGTAAAGTGTTAGCCCAGTGTCTTTAAATTGAAAGAATCCTCGGAGTCACTTTCCTCAAAGTCTTCGGTATCCTCAGTGAGCAGTTGTACATGGCACTGGGAACTCTCGGCCCATAGGTAGTTGTCTTGAAAGAAGATCTCCATTCTTGGTGTCATATTTTTATTGGCATGGTCATCCCATGGTCTGGGGAAGCCGCAAAAGGGGAAATCTTTACCCTTCCTGATGAATCTTCTGTTTAGGTAATCTCCCGAGACAGTTTTGGCGCATCCTAACCTCCTCTTCAATCAAGCTTGATGGATCATTCTGAGTTCTTCTTCTGACGATTGATAGCCAAAGCCACAGGGTGGAAAGGCCTTCTTCAACACAATATTATCTTTTTCCTTATTGTCTTTTTCCTAGCCCTAGTTCGGGAATGAAGTGCATGTTCTTGGACATCTGGATTACATTGACGTTTCCATAGGGGTTATATTCTCGATGATCCTTGTATTTGAAATCATTCCTTACTGGGATTAGAAGTAGTTCAACTCGAAAACCTAAAAAAAGCATATCATTTGTCCCGTGTTGTATTTCAAGTACTAGATTACTGGAGCTGACATTCTCATTATTGTCGTCGTCACCCAAGATAATGATAACTTGTCCATTAGTGAAGAACTTTAATTTTTAAGGAAGGGAATAAGACACCCCTTTGATGCTATGGAGCCACGGTCGTTCGAGTAGCAGATTGAAACAGTCTGGGATGTCAATGTCTTGTAATTCCACAATGGGGTTTATAGGGCCAACCCCTATTGTAAGCTTGATAGATCCCATTACTTCTCAACGGGTGTTATTGTAAGAACGTACAATAGCAGAGGTTAGAGCGAGGTTGCTTACTTTCAATCCCAGATAATTTAGAGTTCTTAACGGGCAAACGTTCAGAGCTGATTCGTTATCGAAGAGAGAGAGGGGGATGGTTTTTTCCATTACTTCAACAGAGATGTTAAGATTAAGATTGTGGTTGGGACCAGTCTTGGGGATTTCTTCTGTAGAAAACGAGAGCATTCGAGTAGAGGTAAAGGATCTGACTAGGTTCACCGCTTCTTTTGGCGTGGTTGAGGGAGGAAAAATAGGTCCCGTGTGTAGCTTGATTAGGGCATTTCGGTGCAGTTGGGAAGACATAAAAATACACCATAAAGTGATGTTGGATTGAGTTTTCTTCAGTTGATCGATGACCCTAATTTCTTCGAGAGTCATTTCTGGCATAGGGAGATTCTCAACACCCTCCCCTTTATTGCTTGCTGATGGTTGTAGGCTTGGGATTTGGTAATGTTCTCCTGACCTGGTCAAGTGGTGCACAAAAGAAGAGAAAAATAGAAGTCCTATTTCTTCATCGATATCGAGTTTTTTAGCCACCATGTTGACTTCTCCTAGCATCTCCTCGAATGATATCATCCTGCATATGTTGGCTATCAAACTAGTCTTTTCTGAATCTTGCTCTTCATCTGAATCTTCAAACTCATCCCCCATCCGGTGGCAACGATATTATCTTTCCATGCAAAGTCAATGCACTCCACAACTTCTACAGCCTCTTCGTATAATTCCTCCCATTTTCCAGGGAAATGCAGAATTGAAGGGACCAGGCGCCCGTGTAATTTCACAGCATTGAGTAGGTCGAGTACAATACAAATATCACCAGTCTATCGAAATAAATTTTTGTATGATCTGGACCATGTCATCTAGACTGACTTTGTCGATTGGCTCCACCTAGTTTTCTGACTCTCATGCCCATTTTCAATCTTCTAAGAATAACCCACTAAATCTCTAACAATCGACGATCATTTGCGAGGGCAATTTTAACCCGATCTTTAAGAGTTGGTTCAGCACTTGGGACAATTCCGTATCTTTACCTTCAGAATGGGTGCGGACATCGATGCATGCTCTGGTGAGGAGGGATAAGGCTTGATCGACAAAGGTGGTAGGGTGTAAGAGGAAATATGGGCATAGTTGGAGAGATTTAGGAGAGTATATGGGTATGACTGGTGATTTACTCGACATAATTTGGGTGGATGGGGCGAATTCTGACTCTTCTTCTAGGAAGATGGCATTTGCATGATTCGGGAGTAGATTATGGGTAGTGTTTGATTTGGTATTAGCTAGTGGGGCGATGACACCTTGGTCAATCAGACCTTGAATCACATTTCGGAGATGGAAACATTGGTCAGTGGTATGGCTAGCAGTTTGATGAAATTCGCAATGGGCATCATGTTTAGAGTTTTTCAGAAGCGGGTTTGATAATGGACGGGGTTCAAATGGTTTGATAAGGTTTCGGATCAAGAGGTCCAGTAGACATTGGAGAGTGGAGCGTGAAGCTTGGTGTATTCCTTTCGGACTGGGTTTGGGTGACTTTCTGGTGCCCATGAAGAGGCAAGCTGAGAGATGTTGTTGATGGTAGAAATCATGGTACTAGTAGGTTTCTCAAATTTTCTAGGAACAAATTGTCCAGAAGTTTTCTTCGGTTCAACTTCTGTCTTGGTAAGACTTTCTTCGATCTCCATTCCTTCTTCGAAATGAGGGCTCATAAATGAGGGTAATACTGTCCTCCCATCGTTGCTCAGATACAGGGGAAGAATTTCTTCTTCACAATGCTGACTTTCTCCTCTTCGAAATGCCAATTAGTCATGGTGGCTGTTTTATCTATACACCTTGCTATAAAGTTACTGACTGACTCCTCGAGATTTTTCTTGAGCAACTCTAAATCACGACGAGTAACCTCTAAATCCTAGTTGTACTTGTACTGTGACATGAACTCGCGGGCAATATCTTCACAAATGCGGATTCTGGACTCTTCGAGAGATAAGAACCAATGGAGAGCACTATCCTTAAAGGTCTGTTGGAATATTTGGGCCATTATTTCCTCAAATGACCCTAGGAGAGTCATCGCTCGGTGATAACTGCGGAGATGAACAATTGGAGGTCCACTACCCATGAATTTCTTGATGTTGGGCATCTTGAACTTTTTTGATAACTTGGCTTTAGGATATGGAGATATGTGGATGTAGTCCATGTAATTCCCAGAGAGTCAGAATTGGTCAAATTTCTTGGTCAACATATTGAGGTCTTCCTTGACTTTGTTTAATTATTCCTCCTTCTGATCAATGGTCACAGGTAATTTATCCCCTGGTTAGGTAAGGTTCGACATAGGGAGCTGGGCTAGCGGCGACCCATTAGCAGGAGGAGCACGTGGAGCATGCTGGTATTCATCAGGAAGCCAAATAGGATTAGGTGCAGGCGAACCCATAGCACGAGGGAAGAGGACCTTGGGCTCTTCAGGAATATGGACCCGATTTTGTTGCATCTCATGAAATTCGATTTGAAGGTTGTCAATCTTGGCCATAAGTAGAGATAGAACTGTTAACAAATTCGGCTACACATTCGGTACTTAATCTGTGTTCTCCATGGAAAGTGGATGAATTATGAACTAGGAGGAAGTGAGGGGATTGACAGAGCCTGAGGGTGGTTCGACTGAAGACCGAAGTCAATAGAGAGCCAAGCCAAGGGTATACGATCGACCTGATAAGGAGAAAAATTGGGATTTATTTTCAAAAAAGAAAAAAGGGAAATTTGTTATTTTTATAAAATGAGGAAAATGTTTTTGACATTCTTGGAAAATATGAGGACAAAAATGTTTTTTTTTCTGGAGGAAAAGAAAATGTTTTGGGTATTTTTGATAAAAGGGGAAAACTGTTTTTGGACACTTTTGGAAAGAGAGAGGAAAAGATGAGAGACGGGTCTCATCATGATTATTATGTTTATTAGGTTCTCACTTGTATTAAGTTTGCCTAGATACAAAAAAGAAATTCCGAATGGGACCTGAGCCTAGAAAAACTGGGTTTGCATTATATGTGAAAACTATGGTTGGACTTGTTACCAGGCTCACGGGCAATGCCCTGTGCAAAAATTAGCATGTCAACCCATCATTTCGACAGAGTTTTGGGTAGAAACCAACAATATAATATGTGTGTCCTAAGCTTGACACCTATATGCGGGTATGCAGTTATTGGGTTAATTGGAAGGTGTTCCCTGCTTTGGCGTGACTTCCATGATACACGTCTTGCTTTTGAGGGCAATCGGTACGTATGGACAGGCTATTCGATACACCTGAGTGTACATGAATTGGATCACTATATACCTCATGGGGACGGTACGTGTTAGAGAGAATTCGATATACTCGACATAGGTGAATGAGTTCCCTGCGATATACCTCCTATTATGACTTCGTTCAAGTGGTACGATGCAGGGAAACCTTTCGATATATGCCGAAGGTACTACTTGGCTAATGGAAGGTGAGAGTCATATCGCTTAGGCTAACTATGACCTTTCGAACCAACGCCCATCATGAAGTGACTCCCTAGTTACGGGACAAAATTTGGTCAATAGCAATGCTTTTTGGTGATGTTGTGTGTATCATGCATGATTCTTTGATTAGTATCTTATGGTGAGAGTATCTTTCTTGATCATGCCCAACCGAGAATAAGGTACAAGTATAAATAGCAGAGCGATACTAAGTACAGATAATAAGTGAGAGTGGGTGATGTGTAATTATCTACAAGTGAGTGTGTGATGAGCATAAGTAGAGGTGTGTGTTAGTGGCACCTAAGCTTGGATTTCGATGTGGTGTGTGCAGAATGTGGATATACGTGATCCTAGATGCAAGTGGTGTGAAGTGTACATGGAAAATTTCTACAAGTGTGTGAATAGTGGCATAAGCATGAGGTACATATGTACAGGGAATAATAAGGGGAACATGAAAATAGGGGGATATACAAGAAAATAAAACACCCATGAAAACATAGTCTAGCTCTCTTAAAAAATAGTCCTAAGCGGAGTTGCCACTTTGGCCATCCTCAGAAGCGTCAGGGGAGGATCCCTCGAAAAGACTGCATCGCGGCCTCGCACCCCTCTTTGGAAGGTGCTTCGGCCATCGCCGTAGTGGGGGTAAATGTGAAGAGATGGATTCGCCGGCCTATTTTTCCAAAACAGGCAAAAGAACATGTTTCCACATCGAGAGAGCGACATCAAGGACAAAATGATGCATATGAAATCAATAGTTCGAAGGTTCAAGGGCTAAGTTACGGAATGGGAAGGTGTTAGGCACCCATCCCGCCCTTTCGATTTCTCATGGGCTAGTGCTATTATTTTCCTTTATATCCCCGTGAAATGTGTGTTAATTTTTATATAATGGAGATCGGAATCATTCAAATCATACCATGGGCAAGGTAGGGTGAGGTCATCCATAGGAATGTTCTAAAAATGACATATATAGAAAATATGATTTGTGCATTTATCACGATATTGATCGTTATTTGGAAATGACAAAATGTGTTGGATGAAACGAAAACAAGCATGATATACATATATAAATATGAAAATTGGAGATTTTAAAAATTAAGGAATTTGAGAAATTGAGAAAATTGGAAAGTTGGACTCGAGTTTTGAATTTTAATCTGAGATGCCTACGTAGTCTATAAAGGCATCAAAGTCCACGTAGTTTGAATGTAGCATAAGGGAGGGGTTTATCCCATAGATTCGAACGTAATTTTGTAATATGTGTACGTGTAGAAAATGTTTTTTTTTGGTTTTGGAAAAAGTGTGATGGATAGTTCCGTTTGGAATTTACCGGTATAACCCTATATTATTTAATTTTGGGATTTTTATATAAATTAAACATGTGCAATATACTAATAAAAGTGGAGATATTAATATGTAGGAACTAAAGTAAGAACTAGATTATGAATCTAAAGTATATTATGCAAAAATAAGGAATTTAAAGAAAAAGCGAAGGAATTAGACCTTCTTTGAAACTTGATATTTTATCTTGGATGAACTCCCTTGTGTGTTTATTAATGGAAAGGATATTTCACCAAATTGGGTATGAAAAGGGTAGGAATGTATGCTTGAATGGAACTTCACATGAGGAACTTCACTGATTTCGAGGGAATGTTGCCAAGATCACTGACACTGATGGATCTCTTGTCTTTTGGTCTTGGGAGTGAGGTCATGGCCTCCTTTTATAGGGTCAGGGGGTAACGATTAGCCTACACCAGGTAGTGCCTATCGACAGGTGATCCTTGACATTGTGCTGTTAGGCAGGGATTTGGACCTGCCAATTGATAGTCTCGTGCAAAGTTTTCTGAAAAATGGTCGTAGAACGCAAACTGTTGATCCGAATCACGCACGGGGCATACCATTAGAAAGGTACTTAAGATACCTTCAAGAGTCTTTTGGACTGCTCCAAGTCCGGGAGTTTACTTTCAGTCAAATGTGGCTCGAAAGCGCGCGTCAGTCTTTTGGACGGAAGATCGTCGGACGGAAATGGATCGTTCATCCACATGGTTAGATAGAATATCGCACGGGGTGGAATGTTGGAATGGTTAGGAGATGAAATTCGACACCCTAAAAAGTTTTGCTAAGTTCGGAAGGTTTACCTTGGTCAATTGGGGCCTGCAAGCGCCCGGGGGCCATGCACAACTCTGACCTACGTTCGACCGTACCGTGGGTGAAAATAGCGCATGGGGCAGACTGTTGGAAAATGTATTAAGTTACCTTCGTATATTCTTATAGTCTAATTCAATTTGAAGAGTTGACTTTGGTCAAACGGAGCATGGGAGTGCCCGGTGGGCTCCGGATCGATTTTAGGGGAAAAACTAATTGTTCGCCCAAACGGTTATGATGTTTCATGCATGGGGTGGAACGTTGGAAAGGGGTCCCTTTTAAGATTCAAAGAGCTTTCACTCTGATGGTGAAGTTAATTGGCATCAATTCAGGGCTCGGGAGTGCCCGGTGGCCTTCGAATCGATTTTCTATAGTAAAATGGTCCATTCGTCCGAACCGTTATGACGATTTGCGCACGGGGTAGACCATTAGAAAGTGTATTCAAATCCCTTCAAAGATTCAATAAGATTTTTCTCTGATGATTGAGTTAACCTGAGTCAAAGGGGATCGAGGGCACCTGATGTCTTCTAGATCAGTACTCGGAGTGCGACCTAGGGTTTGCAGTGAGACGGCGAGGTGATAGGGACCTAAGGGGAAAATTTAGGGGTCCTAGAATGTGGTTTCTATAGCGGGTGGTATGAACACTTCATGTGCATCAAACGTAACATGTAGCAACTGACCGCGCAATTGCGGAACTCTAGGTTTGAGAATATGATCCAAATATGGAAGTAGGAAAACACGGGCTTGAAATGTGAAGCGAGGGGTGGACACTACCAACCCCGCCATAACGGCACCATCAAAAAGATAATTTTGTTTATTTTTAATGTTTAAATGAAATCCAAAGGATGATTTTCGTTGTTCCTTTTTGATGGTGGATATTGATCTATTTTGTGTTTTCTTGATCAATCCATGTGATGCAATCTCAACCAATGGGAGTGGCTTGCTTTGTCCACACGATTTGACCACGTGTGGATAGTCGACTATTGTTACTTGTTTTGCCAATTTTATCCCTCCCGTTGACCTTGGTTTTTACGAATGCATCCCTTGTGCTTACTTTTACTCTTTTACCCTTGAGTGCCCTGGCTAAAGATGTTTATGCCATTTCATTTGTTGGTATTTGCATTTATACCTTTCTGGTTCTCTAACTTTCTACCTCCTCTATAAATAGGAGCTTTGGGGGTTCATTTTTATAGGGGGTTTGATATTTTTGGAAAAAAGCCAAAATTTTGTCTATTTGGTTTCTCATTTTCTCTCTCCCTTTTTTACGAACACAACCTCAAACACTTTGAGATTTCCTTTGTTATATCTTTACCCTATTATACGCTCATACACATTTGTGAGTTTGAGTGGTGGTTCTGATTTGGTTTCACAAGCAGGTTGTTGGTTTCGTTACTGCTTTTTTTGAAACACAAAGAACTCGTTTGTGTCTTGAGATCTCTAAAGCTGGAGTTTAAGATCTGGAACTCTCTTGGTTGTTGATTTTCATTTGGTTTGGTGCTTGATTTTGGAGTTCCTGACAATAATTCTAATTGGCTTTCACTGTGAGATTCTTGTTACTATTCCTTTTATATATTAGTATATATATATATATATATATATATATATATATACACACACACACACACACACACACACACACACACACACTACATCATATATACAATTTATACTTATATATATATACTAGTTGGTGTTCGATCTACTGTCTGAACATTTATACCTATATATTTTAGCTTTGTTATAATATATGTAGGTTATAGGCATCAAATCTGCTTGTTTAATATATCATAATTGTGGTTGTTTAAAGATCCTAAGTGCATGTTATAGATCTAGCCCGTGTGACCATTTTGTTTGTTCTAAAAACCAAGCTCAACGTTTTTGTATTTGATCTACTAAGTTGGGTGTTTATATTTGATTAAAACACTTTGATATTACTGTTGTTAGTTCTCTTTGAAAAAACGTATATTGTTTTTTAAATATAAAGACTTTTGTGTGTGTGTACAACAGTTTCAATCAATTTTTTTTTAACTGAATTTAAAAGAGTAAGAGTTTTATTTATTAACTAAAACATGTTAGGTTGTTTAGGTTATTTCAGCTCGTATCAGATCTTCAGGAGTCGCTATTTAAGAGTTTTTATTCCACAAAGATCCTGAACTCTTTTGTTTAAAATTCAATCTTTTATTATGGGTGACCAAAATCGTTCTTTCGTACGTCCTCCCATGTTCGATGGTGAGAACTTTGATTACTCGAAAGTAAAAATGGTTGTGCACCTCAAACATTTGGGAGATGAGGTATGGGATATGATTGAAACTGGTTTTTCAGCTCCTACTCATTTAGTTGGTGATGGTAATGCTCAAATTTTTATTTAAAAACCTCTTTCTTAATGGACTAAAGAGTAAAAGTTAAGCTGACAGTATAACAACAAAGGCTGAAATGCCATTTTTCAAGTGATGGGCGCAACTGAATTTGAAAGAGCTTCATCTTGCACCACATCTAAAGAGGATTGGGACATTCTTATGACAACTCATGAAAGAGATGCTAAGGTTAAAACAGCCAAGTCGCAAATGTTAGTTAGACTTTATGACTCCCTTTATATGAAAGATAATGACAAATTTGATGACTTTTACTTAAAATTACAAGATATTATAAATCAATCACATGCTAATGGTGCGATTTATGCTGATTCTGAAATATGTGATAAAATCATTAGATCACTTCCTAAGAGCTTTGATTTGATTGTTCATGCTATGAGTGAAAACTTAGATGATTGTTATACCCCTCATCTCTTGTGTAGTAAACTTAAATCTTTTAAATATCAAAACACTTTAAGAGATGAACAAAGAGGCAAAGAACCTGCACACACTGATTCTCCAAACGTTCAGAATCTTAGGTCAAGTGAAAATATCTTGGCTTTTGTATCTTCCGTAACTAATTTAAATGAATTCAAAATTTGCTTAAATTATTTGGATAATGAAATTTCTCTCATGACTAAACACTTTAAGAAATTTGTGAAGTTTAGGAATAAATTTTCTTTAAAGGAAGGTCAACCATGTTTTTCTAATAGATCCAATGAAAAATATTTTGAGAAGAAAAGATTTAAAAAATCTAAACCTAAAAAGGACTTGAGCGACATTCAATGCAGAAAGTGCATGAATATGGACACTATGCTAATAAGTGTCTTTCTAAATGTAAGTGGGAACCATCAAATAAAACACATTTGTCTAAAACATGGGATGACAGTTCCGATATTGATAATGAGTAACATTTTGATAATATATGGCCTTTACCTCTGCGTGTACTATCAAATTGGAGGACATTTTTGACAACTTATCTACTATTTCTGATCAATTTGTAGAAAAACTGTGGGTTAGACTTCGGAAACCTGTCTCATATCCATCTTGCTCAAAATCACCTTACTATCACGACTTTTCTTTTTGATATTGGGAATATTTATGTTGATTTGGATGAATCTGATCCGTTAGAGGTTTCTGCTAATGTTGAATAGTGTGTGTGTGTGTATGATATTTATGTAAATTACACACTTGATAACTTAACACACTTAGGTGAAAGAAATTCTAGGTTTTTAGCTAAAATTGATGCTTTAAATAGTCAAATCAAACTAATAACTAAAGAATTTGCACTTGACATAGAAGATTTGGAAATAGATGTGGTTTTACTTGAAAAAATGACGGTTATTCTAACCAAACTTAATCATTCCCATGAGAGTAAAAACAAAGAAATTTTGTTCAAATTTGATGATTCACAAAAAGAGCTTGATGTTTCTTTGAACAAATTAAAGGGTTATTGAAATTCTGGTGTTGCTGTAAAAGCTGTAAATAAAAATTTGATTTATGACCAGTCTACAAATGGACTTGGATTTGAGGGTGAAGAATTTGATGTAACTAATTTTGTTAACTCAAAGGAACAATTCCCTGACTCAACTGAAATTAGGATGTCTTATAAACATGTAAAAAATAAGGACTGCTCTACCTCTACTAAACGTGTGTTTGAATGCAATTTTTATCACAAAACTGGACATTTAAATAAAATTTGTTTCAAGAAATTAGGACAAAATAAATTTTGTGTTAGGCAAATTAAAAATATTAGGAAATTTCAAACTGTTAAGCCTATTTTTCAATGTGGTTTCTACTCAAAAAGGGTAATTTAGAACCATTCTGTTTTAAAAAGGCAAACTTGTTAACTACTAAACCTATTCGCAAACCTGCTGTGCCATCTAAACCTGTTTATAGGAAAATTTTCCGTTGTGATTTTTGTCATAATAACAGACAATTGATAGATTTCTGTTATGAATGGATGCATGCTAGGAACAAACCGGGCCGATTTGATGATAAAACTGAATTAGTTAATAAGCCTAATCTGTCCAACAAACAACCTCTAGAAATCGAAATTGATTTTTTAAAAACTAAGGTGCTTGTGTTAAAAAGTCTGAATCGAATGACTCATGGAGATTCAATGTAGTTTTATTAGCACGTAATTCTCGTAGTAAAAACTCTCAATGGTACTTAGATTCTGGTTGCTCTAGGCATATTGATGATACAATAAATTCGACACTAGTCATTCTCGAACATCATATCAAATGTAGAAATAAAGTAAAGCAACTAATAAAGGAAAGAACACAAGATATCGAGTGGTTCGGCTATAAAAACGAGCCTACATCCACCTTGTTACCATGCTCTCATTATATGCGTTGTATAATATAGTATGATTGGGACTAAAAGGCATACAAGTAAGATATGGTAAGAGAATACATGAGTATAGTGAATCCGAGTAGACCAATTGTGAACTGCAAATCAATTTGTGTACCAGTTGCGTCCTGGTAAGACCCCAAGTGGAGTAGCTCTAGATAGAGAGGTAGTGTAGAGATTTTGGCAGGGCTTCGTCGGGTGATTCTCTTCTCGATCCCCCCAATAATGGGGTGATCACCTTTATTTATAGGAGATATAAAGATTATTGCATGTGCATGAGGCACGTGATATGTGATGAGGTGGATAAGTAAGGGATCCTTCTAGAAGGACAGTTGTCAAGCATCTGGTATATGAGTAAGGGCCGTGACATTTATGGACTCATGCAACAACTAGTCTGGATGGGGATACGACCTATTTGGGCCCAGGCAGCAGAAAATTATAGGAGATGCTGCGGCCTGACTGAGGCCAATCAGCGGTTGTCACAAGCTAGGCTAATCTATATGAAGCCACGTTCTATCTGAGCCCCGGCGGCGACGCCTTGTACAATGTTCCGCGGTAGTAGGGATTATATTGGCCATATCAATAAGCCCCCAAGCCATGGTTCCAAGTTAGCGAGTTGGGGCTGCGGTTTCAAGTTCTTTCGCGGTCTTTGCAATGTGACGTTTAACCTTCCCGTGCCCCTTTATATAAATGGGTTCTGGATGTGCTGATCATTACCTTTGTTAAATCTTGAGAGAAAATCGAAAGAGAAGTTATGTTAATTTCTCTTTGGGGTTTTCCAGGGAGTGTTTATCAGCGGTTCAAGGTGGCATTTTTTTCGAGCAAGCAGTTGTTCTTTGTTTATAGGTAATCTTTTTTCATTAACCTCTTCATTTTTCTATAGTTTTCCATCTTGATCCACTTTGTAAGGACGCACTGACCATATCATTAGTATATCGTATGAATTTGAATTACTAAATTTATATTGAGACCCCTTTTTCTTAATTCTGATTTTTGAATTTATTGTAGAACTAGGGTTTGATGATGACATATCATTTTAATTGGACTAGTATCTTTGCTACTAAAACATGTAGGATTTAATATGAAAACCCTTGTTTTAATCCTTAATTTGTGTGTGGTGCCATTTTCTAGATTTCTCGATAGATGTTTTGTTGGTTAGACATAAGTTGGGTAACTTGAGGATATAAACTTAAATTTTTTATGTTTTGATCCACTCCTTGGCCCTATTTCGAATTTGTTTCTGGTTAAGAACACCAAGAACATGGGTTTTAAATCTTTGCGAATAATCTCCAAATTACCTATTTATGTTTTTGGTCGCGGCTTGTAGTATGACTTGTGCTACTTTACTGCGGCCTCTTATCATTCCTTATCTTGGCTACAGTCTACAACTAAAACTTAAAAAGGATTGTGGTCCTTAAAGTAATTACCCCCAGCCTTTAGGATTCATACTTGTAACTTTTTGATTTAGATGGTGTTTAAATTAATTGGATTCACTCTAAAATCAGTTGGCTGAAGCTGAATTTTAATTTTTCTGCAATTCTATTTCTTTCTGCGGTGACCTCTAAGAGGATTCTCTAACCATAGTGGTTGCGTAACCTAACTGCGGAGCCCTTCTGCTTTTTAGGTTTTGCTGTGGCCCTATGAGTTGAAACCCTCGATATTTTTTGAACGACTTCTGGAAGTCTCATTTTGGTTTTTGTCCTCCTGAGATCCCATCTGTAAAGCCTTTAAAGGCTATTAAGCCTTGTCTAGCTTAAAGATTTACCCAACAGTGTCATCCTTGATTCTGACTATGTGAAATCCTTAAATTGTAGGGACATTTGTGAGGTTGAAGACTTTATGGAGGATTATATAAGTTTTAACAATAATCCTCCCACGGCAGTAGTGGCTGCAGCTCCTTCTGGGACATTGGCTGTCCTACCTGAAACTAGGAATCCTTCAGCTGAAGCTTTTGGCCGAGACCATCCTCTGAGAAGTCCCCTATAGCTCTCAATCACAGGTGCATTATGGATGAGGACTGGATTGTTGATGTTGCCGTGGCCTTTGAGTTCCCTGAAGGAACAATCTGCACACTTTCTTTTGTGTAACAAGGATAATGTTCTATTGGTCCTGACGATGTTTGCTTTCCTCTACATGCCTTCCTTCTGGGGATGCAACTTCCTATTCCTGTTCCCATGAGAAGGATATTGCGTGCCATAAACTTGGCTCCATCCAAATTGGACCCCAACTACTGGAGGGCAATTCTTTTTGGTTTGGTGCTTTGGCAGAAGCACTTTGATAAAGATATCATGTTCACGGAGTTCTTCCAATTATATAGTCCAAAGGAAAAATCCAAAGAATTCTTGTGGTATTACTATTTCACGCTATGTAGAAGGGATAGATACTTGTATACTGAGAGGCCTACCAGTGTGAAAAACTGGAAGGGCAAGTATTTCTTTGTGTCTGGGGATAGTTGGGAAATCTGTCCAGAAGAAACTGAAAGGAAAAAATCAGTTAGAATGCCGCGGTCTTGGGGACGTCCGTTCAATAAAGGTATGTACTATCTACGACCCATACTAATCCTTGAGATTTTTTAATTCATACTAACTCCAAATTTTCTCTTGCTACAGATATTAACAACCTAAAGCTTAATGATAATCAGGCAATGAGGGTTGAGGACGCTTCCCTTGTAGCTGAATATGAGAAAAAGTTTTATGAACTGGTGACTTCTACCTCCATCATTGAATAAGGGTATTTTGCATCCAAAAAGATCCTCAAGATGTCTGTGTAAGGTAAAATTAACTTGAAATGTTTCACTATAACATTCATTTCTCTGCAACATCACATCTTTCCACATTTTTCATTCTAGGTGAAGAGACTGACTGCAATCTTTTTGCGGCCTAGTTACTAAATATGGATGAGGATGTTGTGGTCGATAATCATAAAAAAATGGGTAAAAGAGGAGGAGGGTACAAAAGGAGGTAGCCCCTACTAATGAACCTACTGCTGAGCCAGTTGTGCGTCCTACTACGACTGAGACAGGAGTGGTGCCTCCTGCTGAAATGTCTGCGGCGTCTAACGATGTTGTTGTGGGAGAGGAGAAGCAGGTGGATGATGATATAGCTCCATAACTTGCCACGATAGGTCTAATTTCCTCTAGGGTCTTTCGAGGAGGGAACAACCCCCTGTATCTTTCTATTTCAGGATCTCCTCCTACTCCTTCGCAAAACATCACAGCAATTAATGCTAACTTACCAACTCTATAGAGAAGGGAAAAAGTGGGCCCTGATGGATGTCCTCGGTCTCAACTAAGGAAACTTGATCCCAATTATTCATGGGATACAACTACTAGAGCAGTTTGTATAATGAGTAATGTTCCAGACATTGCTGACTTAGACCGCCTGGTAGAAGAAGACCATGAGGACTTGGAGGAATATGCCCTCCACAGTCTGTTGCGGGTAATCACTTCATTTTATTTTGTGTTTTCTACTAATAATGTCTTTTTTATTGATTTTCTTTAACTTCAGGCCGCGGACGTTGTCGTGCCCAAGAGTATGAATTACGTTGGGCTCTTCGAACTCTACAGGGCTGCGGAGTCTTCTCACAAGTCTGACCTGGAGGCTGCCAAGACTTTTTCCTTTGAGGCAGGTAAAAAATCATCTATCGCGACACTTGAATTGGCCAAGATGGATTTAGAGACTGCCATCAAGGCAAAAAATGAGGCCAACTAAAATTTCACCAAGGACGTAGACTCTCTCAGGACTGTAGAAGCCAAGACTATAGAAGCTGCCCGACAAACCAACAATTCTAACCATAAACTCAGTGTCCTCTAACAAAAGTAAGAATAGTTAGAGCTCAATAAGTCTTCCACTCTCAATAAAATGGATATTAATCATGTCGCGGATATAAAATAGAAAGGTTAGGAACATGTCATGACTCTAACAAAGGTTGCGGATGATGCTGTGGTAGCATTCAAAAAGTCGAGGGACTTATTTATTATAAATAACAAACTCTATCTTCACGGCTTTCAGGATCTTAGGAACAGGGCGATGAAAAACTTCCCTGAGTCTAAAGAAAAGTTCATTTCCTAGAGGCTCAGCGTTGATGGGCATGAAGATTGTGTGGCATAGATATGGGCTATTGTGAAGGAGAGATCTAACCAACATGAAGCTCTGGCTACGGCAGAGGAAACTGAGACTGTGGCAGATGATGATGCTGAGGATGAAGATGACGAAGCTGCCTCATAGTAGACCCCTTATAATATTTTTAGGATGCATCCATATTAATTAGCATGCAGTTTTTTAAACTTATATGGCTATGACCGTTTTAACCTCTGAACAAAACTTACCATGGGTTTGCGGCCACTTTTGTAAAGTTACAGCCATAATCAATATTTTGGGCATAAACTTAATGTTTATTCTTTTGTCTGCATATCATATCTTTCTCTCCATCTTGAATGCTTGAATGTCTACTGTATTTTGTTCTATGCGTTGAATGTACCTTGATCTGGCTGCCACCCTATTTGTAAGGATGTGGCCCATAAACTGTCGAACACGAGATAAAAGGCTAGATGTTAGGCTGTAGAAATATGGGATTGTCCACGGATGATTAAGTCCTTGGCCCCTTTGAATGTTATGGCAGAAGTGTAGGATTGTCCGCAAATAATTAATTCCTTGGCCCCTTTGAATGTTACAACAGAAGTGTAGGATTGTTTGCAGACGTTAAGTCCTTGGACCCTTTGAATGTTACTACAGAAGTGTAGGATTGTTCGTGGATGATTAAGTCATTGGCCCCTTTGAATGTTATTGTAGAAGAGTTGGATTTTCCGCATACGGTTAAGTCCTTGGCCCCTTTGAATTGGGTTGCTGTCAGTCCTCCCCAGTCTAGGTATTATGAAGCTTCCTTGAGCTATGATCAGATATATATCAAGCTATCCCGAGTTAATTGAAGCATCCCAAGACCTAAAAACATGCATTATAAGCCCCTGTGGCTAAGTAAGACCTCTTGGCTTCACGTCGTGAAAGGTACAAGCTGCCTATCAAGGCCCTCTCCTCCATAGAAATTTCCTCTCGAAATAAGCCAATAATTCCCGGGATAATTCGTCATCATGTTCCATTTAATATGTTTAAAACTAAGGTCTTTCATTAGATTTCTAAGAAGGATAGGTATATATATATGACTAACGATCGCCATTCATTCATGTAAATATGTGTATATATTTTTGACTTTGAAAGAAATACAAAGTAGGGGAGATATAGTTACAAAAAGCTTCATATATAAAGTTAAAGAAAAGGAAAATGTGAACAAGTAAACACTAAGGCTGGAATCTAGTAAGCATCCTCCCAGATATTGGCTGCATCCCCTAAGCATCCTTTAAGTATCACTGAAGCACTCCCTTCTCGATGAGCCTTTCAATCTCATTTTTCAAGGCATGGAAATCATTTTTTTGTGTCATGATCACTGTGGAAACTGCACCATTTGGCCCGATCACTCTTGTGAGGAGGGGACCTTAGCTTCTCAGGCCAACGGAGAAATTTATCTTCTCTAATGAGCTCCAAAATGTCTTCGATTTGGTAAATCAGTGGGGTGTAGGTCTCATAGCCTTCTTCTGGTTTTGCCTGCTCCATCTTCCTCTTTTGAACTTTGGCAACGACTATTGCTGCTTCTCCCGCGACCTTTTTCACGGATATAAAGGTTGTAGCTTTTGATGCTGCGGCCTATGCTGAGGTGAAGGCTGCAACCTCCAATGTCAGGACCGTCTGTATCAGGAAGTTAAAATGGTCTTGGAGTGCTGATTGACACTCATATAGGTGATCAATGTACCTCAGCAACTGGGCGTCTTCTTCACTCTACTCTGTGCTTGCTTTTGACGTTCCTTCTATGGCTTTTTCTGTGTTAGTATTTTAGAAATATATATTCTGATATCAACTAGACAATGGTGAGAAGACAAGGAATTCGAGAAAAACTAAGTGCAATAATAAGCATACAACCTTTTGCTATCTTCAATGTTATTCTGTTGTGGCCGCGGCCTGAGGTACATATGCTATTATTGTCGTGGTCACATCAATGAGAATTTTCCAGGTGAACCGTAGAAGCTGTAAAGACCAACTGCCTTAGGAACACTGTGGCAATCTGCCAATAAAATGGCCTGGCCACATCCCTCAGGTGGCGGTGAAGGGGGTGATCCTAAAAATAGGCTCCAGACATGAGATCGATTCATAGAATATACACATAATGTGCCTATTAGGAATTTACCAAGGGAAAACCATCCTTTAGGCGTGGAAGTAGCACCAAGATGGTAATAAGCCCTAGATCATAGGTGTAAAAGACAAAAATAAGTGAATAGAACTCTTACCTAGTCACCCACCTTTAGTAGGGCACCGCCTTTTGTGTTTTTTAACACTATATATATAAGGTAACATCACCGAGGTATAGAAAATAGATCCATGGTCATAAAAAGGAAGACCAATAAACATATATGAAAAAGAATAATCCTCTCACGAGATTGTATACAAATATAGGGGCTCAATTACTAAAATCTCACCCAAGGGATTATGACCCAGGGGGTCTCCGTAGATGAAATAAGGCATTTGTAACCCTAAGTAAGAAAAAACAAGATAAAAAAATACCTCATTCCCACAGACGACGCGAAAATGATGATACGAGAAATCGGACACTAGTCGTTGTCGAGCACCGTATCAAATGTAGAAATAAAGTAAAGCAAGTAATAAAGGAAAGAACACAAGATATATATTGGTTCAACTATAAAAACGAGCCTACATCCACTTTTTTGCCATGCTCTCATTATATACGTTGTATAATACAATATGATTGGGTCTAAAGAGGCATACAAGTAAGAGAGGAGAAGAGAATACATGATTATAGTGAATCCGGGTAGACCAAATGTGAACTTCAAGGTAGTTTGTGTACCGACTACGGCCTGGTAAGCCCCCAGGCGAGTGTAGCTCTATATAGAGAGGTAGTGTAGAGATTTTGACGAGCTTTGCCGGGTGATTCGCTTCTAGGTCCCCCCCCCCCCCAATAATGGGGTGAGCACCTCTATTTATAGGAGATATAAAGGTTGTTGCACGTGCATGCGACACATGATATGTGATGAGGTGGATAAGTAAGGGATCCTTCTAGAAGGATAGTTGTCAAGAATCTGGTATATGTGTAAGGGCTGAAGCATGTATGGACTCATGTAGCAGCCAGTCTGTATGGGGTCGCAACCTGTTTGAGCCCAGACAACAGGCAGTTATAGGAGATTCCGCAGCCTTCCTAAGTCCAGTCAGCAGTTGTCACAAGCCGGGCTAATCTGTATGGAGCCGCGACCTGTCTAGGCACAGGTGGCGATGCCTTGTACAATGTTTCGCAGCAGTAGGGATTATATTAGCTATATCACATCTGACGGGGGACAAATCCAAATTCATCACTTTAAAATATTTTGTTGGTGGAATTATAACTTTTGGTGATGGAAAGGTGTCCCACATCATAGGCAAAATGTCGATTAAGACAAATGGGCTCCCTAACTTGGAGGAAGTTTTACTTGTTGAAGGTTTGAAAGTAAATCTTATAAGTATTAGTCAATTTTGTGACACTGATCATGTTTTGAGTTTTTCAAAATTAGATTGTAAATTTTTAGACCCAAATGGGAAAACTATTCTGTGTGGAACTAGGACAATAAACAATTGCTATGCTGTTAAACATGAACATGATTATGAAAATTGTCTTTCTTCAAGAATGAGTGATTTAAACCTAAATATTAGGACATTTAAACTATGATAATTTGTCTAAATTAACTAGTCAAAATCTTGTTCGTGGTGTGCCCAAAATATCTAAAGTTAAACATTCTGTTTGTGGTCCGTGACAAATTGGTAAAATATACAAGGCACCTCATAAGAAAGTATCTGATATTTTTACTTCTCACCCTTCAGAATTATTTCATGTGGATTTAATGGGTCCCTCTAGGATAATTAGTTTATGTGGTAACTCCTATATTTTTATTATTGTTGATGACTTCACTAGATTTACATGGGTAGCTTTTATGAAAGAAAAATTAGACACTTTTAATCATTTTTCAAAAAAATTGCTAAAAATTGAAAATGAGAAAGCGACTCAAGTCACTCGTATTCGTAGTGATAGGGGTGGGGAATTTAAAGACACGGGTGTCATTGACTATTGTATGGGAATGGGTATCAACACAAATTTATTGCTCCCAAGACACCACAACAACATGGTATTATAGAAAGGAAAAATCGAATCATTCAATAAATGGCTCATTTTTTTAATTCATGCTAAGAATTTGCCAAAATATTTTTGGGTTATAGCCACTCAAATAGATTGTCACATAATTAATAGGGTTCATTTAAGGAAAAATACTAAGAAAACTCGTTATGAATTATGGTATGGTTAATAACCAAATATGAAATATTTTAGGGTGTTTGGTAGTGAATGATATGCACATAAGGACCGTGAACACTTGTCTAAATTTGACACTAGAGGTGACAAGGCTGTTTTTCTAGGATAGTCTCAAAATAGTCAGGCTTATAGAGTCTATAATTTGAAAACTAAGTATATAATGGAGTCCATCAATGTTGTGATAAATGATTGTGTAGTCCCTTTAGTAGAAGATAGCCCGAAATCTCTACCCATTGAAAACAGTTCTTCAAATGATTTACCAAAGCAATCAATGGATAGTGACTCGGACTCCCTTCCACTGGAAGTCCTTGACGTTCTCAATTGGGTTAGGGAAAATCATCCTAAGAAGAACATTTTGGTTAATATTAAAGATCCAAGAAAAATTAGAGCTCAAACTGTAAATGCTTCAATGTATTCTTTCGTCTCTCTAGTAGAACCTAAAAATATAAAAAAGATACTCTTGTTGATGAATATTGTCTCCTTGCTATGCAAGAAGAGTTGGGTCAATTTAAGATCCATGGTGTGTGGTTTTAGTTACTTCTCTTACTCATACTAATGTTATTGGAACTAAGTGGATATTTAAAAATAAATATGATGAAGCCACTAATGTTTTTCATAATAAAGCTAGACTAGTAGCTCAAGCATACTCCCAAATTGATGGGATTGATGTTGATGAGACTTTTGTCCCTATTGCTAGAATATAGTCTATTAGACTTTTCCTTGTCATTTATTGTCATTTTAAATTTAAATTATACCAAATGGATGTAAAATCTGCATTTTTAAATGAACAAGTTTTGGTTGAACAACCAATAGGATTTGCTGATCCTTTTCTTCCCGATCACGTGTTTAGATTAAAGAAAGCTCTTTATGGGCTCAAACAAGTTCCTCGTGCTTGGTATGAGCATCTTACTACATTTATCATGACCCACGTCTTTATTCGAGGGGGTAGACCTAACAATATTTGTCAAAAGAAACACAAATTGTTTGCTTATTGCTCAAATTTATGTTGAGGACATTGTTTTTGGGTCTACATCTCCTCAAGAGGTTGAAATTTTTGCTAACATTATGCAATTTGAATTTCAAATGTCTATGATGGGTGAGTTGCAGTTTTTCTTAGGTTTACAAGTTTTTTAAAAACCAGACTGCATTTTTATATCTCAAACTAACTACGCTACCGAATTAGTCAAACGGTTTGGGTTAACAAATGCAAAAACTTCTAGGACTCCTATGATCTCCACTACTAATCTTTCCGAAGATTTATCGGGTAAAAAGGTTTAAGTTACTCTTTATCTTAGCATGATTGGTAGCCTTATTTACTTAACGGCTAGCAGACCCGATATAATGTATATTATATATGTGTGTGCGCTAGATACCAATATGAACCTAAAGAATTTCAATTGCTTGCAGTTAAGCACATTTTAAATTATGCACTGTTACTTTAAATATTGGTATTCTGTACACGATTGACATTATTTCTAAAATAATTGGGTATACGGATGCCGATTCAACTGGTTGTGCCGATGATAATAAAATCACCTCCGGTGGATGTTTTTACTTAGATCACAACCTCGTCAGTTGGTCTTCCAAAAAATAGAATTGTGTGTCTATTTCCTCTGCCAAAGCTGAGTACATTACTGCTAGCAGTTGTTGTACTCAACTTTTGTGGATAAAACAAATTCTTAATGACTAAGGTATAATTGAACCCACTACACTTATTTTATGTGATAATCAAATTGCCATTAGTATCTCAAAGAATCATGTTTTCCACTCACATACTAAACATATCAAAATGCAAGAACACTTTATTAGGGAACTTGTTGATAAAAAGGAAATTTCCATTGAATATCTTAACACTAAAGACGAATTAGTTGATTTATTTACTTAACCTTAGGATAATCATAGATTTGAGACTCTTCGATTATCTATTGGTGGGTGTGTGTTACCTACCTAATTTGATTTTAGTTTCCTCCCTTTGTCCCTTTGGGACAAACAGGGGGAGAATTTGAGATTCTTTTGTGTATCTTTATGGTCTTCTAGGATTAATGTTGTTAGTTAAGTTATGTACTCTATGTACTCTTTAGTTTTTATTTAGGACTCAAAAAGTTGTTAGTTGAGTTATGTATTTTATCTCAAAGTCTTGTTCGTCTCAAAATTTGCCAAAGGGGGTAATTGAAATTGTCCCACATTGATTGTCTCAATTTTGAGACTTTATGTTCTTATCTGTTACAACATTTTGTTCCTTTTAGGTCTTTTATTTATTCAGACATTTTCATTTATATTAAATCATATGTTATTTTAATACTATTTTTTACTTAAAATTATTTTTATGATTAGTTATGTATTTTATAAATATTTTCACTATTTAAAAAAATATATATTTTGCATTTATTTTTTATTCTTTATGTTTAAACAGTTTCGTTAATAAACAAAAGACAATTTTGTTTATTTTTAATATTTAAACAAAATTCAAAGGCTTATTTTCGTTGTTCCTTTTTGATGCCTGAGATTGATCTATTTTGTGTTTTCTTGATTAATCGATTTGATGCCATCTCAACCAATGGGAGTGTCTTACTTTGTCCATATGATTTGACCATGTGTGGACCGTCGACCGTTGTTACTTGTTTTGCCCATTTTATCCCTTATATTGGCCTTGGTTTTTACGCATGTATCTCGTGTTTGCTTTAGGTCTTTTACCCTTGAGTGCCCTTAGCTAAAGACGCTTATGCCTTTTCATTTGTTGGTATTTGCGTTTATACCTTACTGGTTCTTGATCCTTCTACCTCCTCTATAAATAGGAGATTTGGGGTTTCGTTTTTATTAGGGGTTTTATATTTTGAAAAACATTCGAAATTCTATCCATTTGGTTTCTCATTTGTTAGATCTTTACCCTATTTTACACTCCACCCATTTGTGAGTTTGAGTGGTGGTTCTGGTTTGATTTCATGAGCTGGTTGTTGGTTTTGCTACTGTATTTTTTAAACAAAAAGAATCCGTTTGTGTCTTGTGATCTCTGAAGCTAGAGTTTAAGATCTGGAACTCTCTTATTTGTTGATTTTCGTTTGGTTTGGTGCTTGATTTTGGTGTCCCTGCCGACAAATCGAATTGGCTTTCACTGTGAGATTCTTGTTACTCTATCTTTTATATATTCATATGTATATATATATATATATATATATATATATACCTATATATACATATACTACATCATATATACGGTTTATACTTATACATATATACTAGTTGGTGTTCGATCTATTGTCTGAACATTTATACCTATATATTTGAGCTTTGTTCTAATATATATATATATATATATATATATAGGTTGTAGGCATTAGATCTATTTTTTTAATCTATCATAGTTGTGTTTGTTGAAAGATCCTGAGTGGATGTTATGGATCTAACCTGTGTGATCGTTTCTTTGTTCAAAATACCAAGCTCAACGTTTTTGAATTTGATCTGCTAAGTTGTGTGTTTAAATTTTATTAAAACACTTTGGTACTACTCTTGTTAGTTTGAACCTCTTTTTCTTTGAACACTCAAATGCCCCCGTAAGAGGCACAAACACCTCACACGGGACTAACGTAATACATAGCCACTAGCCGCATAGTCACAGGACTCCCGATTAGAGAACATGACCAAAAATTGCAAAACTTGAAAACATGCTGTTGAAGGCAGAAAACGTAAAACAACCTAATTTATAGTATTCTCACAATTATGCATTGACACATATTTTCGTAAATAAAAAATCAAGAAAAAAGGAGCCTATACCACAATTTCCTATTTAAAGTGTTCTCACAATTTTCTACACTTTCAATACATTTGACATAAATTTTCATAAATCAAAAGAGACACCCTAGATTCTAATTGTGGGTTAGTCCCCTACCTTGTTTATCTTACGAACTATATGTACTTTGATGCCATTTTGGGTTACGTAGGTGTTCCAATGTTACATCTCGGATTCAATTCCTTTGTTACTTACCACGTGTGAAAATTTTGAAGTTTTGTTTGCAGGCCTCAATGGAGAATGAACATTTGGAACATATTCATGCAAGCATTCTTTGTATTTTTATTTTTGTTGTACATATTCATGCAAAATGCGTTATTTTTTTTTATTATTTTGTGTTGTACATATTCACACAAGCATGCGTTGTATTTTTTTATTTATTCATGCAAACATGTGTTAGTTAAATTGTGTTGTATTATTACATATTCATGCAAGCATGCATTTGTTAATTGTTATTACATATTAGTGAAATATTTATTTCTTAAAATGTCAACATGTTTAAAAAAGTACACTGTTTTTGGAATACAGAAAAATAAATTTAATTTTAACTATAATTTTTTTATTTAGTGTGACCATATATGTTTTTTAAAATTAAAATATGGCGGTTGGTCATGGTTCTTAACCGTGACCACATATTTATTTTCAATTAAAACAAAATATGTATGGTCACGATCCCTCACCGTGACCAACATATTTTTTTAAATAAAAAGGTGTCACGATTCAAAATCGTGACCCACATTCCCCCTTATGGGTCATGGGTTTGGATCGTGACCCGCCGTGGTGTCTTGGTCACGAGTGGTGATCGGGACCCAGGTTCTCCCTTGTGGGTCATGAATACTGATCATGACCCCCAGTTTTTTCATGCTTAATGTTATCATGGGTGAAGTTCGTGACCCATGTTGGTGGTCAAGGGTTAAAATCGTTACCATTGGTATTATACGGTGTCATGGTCTACCTTGAAAGAATGGTAGCTGACAAGATCTCACAGGACTCTCTCAAAACCAAGAAAAGGGGTTTGTAAACACTGGGCTCCATACATTGAAAGATGCATTTACAAAGTTATTCATACTTAAGCAGTGAAACAACTTGACAAAAACCCATTTCCTAAAAAAATATCTCGTTCGAACCAGGCACCCTTATTTTTCCGGGGTCACTTTCGATCGAGTTGAATGAAGCTATAATGTTACGAAGATCCTTTAATGAAAACTAAGGTCCTGATTTGAAATGTTCTTCTTCAGAGGTGCCCTAATTTTAAGTAGTGTATCTTATAAGGTCTGCTTATTGAAAAATAATGACCTCGATTGAAACTTCTTTCGATCTAGAGAATTTTGTTTGAACGAGATCCTCATTTTTATAGGTTTTTGTAAATTAAGAAGATATTTTATAAAAGCTTTTCCAAGGTTTCTAAAAAACTTGTTTTTTCTAGTCAATTCCTTACTTTGAAAGATAAACTAAAGGAAAAACAAAACTTGAAAACCTACCCAACCTGAAATATTCTTTCGTCTAAAAAGTCTGGTCCGGTACGGTAGTCTATGTCATGGAGCTTTGTATCTTTGTCTTTAATGATATACAGTTTGCAACTCAATAGACTTGATATAAATATACTATGACACAAGACTCGGATCAAGAACATTCCCAAAATTTACAAGTAGGTAGACATAGGCTTGAAAACATGATTTGAAAGCCAAAAATGCAAAATAGCCCCTAAATGGCTTTGTTAGAGGAACGAACACCTCGAACGGGACCAGTTTAACATGTATCAACTGACTCTGTAGTCACGGGAGTCTCGATTCTAGAACATGACCAAAAATTACAAGTAGGTAGACTTAGGCTTGAAAACATTTCGGAAAGGAAAAAATGCAAAATAGCCCCTAAGATGGCTCGCAAGGGGCATAAACACCTCTCACGGGACCAACGTAACACATAGAAACTTACCTCATAGTAACGACACTCCTATTTTGACAACATGACCAAGACTTGCAAGTAGGTAGACTTGCGCTTGAAACCATGTCGTTGCAGGGTGAAAACATGACCAAAACTTCTAGCTAGTTAGACTTAGGGTTGGAAACATGCCGTTTAAGGGCGAAGATGCAAAATAACCACCAAACGGCTCTGCGAGAGGCACAACACCTCATACAGGACCAACGTAACATGTGGCAACTAACCGAGTAGTCACGAGACTCTCGATTTGAGAACATTACAAAAACTTGCAAGTAGGTAGACTTAGGAATGAAAATATGTCGTTGACGGGAAAAAATGCAAAACAACCCTCAAGTGGCCCCGCTAGAGGGACGAACACCTCGCAAGGGACCAACATAACACGTAGCAATTGACCGTGTAGTCACAGGATGCTCGATTTGAGAATATGACCAAAATTTCAAGTAGGTAGACTTAGGCTAGAAAACATACCGTTGAAGGGAAAAAATGCAAAATAACCCCCGAACATCCACGCAAGAGGCATGAACACTGGCATAGGACCAATGTAACATGTAGTAACTGGTTACGTAGTCACGGGACTCTCAGTTGAGAACATGACCAAAACTTGCAAGCAGCTATACTTAGGCTTGAAAACATGCCGCTAAAGGGAAAAAATGCAAAACAACCCACAAAACTGCCCAACGAGAGGCATGAACACCTCGCACGGGACCAAAATAACACTTAGAAGCTCATCACATATTAAAAAAAACTTCTGGTTTGAGAACATGACCAAAACTTAAAAGTAGGTTAACTTAAGCTTGAACACAAGCTGTTGAACGAAAAAATTACAAAACAACCCCCAAAAGGTCGCCTAAGAAGCACAACCACCTCATATGAGAGCAACGTATCACGTAGCAACTGATAGCATAGTCACGGGACTCCGGGTCGGAGAACATGACCAATGTTTTCAAGTAGGTAGACTTAGGCTTCAAAACATGACGTCGAAGGGAAAGATGCAAAATAGACCTTAAACGGCCCTGTAAGAGGCTCAAACACCTTACACAAGACCAACCTAACACGTAATAATTGACCACATAGTCATGGGTCTCTCAGTTCCAAAACATGATCCAAACTTGTAAGAAGGCAGACTTATACTTGGACACATGTCGGTGAAGGGAAAAAATGCAAAACAACCACCAAATGGCCCCTCGAGAGGCATGGACACCTTTCACAGGACCAACATAACATGTAGCAGCTGATCACATAGTCTCGGGACTCCTGATTTGATAATATGACTAAAACTTACAAGTAAGTAGACTTAGACTTAAAAATATTCTGTTGAAGGGACAAAATGCAAAAAAAAAAAAATGTCCCCGCGAGAAGTACAAAACCTTGGATGGGACCAGAGTAACACGTAACAACTAACCGCGTAGTCACAGGATTCCCAGTTCGAGAACATGACCAAAACTTACAAGTAAGTATACTTAGGCTTGAGAACATTTTATTGAAGGGAGAAAATGAAAAAATAGCACCCAAACGGCCCCACGAGTGGCACGAACACCTTGTACGGAACCAACATAACATGTTGCAACAGACCACGTAGTCACAACATGACCAGTACTTGCAAGTAGGTAGATGTAGGCTTGATATCATGTCATTAAAGGGCAAAAATTCAAAACATCCCCCTAAAGGCCCTATAAGAGGCATGGACACGTCGCATGAGACCAACATAACATGTAGCAACTGACCATGTTGTCACGGGACTCTCGATTCAATAACATGACAAAAACTTATAAGTAACTAGACTTAGGCTTGAAAACATGCCATTGAATGGCGAAAAAGCAAAAAAAAAACCAAACAGCCTCATAAGAGGCACAAATACATTGAACGGGATCAAATAACATGTAACAACTGACCGCATAGTAATGGGACTCCTTATTTGAGAACATGACCTAAATGTTCAAGTAGCTAGACTTAGGCTTTAAAACATGCTATTGATGGGCAAAAATGTAAAACAACCCTACGAGAGGCACGCACACCTTTTACGTGACTACATAAAGCATAACAACTGGTTGCATAGTCATTGAACTCCCGATTTTTGAACAGGAATAAAGCTTGCAAGTAGGTAGACTTGGGCACGAAAACATGCCATTGAGTGGAAAAAATGCAAAACAACCACCAATGTCCCTGTAAGAAGCACAAACACCTCACATGGGTTTAAAGTAACACATAATAACTAATTGCGTAGTCATGAGAATCTCAGTTGTAGATCTTAACCAAAACTTGCATGTAGATATACTTAGGCTTGAAAACATGCCGTTGAAAGGCAAAAATACAAAACAACCCCCAAATGACCCTGTAAGAGGCACAAACACCTCGTACGGGTCCAATGTAACACATAGCAATTGACTGCATAGTTACGAGAGTCTCGGTTCGAGAACATCTCCAAAACTTGCAAGTAGCTGTACTTTGGCTTGAAAATATTTAGTTGAAAGGAGAAAACACAAAACAACTCAATTTAGAGTGTTCTCACAATTATGCATTTACAAATATTTTTCTAAATAAAAAACTAAGAAAAGGGGGCCTATATCATAATTTCAGATTTAGAATATTCTCATAATTTTCTGCACTTTCAAAACATATGAGTTAAATTTTCATAAATCAAAAGAGACACCCTATATTCAAATTATGGGTTAGTCCCCAACCTTGTTAATCTACTAACTAGGTGGACTTTGATGACATTTTTGTCTACGTAGGCATTTTAAATTTATTTTTTGCGATTCAAGTACTTTGTTACTTACCACTTGGGACATTTTTGAATGCCTCATTGGAGAAGGAACATTTAGAATATATTGACGTAAGCATTCGTTGTATTTTTATTTATGTTGTACATATTCACGCAAACATGCATTGTACTTTATTTTGTGTTGTATATATTTACGCAAGCATGTGTTATATTTTGTCACATATTCACGCAAACTTGCATTAGTTGAATTGTGTTCTATGATTACATATTCACTCAAGCATGCGTTTGTTATATTTTATTACATATTGGTGAAATAGTAAATTTTTGAAAATGTATAGGTTGTTTTTGGAAGCAGTAAAATAAATTTATTTTTATTGGGTCACAGTCAAAACCATGACCATAAATATTTTTTTAAAATTAAATTAAAATAGGGGTCATGGTCCAAGATTGTGACCAACCATGACCCCCCATGGTGTGGACCGTGACCCATATTATTTCCCTTTGGGTCATGGCCTTGGACCGTGACCAACTATGGTAGGGTTATCATAGGCTGGACCATGACCCAGGTTCTCCCCTACAGGTCAGGGGCACGTACCATAACCTCCTTTTTCGTCATGCTCAATATTTTCACGGGTAGTGATCGTGACCCTTGAGGGTGGTCATGGATCAAAACCGTGACCATTGGCGATATATGGTGTAGTGGGTTTTAGGAGCATCTTTCTAAAATTCTTGGATCTCTATTTAAGATCATCCTTCACCTTTTTAGACTTCTCAAGGTTGTATTTTAGCCTTTCATTCTCCTCCTCTAGAAAGCTTTGAGTCCGGGAAGACTCAAGAAGCACGTTCTTCAGGCTAGCGACCTTATCATGGAAAATTGCACGCTCCGCATTCCCTTCCTCAGGCTTCTCCTCAAGAATAACGTAAGGAGACTGAAATTGGCTCACAAGTGCCTCACATGCTTGCATGGCAAAAATCTTATCCTAACACTTTTTAAGCTTATAGGAAATCCTACGATTCACCTTTTCCATCTTAAGGGAACATATAAAAGATTTGAGTAAGACTTTTTAATGTTAACCTCACTCTCTGCATCTTAATTAAACTACTTATATTCATATTGGGAGCCATCATAATGAGACTTTACGCCAACATTGTCAACCTTGTTTTTTTCAACAAGGGAAGACTTAGGACCAAACATATCCTTGATGGTGGTGAACGTAGTGAAATTTCATTCCACTAAAGACTTACTCTTATAAGGAGTCACTATCACTAGGAGTGGAATTTAACTTATTCTTTTGGGACACTTGAAGGTTTTGTGACCAAAACTTTATCATATGAAGCATCTTCCCAATAATTTTCTATCCCATAATTTTTCTTCTTTCTGTTTCTTAAGTATCTAACCTTATTGGAACTATTTTTCCCAAACCTTTTTGGTATATCAACTTTATTATATTTTATATTTTTTTCAATGTCTCAGCCAATTTGGGTAAATTCTATTCTATGTTATCTGTCAAGTAAGAATCAAAGGCTCAGCCTTTTAGGATATTAAAATAATTACCTTCCTCTCGAGCGAATGGTTCTCTAAGTTGGTAGTTTTAGTAGATCCTTTGAGGTTTTCTACCTTCATATTGTCTATTTGTCTTATGGTTTTGAGTGCTGAGACGTGAGAAAGGAAACTAAGATGTAGTGATCTAAGGATTTTCCTAACAATTGTATAGTCTATTATCTTCTCACATACATAAAAGCGAGAGTTCACGATATCTAAATGTTTTGGACAAAACTCCTTGAAGGTATTAATTTTTAGCATATTCAATTAACTACACCAAGTTTTTTAAGGATTAATTTAAGCTAATAAATCATAAGTTGTAAAACTGGTTGATGGTTATAACTTGAAATTGGAAATTTCTCTAAAATGTGAAATTTGGATGTTTTCGGATGTATACAAATGTGGAATTGTGTAAGCATGTTAATTTGGACATCCTTATTAATAAGATAAGTTTTGATTAATGGGGTTATTAAATAATTTTTTGAATTCAATTTAAATCATTTTGATGAAAAAAAATTGATTCTATGAGACGAATATCCCTAAGTAATGATGACAATATTTTAGAATTTTTGGCTTGATTTCAAATGAATGCAATTTTCAGTATTCTTTGAATTAGAATGCGAGACATATACGTAAAGAATTGGATGGATCTTTGATTTTCAACAAGCTTTGAATTAGGTCATTTGAACTTTTATGGAGGGATTAATGACCATTTTAGTAAGGTATTTAATATGTCAGAATATTAGATTTGTGCGAATTTGTGATTTTTAAGAATTCTAATGGGATAAAGACTCTTATATTTTTACATATTTAATGGTAGCTCGGGAGAGGAACTTTTTAAACTCATATTATCCTATTCCCAAAAGACTTTATCTCCTAAAATACCTCCCCTCTTTCATAAAATCTCAACCCAATTAAATAAGATTTTAAAGACCCTATCCACCATTAAAGAAGATTTTTAAATTTATTTTTGAAGATAAATGACCTTTTTTCTTCTAATACCCGCAATTTTTTTGTTACGTACTTTTATTTCGCCCTATTTATATGTCATCGCGCCATTAAAAAAAATCTACATTCCATGTCTCGCATGAAAATTTATTTATGTTTATATGATTTATTTAAGCGCTTTGGTAAAGTTTTAAGCAATTCAGACAAGAAACGAACGATACATGGATACGAGTAGTAGATATACAACACTTTATGAGGGTATGCAACATTGCGAAAATAAAACTTTGTACAAACTGTTTAAGAAAATTGGTATGTCAAAAGAAATAATTTGACCATAAATTTAAACACATAAAAATACATATAAAATTACCATGGGGTCAAAAATAAAAAAAATCATAAAAAAAAATCATTTTTCGTCAAAAAATGAAAGTGCATAGAAAAATACGAAACTTTATAGAAAAATATAAATTTAATTTTGCACATTTTTTTCTTCTTCGACGTCTTCAAAAAAATTTGTTAAATATGGTTTTAGGCGGATTTTATGTCTAAATTATAGTAAAAATTATTTGAGTTGGTGTGGTTAGATCATTTAATGGGTGGTTGGATTTTGTATTTTCTAGACCTTGATAAAACATAATTCACTTGTATTTTCAAGCCTAAGAGACTTAAATGAGTTAAAAAAATAAAAATAAAATCTTAATAATTGGTATAAATAAGGATTGGGGGATTCATGAACCTAGTAAACCAAAAATCCTCCATCTTCTTCCTCTTTCTTATGTCCTCAAGAACAAAAACACTTTTAAAATTTGTAGCTCACCCTTATATCCATATTCTATCTCCTCAAACTCCATTAAAGAAGCTCAAAACTCCAGCAAAACATCACACAAGGGGTGAGACAACTTGGTATGGCTTGAAAGTTTGATTCTTTTAGCATAAGAGTGGAGATAAGGAGTAATTTAGGAGGACTTGAAGTTTTTCTCTCAAAAGTTATCTCCTCTTCATAAATCAAGTAGGGTTTTGAACTTCCTAAATTCATGCTTTCAACCCCTTAAAAAATCCAAGTTGATGAAAGATGATTTCTTATTAAAAATGGCTAGTTCTTGTATTTTCTATTATGCAAATCCATGCTTTTTATATGACAAAATGAACTAGCCTTGTTGATTAAATTTTAGAATATCATGCTTGTATAAATGAATAATTAGGACACGAAAAATTGTTAGAAAAAAATGTTATAATCATATACTACTTCAATATGAATGTGAAGGATGCATATACATGGATTTCTTAGATAGAAATCCTCATTTCATGTGAATATACATGAATAATTTTTAGACATGACAAATGATATATTTTAAAATGAAATAGATAGATTTCTTCATGTTTTGAAAGAATGATAAATTTCATCCCCTACTTTGATGTTGTTAAAAAGTAAAGATAGTGACTTGAAATGGTGCAGAAAACCCACTTAGAACCTTATATTTGAACTCTAAATTAAAATGGTAATTTTAATGATTAATTTTATGATTAAATAAGTAAAATAATGTAGAAAAATAGTTAGTAAATATAATGTCATAATTCCCACTTGAAAACTAGTTAAAACGATGAAAATTGGTGTAAAAATGATGTAGAAAATCCATTTGCACTTTGTATAATAAATTCTATATTAAAAACGTGATTTTAATGACTTAATAAATGTTAGAACGAGTGAAATATTATAGATAAACAGCTGAGGTATTATAAAC
Organism: Sambucus nigra; assembly: GCA_949130495.1. Taxonomy (NCBI): domain Eukaryota; kingdom Viridiplantae; phylum Streptophyta; class Magnoliopsida; order Dipsacales; family Adoxaceae; genus Sambucus; species Sambucus nigra. The sequence goes on along the minus strand of OX422211.1, from coordinate 618,504,322 downwards.
ATATGTTTTTTTCCTTGAAAACACATTTAAAGGATGCATTTTGGTGTAAAAATGGCAGTTTCGATAATTATGTGCAATACTAGTGGAAGATAATGATTATTTACTTTAAAAGGCTAGTAAAACCATTTTAAGGTACTAAAAATGTGTTAATGCATTAATGAATAAATAAAGTAAATAATGATTGGATATAAGTGTTCAAAATATTGTATCATTACACCGAAAGATTAATACGAGTTCTTGGAATAATGATAATAAATGAAAGAATGTGAACATGTGGAACAATGTGAACATACGATAAGATAATGATATTCGAATGATGCTGGAAAGAATAATTAATAAAGTCATGACACCCCTAGTGGTGAACCCCAAACAACCTGACCAGTGAAGCATATGGGTGCTCGATACCAACGGTGAAAGACCATGAAATCGTGGATGTGTGAAAATCCCAAAGTAATAAAAGTAATATTCATGAAAGATTGGGAAGATGAATGGATTAATGAATTGAAATAAATGGAATATATTAATATGATGATGACAACATTGTTGGATTAGTAAGTTAAGTCTCTGGCACGAGATATGAAAATGCTTAAGTGTGAGTTGGGAACATAGCCCGGGTGCATTGCATGTTGTTGGGTTAACATTTAATAAAATGGAAATTGTTTTACAAAATACGAAAAGACATTTTATATGTATAGTATTTATTTTATCAAATTATTGCTTAGAATTAACCACCCTACTTGGCATTAGCTCACCCCCTTACTTTTCCCACCCTAGGTACTTCAGTTGCAGGCACCGCAAAGGATCTCAATAAGGATGCTGAGGGTTCGACTCGATGTTAGTGGCTCTGTTGACCTTTCCATAATATGTTTAAGATTTATATTTGTATTACTTTAATTAATATGGTGGAACTCTATTACGGTATTCGGAATATTGTGTTGTTTTACTCGGTGAACTTCATTACGATAGATTAATTATGGTATCAAATGTTTTTTCATGAACAAATTTATATGGTTATTTTATTATGCATGTTAAACCTTTATTATTCTTAAATTGAAATTTGACAAGTGAATATTATGTCCTTAAATCAATTAAATAATTTTTTTTCTTAAATAATAAATTTAACCTTTTCTCCCTCCCCTTTAAGACCTAAATTCGAATTTGGGTTATTCCAACGGTAATCTAAAATTGCGTCGGGGCGTTACAACTTGGTATCAGAGCATTAGGATCCACGTGTGCGAAAAAATGATAACATGTCGTCCTTATTTATGTTTCCTCTAATAAACTAGTATATTAAATTACATGTTCTTATACGATGGGAGCTAGGCATAATAATGCCGCTTCTGAGAACAATGGGCTTCAACGCATGGAAAAGGTCGTGCGTCAGTTAACTGAAACTCTCTCACAACAAGAGAGAGGTAATCGAAGAAGTATTATGCAAAGTACTACTATAATTTCTATGCTGAAGGATTTTTGACGATTGAACCATTAAACTTTCAGTGGTACCAAAGGAACTGATGTGGCAAAAGAGTGGCTCGATGAGGTTGAGCGGATTATGGATGTTATTGACATGCCGGTTCAAGCTTTCTAATTTCAAGTTGATTGAACAGGCCCAACAGTGGTGGTCCACTCATATGGGGAGTTTGGCTGAGCCCTTGGATCGGGATGGCTACAAAGTCAATTTTCTTGATCGTTAGTTTCCTCAGGCCTACAAGGATGCTAAGAAAGATGAATTTGACAAAATCATCTAGGGTAAATTATATGTCAAAGACTATTTAGTACGCTTCGAGAGTTTTTCAAAACATGTGAACCTGTGAAGGTTGATGAGGCTGAAAAACTTGATTGTTCATTAAGGGATTGCATCCCAACATTCGTAAATTAGTGGTGGGGTTTGATCAGTTGAGCTTCGATGGGGCGTTGAACAAAGCTATCAGGATCAAAATTGAGGTAGAAGATTCCCATGCTATTCAGGACAAAAGAAATGAGCCTAAAAGTGCTCCGAGGACGGAAACTAGTGTGTCTAAAGGCAGTGGAAACAAGAGGTTCAAGGGTGGACCAAGGGGTATTATTGCCCAACTGAAGGAAGCATTTAGTGTCGATTCTCTCAGACAGTGTAGCAGTTATCAGGGTTCTATACCGCTCCTAAAGACTTATTATCTATGAAGTTCCCCTAGTCATTTCATGCGGGATTTCCCCTGAAACATTGGTCGACAAGTTACCCAACAGTTTATGTTTGGAAGGAACTCAAACTTTTTGGGTCCCAACGAGCAACGTTAGCAGTTCTCCTCTAGCAAGTATCAGCAGAACAAACAGGGCTCTAAAAATCCTCGTCAGGGATATAGTAATCATGGGTAGACTTAGGTGCCAAGTGGTCAAACTGGTAGGTTTAGCCAGGGTCGTGCATATGCCAATTCATAGTAGTCAGTCCCCACTAAGAACTCGACAGTTACGTATGGTATGATTTTTCCTTTTAGTACTTGGGTGAATGCCTTATTTGATTTAGGATCATCACATTCATTTATATCTAGTTCTTTAGCTTTCTGTTTGGGGTTAGAGGTAGTTGAGTTTCACCCACTCATATTTATGGGATTACCCATAGGTGGCGGTTTTATCCTTTGAAAAGTGTGCCATAATTGTGTAATCATAGCTAGAGACTATATTTTGGAGAAAAATCTTATATTAATGGATATGGATGGCTTTGAAGTTACTCTCAGTATGGATTAACTGTTCAGTTTTGATGCCACTATCGAGTTCCATCGGCACAGTGTGTCAGTATCTCTTCTAGATGGGTCTCGTTATCACATTGGCAGTGAGAAGAGCATAGATTATCATTGAAAATTCTCTTCTACCCAAGATCAGAAACATTTCTTTGGGCGGATAAGTAAAATTGTGTCCAAAGAAGATCTTGCACGTGTGATTACAAATTATCCTGTTGTGCGGGATTTTCCTGATGTATTTCCTAAGGATCTTCCAGGATGACCCCCGAGTTGAGAGATTAACTTCTCTATTGATATTCATCAGGGTGTTTTGCTTATTTACATCCATCATCATCAAATGGATCCACGGAGTTACAAGAATTAAAGCTCCAGTTGGATAATCTCACTAGTAAGGGTTTTATACGCCTTAATGTGTCCCCTTGGGGAGCACCGACCTTTTTTTTGCAAAAAAGAACAAAAACACTCTCAAACTCTGCATTGATTACTGACAACTAAACAAGGTGACAGTGAAAAATAAATATCCTATGCCTAGGATCAACGATTTATTTAATCAGTCATGGGGAGCAAGCTGGTTCTCCATGATTAATCTCCAATCTGTGTATAACCAAGTGCGAGTTAGGCAGGAAGATATACCTAAGACACCTTTCTAAATGAGGTACGAACATTACGAGTTTGGTCATGCCTTTCAGCGTGACTAATGCTGTTGTAGCATTTATGGTCATCATGAATCATATTTATCGACCATACTTTGACTGAGTTGTAGTTGTCTTCCTTGATGATATTTTGGTATATTCGACTTCTGATGTTGATCACAAGGAGAAATTCCATATTACACTTAAGGTACTCATAAGAATCGGTTATATGAAAAGTTTAGCAAATGTGAATTCTGGGTGGATGATGTCAAATTTCTTAGCCACGTAGTGTCCAATGCGGCAATTTTTGTTGATTTATCCAAGGTTGATGCCATCCTCGGATGGGAGAGACCGAAGATAGTCAGAGATATTTGGATTTTTCTAGGCTTGGATGGATACTACAAGATATTCATTTAGGATTTCCATGAGTTACATCGCCCCTTACTTGATTGACAGAAAAATGTCCATTTTATGTAGTCTGATTACTGTGAATCTATCTTTCAGGAGTTGAAGTTTAGGCTTACTTAAGCACCTATTCTTATTCTTATCGAGCACGAAAGAGGGTATATTGTGTAGTGTGATGCCTCTTGATTTGGTCTTGGTGCAATTCCTGTGCTGGTGGGTTAGGTGGTTGCTTATGCATCTCGATAACTTAAGACGCATGAGAGGAACTACCCCACTCACGATCTTTAGTAAGCCACTGTGGTGTTTGATTTAAAGATTTTATGGTATTTCTTATATGGCGAGAAGTTTGAGGTATTCAGGGATCATAAGAGTCTCCGATATATTTTCACCCAGTGACATCTTAACCTTCGGAAGAGGAGATGGATCAATCTTCTGAAAGACTATGACTTTACTTTGGAGTACCATCCAGGAAAGGCCAATGTCGTGGCTGATGTTCTTTGTAGGAAGTCGGGTCCTGCTTTAGCAGCGATGAAATGTTATTATGGGAAGATGTTTACCGAGCTTGACCATTATGACGTGCATTTTGAACGGAGTAATGGTGGGTTATACTTATGGGGTATGATGGGTAGACCAGTACTTCATCAGAAGGTCTTGAATGCTCAGTTATGTGATAATGTGATCATGCTTATCCAAAATCGTATTCAGGGCGACGAGGTATTTAATACACTCATAGTTGATGAGGATAGTGGTGTCTGACATAAAGGTAGGATTATTGGCCCATCCATTGAGGAGGTTTAGGCTAAGATTATGGAATATTTTTACTATTCTAGATTTTGTAAATATCTGGGAGCTACTAAGTCGTATAGGGACCTTTGTAGAGATATTTGAGGGTCAGGAACGAAGTGAGCTGTGGATTTGTTTGTGGCTAGGTTTTACAGGTGCTAGTTGGTGAAGGTCGAACATAAGTAAACGTCCGGATTATCGTAACCACTTCCAATCACCGAGTGGAAGTGGGAGAATATAACTATGGATTTTTTTTATAGATTTTCCTCGATTTGACTGAGGGAATGATGAGGTTTGGGTTGTAGTGGACCATCTCACTAAGTCATCACACTTTCTACCGATTAGAGTCACTAATAGCATATCAAAATTGGCTAGACTTTATATTCATGAGATTATCTGATTACACGGTGTTCCACTCACTTTTATTTTAGATAGGGATCCTCGGTTCTTCTTTCAATTTTGGAGGAAGGTTTAGCAGGAATTGGATTCTAACCTGAATTTGAGTACGACTTATCATCCCAAGACTGATGGACAGTCTGAGCATACTATTCACATTTTGGAGGATTTACTATGATCATGTTGTTTAGACTTTCGGGGTAGTTGGGATGAGAACTTGCATCTCACAGAATGATCTTAAAATAACAATTATCAATCGACCATCGAGATGGCCCCCTTTGAGGCACTATATAGGAGACCGTGTTGTTCCCTGGTATGCTGGTAGAGATTGGGGAGAAGCATCTCGCGAGTGCCGATATGACCAGGGAGATGACATAGAAGGTTGAGTAGATTAGACAAAGACTTGTTACGGCCTAGATCAGGTAGAAGAACTATGCTGATAATCGTCGTACACATCTAGTGTTTCCAATCGGTGACCATGTGTTACTGAAAGTTAGGACCCGAATTGGTAGCAAGAGGTTTGGCCAAAAGAGAAAACTTGCCCCTTGATATATTGGTCTCTTTGAATCTTGGAGCGGGTTGGGGAAGTCTCTTATCATTTAGCATTGCCTCCTCAATTGAGTTAAGTTCATGATGTGTTTTAGGTTTCCGTGTTGAAGAAGTATCTTCACGATCCTATTCGTGTGATCAATTCGCAAAATATCGAGTTCTAGGAAGATATTATGTTTCTGACGCGACCTTTATCTATTTTGGACCGTGAGGATAGGGTACTACGCAACAAGATTATCCCTTTGGTGAAAGTCCTTTGGGAATCTTAAGGTGTTGAAAGATCTACTTGGGAGAGAGAAGTTGAGATGCCGGAGGAATATCCATAGTCGTTTGAGTGACTTGGTATTTATTTCGGGGATGAAATATCCTAAGGATGGGAGAATGTAATACCCGCACTTTTTTATTTTGTAATTGTATTTCAGCCTATTTATATGTCAATGTGACATTAACAAAAAATGTACGTTGAATGTTTCGCATGGAAATTTATTTATGTTTATATGAATTACTTAAGCAATTTGGTAAAGTTTTACGCAATTCGAACAAGAAATGATCGATGCACGGACACGAGTAGTAGAATATAACACTTTTTGACGGTATGTGACACTGGAAAAATTTAAATTTGTACGAATTGTTTAAAAAAATTGGTAAGTCAAAAAAATAATTTGACTATAAATTTAAACTCATAAAAATACATATAAAATTACCATGGGGTCAAAAATAAAAATAAAAAATCAGTTTTCATCAAAAAATAAAAATGTTTAGAAAAATTTGAAACTTTACAGATAAATGTAAATTTTAATTTTGAACAACTTTCTCTTCTTCAACGTCTTAAAAAAATTATTTATTTCATATTTTAACTGGATTTTATGTCCAAATTATAGTAAAAATTATTTTAGGTGTTGTGGTTGGATCATTTAATGGTTGGTTGGCTTTTATAATTTCTACGCCCGAGTAAAACATTTTTCACTTGTAATTTCAAGTCTAGGAGACTTAAATGAGTCAAAACATTGAAAATGAAAGCTTAAAAATTGGTGTAAATAAGGGTGGGTGGATTTATGAACATAGTAAACCAAATAAACATAGAATCCTCCATTCTCCTCCTCTCTTTTATGTACTTAAGAGGAAAAACACTTCTAAACTTCATAGCCCACCCTTATACCCACATTCTCCCTCCTCAAACTCCATTATAGAAGCTCAAAACTCGATTAAAACATCACACAAGGGATGGGGTAACTTGGTGTGGATTGAAAGTTTGATTTTGAGAGAATAATAATGGAGTTTAGGAGCAATCTAGAAGGAATTGAAGTTTTCTTCTCCAAAGTTATCTACTCTTCATAAATCAAATACGATTTTTCTCTTCCTAAATTCATGTTTTCAAAAGCTTAAAACATCCATGTTGATGAAAGATGATTTCTTCTTAAAATTTCTAGTTCTTGTATTTTCTATTATGCAAACCCATGCTTTTTATATGTTAAAATGACCTAGCTTTTTTGATTAAATTTCAGAATATCAAGCTTGTATAAATGAAAGATTAGAACGTGAAAATTGTTAGAAAAATGTTATAAACACTACTTCAATATGAATGTGTAGGATGCATACACATGGATTTCTTAAATAGAAAATCTCATTTCATGTGAATATACTTGAATAATTTTTAGATATGACAAACAATATATTTTGAAATGGAATAGATAGATTTAATCATGTTTTTAAAGAATGATAAATTTCAATCCATACTTTGACATTGTTAAAAAGTAAAGATAATGATTTAAAATGGTGTAGAAAACCCACTTAAAATCGTATATTTGAAATCTATATTAAAATGTTAATTTTAATGATCAAGTTTATGATTAAATGAGTAAAATAACATAGCAAAACAATTAGTAAATATAATATCTTGATTCCCACTTGAAAACCCGTTAAAACGATGAAAATCAGTATAAGATTGATGTTAAAGTCCCATTTGAACTTTGTATAATAAAGTCTATATTATAATGGTGATTTTAATGACTTAATAAATGTTAGAATAGGCAAAATATTATAGAAAAACAGTAAGGTATTATAAAGATATGATTTTTCCTTGAAAACCCATTTAAAGGATGCATTTGGGTGAAATAATGGCAGTTTTGATAACTATGTGAAAAACTAGTGGAAGCTAATGTTTCTTTTTTTTAAAATGCTAGTAAAACCATTTTTAAGGTACTAAAAATGTGTTAAATTATTAATGAATAAATAAAGTAAATAATTATTGTATATAAGTGTTCGAAGTATGTTGTCATTATTACTTAGTCTCCTTGGCTATTTTAAAAGTAAAGCAAATAATAAAGTAAAGAAGTAACACCGAAAGATTAATGCGAGTTCTTGGAATAATTAGAATAATTGTAAGAATGTGAATATACGAAAAGATAATGATATTCGAATGATGCATGAAAGAATAATTATGAAGGGCATGATGTCCCTAGTGGTGAAAGACCCCAAACAACTTGGCCAGTGTACCATATGTGTGCTTAATATCGACAGTGAAAGGCCGTGAAATCATGGATGTTGGCAAATCCCAAAGTAACAAAAGTATTATTGATGAAAGATTATGAAAAGGAATGGATTAATGAATTTGAATAAATGGAGCTTTTTAATGTTATGATGACAACATAGTCTGATTAATAGGTTAAGTCTTTGGCATGAGACATGGAAATTCTTAAGTGTAAGTTAGGCACATAGCCCGGGTGCATTGCATGTAGATGCGTTAACATGTAATGAACTGTAAATTATTTTAAAAAATACCGAAAGACATTGTATATGTATATTATTTTGTTTATAAAATTAGTGATTTGTATTTCCCACCCCCTTCCTTTTCCCACCCTAAGTACTTCAGTTGGTGACACCGAAAAGGATCTCGATAAGGATGTTGTGGGTGCGACTCGACGTTAGACGCTCTGTTGACCATTCCATAATATGTTTAAGATTTGTATTTTTAGTACTTTAATTAATATGGTGGAAATATATTATGGTATTTGAACTATTGTGTTGTTTTACTCAGTGAGCTTCATTTCATAGATAATTGTGGTATTAAATGTTTTTTCATGAACAAATTCATAAGTTTGTTATGCATGTTAAACGTTTATTCTTGTTAAATTTATATTTGAAAAATGAATATTATGTCCTTAAATCAACTAAATAAATGTTTTTCTTAAATCATAAAGTAAACGTTTTCTCCCTACCCTTTAACACCTCAATTCGGATTTGGGTTATTCCAACAGTCATTTAAAATCGGGCCGGGGCTTTACAAATTGGTATTAGAGCATTAGGATCCATGTGTGTCATGGAATAATAACACGTCTTTCTTATTTATGCTTCCTCGAATAAACTAGTATATGAAACTACATGTTCTTTTGGGACGACAGCTAGGCGTAACAATGCCGCTTCTGAGAACAATGAGCTTCAACGCATGAAAAGAGTTGTGTGTCAGTTTTTTGACACTCTCGTAGCGAGAGAGGAGTAATTGTAGAGGGATTGCAGAAAGTACTAATGCATTTTCAATGCTGAAGGATTTTCAGCTATTAAACTCTTCAACTTTTAGTGGTACCAAAGGAGTTGATTTGGCAGAAGAGTGGCTTGATGAGGTCGAGCAGATTATGGATGTTTTTGATGTGTCGACTGGGCACAAAGTTAAGATTGCTATTATCGAGTTGACTGAGCAGGCCCAGCGGTGTTGGGACACACACATGGCGAGTTTGACTAAGATCTTGGATTAGGATGGATTCAAAGTTGCTTTTCTTGATCGACTATCCTCAAGCCTACAAGGATGCAAAGAAAGATTAATTTGCCCATATCATCTATTTATCTGTCAAATTATCTGTCAGCGACTATTTATTATGCTTCGAAAGTTTGTTGAATCATGTGATGGATGTGAAGACTGATGAGGCTAAAAAGACTAAATTATTCATTATGGGGTTGCACCCCTACATTCACAAATTGGGGATGGGGTTTGATCAGTTGAGCTTCGGCGAGGTGGTGAAGAAAGCTATCAAGATTTATATTAAGGAAAAATATTCCCATGAAATTCGGTGAGAAAGGAAGGAGTCTAGAAGTTCTCCGAGGATGGAGACTAGTGGGTCTCAAGGCGTTCGAAATAAGAGGGTCAAGGGTGGACCGAGGGGTATTGTTGCCCAACTGAAGGCATCATTTAGTGTTGATTATCTATGGTAGTGTATCAATGATCAGGGTTCCACACCTATCCTGAAGAATTGTTATCCTTATGGGCCCCCCATCATTTTAAGCGGGATTGCCCCCAAAACAGTGGTCAATATGTTAACCAGTAAGATAACTATTTTATATCAGGAAGAAACTTAAATATTTTGGGTCCCAACCAGCAGCATCAGTTGTTATCCTTTGGCAAGTATCAACAGAACAAATAGATGTATGAAAATCCTCGTTAGGTATATGGGAATCATGGGCAGACTCAAGTACCGAGTGGTCAGACTGGTAGGTTCAGCCAAGGTCATGCATTATTCCATTTCCTAGCAGTTAGTCCCCACACAGAACTCAACAGTTATGGAAGGTATGATTTTGATTTTTAGTACTTGGGTGAAAGCATTATTTGATTCACGAGCATCTCATTCATTTATATATAGTTCCTTAGCTTTCTGTTTGGGGTTAGAGGTAGTTGAGTCTTCCCACTCATATTTGTAGGATTGCCCATAGGTGGCAGTGTTGTCCTTAGCCAAGTCTGTCAGAATTGTGTAATCATAGCCAAAGACTATATTCTGGAGTAATTTTGTCTTATTAATGGATATGGATGGTTTTGAAGTTATCCTCTGTATGGATTGGCTGTCCAGTTTTGATGCCACTATCGAGTGCCATCGGCACAGTGTGTCAGTATCTATTCCAGATGGATCTTATTATTTCTTTGGAAGTGAGCAGAGCATAGTTTATCCTTGAAAATTCTTTTTTAACTGAGATTAGAAACATTTCTTTGGGTGGTTAAGTAGCATTATGGTGCAAAAAGAGCCTAACTTGTGATTGCATATTATCCTAATGTGCGGGATTTTTGCGATGTATTTCATCAGGATCTTCTAAGATTACCCCCAACTTGAGAGATTGACTTCGGTATTGATATTCATCAGGGTGTTTCACCTATTTCCATCCATTTTCATTGGATGGGCCCAACGGAGTTGCGAGAATTAAATCTCTAGTTGTATGATGTCACTAGTAAGGGTTTTATACGCCTACTATGTCCCCTTGGAGAGCAACGGTCCTTGTTTCAAAAAAGAACGACAACACTCTCAGACTTTGTATTGATTTTTGGCAATTGAACTGGGTGATGGTGAAAAACAAATATCCTATGTCTAATATCAATGATTTATTTCATCAGTTATGGGAGTGGGAAGGTTTTCCATGATTGATGTTCGATATGGGTATCACTAATTGCGAGTTAGGGAGGAAGATACCCTTAAGATAACTTAATGGATGAGGTATGGACATTACGAGTTTGGTCATGCCTTTCAAATTGACTAATACACCTACTGCATTCATGGACCTCATGAATCGTATTTACTGACCAAACTTAGATCGATTTTTAGTGGTCTTCGTTGATGATATTCTAGTATATTCGACTTCCGATGTTGATCACGAGGATCATTTGCGTACTATACTTCAGGTACTCAAAAAATTTGGTTATATGAAAAGCTTATAAAATGTGAATTCTGGGTCGATGAGGTCAAATTTCTTGGCCACATAGTGTTCGGTGCAGCCATTTTTATTGATTCGTCCATGGTTGAAGCCGTCCTCGAATGGGAGAGATCGAAGACAGTCATAAATTTTTGGAGTTTTCTTATCCTGGATGGATACTAAAGGAGATTCGTTCAGGATTTCTCTCGAGTTGCATCACCCCTTACTCGATTGATGTAGAAAAATGTCCATTTTTTATGGTCAAATGAGTGTGAAGCTAACTTCTTGGAGTTGAAGTTTAGGATTACCCCAGCACCTATTCTTGTTCTTCCCAAGTGTGTAAGAGGTTATATAGCGTACCGTGATGCCTCCAAATTTAGTCTAGGTGCAGTTCTTATGCAGGAGAGTCAGGTGGTTGCTTATGCATCTTGACAACTTAAGATACATGGGAGGAACTACCCCACTCACGATATTGAGTTAGTCATTGTGGTGTTTTCTTTGAACATTTGGAAGTATTACTTATATGGAAAGTAGTTTGAGGTATTCACGGATCATAAGAGTCTCTGATATATTTTTATTCAGTGAGATCTTAACCTCCGGCAATGGACGTGGATCGAGCTTCAGGAAGACTATGACTTTACTTTGGAGTACTATCCGGGAAAGGCCAATATTGTGGATGATTCCCTTTGTAGTATGTCGAGTGTTGCCTTAGCAACGATGAAATTCTATCGTGGGAAGATGTATGTCGATCTTCAATGTTATGACTTGCATGTTCAACGGAGTAATAGTATGGCCTATTTAGGGGGTGTGATAGTTAGACCAGTCATTCATCAGAAGGTCTTGGATTCTTATTTATGTGATGATGAGATCATGCTTATCTAAAACTGCATTCAGGGCAACGAGGTATTTGACACACTCATAGTTGATCAGGGCGGTTGTGTCCAACATAAGGTTAGGTTGATTATCCAATCCATTAAGGAGGTTTAAGTACAGATTCTGGCAGAGTTTCACCATTCTTGATTCTGTATACATCCCGGATCTACTAAGATGTGTAGGGACCTTTGCATAGATTTTTGGTGGTGAGGGATGAAGCGGGATGTGACTTTGTTTGTGGATAGGTGTTATAGGAGCTCGCAGGTGAAGGCCGAGCATAAGAATCCTGCTGGATTATTGTAATAACTTCTAATTGCCGAGTGGTAGTGGAAGCATATCACTATGGATTTCGTTACAACTTTACCTCGATCTGAACGAGGGTACGATTTGTTCTAGGTTATTGTGGATTTTCTCACTATTTCATCACACTTTCTACCGATTAGAGTCACGGATAGCATAACAAAATTGGATAGACTTTATATTCAGGAGATTATCCGAGTATGCGGTGTTCCACTCATTATTGTTTCAGATAGTGATCCTCGGGTTGTCTCTCGATTCTGGAGGAAGGTTTAAGATGAATTGGGTACTAATATGAATTTGAGTATGACTTATCACCCTCAGACTGATGGGCAGTTTGAGCATACTATTCAGATTTTGGAGGATTTACTACGAGTGTGTGCTTTGGACTTTTGGGTAATTGGGATGAGAACTTGCCTCTTGCAGAATTCTCTTACAATAATAGTTATCAGCCGAGCATCGAGATGCCCCCCTTTGAGGCACTATATGGGAGACCGTGTCGTTCCTCGGTATGTTAGGTAGAGGCTAGTGTGAAGCATCTCATGAGTTCCAATATGATCAGGGAGATGACTGAAAATGTTGAGTTGATTTGACAGAGACTTTTTATCTCCCGGATTAGGTAGAAGAACTATGTTGATCATCGACGTATCCCTTTAAAGTTTCGAGTATGTGACCATGTATTACTGAGAGTTAGGGCCCAAACCGATTATAAGAGGTTTGGCCAAATGGTAAAACGAGCCCCTCAATATATTGGTCCCTTTGAGATCTCTTATCGTTTGGCATTGCCTCCTCAGTTGACTCACGTTCACGATGTGTTTCATAATTCCATATTGAAGAAGTATCTGCGTGATCCTAGTCATGTGATCAACTGGAAAAATATCGAGTTACAAAAGGATACTACATTTCCGATGCAGACTTTTTCTATTTTGGACCGTGAGGATAGGGTACTATGTAACAAAGTTATCCCTTTAGTGAAAGCCCTTTGGGAATCAAAGAGTGTTGAAGGCGCTACTTGGGAGAGAGAAGCCGAGATGCGGGAGGAATATCCACATTTTTTTGAGTGATTTAGGATTTATGTCGGGGATGAAATTTTCTAAGGAGGGGAGAATGTAATACCCACACTTCTTTTTATTACGTACTTGTATTTTGGCCTATATATATGTCAATGTTCCGTTAACAAAAATTCTACATTTCATGTCTCACATGGGAATTTATTTATGTTTCTATGATTTATTTAAGCAAATTGGTAAAGTTTACACAATGCAGACAAGAAACAAACGACGCACGGACACGAGTAGTAGAATACAATACTTTTTGACAGTATGTGACACATCCAAAATAGAACATTACACGAAGTGTTTAAAACAATTGGCAAGTAAAAAAAATAATAATTTGACCATAAATTTAAACTCATAAAAATACATATAAAATTATCATTTTTCATCAAAAAATAAAAGTGCTAAAAAAATCTCACACTTTTCAGAAAAATGTAAAATTTAATTTTGAACAACTTTCCCCTAAGTATTAAAAAAATCATTTAGACCCAATTTTAGGCGGATTTTATGCCTAAATTATAGTAAAAATTATTTTTGGTGGTGTGGTTGGCACATTTAATGGGTGGTTGGGGTTGGTATTTTCTATAGACCTGGGTAAAATGTATTTCACTAGTATTTTCAAACCTTGGAGACTAAAATGAGTCAAAATATTGAAAATGGAAGCTTACAAATTTGTATAAATAAGGGTGGGGGGATTCATGAACACAATAAACCAATAAATATAAAATCCTCCATCCTCTTTCTCTCTCATATGTCCTCAAAAGCAAAAATACTTCTAAAATCCGCAGCTCACTCTTCTAATAAAATTCTCTCTCCTCAAACTCCACTATAGAAGCTCAAAACTCCACTAAACATCACACAAGGGGCGGGGCAACTTGATGCGGGTTGAAAGTTTTATTTTGGGAGTATATAAGTGGAGTTTAGGAGAAATCTAGTAGGACTTGAAGGTTTCCCCCCGAAAGTTATCTCCTCTTCATAAATTAAAGGGTTTTCCTCTTCCTAAAATGATGTTTTCAAAAGCTTAAAGCACGCATATTGATGAAAGATGACGTCTTCTTAAAATTTCTAGTTGTTGTATTTTTTATTGTGCAAACCCATCCTCTTTACGTGTTAAAAATGAACTACCTTTATTGATTAAATTTTAGAATATCATGCTTGTATAAATGAATGATTAGAACATGAAAATTGTTCGAAAAAAGTTATAATCATATACTACTTCAATATGAATGTGTAGGATGAATATATATGAATTTCGTAGGTGAAAATCTTCATTTCAGGTGAATATTCTTGAATAATTTTTAGACATGACAAATGATATATTTTGAAATGAAATAGATAGATTTCATAATTTTTTGAAAGAAAGATAAATTTCAACCCCTACTTTGACGTTATTAAAAAGTAAAGAAAATGACTTAAAATGGTGTAGAAAATCAACTTAAAACCTTCTATTTGAACTTTACATTAAATTGGTAATTTTAATGATTAAGTTTATGATTAAATTAGTAAAATAATGTAGAAAAATTGTTAGTAAATATAATGTCATGATTTTCACTTGAAAAACCGTTAAAACGGTGAAAATTGGTGTAAGAATGATGTAGAAAACCCATTTGAACTTTGTATAATAAATTCTATATTTAAATGGTGATTTTAATGACTTAACAAATGTTAGAATTAGCAAAATATTATAGAAAAACAGTAAGGTATTATAAAGATATGATTTTTCCTTGAAAACCCATTTAAAAGATGCATTGTGGTGAAATTATGGCAGTTTTGGTAATTATGTAAAAAATAGAGGAACCTAATCTTTCTTTACTTTAAAATGATTGTAAAATTATTTTTAAGGTACGAAAAATCTGTAAATGCATTAATGAATAAATGAAGTAAATAATGATTGGATATAAGTGTTCAAAGTACGAAGTCATTATTTGTTTGTCTCCTCGATGAATTTTAAAGTAAGGCAAATATTAACGTAAAGAAGTAACACCGAAAGATTAATGCGAGTACTTGAAATAAGGAGAATAATTATAAGAATGTGAATATTTGGAAGAATGTGAATATACAGAAAGATAATGATATTCGGATGGTGCCAAAAAGAATAATTAAGAAGGGCATGACGTCCCTAGTGGTGAAAGACCCCAAACAATCTGGCTAGTGTAGCATATGTGTGCTCGATACCGACGATGAAAGGCCGTGAAATCGTGGATGTTGGAAAATCCCAAAGTAATAAAAGTAAATGATTACTCTTAATTTTTGTCTTCCTTGCATATGGATTTGGAATGTCGTTGCGGTCAAACTTCGAGTATCAAAATTCCCTTGAAATCACTTACAAAACTTGTTAAAAATTTAGTATCGTGGTAAATTCGGGTATCAATCGAATTTCAAGTGTTGAAATTGTTCTCGTGAAAACTTGCAACTTGAATTTTTATAAAAATAATCTTTTTGTGTTTTTAATTTTTAATTTTTTTATAATTAAAAACAATGTCAAGGGAGGAAATGAAAATTTATGCAATTAAAATGACTAAGAAAAATTAAAAAGTAATCTAGTTTAAGGTTTATGAGAAGAAACAAGAGGTGGGATTACACCACGTAATCAATTTAATTTAATGTCCTAATTATTCAATTGAGTAGTTTGAAATAATATTGAATTTAAAACTTAACTCTCGTTACAATCCTAAATTCAATTTTATCCTTTTCAGCAATTAAATCAGGAATTGTCACTACATAAAAAAATTATGATTCATACTTGTTTTTAAAATTTTCTTCTAGATCAATTCATAAAAATTTGTACGGATCTTTGAATTGCACAAAAAGGTTAATACTTGAATTTAAGAATAGGACCTATCTCTAAGTCAAAACCTAAATAAAATATCAATTTTCAATATTAATTTATTAACTCTCGTTACATAAATTAATTTAGTGATTATCCCCAATTTAATTAGCCTAGAACAAATCAATAAACAATTAATTAATTAAATTAATTAACCTACACATTTCATCCCACCCCTGGAATGGGGTGTTTAGTCAGACATAATTAGAATTTCAACTCAAACACAATTAACGAACGAGAAACTAAAGAGAAAGAGAAAGAAATACGATACGCAATAATTCTCTATGTCAACTGTGTATGAACACGCGTCCCAAACATGTCACCTAAACTCGACTGGATTACAAAACAAAAAGAAAAAACTGAACCTACAATTTTTTTCTCAACCTAAACTATATTTTTTTTTTCTTTTTTTTCTGACTCTTTTTCTACCCTTCGCAGTCTCTCCTTTTTATTTTTTCTGTCTCTCGTTGCTTATGTGTAGATATCCCCTATCAGAGTCTCCCTGAGAGTCCTCTTTTATAAGTCAGCCTTCACCATTTTTTATAACCCACGATTCTTTTTTTAGTGAGATTTTTGTGGGATCTTTAAAGGATAGGTCAAAGATGTTGAAGGCTTGGCAAGTTGGGTTCCTATTGTGGTGGAGATAACGGCAAGTGGAATATCGGGCAGATATGGGCTGATAGGTTTAGGCCGCGGGTTGGGGATCCGGGTTGGTCTCGGGTTTGTTACGATGGGAACGGGTATGGGGCAGCAAGGGGTCACGGGCCGACAGACCCGTGTTGATTAGGGTTCGGGTTCGGGTTCGGTGGGTACCTGGGAGGTCGCGGTCGGGTCAGGTGGGTACGAGGAGGTCGCAGTTTTCATTCCGAGCTGCGGGTTGCAGGGAGATCTGCCCGGGTTGAGCAGGTCCGGTAGATGGTCATATGGGTCTCGGGTTGGTTTATTGTTAATTGGGGTTCAAGGTTTGGGGGTATTAAGGGAGGGATAAGGTTGGTTTGATTATGAGGTTTGAGGTGTATTAATGGAAGAGAGAGAGTATGTGGGTGTGTAGGGAAGAAGATGGGTTGGTTGATTGGGTGTGTGAGTGTGTATGGAAAAAAGGGTGAGCGTGTGGTAGTGATTTATGCGTGAGTGAGTTGTATGATAGTAGGGTGTGAGTGTGTCGTGTGTGTTTAAGTTGGACCCTTAAATAAAATAACACTAAGTGAAAAAAAATAAAACTAGACTAAAATAAAAAAAATTAAACTCTAAAAATAAAATTCTAATCTATTACTAAGAGACTAAAAAAAAAAGAAATAATATATATATATATATATATATATATAAACTCTACAAAGACTAAAAAAGTAAAAATCCTAACTAAATAAATTAAAACTAAAAAGTGAAGAAAAATAAAATAAATTCCTAAAAACTAATCCTAAGAAAAATGATAAAATAAAATAAAGATTAAAAAGTAATAAAAATAAAAATCAGAATAAAGAAATATAAGAATAGGAAATAAAACCTAGAAAATTGTAAATAAATCTAAACTAAATCCTAAAAATAAAATGACTCAAAATAAAAATCTAGAAAAATAATAAAGGTATAAACTCAATACGCACAGGCTCGGGTGATGGTCTGGGCTCGGTGTAGGCTTAGGTTCAGTTCGGGGACAGGGTTCGGGGCATCGGAGCTCTTCGGTGCAAGCTCTATGGGACTTCAGACTTCGCGGTCTCTTTGATTTCTTCGATGCATGCTTTTGACTGCTATTATTTTGCAATTATATTGATTTAGCATTATTTGTACCGCAACTACGTATTGACCTGTGAAATAAATAAATACAAACATAAGGACATTTTTAATTATAACGAGCGAATAAAATGCTTATATTTAGGGAATAAATTATACACTTTTGGGTGCTTATCAATAAATATTTTTCTTAAATAATAAATTAAAATTCCCCCCCCCTCTCATTTAACGCCTCACTTCGAATTTGGGTTATTCCAATGGCAATCTAAATTTGGGTCGGGGCGTAACATTTCTCAAGATCACCCAAGAGGTTCTTTATCAACTTTTCACGAGGAACAGAACCATCTCAATGGATTTTCTATATGACAACATTCATGAAGATTGACTATCTATATTTTTCTACATAAGTATTATATGTTTTAAATGTTGCCTAATCCTTAATTAATTGTGTTTTCTTAAAAAAGAAATGAAAAATTATTTAGAAAAAGTAAGACTAATTGAGGATGTTTTTGTTTAATATGAGAATATGATTTAAGACTTCAAATATCACATAATTAAGTTAGTTGTATCATTGATTATTGGGACGAATTGCATATTAAAAATTAAAATATGTAATTCTAATAATGTTTTTACTTGTAAATGATACAATATTGATGTGTATGTTGTTGAACATAATTAATTATTATAAAAAATTATTAATGCATATATTTGAATTGTATTATATGTCAGATTGATAAATATCATTCGTATTGGAATTATGGAATTTTACAACTTGTGTAGTTATTTCGTATATTTCGATTATTATATGATTAAATGTATGTGATTTGAATGAAATTGAAATTTTAGGATCAATTGGAGAATTGTAGTGATGAATTAAAAATTGGTATTATTTAGAGATTGTTCGAGTTAATAAATTGACACTACGGGAACGTTAAGATTTTGGGAGTAGTTGTACTTTCACCATTTTTTAGTCGGTTTCTTCCTATGTATGTGGCTAGTAGGTAGAAATTGTCGTCGTTGTTGTCATTTTTTAGGTATGGGACTGCTGAGTGTGCACTTGTACGGATGGGTATTATCCTAAGTGGGACTAGCTAATATGTCCTTACATTATTCCTTTAGTATAGGTGCAAGAATAGGTGGTGAATTAGGTTATGTATTATTCCTACGTTTTCGACTAGGTGATGCATATGGTTTGGTGATCTCTAGGTACGAGACTAAGGATGGTTTTAGTTTTGTTGCCCGATTTATGGGTGGATCTAATTGAAAATATAGGAAACTTGACTAAGAAATTATAATTAATGCCTAAGATAATAGTCAGGTACCAAAAGGATTTGCACCATAAGTATGTGCAGTGCTAACTAAACTGAGAAAATTGGATATAGTGACGTGGGTGTGTGTTGGCGTCATGAGTATGTGAAGGGTCAATAAAATTGGGCAAACAAGTCGTGGTGACGTGTCGTGCATGGAACCTGATAAGTATATGTAGTTCTAACAAAATTGGACAATAGTGCCATGAGTTGATTAATGAGTCCGCTATAATTTCAACAATTGAAGTGGCTTCTAGCCATAGGCAAATTTTGTGTTTTGAGGTAAGGGGTTTGCACAATATGCTCCTCTAAATCTCTCTAGAGTATTCTTTTTGTTCCTCATCTATTTGTACTCATATTGTTAATATTGTGATGTTTATTGGAATCTAATATGTTGTTCAATTGAAATATTATGTGTTTATTTATTTGAGAAAAGTTCTACTAAATATGTACATGACATTGTGAATGGGAACGTGCTAAAAGTCTAAAAGTCCAATATCTGGAATATGGAATTAAGATGCCTAGGTGAGGTGAGGTGAGACCTGATGACCCAATGACGTCTTATTGAGAAACAAATTGGTACAATGTCTCAGGTGTCGCATTGGATTTGTATACGATGTTTGTACTATTGCATTATTGATACTGTTATCATATTCAACATTCTATCCATGTCATATTATATACTTCCCTGCTTTTATTTTTAGTGGAAGGTGATAATGGATTTGAAATGATATCCGTGATGAAGAAATTTGGGTGGAACCTGAGATACAAATTATTATTGGGAAAACAAAAGTGTATTTTTTTAATTTTAGATTTTTATTATTTTTGGTTTAGCGAAAATTATGCAATTATTTGGAGATGAACAATTTTAATTTTTTATATTATTGGGAGACACTAGAATTCGGTGTATTAATTTAATTTGTATTATTTGGATGACCAACATTAGTTCGTTGATGCATTTAAGATGCAGTTATTTGAGGATTTTAGTTTATTTTTGCCAAAGTGACGACTTGAATTTTTTTGGTTGTTATTATCATTTGTACTATTTCAGTTTAGTATGGAGAAATTTATGTAGCACTTATAATTTCACATTCTGAGAGCTGGTTTATATGCTATGGCTGACTGTATAGATTTTAAGGCATGTATTATAGTATCAAAGTTGGTGAATAATTTACTTGTCTATATTCAGTTTTCCCTTCTTTTATATAATTCAACCTTTACGCATGCATAGAATGGTACCTAATTGTTGAGATTCCAGTACCGTTTAATTTAAAACTGACCAATATATAATTAAATATTTTAAGGGTGTCACAACTGGTGTCGACCTCTTCTAGCCCCACCCCACTTTCAAGCATTTCCACCGCCACCACAGTACCCAACATTACCCTCTCCTAGAGACTAGGCATAGGGGAGCCAACAGTTGCATCATGGACGTGTGTTCAATGTCTATCAGTAGAACCTTTCGGCATGCCTCCAGGCGATTGAAGTTTTATATATATATATATATATTTGGTAGTTATGCTCGAGTAATTTTTGATACAGGAGCATTGCACTCTATTACTAGTTTTAGATTTTCTACTATGTCGAGTATGGTAGATATAGCATCTGATGTTACTCTGCATGTGGATACCCCAATGGGTGGGGGCACTGCATTATGCCAGGTATGTAGAGGCCTGCCAATTGATACAGGTTGGTTGTACTTCTCCGTCGATTTATTGTTATTGGATATTTCTTCGTATGACGTCATTATAGGTATGGATTTTTTAGCAGCATATCACGCCCAGATCGACTTATAGAGAAGGCTATCATGTTTTTCATTCCCAGGTAGGAGATGTTTCTTATTTCTATGCCTAGACTGGATAGAGATTCATACACACACTTGTACTACATCATTGCGAGTACATTTGAGGATATTGTGGTGTCATTAGATTCCTTCCAGATCGTTTAGGATTTTACAGACGTATTTAAAGAGGTTCTCGGGTTACCACCTACAAGGGAGATAGATTTTGGTATTGATTTGGCTCTGGGAACCCGACCCATAGAGGGAGCAGCGTATCGCATGGCTCTATTAGGGATGAGAGTGTTAAGGGATAAGATCCAATAGTTCTTGAGTTAGGGGTTCATCCAAAGGATTACCTCTCTGTGGGTAGACCCTTTGTTATTTATGTAGAAGAAGGATGGTTCACTCTGACTATGTATGAATTATAGGGAGCTGAATAAGTTCTCTATAAGGAACTAGTATCCATTGCCTCAAATAGATGACATGTTTGACCAATTAAGTGTCACATCATTATTTTCTAATATTGACTTGCGCTCGGGGTACCATCAGCTACGAATTCTGGAGGAGGATATACTAAAGATGGACTTTATCTCACGCTATGGATTGTATAAGTTATGGGTCATGCCGTTCGGGCTGACCCACATACCCATGGTTTTTATGGACCTCATGAACTGAGTATTTTCTCGCTAATTAGATCAGTTCGTTATCGTGTTCATAGACGATAACTTAGTGTATTCACGATCAGATGAGGATCATGCTCATCACTTGAGGTCAGTTTTGCAGACGCTTAGAGAAAAAAATTATACACCATGTTCTCTAAGTATGGATTTTGGCTCAGGGAGGTGAGGTTTCTGGCACACATAGTGTATGAGATAAGAATTTCAGTATATCCTTCTAAGGTGTCTGCAGTTATGGATTGGGGGGGGGGGGGGAAACCCATGACACCTACATATATTAGGATCTTTATGGGTTTAGTGGGTTATTATATGAGGGTTATCAAAGATTGTTGGACCACTGACTCACCTCACCTAAAAGGGGGTTCCGTTCATTTGGAATGTTGAATTTGAACGAGCATTTTAAGATCTTAAGAGGAAGCTCATGATCGAACTCATTCTTGATTTTCCACGAGATGACATCCAGACACACTATATATAAATGCATAGTTGCAAGGACTAGTAGGAATGCTGATGCAAGAAGAAAGGCCGATATCTTATGCCTACCATAAGCTTCAGTTGCATGAGGGAAACTACCCTATTCATGATTTGGAGTAGGCAGCAGTGATACTTTTCCTTCATATTTCAAGGAACTATTTGTTGAGGGAAAGGTTTACATTTGGCAACTCTGCTGGGGAGATATTCTTTTAGAAGTATGGCTCATGATAATGTTAACCGTGCTATAAACTTTGATGCTATTCAACGTCAAGAAGAGCAAGCTGCGAGAGAGCTTGAGGCAGCTAGAGATGGGGTTCCTCGAGATGGGGCCCCTTGGGTGGATGTACCTCCAGTTCAAATGGAGACAGGCATCCCAGGGGTAACCCAAGCTTCCACGAGTGCTGATATGGGGCTAGCTCAGGTGGCCCTCCTCATGTCTAAGTTTTACGAGTTTCTAAACACCCCCGTTGCTCCAACGGTGTTGGGGGATTTGATGCCAGTTCCTTCGTAATGCCAATGGTGTTTTATAGCCTTACCAAGTGCAGTCCCAATGGGAACTACCCCATAAAACACAAAACCCACTCCTGTTCCAATGGTGGGAACCCTAGGTGTGATGGGTGTTACACCTATGCTGGCCACCCCAGGTGCAACGAGTGTTCCACCAGTGGTCCCTCTGTCCATTCCCCAACGGTCGAGAAAACACCAACATCAAGACTTAAGATGATCGCAACTTCTTTGCAATCAGCTGGCGAGGTGGCATCGGTGTATGATGATTTTCGTATGCCTTATCCTCAAGAATACAATGATGAGACCTACTTGAAGGATTACATTCCTCCCATCTTTGAAAATACACAGGAAAGGGGGGAACCCGAAAGAGCATATTAAACGCTTTATCGAACACTTGGGAGCTCATTGTTATAATAAAAAGCTCTAGTTGAGGGAGTTCACCAAATACTTAACCAATAAATCCTATACTTGGTACTCTCATTTGGCATGAAAAAATGTTTCAACGTGGGAAAAGATGCATGTGCTATTTGTCCAGAAGTTCTTTCTTGCAGAAGATGAGTTTATGTTGACTCAGTTAGGCAAGGATAAGCAATGTCCAGGGGAAGATGTGGTGGCATATGTGCGAGGATTCAGAGAAAGGTCCCTCGATGTGAGGGAGGAGGATAAAAAATCCAAGCTATTACAACTTTATGCGGAAGGATTTATCCCAGAATATATCTGTCACCTCATTAATGAAACACAGGAAGGAACTTTTGTAGCATTTCTAAAAGTAGCAAGAAATATATCGTTGGTGGTTCGGCCAAACTCGATCATAGTACCGAGGTTGTTCAGGAAGACGATCCAACCCGTTGCGACATGTGGCCAGCACCCACGAGTAGGATACACCGACGGAGGTGAAGGGGCTAAGCAGTCAAATAAAGATAAAAAGAGAAGGTTTGGAAGATATAGAGTAGACCCGCCACTGCTTCCTTACACTGTTGAAGAGGCTGTTAGTTTCTACCACACCATGGTCTAAGGAGTAACTATGTATGAACCAAAGGGAAATTCTGGCCATGGAGCTAGATGCAGCAACGAGAGCTGATCCCATGTATTGTCAGATCCATCGAAAATTGGTCCACCCGACGGAGACTTTATTCACACCGAGGAAAATCATCAGTAAACACATGAAGACGGGAATTTTGCATATTCTTAAAGAGAGTGTTAACGTTAACCCCCTCCCACCACATGGGGCAAACCTGGTGGTTGCCTATGATGAGGAGGTCAAACGAGGAACGAGGCAATCAGATTTATAAAGGGAAGACTTCAAAGATGTGTTAGAAGATTGTACAAGGTGTATGGACAATGTGGTCATAACATATGATAAAGCAAGTGTGAGGGATGTGGAGGAGGTATACAACCTAGAAGGGGAAAAAGTAGACCCAAGTTTAGAGTACCAAGTTGTTTCTCGATCGCCCAAGTTCTCGTGGTTCTGTGATTAAGTAGGGATACCAAAGGAAACCCATTTGGAGATAACGTATGAAATTTTGGATATCACAAGGAAGAATGCAGTACCCTCATTAATATGGAAGGTACCCATGGCCAGGCTAGTGAGAAAGTTCTTGTCCGAAGTAACTTTTAGCGATGCCGATAGGGCTATGAGATTCCCACACAACATGCCCCTGTACGTTACGGCAAGCATAAATGCGGTAAGATTTGCAAGGGCCTTAATGGATGGGGAAGCATCGATAAATATCATGCCTATTAGTTCCTTCCAAATATCTAACATTTCGGAGGAAAGACTAATACCATTATCTTTGGTGATTTCTGGCTACGATAATCAATCCTCCAAGTCTATTAGATATGTGAATGTGGGGATTGTGATGGGGAACCTTACCTCGCATATCAAGTTCCATGTGATTGAAAGTGCCACTTCGTACCACCTGCTGATAGGGAGGGTATGGATGCACAGCCAAGGTCTAGTCCCTTCGACGTAACACCACTATGCTAAGGTAAATGTTAAGGGGACTGAGATCATTGTACGTGCCACGAAAAAGCCTTTTGCCACAGAAGAAGCTTATTTAGTTGACGTATCCTTTGACACAGAGTTGGAGGGAGATTCTAGGGTGATGACAAGGAGTATGGAATGTTCAAAAGCTCCTTCTATCAGAGAAAGGATGGGGCATGTGAATGACCAAAGCAGTGAAGGGACAAAGGGAAAAACAGTAATTGAATAAGTTCACTTGGGTGCTCCCTAGTGGCAGAATCTCTTGAGGCAACTCAGGGATCGAATGAGGCCCATGATGTATTCGATTGAACATCAGGTCCAACGGCAAGAGCATGCTAATTAGATATTTAGGATATAGACTTGAAGAAGCCTCAAGGGAAAGGAAGAGAAAAGAGGTTGTAACGACAAGCAGGTAGTGAAAAAAGAAGATCACAGAGGATGGGAAAGTTATTTACCTCCTCTGAGGGTGTGAGCGGGTAGTCAAAGGAGCTAATCTAGGGGATGATGAAGAGGTTGACCCGATATATTAATGCTTCTTGGTGGACCAGTAGGGGCAATACATGGTCATTGATAACTCAAATGCATAAGAGTTTGTGGAGGACATAATCGAAGAACCGGAGTACATGACAGATCGCCCAAGGCCCTAGGTGCAGAAGTTAGAACTATTGAACCTGGCTGAAGAAGGAGATGATGCAAGGCCCATTTTCATTTCGAAGGACCTGGGTGAAGAGAAAATAGGGTCCTTGATAGATTTGATTTGAGAGTTTAAATATGTCTTCGCATGGAAATACACAAAGATAGAGGGGAAAGTCGTAGAGCTGAGTTACTAGAAACTAAACGTTATGCCTTCAGCCATATAGGTGAAACAAGCCACAGTTGCATTTGAAGATTAATGAGGAGGTCCAACAATTATTAGAAATAGGATTCATTGAGCTAATACAATACCCACTTTGGTTGTCAAGCATTGTCCCAGTGGGGAAGAAGGACAAGATCCATATAAGGATCTATGTGGACTTCAGAGAAGTGAACAGAGATTGCCCAAAAGACTAGTTCCCTCTACCTACCATTGATAGCTTGATTGATGCAATGATGGGTGATGAAATGTACAACTTCATGGATGGGTATGTGGGATATAACCACATCAAGATGGATTGAGCGGACATAGAGAAAATGGCGTTCAAGACCCCATTGGGAAACTTTATGTACAAGGTGATGCCCTTTGGGTTAAAGAATGCCGCGCAACATATCAAAGGACAATGAT
The DNA here is from genome assembly GCA_949130495.1 of Sambucus nigra. Taxonomy (NCBI): domain Eukaryota; kingdom Viridiplantae; phylum Streptophyta; class Magnoliopsida; order Dipsacales; family Adoxaceae; genus Sambucus; species Sambucus nigra. The sequence goes on along the minus strand of OX422211.1, from coordinate 618,478,406 downwards.
GGTCATATTTCATGATTTCTTTCACAGGTTTTTAGAATTCCATGTGGATGATTTGGTCATCAAGTCGAAGATGGAAGAGTCCCATCTAAATGAACTGAGGAGGGGGTTCATTCGCTGTAAAAAATACAAGTTGAAGATGAAACCACTGAAGTGTGCTTTTGGGGTCACAAACGGGAAGTTCCTAGGGTTCATGGTGGATCTACAGGGAGTACAAATGGACCATGAAAAGCTGCGAGTCATCCTGGAAATGCCCTGTCCAAAAATGACAGAGGAGCTCAAAATTTTCATTGGTAAAGTCTCATATCTTAGGAGATTTGTGTCGGGACTAGTCGAGATAACTCACTCATTGATGGAGTTACTGTGAAAAGGCACAAAGTTCAAATGGGAGGAACATCAATAGTAGTCTTTAACCAAGCTAAAGAAGTTGCTGACCTCTTCGCAAATGATGACCCCTCTAAAAGTAGGAGTATTGCTGCAGCTCTACCTCACGTCTACCATCAGGTCCATCGGAGCACTCTTGGCACAGGAATTTGATGGGCAAGAAAGTCCAGTCTACTACCTAAGAAGAATCATACATGGACCAGAGGTAAGGTACAGTAGTGTAGAAAGGCACTGTTAACCTTATTTTTTGTAGCACAAAAACCCAGGTATTAGATGTTGTCTTTCACAATTCACATCGTGACAAGATGTGACCCAATTAAGTTTTTGTTGGCAAGAACTATTTTGATTGGGAGAGAAGCTAGTTGGTTCCTCATCCTTTCAAAATATGACCTAAAGTGCGTGGTTCCTCGTGCAATGAAGAGCCAGGCATATGTATATTTGTTGGAAATCTTTTCATCAGGAATATTTGAGTTACCTCGAGATAACATCTCGGAGGATGATTTTCAGGCAAACTTCCTGGAGGTAGATCTAGAAGAATGGACGATGCAATTCGATGGTTTTTCGGTAGAAAAGAAATGAGGGGTAGGGATTATCTTTTCTAAAGGAAAGGAGGAATTTTTTCATTCCTATAAGCTAGATTTCCCTTACTCCAATAATGAAGCAGAGTATGAGGCGTTAGTAATGTGACTACTAAAGGCCCTTCAAAGGGTAATCCGTTCACTGTGCATCAAAGGTGAATCCAACTTGGTGGTTCAACAAGTGAATGGGGAATATGCATTGAAGCTCCTCAGTTTAGCGCCATACAGAACGATCATCCAACAATTGATTAATCAGTTCCATCAAGTGAAGATAAGAAGGCATCCTAGAACTATGAATAGACATGCGGATGCATAGGCCACTATTGCTCAAAAGCTGGCTATGAAGACTGATTTAACTACTATGGTGATCCAACCAAGAATAGCCCCATCGATTATGCAATCAGTCCTACCCATGGAAGGTGATTCTGATTGGAGGGGAAAAATCAGAAAGCAATTGGAGTTTGGGGAAGGCAAGATGGAACTGAAAGAGTTGGCGTAATACTTTGTCAATCATGGTAACCTTTACTTCAGGAACATGGTAGGATGGTTGCCAAGATGTGTCAGCCCAGAAGAAGTAGAACAAAGATTGAAGAAAACACATAGATGCCACTACGAAACAACAGAGATCCCTCTATATAGAAGAATTCAAAGGGAATGATACTTTTAGACAATGATGAAATGAGATGCAGCTGAGTTACAATGGAAATGTTATAAGCGCCAACGTTGCTTTTAAGAAGTTGAATGCCACTTCGTTGGAACTCAAATAGATTGGAGACAACCCTACATTGACTTCATCGAAGACGGAGTTGTTCCTTTGGAGAAAATAAATGCAATGGGACTCAAATGAAATGCTCCACGGTTTTACATCCAGGAGGATTAGATCTATCAAAGCGGGTACTTTAACAAACTATTGAGATGCATCATGAAGGAGGAAGCAACAAAAGTATTGAAGTAAGCTCATGATCCAGCTCACATTGGAGGGTCCAAGATATATGACTAATTAATGACTGATAGGGGCAATACACTCTTCATCAAGAGGAAATATCTAGATTTTGGTGGGAACAGTGTGCTTTATGAAGTGGGATGAAGTGATACCACTTAAAAGAGCAACGACCGGTGACGCGACTAAGAATGTGTCTCAGAAGTGCGTACTGTCTAGGCTCAAGTGCAAGCCTGTCGCTCAAGTAATAATCTGATAAGTCGGGTATTGACCCTCAGGGAAATAATACAATGGAATTGTAACGACGTTGGATAGATGAAGAAATCCTAACTCTGACTCTAAAACGAAAGGAAAACGTGATTTGATTTGAGAATTGGCTACAACTAAATGCAATTGTGAAAATAATTAACTAATGAACTAATGAATGAATGGAATGCAATTACTCTAAATTACCTAAATTACTAACGATTATTGAACTGAAACTTGAACTATATGATGAAGAAAACAGGACGAGAATACAATCCCTCAACCCCAGTGTATTGACGGTATAAAACTCATCGTAAATTTAAGTGATGAATTAGGCACAGACTTTAGTACTCCCAAGCATTACGTATATGAGGTTCAAGCCTGCACCATATGAAATCATAGGATGAGTAAAGCGGTAACGCACAATAGTAACACTCGCATTGCATTCTAAAGCATCCCGATAACCCAAAAGCAAACGAGATCTAAAGATCTACAATGGTTGTGATGCTACGCAATACGGTCATAATAATCATTAAATTTAGAGGATTAATTTTATACACATGCAACTACCACATCGGGTTGGGTTCATGCATCTTGACACTTAAAAATTTAGCCTATCATGATGAAATTAATGAAAACGATTGTTGAATTACAGGAAATCATGATTAAACTAAGGGAGAATTAAAGAATGATGCAGAAGGAAGATTAGACAGAAGAAAGTAATCAAATAGCTTACTAAAGAACTAAAAGAATCAACTAAAATTACTTGTAATCACAGAAATCTGAACAAGCTTCAATCTTGGAATTAAAATTGCAATAAATCTTCAAACTAGGGTTTTGTAGCAGCTTTCTACCTCTAAAAGTTTTAACTGAAAAGGGGAAAATTAGATGAGTTTTTTCACCCCTTAAAATGATAATAAATCGGGTTTAAATACCCTACAAGACTCCAAGAGTTTTGCCTTAACCAGGACTCTCCATTGGAGGAAGAGTGAAAAAACAAAACTGCTACAGTCGGATCGATCCGGTCCTCCTTCGGTTCGGTTCGTCTTGGATCCGGATCGGTTCTTTTCTTTTCTGGACGAATTGATTCGATACGGATCGATTCATTTAATTTTCATCAACTTAGTTCCATCTTCGGTTTAGGGTTCACTGGAACTTTGTATTTCGGATCGGTCCTATCCGGATCGGTCCAATTTTTCTTTGACCTTTTCTTCTATCTTTGACTTCTCATAACTTTTACACTGAGACTCCGATTGAGGTACCGTTTCTTCCTATGTACTTGTAAAATTGATATGTTCAAATTTTCTTTACATGTCAAATCCGAATTTCGGGTAAAAATTATAACTTTGCCCTTTTGACTTTCCTTCTTTTCTTTCTCTATTCTTCCGATTTCTTTCTTTCTTTATTGACATCAAATACCTGTAAAATTAGTACAAAATACCAGAAAATCGGGGTACTCATTAGAATAAGTCAGTAGCAAGATTATGATATAAAATCAAATCGATTACGTTGTTCGAGGTGCTAAAAGTAACTAAATTAAAGGGATAAATTTGGAAGAATTTATGCCTAATCAAATCCCCCTAACTTAGAACTTTGAGCGTCCCGAGCAATGTAAAGGAATCCTAGCAAGGCTCAACTCTTAAAGATCATTTTATTAGGATAGAATACCTTTTTCACGGGCAAGCGATTGCATTTAGCATATGCAACAAGCCTTTAAACCCCTAGGTTACCCTAGTAGGACGAGTGGTGTCTCGTGAGGGTTTGCAGTGAATATAGCCACAAAATTCGACTCAAAGAAAATTCAAAATATGCAAAAATTGCATAATTCAAACTTTTTCAGAAAATAATCATCATCAATTCATGTTCAAGAGTCTTAAATCATAGTGTGTGTGTGCGGAGCCAGAAATTTAACCTCGGATTTCTATTGATTGACCATTACGTTACTTATTGGAAAATTCATTTTGATTTCAAATTCTCACGGAATGCTCTCTCAACCGAATCTCTCGGATTGTGGCTATTCTCTCGGTGTGCGCGATATAAAGAGTAAATATATTAGAACCAAGTTCATCCACACAAGTAGAAAGACGAAAATTTTATAGTGATTGGATCTCATCAACGGAATACGATTTGAAAAATGTTAACATTGCCTCTAATTCACGTTTGTTGATCTCTTTTATTATCTTTTGGTGTTTTAGCTCTCCATGTGGTATCCAATTTCGCAATTTTGGACTCGGTTAGGACTTTTACGGGTAAAAGGTGTATTGGTTAAAATAGGAAAAGGTTAAGAATTTTGGAATTGGAAAATCTTGCTTATGATGTCCGTTAGTGCTTTTTCGGGCTTTTGCTCATTTTCTTCTTCTTTTTCTATTTTTTTTCACGCTTTTCTTTTCTTACTATTTTTGTTGAGCATAGTTATTCTTTTCTTTCCCCTTCTTACCCACTTTTCGGACTTAATTTCTGGGTTTATCAACTTTCACAATTTTGGGCCATTTGGGTTTTTCGGGTTATGAAACGAAAAGGAAAAAAATTGATTAGGCTCAAATTGGGTTGCAAATGGATGAATTTTTCACGACTTTTTCTGGCCAATATTTTTTTGGGTGACAAACGAAGGCCTACTTCAATGTCCAAAATACTAATTGCATTACCATATGCGTTTCGAGATGAATTAAGTTTAGAGATCAATTTTGGCAGGTTTTTCAAAGCAATATCACACCCATTTTCCATAACCGATCAAAATGAGAGACATGAGATCCTCGATGACTTTTTAGACGCTGAAAAGGACTTTGAGTTAACAATTAACTCGGATTGATTTATAATTTTCACACAGATGAAAGCCTCGAATCTCACCGGGGTTGTTAATCTCCGCATTTATTCGTTAAGTTGTCTATGTTCGCTTAATTTCCATCTTTGGTCAAATTCGTCTTTGTGTATTTTGAATTTTATAACTTGAGACTTTAAACCGACCTTTAATAATATTTTAGAAAAATTTCAATTCCAATTTTTATTTATTTTGAACAAAAAAATATTTTTGGATTTTTCAAAATTTTATTATTTTTTTGAAATTTTGGGTATGTTTGAAAATTTGTGAAATTTTAGAAATACGCACTTGTCACCCACCCCTAACTTTGAATTTTGCATTGTCCTCAAGCAAAAAGTACTAAAAGCTAAACACGACAAAATAAGAAGTGCGATAAATAAAATAAACAAATGGAGAAAATGCGGACTTTAATATATAAGGACTATGGTAAGATAAAAGGAAAGATCATATAACCATGTGACCAAGTCAAAAAACTAAAAACTGAAACATAAACCAACAAAGCTTCACTGGGGCGGTGGGTGGGAAGAGCTGGGCACGTCGGGGACATAAGGGTCATGAAAGTAAGATGGCAATGGCTCGTTTGGATCCCCCGGCATCTGTTCAAGTCCTTTTGGAAATGAAACAGCATACTTGTATCGCGTCGGTAGTTGGTCATAAAGTCATTGAATTTCATCTCGAGGGTCGAGATTCTATTAGTGATCTCGCTACCAGCCCATTCGAAATCAGGGTCGTCTTCTTCTTCGGTCGACTCTTCATCAACACCCACTTATCCCATCTCCACATCGGCAGCTTCCTCTTCCTCTTCCTCACTCGAGGCATCATCGGCCTCATCATCACTTACACGCCTCGCCCGAAGGATGGCCAGCTATTTGGCACTTTGACTGTGGGTTCCTTATCCAAAAGGACCGGGGAGGCGAGTACAGTCTAGCGGAGCAATAATGCCAGCGTCTTTAAGAATGAAGGTAATCAGGCGTGCATATGGAAGTGGTGCTGTACCTTTCTCATCCATGGATGCAACGATAATGTCAGTGTATTGGGTGCGAGCCAGGTGAATTGAAGTGTTGGGATCGAAGAGGTGGTATGTCAACGTCGCTTGACGGGGACGCATTACAGAATCGTTGGAAGTTTGCAAAATGTTAGCACACATAATTTGGAATGTGAGGCATGCTATCTCGTTAAGTCGGCCAACAAGGACAGTCTCCCCCTCCAAGTAATGCCGGGGGCAATTCGATCCATAATCAGGTCCTTAGCTACCGGGGGGACATTATTTGGGTATGTGTAGTCTTGAAGATCTGGAACGTCGTATTCGCTCAACTTGGCACTGAGAATGGACAAAGAGAAGGGAATGACGGTACCGTCGACATAGGCTTGAGACTCGAATGCGCCCGTTTGAATAAGGGATCCATAGAAAGAGCGTACCTCAGCGTCCCAAATCCCTTCGTATGGTTCATTAAAGAAACGACACCAACCCTTAGGCATGAAGAGGGCGGTGATGGAATTGGGTAGCGCTGTCCATTGGACTACTCTCTTCATATGGAGTTTGCGATCTGAACCAAATAAACCGTTGCACCAACGCTCCTCTTTGTGGGAGCAAAAATCACCATGGTCGGAGGGTAAAATTTTAGTTGAGTCGTATTTGACGGGGGCAGCTCTTTGGGCCATTATGACAAGGAGAGGGTGCGAAAAAATTAGGTAGAGAGAAGAGAGAAGTGATGCAGTTGAAGGTGTGGAGAAAAATGGAGGATTTGGGTGTGTATTTATAGGTGAGGAGTGTGGGAAGGGTTTAGAAATGGAGGGAAAGAGTTTGGAGGGAAAAGGGTATGGATTTGGAAGGGAAAGTGAAGGGGAGGAAGTGGTTGGACGAATTTGAAGGGAAGGGAATGGATTGGGGGGAAGGGGATGTACATAGGGAAGGAGGAAAGGCTATAAAAAATCTGACCGGTCTGACTGTTCCAGGATCGGACCGATTCGGTCCTTTTAATTTTTGAGTTCTTTACGTACCGGACCGATCCGGTTGTAAATAAAATGAACCGATTCGGGACGGATCGGTCCGACTCAAAGATAAAAGAACCAATTCGGTTCTTGCACTGTGCAGGATTTCTCCCCTAACTTAAATGTGATCGCTCTCTTTAAATTTTTTTTTGACACTCAACAATACTTCCTATAAATTTTGGACTCAACACCCTCTCGATACCTATGGCAAAGCAACTCGACTCATTCTCTCAAAACATGTAAACTCTTTAACCTTATTGTATCCTAATCCTATGGACTCTCACTACTCATGCGACTCTCATCTACTATACACAAGAATTCACCCCATACACGGGGGTGTGATGACCTCTCTTTTTCAGCTCATTCGACCCCGTAAATGGGGTCCGATAACCACAAGGTGTCAACTTCTTCTACACACGCCTCTAGATATAGTTTTAGGTGTTGTCCATTTACTTTGAATGTATTTCCCCCTTTCAAATCGTCTAACTCCATCGCTCCGTGTGGGAATACATTCTTCACGATGAATGGGCCAGACCATCATGACCGCAACTTGCCCGGAAAGAGATGAAGCCGAGAGTTACAGAGAAGCACTTTTTGTCCGAGAAGAAACTCTTTGCGTCGAATGATGTTATCGTGAGCGAGTTTCAACTTTTCTTTGGAAATTTGTACATTCTCATACACATCATTGCGTATTTCTTCTAATTCATTTAATTTAAGTTTGCGAGCTTCACCGGCCTTATCCATGTCATAGTTCAACTTCTTAATCGCCCAATATGCCTTGTGCTCTAATTCCACGGTAAGATGGCAAGGTTTTCTATACACAAAGCGGAATGGGGACATGCCGAGCGGATTTTTGTATATTGTACGATAGGCCAATAGTAAAATGTTCAATCTAAGTGACCAATCTTTCCAGGTAGGATTGACGGTCTTTTCTAGAATGTTATTGATTTCCTGATTCACTAATTCGACATGCCCATTCGTTTGTGGGTGATAGGTCGTTCCAACCTTATGAACGACGCCATACTTTCTCGAATGGCCTGTTGCAAAAGTGTGTGCCATTATCGATGATTATCGCTTTCGGAGCGCCAAAGCGAGAAAGTATGTGTTCCTGTAGGAACCTAACCACCATTTTACTGTCATTGGTCTTGGTAGCTATGGCTTCCACCCATTTAAAACATAGTATATCGCGACAAGGATGTATAGGAAACCAAAAGATAGGGGAAAAGGTCCCATAAAGTCAATACCCCAGCAGTCGAAGATCTCAATAATGAGTATCGGGGTTAATGGGATCATGTCTCGTCAGGTAATCACTCCCATCCTATCGTAAGATTTGCAACAAGTGTTCACATCCCGGAATATTATGGGCCAATAGAGGCCGCATTGAAGGATATAAGCGTCCGTATTTTTCGTCAAGAAGTGACCTCCACAAGCTTCTGAATGACAAAATTGGATGACTTTTGGGATCTCGTCATCCAGTACACATCGTCGAATGATTTGGTCGGCGCAATATTTAAATAGGAAAGGATCGTCATAGAAAAACTTGCGCGACCAAGTAATAAACCTCTTCTTATATTGAGGTGTCCAATCGGGAGGGACGACTCCCATGACAAGGTAGTTCACTATATTCTCAAACCAGGGCAAAGAAGAGGTAGCAAAGAGTTGCTCATCCGAAAAGTGTTCGTCTATGGGTATTGGATCACTAGGTACATCGGACGAAATTCGTGATAAGTAGTCGGCAACGACGTTTTCTACTCCTTTCTTATCTTTAATGGAGATATTAAACTCTTGTAGGAGTAGGATCCACCTTATGAGGCGCGACTTTGCATCTTTCTTCGCAAGTAGGTATTTCAATGCCTCATGGTCGGTGAAGCAAGTGATGGGAGAATAGATAAGGTAGGACTGATATTTGTCAAGGGCAAAGACTACTGCTAGCAACTCCTTCTCTATAGTGGAGTAATTGAGTTGTGGTCCCGTAAGAGTCCAGCTAGCGTAGTAGATGACATGAGCATGTTTGTCTTTTCTTTAGCCCAAAATAGCCCCTATCGCATAGTCTCTAGCATCACACATAAGTTCGAATGGTAAGGACCAATTCGGAACTTGCATGATGGGAGCGGACACAAGCATGGTTTTCAGTTTTTGAAAAGTGCTATGGCATGCTTCCGTCCACTTAATTGGGGTGTCCTTCATGAGTAGGTTTCTTAAGGGCCTAGCGATGGCGCTAAAGTACTTAATGAACCTTCGATAAAACCTCGCGTGGCCTAAGAAGGAGCGCACGTCTTTGAGAGATTTTGGTAGTGGTAGAGCGGCTACGACATCAATCTTAGCTCTATCAACTTCTATCCCCTTGGATGAAACTATGTGACCAAGAACTATTCCCTCAGTGACCATAAAATGGCATTTCTCCGAATTTAGCACTAAGTTCTTTTCCACACACGGGGAAAGTACCTTTTCCAGTTTTTCTTGACAAAGATCGAAAGAGGTGCCAAAAATGCTAAAATCGTTCATGAACACTTCAAGTCCTCTCTCGACCATGTCGCTAAATGGACTCAACATGCACCTTTGAAAGGTCGCGGGTGCATTACACAAGCCAAATGGCATACATTTGTAGGCAAACGTACCAAAGGGGTAACTGAAGGTCATTTTCTCCTGGTCAAGTGCATATACCTCAATTTGGTTATATCCAGAATAACCATCAAGGAATCAATAGTAAGGGTGTCCCGCTACTCTTTCAAGCATCTGATCAATAAATGGCAAGGGGATATGGTCCTTCCTAGTTCTCGCATTGAGTTTTCGGTAATCAATGAAAATGCGCCACCCGGTGGTGGTACGCTGGGGAACTAACTCTCCCTTAGCATTCTCAATCACTGTCATGCGCGACTTCTTCGGGACAACTTGAATAGGGCTCACCCACTTGTTATCCGAGATAGGGTAGATAATCCCGGCATCCAATAGCTTAATTATTTCGATCCTCACCACTTCTTTCATATTGGGATTTAGCCTTCTTTTCATTTCTCTCGAGATCTTGACATCTTCTTCGAGATGGATCTTGTGGGTGCAAATCAAACGACTTATCCCTTTCAAATCAGTAATGCACCAACCAAAAGCACTTTGACGCTTCCTCAAAATATTTAACAGTTTACCCTCTTGTTCTTCGTCTAGGCTAGAGGAGACAACAACAGGATATGTCTCGTCCTCTCCTAGGTTTGCGTATTTAATATGGGAGGGTAGTTTCTTCAAGTCGAGGGTCGAAAATTTATCTCCGGAGGGAATCATGCGTGCCTCCCTCCGTGGTAACTCCTCGAATCGAGAAACCCAACTTACATCTCTCGCGTCCTCGTCCGACGCTCTCTCATCAAGTAACTCTCTCAACTCCTCAACTTCCCTCTTGAATTCGGTACGTTCCCTCATTCTCGTGGCTTGATACTAAACAGGACCCTAGGGCATCTCCACAATAATTTTCCTAAAAATATTCCTCTACAATCTCGTCGATTAGGCTCACCGTGTGATGATCATCTTCTTCCCCTATACGCTGGGCTATATGGAAGATGTTAGTCTCTAAGGTCATGTTCCCAAAGGTGAGTTTCATTTGCCCATTTCAAGTATTGATAATTGCGTTAGCCGTAGCTAAAAATGGGTGCCCAAGAATGATGGGAACATGAATGCTCGAGGCGAAAGAGGGCTCCGTGTTCCAAATGACAAAGTCTATTGAAAATCTGTTACTAAAGCCTTTTAATAAAATTAAACTATTTAAGTAACTCCGAACAGTTTTTTGAAGAAACTCTTTTCTTAAAAACCAAAACTAATAGAACACAAGATGTGTTGTATAAAAGTATGTACGAGATCTATTCAAGATTTGATCAACGAGTTTATAAAATAGTTTAAACAAACTTTAAACCCAGCACAACCAAGAATGAGATGAGAAGATATAGAAAGATTAAAAACAAGATTTTTTACGTCGTAAAACCTCACCCAACTGAGGAAACATCCACGACTCCCTCTACGGAGTAAACAAAAAAAATCCACTATAAATAAATTTCAACAGTTAAAAACTATATAACAATCATGCATACAACTCAGACCTATATAAGTTTAGGAAAGTACCCTATGGTGTCCTTATAACTTCTCTGTAGTTCTGATTGTTGATGTTGTCCTCCCAGTTTGTTAACTTCCAATTTGTTCAAGCTCTTTACGTTGACTCTTTTTCTCAAGATCTTATTACCAACACTTTTAGTGTGGTAGAGTGAAAGTGTTTGTGTAGGTGGTCTCTAACACATGCATGCACACACACACACACACACTTATTATGTACAAACAGTCCTAACAAATTACATATAAGTCTATATGCAGTGATTTTTCTTTTTCTCTCTTCTCACAAAACTTAACCTTTTTTTGACCTTTATAATAATCCCAGAATCCACGGTTATCTTGCTCAAAAGACGTATCAAGATCTTAATCAATCTCGGGTTTTGAAAATATTTTTGAGATTGAAAACCACCAAGTGAGATTCCAAACTAGGTCAAAGGTCTTGTTTCAAGAGAACTAGAAACAAAAAACATTATTGTTGATTTCAAAGTTAAAAACATTTACAGAAAGCAAATCAACAATATATTTCTCAAGCTGAGAAACGAAATATGTAAATCTAAGTGTAATGTAACATGAAGTACATAGATCTGAAATTTCTATAAAGCAGAAAATAGATCTAAGACAAATTGTTTAAGTTGGATACAAGATCTAAAGAACAAAGAGGTTTCAACATCAAATCAACTACCAACAACAACTCTCAAAACACTCAAACACTCAAGGTGGTGTTTGGAATATACAGGACTTGGAAAGATGTTTTGATTTGAAAATGGATTTGACGATTTAGGGTTAGGGTTAGGGTTACGGTTAGGGTTAGGGTTTCTAACTCTCTCTCTCTCCTGGTTTCTCTCTTCTTTCTCTTTTTTTCTCTCAAAGGACGAAATGGCAAAAGTCTTCGAAGGCTGAGAGGAAGGGTCCTTTTATAGGAGGCTGAGAAGGTTTGAGAGTAACGTTCAAAATCAAGGGTTTAGATTTAGTCAAGGTTAATTGACTTAGATCCAAGGGTTCACGATATGCGGTGGTTAAATCTCACCTGATTGGTTCATAAGGGGTTCACAGGGATTATGAAAGGGCGCATGCAGATCATTGATAAAAACGATCCAAGGGTTGTAAACACACACAACCAATCAGAAGACAACAAATGTTGGCCAATTAGAAGAGATAAAACGCGCGTCTAAAATAATTAAAAACACACCCTGAAGTCTCTGTCGCTTTCGGATTCTACACAAGGAAACTTTAAGTCAATATAACCATTAAGCCTTAATTGCAGAATGACCCCAAAAACTTTTAAAAACAAGTTTTAATTAATAAAAACTTATTTTAAAATGTTTATAAAATCCCAAAAAATATTTAAAAAGCAATATTAGGGATTTAAACACACTCAACATATGTACACACAATTATATGCAATATGACATGTATATGATCCATTCTACTGTGTGTGAGAGTTGGTAATAAGGTCTAGATCATTTCAATCAAGGAATATGAAATAGTAGTGTTAGCTCTGGGGTTCTTTGGATTCTTGGTTAGACATAATTTTGTCACAATTTCCAAACTAGATGAACACTTATACAATATAGACTCAAGTGAGTCAAGAGTATAAGGTGCTTCAATCTCCCCCTTTGGAAATATGAGACAAAATCTCCTTTGAGTCAACTGGAACTCGTAGGGCAAAAAAATAAAGGAAACCTATTCCTACCAAAAAATCTATCTACCCAAATCCTAGAAACCAAAAGTACATAACTCAACTATTTACAATTGAATACCCTATTACAACTGTTGAGAATAACTGTACAAAAACCTGCAATGAATCACTAAGATCAAGCTGTTTAGCATTTAGCATATGTAAGAATAGAGACTCAAATTTCTCCCCCATTTTGTCTCAAATGGACAAAGGGAAAAATAAAGGGATCAAAGAGATTAATCAGCACACACCATACCAGTAGATTTACGCAAAGAAATAAATCGATTGTAATCAAAAGGTTTGGTAAACATATCTGCGAGTTGCAAATCAGTAGGAAGATAATTGATTTCTAATTCCTTAGTTTCAACTAACTCGCATACAAAGTGATGTCGTATTTTTATGTGTTTTGTTCGCGAGTGTTGATCAGGGTTTTTAGAAATATTGATCGCACTTTGATTATCACAATAGAGATGCAATTGGTTTTCTTGAATACCATAATCACTTAGCATTTGTTTAAGCCACAGTAATTGAGCACAACAGCTGCCAGCGGCTATGTATTCAGATTCAGCTGTTGAGAGTGATGTACAATTTTGTTTCTTACTACTCCATCCTACCAAGTTATTACCTATATAATAACATGCACTTGATGTGCTTTTACTATCATCAGTACACCCAGCCCAGTCAACATCAGTGTACCCAATTATAGTGCTTGGTGTGTCATTAGTATAGAAAAGTCCTAGATTCAGAGTGCCTTTTACATATTTAATGATTCGTTTAACAGAATTTAGATGGCTCTCTTTGGGATTATTTTGATAACGAGCACAAACACACACAACATACATAATATCAGGACACGAGGCAGTAAGGTATAACAAGGTTCCTATCATACTACGATATAGGGTTAGATCTATTGATTTTCCAGTTTCGTCTTTGGATAGTTTTACCGTAGTACTCATGGGTGTTTTCCTATCTTTAGCACTCTCAAGGCCAAATTTCTTTACTATCTCTAAAGCGTACTTAGATTGTGATACAAATAATCCTTCTGAACTTTGTTTGACTGGAAGACCTAAGAAAAATTGAAACTCCCCCATAAGAGACATTTGAAACTCCTTATGCATAATTTCAGAGAAGGATTTTACTTCTGAGGGAGAAGTTGATCCAAAGATGATATCGTCAACATAAACTTGAGCAATAATGATGTGTTTGCCAAAATGTTTGACAAAAAGGGTTTGATCATTTCCACCTCTTTTGAAACCTTTATCTAAGAGGAAACTGGAAAGACGCTCGTACCAGGCTCTAGGCGCTTGTTTAAGGCCATACAAAGCCCTTTTAAGACGAAATACATGATTTGGATATTGAGGGTCAATGAACCCTTTAGGTTGTTCTACATAGGTATCTTTAGTCAATATTCCATTAAGGAATAAAGATTTGACATCCATTTGGTAGAGTGTAAAATGCAAATGGCAAGCTATGGCAAAGAGAAGACGAACATATTCTAAACATGTAATTGGAGCAAAGGTCTCGTTAAAATCTATTCCTTCAATTTGAGAGTATCCTTGAGCAACTAATCTAGATTTGTTTCTAATGATTATCCCACTTTCATCAGATTTATTTTTAAAAATCCAACGTGTGCCAATAACCTTTTTGTGATTAGGCCTAGGTACAAGATACCAAACATCATGAATGAAAAATTGAAGAAGTTTTTCCTGCATAGCACAAATCCATTGAGAGTCATTCAATGCCTCATTTACATTCTTTGGTTCCACTAGAGAAACAAAACATGCATAATGTGCATAATTTCTTAGTTGGGATCTTGTACGCACGGGCTCACTACGGTTACCTACTACGTTATTTATGGGATGATCTTTAGAAACCCAGTTAGGTACTTCAGGTATCTCAATTGGTAATGAATCATCTATTTCAGGAGAGTCATATTCTAAAATGTTTGTAGGCTCTTCCTCAATAGTTGATTCACTAGTCTTATTCTCTACAGTAGTGTCACTCACAATTACATATATGGATTCCATCAAGGTTTTAGTGCGAAGATTATATACTCGATAGGCTCTACTGTTAGGCGAGTATCCTAGAAATATAGATTTATCTCCCGACTCTCAAATTTGGACAAGTGTTCCCTATCTTTGCATACATAACAAGTACTACCAAAAGTTCTAAGGTACTTAAGATTAGGCTTTTTCTTGTACCAAAGTTCGTAAGGGGTTTGTTTGGAATTCTCTCTAAGATAGACCCTATTTATAATGTGACATGCAGTACAAATAGATTCTACCCAAAAATATTTAGGCAAATGCTTGGCATGTAGCATAACACGTGCCATCTCTTGAAGGGTACGATCCTTTCTCTCGACGATTCCATTTTGTTGAGGAGTCTTAGGAGCACTAAACTCATGTTTGTAACCATTATAGTCACAATACTCTATTATACCAGTGTCTTTGAATTCTCCACCTCTATCACTACGGATTCTATTTACTTGAGTGTCCTTTTCATTTTCAATTCGAAGAAGTATTTTTAAGAAAGTTTGAAAAGTGTCAGACTTTTGTTTTAAAAAGGCTACCCAAGTAAATCTGGTGAAGTCATCAACCATAACTAGAATATAACTATGTCCACAAAGACTAACAGTTTGGGAGGGACCCATTAGGTCCATATGGATGAGCTCCAAGGGATTAGAGGTAAGAACATCATTAACTTTCTTATGAGGTGCCTTAACAATTTTACCTTCTTGACAGGAACCACAAATAATATTAGGAATGGATTTGATTTTTGGAACTCCTCTAACTATTTCTTGAGAGATCAGTCTACTAAGATTATCATAATTTATATGACCCATTCTGTTATGCCATATCTCGTTGTCATCCATTCTGGCAACATTACAGATTTCAGAATTGTTCATGACAGTATAACAATTGTCAGGAGTTCTGAATCCTGTAATTATGCATTCACCTTTTTCATTTAAAATTTTGCAATTGTTCTTTGAAAAGGTAACAGTATGATCTGAGTCACAAAATTGCGAGATACTAAGAAGATTGGCCATAAGACCTTTAACTAGAAGAACATTTTCAAGAACAGGAAGTCCATCTTCTTGGAGAGTTCCTTTGCCTATGATTTGATATGATACTCCATCACCAAAAATAACTTTTCCTCCAGCAAAACTGGTTTTGTTCAAAAGTTTTGTATCATCTCCAGTCATGTGCTTAGAACATCCAGAGTCTAAATACCATCCAGATGATGTGTGTTCAACTTTTAAAGCAGTAATAACTATGTTACACTTCATCTGAGGTAATATATCATCTTTTCTAACCCAAATTGCTCTAGTTTTCATTTTGCGCTTATTAGCTCTCAATTGATAAAATTTGCGAGCGTTCGATTTTTGTTGAAAAATGTTTTGTGCATGATTTTGAATTTTACGAAAGACATGAGCATTTTGTTTAGGAAAGTGTTTAGGAATCCTTCTAGAGAATGTTCTTTTAGGTTTGGTCTTTCTCTTTCTATAATTAGAGTTTTTGTCTGGTTGTCTAGGAAGTACATAATTATTGCGGCTTCTCCTAGAATAGTTAAAGTTCTGATAGATAGGAGAATTACAGACAGGTTTAACTAGTCTCCTAGCATAGAAACTATCAAAAGAGTGACCGTATATATCACAGTAAGAGCAATAAAGATTGCTCAAGGTTAGGGTTTCCTTAGAAAAGTCTCTAAACAAAGGTTTTGAGGAATTTTGAGGTTGAACTGTATTCCTAGGTAGGATAGTCTTGAATGTAGAGTCACTCTTTCTAATAGAGGGGCAGACGTATTTAGCCTTAGGTGAACTTTCATGTTTAGAGAGACTTAATTCCCTAATGTTAAAATTTTGATGTTCTGAATCAAACTCAGTTTTTAGAGAATGAAAATCTGGGCAGGTTTCAATATGTCTTTTACCTCCTGACACAAACTTGATAGGTTCAAAATATTTTGTTTTTGTTTTCAAATTGGGGCAAAATCTTATTCCAGTTCGATCATCAGAATTGGTTTTTGATTCAATAACAAATTCATCAAAACAGTGGAGTTATTTTCAAATTTTGTGAATTTTTTAAAAATAGTTGCTGTCTTTTCTTTAGTTTGTTCCAATTCTAACAATGTCCCTTTATATTTTTTCTCCAAAGTTTCATTTGTTTCAGTCAAATTTCTGAGTTTTTGTCAAACATTTTGATTTCACTTTAATGAGTTAAACATTGGGTAGTATACTCTTCAGCATTCAGTTTGACCATCAGGCTTAAATCTTCTAGTTTCTTGGTGAGATCTTTGACAATCTTTTCTAGTCTAGTGCTTTTCTTGAGAGTTTTAGCATAAAGTGTGTGAATTTCTGGGAGGTCTTCATTATCCGAGTCACTAAGTGTAGTGTGTGAAGTGACCCCTAGGGCTTCATTCTTTGGACTCACACACCCATTGACATCGTCATTATCGCTTTCCCTTTGACTCACACACCTCGAGGAAGAGATATCAATATTCTCAGTAATCAAAGCATCTAAACCAGTAACAACATTATTCCAAACATCAGAAGTAGAATTACTAGATTCATCCTCACTAACAAGCACAGACATATCATCATTATAGATAATCTTGGCAAAGAAAGACATACAAGGGACAAAAACATCAGATGACTCAGGTTCCTCATTTTCAGAGTCACTTGAATTATCCCATGTCTTGAAAATGTTGGCTCTAGTGTGTTTATTTTGAGTGTTCAAGTTAACTCTACAGTCTTGTGCAATGTGTCCTAGTTTACCACATCTAAAACATTTAGTCTTATTAAGGTCTCTGTTACGTCTAGTGTGAGAGTCCTTATGATGTTTGTCATGACTTTTCTCATGAGGTTTGTGATTTAAGGGAGTTGGATAATTGGACTTGCCTTGTTTATTTGTCATGTTGTTTCTAAATTTAATGATTTTCTTAAACTGTTTTGACATTAAGGCAATCTGATTGTCCAAACTCTCTATATCGCATTCCTCATCAGAGTCATCATTGGAAGTTTTAAACTCAGGCTTAATCAATTTAGAAGAGAAGCTTAGATTGGAATTAGTCTGTTTCCTATGGGACTGGGTCAATTGTTTCTTAAATTCTAGTTCCATTTCCACAGTTCTGAATTTACTACTGAGTAATTCAGGAGTGAGATTTATATCACACATTTCCTCAATAGCATATCTTTTGTTGTCAAATTTCTGTGGTAATGATCTGAGAATTTTAGATACAATTTCTTGTATGTCATATGTTATCCCATTATCATGCAGTTTTGTCACAATATCAGTCAGGTTCATATAGAAGTCGTCAAATGATTCAGTCTCATACATAATTAAAGAGTTATAGTGTTGAATGATCATTTGAGTTTTAACAACCTTAACTCTAGTGTCACGTTCATGAGCAGTAACCAAGGTGTCCCAAGCTTCCTTAGAAGTGGTACAAGACGAGATTCTTTTGAACTCATGTTCATTTATGGACATAAATATGGCATTCTTTCCTTTGTTATTATTGCGAGAAACTTGTTTCTCTTCTTGTGTGAACTCACTTAATACTTTCTTAACCCTATCATTACTTCCTTCAGTGGCTGGTTTTGTGGGAAAAATGTAACCATTTTCAACAATGTCCCAGACATCATCTCCCAAAGTTCCTTGTATGAAAGCAATCATCCTAACTTTCCAGTAAGCAAAATTGGTTCCATCAAATATAGGAGGTCTGGTCAAGTTACCAAATCTTTCATTTTTCTCGTCCATATTTGATTTTCAGAAAATAATTTCAGAAACACAGGATCTCTTTAAAAGAAGTTTACAAAGATCTGATACCAATTGAAAATCTGTTACTAAAGTCGTTTAAAAAAATTAAACTATTTAAGTAACTCCAAACAGTTTTTTGAAGAAACTCTTTTCTTAAAAACCAAAACTAATAGAACACAAGATGTGTTGTATAAAAGTATGTACGAGATCTATTCAAGACTTGATCAACAGGTTTATAAAATAGTTTAAACAAACTTCAAACCCAGCATAACCAAGAATGAGATGAGAAGATATAGAAAGATTAAGAACAAGATTTTTTACGTGGTAAAACCTCACCCAACTGAGGACACATCCACGACTCCCTCTACGGAGTAAACAAAAAAAATCCACTATAAATAAATTTCAACAGTTACAAACTATATAACAAACATGCATACAACTCAGACCTATATAAGTTTAGGAAAGTACCCTCTCGTGTCCTTATAACTTCTCTGCAGTTCTGATTGTTGATGTTGTCCTCCCAGTTTGTTAACTTCCAATTTGTTCAAGCTCTTTACGTCGACTCTTTTTCTCAAGATCTTATTACCAACACTTTTAGTGTGGTAGAGTGAAAGTGTTTGTGTAGGTGCTCTCTAACACATGCATGCACACACACACACACACTTATTATGTACAAACAGTCCTAACAAATTACATATAAGTCTATATGCAGTGATTTTTCTTTTTCTCTCTTCTCACAAAACTTAACCTTTTTTTGACCTTTATAATAATCCCAGAATCCACGGCTATCTTGCTCAGAAGACATATCAAGATCTTAATCAATCTCGGGTTTTGAAAAGATTTTTGAGATTGAAAACCACCAAGTGCGATTCCAAACTAGGTCAAAGGTCTTGTTTCAAGAGAACTAGAAACAAAAAACATTATTGTTGATTTCAAAGTTAAAAACATTTACAGAAAGCAAATCAACAATATATTTCTCAAGCTGAGAAACGAAATATGTAAATCTAAGTGTAATGTAACATGAAGTACATAGATCTGCAATTTCTATATAGTAGAAAATAGATCTAAGACAAACTGGTTAAGTTGGACACAAGATCTAAAGAACAAAGAGGTTTCAGCATCAAATAAACTACCAACAACAACTCTCAAAACACTCAAACACTCAAGGCGGTGTTTGGAATATACAGGACTTGGAAAGAGGTTTTGATTTGAAAATCGATTTGACAGTTTAGGGTTAGGTTTAGGGTTTCTAACTCTCTTTCTCTTCTGGTTTCTCTCTTCTCTCTCTTCTCTCTCTTTTTTTCTCTCAAAGGACGAAATGGCAAAAGTCTTCGAAGGTTGAGAGGAAGGGTCCTTTTATAGGAGGCTGAGAAGGTTTGAGAGTAACGTTCAAAATCAAGGGTTCATATTTAGTCAAGGTTAATTGACTTAGATCCAAGGGTTCACAATATGCGGTGGTTAAAACTCACCTGATTGGTTCATAAGGGGTTCACAGGGATTATGAAAGGGCGCATGCAGATCTTTGATAAAAATGATCCGAGGGTTGTAAACACACGATGATTTACTCTCTATAAACAAACACACTTACAACCAATCAGAAGACAACAAATGTTGGCCAATTAGAAGAGATAAAACGCGCGTCTAAAATAATTAAAAACACACCCTGAAGTCTCTGCCACTTTCGAATTCTACCCAAGGCAACTTTAAGTCAATATAACCATTAAGCCTTAATTACAAAATGACCCTAAAAACTTTTAAAAACAAGTTTTAATTAATAAAAACTTATTTTAAAATATTTATAAAATCCCAAAAAATATTTAAAAAGCAATATCAGGGATTTAAACACACTCAACATATGTACACACAATTATATGCAATATGACATGTATATGATCCATTCTACTGTGTGTGAGAGTTGGTAATAAGGTCTAGATCACTTCAATCAAGGAAGATGAAATAGTAGTGTAAGCTCTGGGGTTCTTTGTATTATAGGTCAGACATAATTTTGTCACAATTTCCAAACTAGATGAACACTTATACAATATAGACTCAAGTGAGTCAAGAGTATAAGGTGCTTAATCTATTGGGAAGTAGAAAGTGTCTACTTGGACGATCACCTCCTCAATTACACCTCTTGGGATCTTCATGGTTCTATCCGCTAATTGGAGAGTGATCCTTGTGGGGTTAAGGTCGCCCGATCAAGTTGCCTGTAGATGGCGTAAGGGATAATATTGACACTTGCTCCCAAGTCAAGTAAGGCTTTTTCAATTTTATTTTCTCCAATGATTCAGGATATGGTAGGTACACCGGGATCTTTGAATTTTAGCGGGAGATCATTAAGTAGGATGGAGCTCACGTTTTTTGCTAGAAAGACATTTTTCTTTACCTTCATTTTCCTCTTCATTATTAACAAGTCTTTGATGATTTTTTCATAAGCTGGAATTTTCTTAATGGCATCGAGGAAAGGTAAATTTAGCTTCTTTAGCACGTCTAGGACTTCATCACGGGGGTTTCCTTTGTGGGAAGGAATCAACCTTTAAGGAAATGGTGCCGCGATGGGTGGTTTCACCACTACCTCGGGCTCACTAGTGCCTTCTTTATCACTCTCATTCAAGGGGACATATTCGGTCTCTTTCGTGTCGGGAAAAATCTCCTTATCTTTGGTTGCATCGTGTGGGAGAGGTGATAAATCAACTACTCTCCCACTACGAAGAGTGGTCACAGCTTGACAGTGCTCCTGATGTTCCATATAAGTGGATCTAACACTTGGTTGACCTTGGGGAGGTCTTTGGACCTGAGCAGGAAACTTGCCCTTCTCTTGGATACTCCACGATGATTGAATTTTTGAAATTTTTGCATTTATGTCACTGATCATGTGATCATATATAGCATTGGCTGCATTCTGGTTATTAATAAATTGGATTATTGTATCCTTGAGACTTCTCCACGGTGGAGTGATATATGCTCCTTGAGGTGGTGGTGCTTGCACATGTCCTTGCATGTGTGGAGCTTATTGAAAGTGCGGTGGTGAAGGAGGGGTAACATGTGAATTAGGATTCATCGCTGCATTTTGTTGCCCACAGTTAAAACCAGGATGGTTTTTCCATGAAGGGTTGTAAGAATTCCCGTGCGGTTCACCGAAACTACCCTTGAATCCTCCTATACCACTGACTTGTTCTTGAAGCATCACTTTGTAGGTGGGTATAGTCGGGCATTCCTCAGTTGAATGACCCACCTCACAAATCACACACACCTTCTCGATGGGGTTTGGGATGGATCCAGTTGGTCATCTTCCATATACCTCACGTTGGTCTCGTAGTCCTTTCTCAAGTACATCGAGTCGACTGTCCATCATAGAATTCTTTTCTATGTGAAATAGGCCGGACGCCGATGGAGTGGTGGTCACTTGGCGATTGCGATTTTGAGAATTAGGGTCAGATGTATCCCAGGATTGGTTAGTCTCGGCGACATATCTCAGGTGAAGCTCAGCATCTTTGGCGTCTAATTCGATAAATGGACCACCGCACAAGGTTTCAACGAGTTGCTTGGAATTAATGTTCATCCCATTGTGGATGAAGGAAATGATTTGCAGTTTATCAAATCCATGATGGGAGCATTAAGTAACTAACTCATTGAAATGGTCGTAGCATCGATCGAACGACTCATTTTCTAATTGTCAAAAAGTTTGAATTTGAGGCTTGATGGATTTTGTTCGATGTGGAGGAAATAATTTCTTGAGAAATTTAGATTGCAACTCATTCGAGGATGCAATCGAGCTTGGAGGTAAAGACCATAGCCAGGTCTTAGCCTTATCTTTTAGTGAGAATAGGAAGAGTTTGAGGTGAACTACCCTTTGTGTTCAAGTTTGATCATTGAGGGTTTCACACACATCCTCAAATTCCCTGATGTGGAGATATGGCTTTTCAGAATCCATCCCATGGTAGTGGGGGAGCATCTGGATCATCCCATTTTTAAAAAGAAATCTCCCTGCATTGTACGGGAGTATAATGCATCCCGAAGTGACCGTGCGCTCGGGATATAAGATTTCTCTCAAAGGGAGGTACGGGGCTCTTCCTCACCGGCGGTTGCACTACCGTGTTACGACATGTCTCTCTCTCTTAACGACTCGGTATCCTCACTTGGTATGCTTGGGGCGTGCTCTAAAGTGTGTCATAAGAGGGAAAATGGAGTGTTATTTGAGATTAAGTGTGACGGTGTGGGAGGTGGAACCCAGAATTTTGGATCGTTAGGAGTGTGAGTGCTATCAGGGTTGTACTCACCTATCGAATTTTCGTGAATGCGGATTGGAGTATTATGGGGAGTTGGAGTGAGTTCATAATTTTTCATTAACGGGCTTATGAGAGATGATGATGAATATTTTGTACCTCTTTGTTTTTAAATTTTAAATTTTTTTTTATATGTTTTTGGATTTTTAGAAATTTTTGGTCAAAGTTTGAGATTGACTTGATCTAATCCTAAGTCTACCTAAGTCCCCGGTAACGGCGCCAAAAACTTGACGCGACTAAGAATGTGTCTCAGAAGTGCGTACTCTCTAGGCTCAAGTGCAAGCCTGTCGCTCAAGTAATAATTTGATAAGTCGGGTATCGATCCTCAGGGAAATAGGACAATGGAATTGTAATGACGTTGGGTAGATGAAGAAGTCCTAACTCTGACTCTAAAATGAAAGGAAAAGATTATTTGATTTGAGAATTGGCTACAACTAATTGCAATTGTGAAAATAATTAACTAATGAACTAATGAATGAATAGCATGCAATTACTCTAAATTACCTAAATTACTAACGATGATTTAACTGAAACTTGAACTATATGATGAAGAAAACAGGACGAGAATACAATCCCGCAACCCTAGTGTATTGATGGTATAAAACTAATCATAAATTTAAGTGATGAATTAGACCCAGACTTTAGTACTCCCAAGCATTACGTATATGATGTTCAATCCCGCACCATACGAAATCATAGGATGAGTAAAGCGATAACGCGCGATAGTAACACTCGCATTGCATTCTAAAGCATCCCGGTTACTCGGAAGCAAACGAGATCCAAATATCTACAATGGTTGTGATTCTATGCAATACGGTCATAATAATCATTAAATTTAGAGGATTAATTTTATACACATGCAACTACCACATCGGGTTGGGTTCATGCATCCCGACCCTTAAAAATTTAGCCGATCATGATGAAATTAATGAAAATGATTGTTGAATTGCAGGAAATCATGATTAAACTAAGGGAGAATTGAAGAATGATGCAGAAGGAAGAATAGATAGAAGAAAGTAATCAACTAGCTTACCAAAGCACTAAAAGAATCAACTAAAATTACTTGTGATCACAGAAATCTGAACAAGTTTCAATATTGGAATTAAAATTGCAATAAATCTTCAAACTAGGGTTTTGTAGTAGCTTTCTACCTCTAAAAGTTTTAACTGAAAAGGGGAAAATTAGATGAATTTTTCCGCCCCTTAAAATGATAATAAATCGGGTTTAAATACCCTACAAGACTCCAAGAATTTTATCTTAACAAGGACTTTCCACTGGAGGAAGAGTGAAAAAACAAAACTGCGACAGTCGGACCGGTCCAGTCCTCCTTCGATTCGACTCATCTTGGATCCGGATCGGTTCTTTTATTTTCTGGCCGGATTGGTCCGATACGGATCGGTTCATTTAATTTTCATCAACTTTGATCCGGCTTCGGTCTGGGGTTCACTGGAACTTTGTATTTCGGATCGGTCCTACCTGGATCGGTTCGATTTTTCTTGGACTTTTTCTTCTATCTTTGACTGCTCATAACTTTCACACCGGGACTCCGATTGAGGTACCGTTTCTTCC
Source organism: Sambucus nigra (assembly GCA_949130495.1). Taxonomy (NCBI): domain Eukaryota; kingdom Viridiplantae; phylum Streptophyta; class Magnoliopsida; order Dipsacales; family Adoxaceae; genus Sambucus; species Sambucus nigra. The sequence continues at coordinate 618,454,079 of OX422211.1, read as the reverse complement.
TATGTACTTGTAAACTTGATATCTTCAACTTTTCTTAGATGCCTCATCCTAATTCTAGGTAAAAATTACCACTTTTCCCTTTTGACTTTCCTTCTTTTCTTTCTCTATTCTTCCGATTTCTTTCTTTCTTTATTGACATCAAATACCTATAAAATTAGTACGAAATACCAGAAACTCGAGGTACTTGTTAGAATAAGTCAGTAGCAAGATTATGAGTAAAAATAAAATCGAGTACATTGTTCGAGGTGCTAAAAATAACTAAATTAAAGGGATAAATTTGGAAGAATTTATACCTAATTAGCTGGCGTGGTAGCTAATTTTATCAGAGAATATATAATTTGTCATTTTGGGATCCCAAAATTCATCCTCTCTTATAATGAAACCCCTTTTGTCAACAAGGAGGTAACGATGCTCACTAACTAATACTCCATCGTTCATCATACCTTAATGGTGGCATACCCCAAGGAAAACGTCCAAGCCTAAGTGACTAACAGGACTTTAGTAAATATTTTGGCCAAAATGATGGAAGACTTCCCCAAATTAGGGGATGACAAGATCCCAGTAGTACCGTGGGCCTACCGAAGGAGCAATAGAAAATCCACAGGATATACACCGTTCTCTCTTGTATATGGAGCTGAGGAAATCTTGCGAGTAAAGTTGGAAGTTCCCTCTGCCCGTTATGCCATGCGAATCAGCATGCTCTCTCAGAGAAGACACGTACAACTGGAAGCGTTAGATGAACATATAGATAACACGATGCAACACTTCCAAATATACACGAAGCAACTCGTAAGGGCATATGATAACTTAGTGAGACCAAGGAAGTTTATTGAAGGAGACCGCATTTTGAAAGAAATTATGAAGCACATCAGAGGGCTCCCTCTCCCTAAGTTTTCTACGAATTGGGAGGAACCTTTCATTGTGAAGGAGGCTCACGATTCAGGTTACTATTTAATTTTAAAGATGGAAGAAGATAAACCATTCAAGATTAATAAAAAATGGCTTAAGGTCTATTATGTATAAGAAAGTAACCTTATAATAAAGATGTATTTAATTTCCATGTATACACAAATCATTTTGAAGTTATATCTATTGTTGTAACTAGAGTTTGATTGAAGATTGAAAGAGTTTTAATTTTTGCAAGAGATCGAAGAGTAGTTATAACACAAAGAGATAATAAGACAAAAGACCTTCTTTTTCATTCATATACATGGAAATACATTAAAAAATTGGGAATTACAGCCCAAGAGTTACATATAAAAAGGGGAAATGTTTTATAAGGCATTGGGAGTCATCATCCTAAGAGTAACCACAAGTTCGTGGAAGAAAATAAATACCAAGTAAGCTTAAAGAGGCTTCCAAGCATATTCTTTGCACACTGATAAAAACCTCAAGTCGAACTTGGGCAAGCTCAATGAGGAGGATTTTGCGTTTTAGCTTGGCAGCACTGAGAGACTCTTCGATGGTCTGGACCTCTCGATCAACTTCCTCCAATAATGGCACCTGCCCAACCAGCTTTGCCTCCTAAGCCCTTTGGGCCTCCAGATGCTTCTGAAGTAGCTCCCTATAGTTCAGTAACTGAGGACTCTTCAAATATTCAAATGACAAATCAACTAGTTGAATTGAAAGCCATCTCTACCTAAATCCTTTAAACTGCCCAAGTATTGATTAATGAGGGGCCTAGTGAGGTATGAAGTCTGGGTATTGACAATCTCTACAATAACTGTCATTATACTCTGAAGTTTGAAACCCATCACTACTATGTTTGACCGAACGCTATCAACCGTAAAAGTATGGTGATGACATGTCACAATTTCTTCTATGATAGCGCGATGACACGATCGAACTTGGGGATATTGGCGAAGCATTAGGAGGCAGAACTCATGAGGAACCATTGTGGGCAGAGGAATATCACAATCAGACTCACTGTCAGCTAGAACATTGGTCGTGTAACCTTGATTATTATGGCTAAACTCCTTAGAACCAACTGGTTCCCGATGAGGAGAGACAATAGGCGAAGGGACATGCTGAGTTTGTTCTTCGGCAAGAAGGGACTCCCTAGTAACCTGAGGTGAGAAAAAAAGAAAAGAATGAGATTGATAAAAAATCTTAACAAGTGGTTTTCATTGTTAAGTCACCGTTACTGGTGGAGTTTGATGGAAAATCTTAACAAGTGGTTTTCATTGTTAAGTCACCGTACTGGTGGAGTTTGATGAAAAATCTTAACAAAGTGTTTTTCATTATTAAGTAAGTGTTGTTAAAATGAGATGTATATATTTTGGTGACTGATTGTTATATAAGGATAACTAAAGAATTTATGCAATAGAATAAAAGGCACTAGTTACCTCAGTGGCAATGGTAGGAGAAATATCTATAGGATCTGTAACTCCCACACCCTTTGGGCTCCTAGTAGAACCTTCATGCAGAGGAACATGAACCGAGGTACCTTGGACGTTAAGGGGCACAAGCTCTAAGGCAGATAAAGATCCCCTAAAGTAGTGGGGACATGGGGAGACATGGATGAATTCATAGCTGGAGGAACCCCGGACCCACCAAATGAACCAGTCCTAGCCTCAGGCACACGTAAACCCTTGACTTAAAAGAGGGGAGTCAGAGCGGGAGAAAGTTGCAATAACAAAGTTAAATGCAATATACAAGATATTAAACATGATAAGGGGAAAGGAAAATGTTTCTCCTTACCTCAGTTATGTTGGAGAAAGGGGAAAATATAGAGATTATCCTTAACAGAGGAAGATGAAGAAGGGATTCAACGATGGCTGAGGCTAATCGGGATCTAGTTCCAATCTAAAATTGGTCAAGAAACTTACTAAATATGAAGGTAAAATAAATTTAAGGGATAATCAATTTATTACATCTGGAGGGATACTAGAGTCAATGGGAAAAATGTTCAGAGGAACCACCGGAAGGGTTGATAACACAAAAGAAGCTAGAGGAGTTTCCTCTGGCTGGGAATAAGCTCTAACGATTTCCAGAGGAACACCATCTCCCCTAGAAGCATCCTCTGCATGCCTGGAGGCAGAACGATGTGATTAGGCGAGCCCATATATGGGAGAATGAGGAGTTGATACATCGTATGAAGCACTTTCAAAGTGTCCTCCCACGAAGGGGCTCACAGGAGGACTCAGTCCTTATTCTTTGATATGTTGCGCAAAAGGGTTAGAAAATACACTAAGTGTACTGAAAAATGACTAAGTATGAAAGAATAAAAAGAAGTTACCTCTTATTCAGGAGTGGTATAATGGGATGATATGACCATTGGCGAAGAAGGTTGATAAGGAACTGAAGAAGCCCTATCGGTTTGGCCTTGGTCGGCGTCAAGACTTTCATCCACAGTTATAGCTTCAGTCGCTTATTTCTTCTGACTCTTAGTGCTTAGAGTCTTATTTCTAGCTCCAGAAGAACTTAAGACTGAGGGAACTTTTGTACTCTTCCTTCTCTTTGATTCCCCCTTAGATGGATCTACCAAAATGGTAGAGGAAGTAGCAGTAGGAGGAACATAAGGAGTGTGCTGGTAAAATTCAGTGTTTATTCATTCCACCTCAGCTTTAACTTTCTTTCTTAATTCCTCAGTCACTTCGGCAGACATAGGAGGAGGAATGGAGTCAATGGTGAATGCATTCAATGGGGCTTGAGGTTGAGGTTGGGAATTGGACATTGAAGAAGTCCCACGCTTGGATCTCCTAGTCCTTTTGGCTAGGGGCTTGGAAGATCCTTCGCTAGGAGCTGCACCGGTTGGAACACCCTCACCAGAAACACCTTTAGAACGGGCAAGCTATTTTGGGGTTAGAACATTCTTGGGCTTGGGCGTGATAGTTGGGATCATGGGGAAATAAGGAGGTATCTCGTTGGGAGGATCTTTAGGAGTCCTGCTCAGAGGGAACTCAACCCCAAGAATAGAGTTTCCATTGAGGCTTAATTCCAAGGTAGGAAAAGAGAGAACTGCAGGATACTTAGGGGGACTTTATATAAATTCATGAATTCTGGTTAGTTGCATTGGCCAAAATTTGGTCGCAAATGAAGTGGACACATACCCTTTCCTGGTGGCACTGGGTATGGTAACCCGACAGTCTATAGTAGAAGTTATGATAAGTACATCTGCATAAAGGTAGAAAGTGCAGACTGACTCGACTCAGAATGTGTCTCAGAAGTGTGTACTCTCTAGGTTTAAGAGCAAGCTTGTCGCTCAAGTAATAATTTGATAAGTCGGGGATCGATCCTCAGGGAAATAGGACAATGGAATTGTGACGACGTTGGACAAACGAAGGAATCCTAACTTTGACTCTAAAGAAAAAGGAAAAGATGATTTGATTGGTGAGGTAATTATAACTATATGCAATTTTTGAAAATCATTAACTAATAAACTAAAGTATGAATGGAATGCAACTATTCTAAATTACCTAAAATATTAATGATGAATGACTTAAAACTTGAACTATATGATGAAGAAAACAGGACGGGAATATAATACCCAACCCTAGTGTATTACTGGTATAAAACTAATCGTAAATTTAAGTGATTAATTAGACCCAGAATTTAGTACTCCTAAGCATTACGTATATGAGGTTCAAGCCTGCACCATACTAAATCAGAGGACGAGTAAATCAGTAATTTGATAGTTACACTCGAATTGCATTCTGAAGCATCCCGGTTACCCTGAAGCAAACAAGATCCAAAGATCTACAATTGTCGCGTTCTATGCAATACGGTCGTAATAAATCATTAAATTCAGAGGATTAATTTTACATACCTGCAACTAACACATCAGGTTGAGTTCATGTATCCCAACCTTTAAAATCTAGCCGGACATATGAAAACTTGAAAACAACACGATAAGAATGAAATAAAACATTTTTATTGTGAGAATAAGATGAATAGAGATGAAATTAGTAATGAACAAGCAACTAGAACAAAGATTGAAGTAGAAATTGGAATGCTTTTACTTGAATTGGAACTTGAAAATAACTAGGGTTTGTTGTTCTTCTCTTCAACGAAAATGGGTTACAAAGCTTCCCTAATGAATTAGAAGCCTTCCTCCCCCATGTTTGGGAGGAGTTAAAATTTATAAATTACGAAATACAAGAGTTTGAACCAAATAGGACTCTATTTTTTATAAAAGTGGATAAATCCAAAAAATCGAGAGTATAACCGATTAGGGTAAATGGTTCGGTTCGGTTCCATCTTTTGTAGCCTTTACAGAAAACTCTTCGAGCATGGGATCGGTTCGTTATTTTCCAGCATCGGTTCGGTTCCATCTTTTCATCTCTTCACAGGAAGTTTTTATAAGGTGGATTCGGTTCGTTTTTTCTTTACTTTGGTTCGGTTCTCTTTTTCCATCCTTTATAAAAACTTTGCCTATGAGGGATTCGGTTCGTTTTTATCTCCTTGGGTTCGGTTCTGTCTTTGCCAATTTTTTACAGAATCCTTTTCTTCTTATATTTCTTTGAAGCTTTTGTTAGGGAACTCGGATTAGAATACCGAACACCTGTAAAATAGATGACGAACACATGAAACTCGACATACTCATTGGAAACTTGCCATTATCGAAGGTATGATATAAATCCACTTGAATTACATTACGCGTAGCGATAAAACGCTCTAAATTACGGGGATAAATGGGAAGAATTTATGCCTAATCAAACCCCCATAACTTAGAATGTTGATCATCCTGAGCAATGTAAAAGAATCAAAACATGGTGTAGCTCGTAAATGGGATAAGATACCTCTTTCGCGGGTGCGCGATTGCATTTAGCATATGCAACAAGCCTTTAAACCGCTAGGTTACCCTAGTAGGATGAGTTGTGTCTCGTGAGGGTTTGCAGTGAATATACCCATAAAATTCGACTCAAAGAAAACTCAAAATACGCAAAAATTGTATAAATCAATCTTTCAAAAAAAATAGTCATCATCAAGTCATGTTCAATAGTTTCAAATCATAGTGCGTGTGTGAAACCAAAAATTTAACTGCGAATTTCCAGCGATTGACCATTACGTTACTCATCTGAAAATTCGTTTTGATTTTAAAATCTCACGGGATGATCTCACAAACAAGTCACTGGAATGTGGCTATTCACTCGGTGTGCGTGATATAAAGAGTAAACATATTGGAACCAAGTTCGCGCACACAAGTAGAAAGACGAAAATTTTATAGTGATTGGATCTCATCAACGGAATACGATTTGAAAAATGGGAACATTGCCTCTTACAAGACGTCTTATCTCTTTTATTATCTTTTTGTATCTTAGCTCTCCACACGACAACCAATTTTGCAATTTGGACTCGGTTAGGACTTTTTTGGGTAAAAAGTGTATTGGGTAATATTGGGAAAGGTTGGGAACTTCGGAATTGGAAAATTGTGTGACGATGTCCGTTTGTGCGTTTCCGGGCTTTTGTTCATTTTTTTCTTCCTTTTTCTATTTATTTCTATTTTTCACTCTTTTCTTTTCTTGCTATTTTTGTTGAGCATTTATATTCTTTTTCTTGCCCCTTTTTCTGCACTTTTCGGACTTAATTTGATAAATATTCGATTTTCACCATTTCGGGATTTTTGGGTTTTTCGGGTTGTCAAATGAAAGGAAAAATTTATTCGGCTCAATTTGGGTTACAAAAGGGATAATTTTTCACTACTTTTTCTGGCCGATATTTTTGGGTGACAAACGAAGGCCTACTTCATTGTCCAAAATACTAATTGCGTTACCATGTGCGTTTTGAGATGGATTAAGTTTAGAGATCTCTTCGGCACGTTTTTCAAGTCAATATCACACACAATTTCCATAATCGATCAAAATGAAAGGTTTGAGATCCTCGACGACTTATTAGACGCTGAAAAGAACTTTGAGTTAACAATTAACTTGGATTGATTTATAATTTTCACAAAGATGAAAGGCTCGAATCTCACCAGTGTTGTTAATCTCCACTTTTATTCATTAAGTCGCTTATGTTAGCTCAATTTTCATCTTTGGTCAATTTCGGCTTTGTGCATTTTGGATTTACAATCTGAGACTTTAAAACGACTTTTAATGATATTTTTGAAAATTTTGAATTCCAATTTTTATTTATTTCGAATAAAAATATTTTTGGATTTTTCAAGATTTTATGAATTTTTTTATTTTTATTTTTGGTCATTTTTGAAAATTTGTGAAGTTTTAGAATACGCACTTGTGACCCCCCCTAACTTAGACATTTGCATTGTCCTCAAGCAAAAATGACTAAAATCTAACTCAAAGTGAATTAAAAGTGCGGAAGAGTAAAACAAACAAATGAAACAGAAATGCAGTTTTTATATATAGAAAGAACAAACTGTGTTACATAGGTTAAGGGAAAACACACAAGCAAAACTGAGTAAACAACCATTTCACACATACAAAACTAACAAACACAGCCAAAATAGTCATGGGCTTTATTGAGGGGGCTTATTGGAGGACCTGGGTGCACGCGGATCATATGGATCATAAAAGAAAGATGGTAGGGGATCGCCAGAGTTGAGTTCATAGAGGTGGGCTTGGAGTTGGGGCGTCATCCTTGTGTCCCTCCGATAAGCGTCCTGATCGCGGTTGTATTGGGTGACGAACCCATCAAGGCGGGATTCAACTACTGAAAGTCATCGATCAAAATCTGCACCCGAGGGCTCGAAGTCCGAGTCATCATCTTCATTGTATTCTTCCTCTTCAGCCCCTTCCATTTCAATGTCTTCCGCCACCAGCTCTTCAACCTGAATTTCTTCCTTGGCCTCTAAATTGATCGCCTCTCGAGCTGCTCGAATAGCAGCCCGTTGTTGGGCACTACTCATGCGGGATGTCTTTCCAATGGCCTTCGGGAGACGGGGGAAAGCTTGGGGTGGCCGGATACCAGCGTCGGCTAAGAGGGACGTGATGAGGCGAGCATACGGGAGGGGTACCGCACCTTTGTGCTCCCAGGCTGGGAAAATGATATCTGCGTAAAGCATCCTGGACAGGTTGAGGGTGACATCGTGGTCGAACAGGTGGTACACAAGGGTGGCTTGACGAGGGTGCATCGCCGAGTCATTGGAAGTTTGAAGCAAATTGGCGCACACGATATGGAACGTGATGCGCGCCTTGTCATTGAGACGGCCCAAGGAAATAGTACCCCGATCCCAAAAGTTTTCGGGTGCGAGTCAGTCAATGCATTGCTGTTTGGGAATGGTTGGGTAGTCGTATACTTTCGGGTGGGGAATGCCCTTTTCAGCAAGCTTGCAGGCGAGGATGGCTAAGGTGTGACACCCCGCCTAATAAAATACTGGGTGATCAGTCCTATACCAAATTAAAACAGGAATCCCAGTTGGATCATCCTTAGCATCACTGTCGAAAACTTTTTTAAAACTTACTAACCACCTAGTATTCCAAAAACTGGTGCCAATTTTAACTTTTTAATTAAACAAAACAATACATGCGGAATTAAAATATAAACCATTCACACAACTGAATGAAAGTAAATAGAATAATAATTACACAACTTGCCGAATAAATCATCGGCCACCAAATAAATAATCCAATACAAATATTCAACACCTGAATGAATTACACCTGAAAACTGTACCGAGAAGTCTGGGCTACAAGCCCTAAATAAAACTGAGACTGATACAAGATTCCTACTCTAGGAATAAACGAATGATGCGTCTAATCCAAACTCTTGCTAGCATCCACATATGCCGCAGCTCCGTGTCCCTGGAATAGAATATCAATCCTGGCGTCCTTGTGGCTGGACACCTAAAAGGTTTTGAAAATAGTTTTATAGCAAGGGTTAGAACCCAAAACATTTTGAAAATATTTAGCAAGTGAATTAACTGCAGTAATTTAAAATTCATGAATGCGCTTCATATTTAAGTTAGTGTCGCACTCCCTTGAGGACATTCTCACCCCTCCACTATTGTGCACACCTACCGGTTACCATAACCCCACCTAGTTGTACTATCCCGTCCAACTAGTCCTGGTATAACCTCCCCTTGCCATACTACTCTAACCCGAGTATAATGATTCTTGAATTATAAGTTATTTCACAATTAACTTAATTAATTCCTCTTAAATAATAGCATATAACCGTGTCACAAGTTATATAAAGTACATACATCACACACTGTATTATTTCCACCAATGGTTAACTTAATTAATTTCTCATTAATTAACTGCATATAACTGTAACCCGAGTTATATAAGGTAAATACATCACACACTGTATTATCACCTACGTATAATATTTATTACAAATATACGTACCTTTACTAACATCCACACATATATTATACGTGTATCCATCCTTCCGAGTATACCCTCACCGGATGATTCCCTCTAGAATGCTATCTCACTAGGTGTGCTCACAAAATCTAGTTTCCCCAAGTTAGAATCGCTCACCAACTTGGACCAAAATATAAACGAAATGGAGGCGGTCATATTCCTTCCTGAAAGTGAGATAATCTCCTCACCCATGTAGCGGACGCTATGACCTGGGGATATACTCGCCCTACTCCTCAAGCTAGGGGATTCACCCACATCGTGCAACCTCCCTTGATAGCATTAGAGTATTTAAATTGAATAAATATCTAGTCACTGATATTTACTATCACACACAATATATACACATATATATATACTATCACCACCCGTATATATATATTACGAATCCCGATTTTACCTTGTACTCAAAATCCCATACACTACCTGTAATTCCCGTACACTGCCTGTAATTTAATGTCACACACAATACATACACATATATATATATACTATCACTACACCGTATATATATATATATTAATACCCCGGCTTTACCAAAATACTCAACATCCCATACACTGCCTGTAATTTCCTGAGTCTGTGGCCCGACTCAATGTAATTAATTTTCTCACTTAATAACTTATCCTCTTCCCGAGTCTATGGTCCGACTCTAATATAATTAATTATCACATTAATTAATAAGTACCCTTCACGAGTCTAAAATCCGATTCTGATTAAACTAATTATCCCACCCATTAATTTAATCATACCCGAGTTTATAAACCGACTTTAATTAAATTAATTAACACCCTTGTTAATTTAATCCTACCCGAGTCTACAAACCGACTCTAATTAAATTAATTAACACCCTTTGTTGATACCAAAATTAATATGCTGATATAGACGAATAATAAGAAGACACGTGTCGATCTACGTGGCACAATAGCAACGAGGAAGTTTATTTCTCCGACCAAGTCATACTCATTCCGAGCAACAAGTGTACTCCGAGGAACTCCAACGCTCTGAAGAACTCCTGAACGACGAGCAACTAAGGCGGTCCGAGCTGCATCTCGGCCACAGCATTGATTGCCAGATAATCAACAGTTCAACTATTCATTGAATGCTTATCATACAGACGTATACTCTTAAAGGGCATTAATTGTTTACCCTTTCACATGTACAGCCTAAGGGCTATAAATACATTGTATCACCCTCATTCAAGAGGACCAGATTTTCTTGATAGAATTACATATCGAGAACTCCAAAACACTTGGCAATAACATAAACAGTGGACGTAGGCCATTCTTATAAGGCTGAACCACTTTAAAATTCTTTGTCTCATTTATATTTATCTGTGATTAAATAATTAGAAGCAATCTAATTTTTTACATCAACAGATTGGCGCCGTCTGTGGGAAACGACTGTTGTTATCGTTTTTCACCAAAAATCATTCATCATCAATGGCAGATAATCCGGAATCCAGCAATCGAAACGCTGGAAATGCTGGAAATCTTCCAAATCCTTCTGCACCTCCAGATCTGGCTGGAATTATGACGAATCTGGTTCAAGGATAAACCGCCATGCAAGAAATAATGCGGCAACTCATACAAACCCTTCATGGCGGTGCACCTGCACATTCGGGACAGCGAAGTGGTCAGAGGAAAACCTATTTACTTTCTTCACGATCCAGGCGTACAGATGCGTATCATAATGAGGAATCTGATGATTTCTCTTATCAACCTGGGCAAACTTCATCAATACGGGCCACAGATACTGAGCAACGTATTACTCTCTCTCCAGAGAGGACCAGTGCCTTGGAAAGACTGAGCAGGGTGTCTCCTTTCAGTCGATTAGGCCCTAGGAGGAATAGGAGTCCACCTAAAACCACGTCGAGGAGTTTTCGATAACCATCAGATCTAAGAGAAGGATCAGCACAATCACGACCAGTTGCTCGTCAAGATAGATCTCAGGAGGCCACACCAGATCAATCAATTGTTTGAACTAATAGGCCCGAGGAAGTAAATGATGCGTGGAAAGGTTCCATTCAGCGGTTGGAGGATAGATTGGGAGAAATGGCTAAGGCGAAGAACCCTCTACAATAAACTTTTGTTCAAGGGACACCTTTTGTACAGGCCATTGTGGATTTTCCTACACCGTCGAAATTTAAAGCACCTGTGATGACCCCCAAATATGATGGAAAGACAGATCCTGTTCTTCACATAGAGCAATATCAGGCTGCTGCCGATATCTATGTTGTTCCCGACGAGATGAGATGCAGAGCATTCTCAGGAACTCTTACTGGATCTGCCCAGATATGGTACAATAATCTTCCTTGGGGTAAGATTTCAACTTTCTTTCAATTGGCCGAGTTGTTCATTGGCAATTTCTGTTTTGGAGCAAAGCCGGTAAAACGAGTAGCACACTTGTTAAGTGTTAGACAAAAATATGGTGAGAGTACTAGAGATTACATAACTCGTTTCAATAACGAGAAGCTGGAAGTCATAGATTATGAAGAAAAGACAGCAATCACCGCCTTGATGAGTGGGTTGTTGCCTAACAAGTTGTATTACACTTTGGCCAAAGATCCACCTACAACTATGTCAGAGTTGATGGCAAAAGTGGCCAAAATCATGAATGCCGAGGAGGCTATGGCTGCGAAGAAGAATATGGATAAGGAAACCAAGGTGGAAATCGACAAATCTAAGAAGAAAGAGCATAAGGGCAATGGCGGTGACAAGCATTCCAAGAATAATAACTCGTCATGGGAAGTCCTGAAGAAATTCTATAATTATACTCCTTTGAAAATGGGTATTAATCATGTCTTGGAAGAAATTAAGAATAACGAGGAAGTAAGGTGGCCAAAGAAACTGAGGTCAGACCCTGACACGAGGAATAGGGAGAAATATTGCGAGTTCCATAAGGATCATGGCATATGACCAAAAATTGCATAGCTCTTCAGAACGAGATTGAAACACTCATCCGAAGAGGGAAGCTAGCAAAGTATGTTGATCGGGGAGGTGAAAGAAGAAATAATGACCGAACTAGAGAGAGGTCTAGATCTCCTCATCGAGCAGAGGAGAAAAAGAAGAGAAACCATGAAGATGATCCAGATGATGACCCCGATCTTCCCAAGAAACCAAGGCAACCAGAACGAGAGGTATTTTCAATACGCTTTGGGTCATTTGATTGTAATGTCATTACAGGTGGAGATGCAGGAGGAGGAGATCTTACTGCAGAAAGAAAAGCTTACCTCGGTGAGGCTCAGGCTTGCTCATACATTCAACGGATAAATTTGGCTGAGGAGGATCGCCCAAGGAAGATAAACAAAGAGAAGCTAGTCATTGGTTTTTCAAAAAACGACCTTGCAGGTGTTCTTTACCCTCACGACGACCCTTTGGTGATCAAAATGAGGATGAAAGAAGTAGTGAGTTCAAGGGTTCTGGTAGATAATGGTAGTTCGGCAGACATCATGTTCTACTCATGTTTTGACAGTTTAAATTTAAAATTATCTCAATTGGAGCCTTATCACAGACCTCTCCTGGGTTTTGCCGGCGAGAAGGTTTTTCCACTTGGGACGATCAAGTTGGATATATTCATTGGAACTTGGCCTGCTTGTTGAACAGAAAGAATACGCTTCTTTGTGATGGATAAGAATGTGCAACCATCTTACAACATCATCATGGGAAGAGTTGGTTTGAAGAAGTTCGAAGCAGGTCCATCTACATTACATCAGTGCTTAAAATTCCCAACAAATTTTGGAGTAGGAGTTGTGAAAGGTGATAAAAAAGTAGCTCGGGAATGCTATTATTCATCTGTCGAGCAAGAGGAGCTTGAAGAGTCAAGGAAAAAGACTACTACCTACCAGGTGGATGAAGGTACAGAAATTGAAACACTGGATCCCAGAGATGAATCCCAACTTGTAAAAGGACAGGTGGTGGAATCCACAGAAAATGTTATTCTGGACGACGAGCACCCTGAACGAATAACCCAGATAGGTTCGACGTTGGATGCTTCAATAAAACAGGAGTTGATAACTTTCTTGAGAAACAGGAAGAAAACTTTTGCATGGAGTCATGAAGACATGCCAGGAATAGATCCAAACTTCTTATGTCATGAGCTCAATGCAAATAAGGAGATCAAACCCGTAAAGCAGAGAAAAAGAGTATTTAGTCCCGAAAAGAATCAAGCTATACAAGAGGAGGTCGAGAAGCTCCAGAAAGCTCGATTCATTGAAGATGTGAAATATCCAGACTGGTTAGCAAATGTGGTGATGGTAAAGAAGAAAAACAATAAATGGAGAACGTGTGTTGATTTCACTGATCTCAACAAGGCATGCCCAAAGGATCACTTTCCATTGCCCAGAATTGACCAGCTAGTGGATGCTACCTCGGGGCACGAGCTGCTCAGCTTCATGGATTCTTACTCTGGCTACAACCAGATCAAAATGAAACCTGAAGACAAGGAAAGTACTTCTTTTATTACCCCTAGGGGAACTTATTGTTACAATGTTATGCCTTTTGGTTTGAAAAATGCAGGAGCGACATACCAGCGGCTGATGAATAAGGTTTTTGCCGAACAAATCAGTTTCAATATGGAAGTTTATGTCGATGATATGCTGACAAAGAGCAAGAAAGCTGCTGATCATTTAGTTGACTTAGGTCAAACCTTTGATCAGCTGGATAAATACCAGATGAAGCTCAACCCGACGAAGTGAACATTTGGAGTAAGAGAAGGAATGTTCCTGGGATACATCGTCAACCAGCGAGGCATTGAGGCGAATCCAGAAAAGATCAAAGCTCTTTTAGGGTTGCGATCTCCAACGACGAAGAAAGAGGTACAGAGTCTTACAGGACGAGTTGCAGCGCTCAACAGATTTGTATCCCGAGCAACTGATAGATGCCTTCCATTCTTCAAAACACTTCGAAAAACTTTCGAATGGAATGATGAATGTGAAAAAGCCTTTCAAGACTTGAAGAAATATTTGGGAGCACCTCCACTGTTGTCCAGGCCAGTAATGGGAGAAAAGTTATACTTGTACCTGGCAGTATCAGAGAATGCAGTCAGCTCGGCATTGATCAGAATGGAGAATGGAGTCTAGAAGCCAATTTATTACACAAGTAAGGCTTTCCGAGGTGCAGAGATCAGGTACCCAAAGATGGAAAAATTGGCATTGGCATTAATTGAGTCAAGTAGAAGAATGAGGCCATATTTCCAGGCCCATACCATCGTCGTGTATACCGACATGCCATTGAGATAAGCCCTTCATAAGCCAGAAAAATCAGGGAGACTGATGTACTGGGCAATAGAGCTCGGTGAATATGATATTGTGTATGAACCTAGATCATCATTAAAAGGGAAAGCTGTAGCAGATTTTATAGCAGAGTTTACTTATCCTGATACCCCCGAGGAACAAAAGTTGCTCGCTGATCAACCTGTGGATGTTACAGGATCATCAAACACAAGCTCAAACCAACTCTGGTTGGTAAAAGAGCTTGTGGATGTTGAAGGATCATCAAATTCGAGCTCAGACCAACTCCGGTTGGTAAAAGGGCGAGAAGAGATGATCGACGAGGAGCGGAAAATATCAAGGGAGAATGAAAGGAAACAATAAATATTTCACCATCCATGGAGATTATATGTAGATGGGTCATCTTGCCCAACAGGTTGTGGAGCAGGGATTGTTTTGAACACCCCAGACGAGATTGACATGGAATACGCCATACGATTCCAATTCAAAGCTTCCAATAATGAGGCTGAGTATGAGGCCATTATAGCAGGTCTTAATTTAGCAAAGATTATGGAAGCGCAACAAGTGATGGTATTCAGTGATTCTCAATTAATTGTGAATCAGATGATGGGAACATATGCAGTTAAAGGAGAATTAATGGTCAAGTATCATGCAAAGGCGATGGAGTTATTGGCAGAATTTGATGCCATTCAGTTGATCAGAATACTAAGAATGGAGAATGCACGAGCAGACGCACTGGCCCGACTAGCATCAGCTACTCGTACCGAGCTGCGAAGAACGATACCAATTGAAGTATTAGAAAGTCGGAGCATAGATGAAGACCTGACGATGAATATTATTACCCTTGATTTAGGACCATCTTGGATGGATCCCATCAGGGCATATATTGAGGAGGGAGAATTACCGGAGGATAAGCTCGCTGCCAAGAAATTGAAGGTTAAGGCTGCTCGGTATGTACTAACTAATGGTGTTTTGTATAGACGAGGAATTATGGCAGGTTTGCAAAGATGTGTACATCACTCCGAGGTGAAAGAATTGATTGAAGAGATCCATGAAGTGTCCTGTGGAGCCCATGTAGCAGGTCGGACACTTTTGCAAAGGGTGATGACGCAGGGATACTACTGGCCAATAATGAGGGCTGATTGTATAGCCTATGCTAAGAGATGTGATAAATGCCAACGTTTTTCCTCCATTCGAGGAACTCCACAAGCATTGTTGACACCCATAACTTCCCCTTGGCCATTTTCCATGTGGGGAATTGATTTGGTTGGACCACTGCCAACGATCCGAGGAAGATTCAAGTATCTCGTCGTCGCAGTGGATTATTTTACTAAGTGGGTAGAAGCTGAGCCACTTATTGATATGACATACGAGAAGGTGTACTAGTTCATTTGGAAGAACATCATCTGCCGATATGGTCTCCCTCATGCCTTCATCACAGACCATGGAACACAATTTGATAACGAGGAGTTTGCCGCCTATTGTCATCAGTTAAACATTTTGAAGATTCATTCAGCACCAGGCCATCCTCAAAGCAATGGACAGACTGAAGTGACGAACAGAACATTACTAAATGGTTTGAAGAAGAGGCTAAGTGAGGCTAAAGCTAATTGGATTAATGAGCTACAGTCAGTATTGTGGGCTTACCGAACAACTCCCCGAGCAGCAACTGGAGAATCACCATATATGCTGGCATTTGGAAGTGAGGCCGTAATACCTGCCGAGTTGGGTCTTCCAACACACAGAGTGCTGAATTTTAATTCCCCAGTCAGCGACTTAATGAGGAGATTAGATTTGGACATGCTCGAGGAAGTTAGAGAAGAGGCAGCCATCAGAAATGCTGCTTGCCAACGACGAACAGCTCTGTTCTACAACAAGAGGGTGAAGAAATGCGACTTAAAAGAAGGAGATTACGTGCTAAAGAAGGTCATTCAGAAGCACAATAAGTTGGAAGCAAACTGGCATGGACCTTACCGAGTTACAGAAGTTGTTCGACCAGGAACTTACCGAATAGCAACTCTAGAAGGAGAGGAATTTAAGAATGCATGGAATGGTGAACACCTGCGCAAGTATTATCAGTGATGTAAAATGTAAAGCAGTTCCATCAATATGAATAAAACGATGATATTTCGCCATCTTCTCTCCTTTTATTGAAAGTTTTCGGGGAATACTAGTGTGTAACACTACGCTGCTCGGCAGTAAAAACAACACGATAATTCAAACTCAGACCAACTCCGGTTGGTAAAAGGGCGAGAACAAACCATACTCCTTTGGTTAGGAGGCGTACACTAGCTCAGACCAACTCCGGTTGGTAAAAGGGCGAGTGGACACGATAGTTCAAACTCATACCAACTCCGGTTGGTAAAAGGGCGAGAACAAACCATACTCCTTTGGTTAGGAGGCGTACACTAGCTCAGACCAACTCCGGTTGGTAAAAGGGTGAGTGGACATGATAGTTCGAACTCAGACCAATTCCGATTGGTAAAAGGGCGAGAACAAGACATTCCTAAAAATACCGGCTTCGGTTGGTTAGGAAACCATACTCCTTTGGTTAGGAGGCTGACACTGGCTCAGACCAATTTTGGTAAAAGGGCAAGTGGACATGATAGTTCGAACTCAGACCAACTCCGGTTGGTAAAAGAGCGAGAACAATACTCCTAAAAATGCCAATCTCGGCTGGTTAGGAAACAAGATATGCTCTCAAATGCCAACTTATGTTGGTCGGGAGGTAAGATTATTACAGAAAATACAAAAGTTTCTCGAAGAACAAAATATTCCAAACTGAACCAAGTATGGTTGGTCGTGGATAAAAATCCACTAACTGTAGTTGGTCGACGAGGAGAAAATATCCCAAACAGTACCAAGTATAGCTGGTCGGGGATAAAAACCCACTAACTATAATTGGTCGACGAGCACAATTTAAAAACCTTGGTTGGTTGGAAAAATTTTAAACATTTTTATACTCATTACTTTATTATTAAGTGATCGAGCAACATTACTGATACTTGTAATTTTTTTATTACTAAGTTGGTCGATGAACCACACAATATTGTTATGCAAGCACAAATATAAAGTGTTTGACAAGTACAAGACAATAGCAATACAGATTTGCAAACAAAAATGAAAGTCGTCTTTCATAAAATTCAAAATAAATTACAAGTTACATTGATAATTACATGGATATGTATACTAACTGTTACATCATAAATTCCTATTCTATTGGTTTTTTCCCCTCAGCTTTCGATACAGGCTCCTTGCCAGCAGGCGGATCATTTAAAGACTGAGGAGAATTGATAAAGTTCAAATCCTTCAGCATTCTGACGTTCATCACAGAAGGTCGATCTAGAAGATGCTCGGGACGAGATACTTCGATTTGAGAGTGAAGATTGTAGTCACCGAGGTATTTTGCAATTAAGCTCCGAGGAATGGCACGAGCTGGGATCCATTCCATGTCCAAATTATACGGTGGCACAGGCAAGTCGAGGACCCCAGGATCATAATAGTCCCACAGATAGTGTCCTTGTTCGAGCTTCAGCACGCCCAAGGCATTCAACCAGCCTTGTTTGTAGCCCTCATTATTGGCATTCTGGATACGATCATCCAAATGGAATAGTGCTTCGTTGTATCCAGCCATCCAGAAGTCCCTGGACTGTTTGTGAAATTGAAATGTTAACCTTTCAAGCTTCTCATGAAGACTCTGGATGAAAAGCTCATTAGTCTCCAACACTGATTTCTTTGAAGAGAGCTGTTTTTCCGGTTCTCTAATTTTCTTTGACATGTCAGACAAAGCTTGGTTCTTAGCCATTAATTGGAATGCTTGGTTTTCCAACGCTGATTGAGTACGAGCTTCTTCAATAGTACGACGAAGAACTCTTGATCGTCCCCGAGCAGGTTGAGTACTTTGTTCCTCGACCACATTCTGAGAAACTCTTCCTCATCCACGAGAACCTCTTCCTCATCCCCGAATAGCAGTAGAAGGCCCATCTCTTCTCAAAGCCTCTAACTCTTCTCATAATTTGGCATTCTCAACCTCTAAAAATGAAAATCCCTCGTCAGTCACTGGGATTACAGCTGTTGAAGAAGAGGCTGTAGACTTATACTGTGCTAGCTCTTTCTGCAAATTGTTATTCTCTTGCTCCAGCAGCTCGGCAATCTGTCTACATGCTGTAACTTCACCCGTTAGGGTTCTCTCTCTGACATCGTACCCAGCAAGGAGCTTTTCGTGGCCCTTCTCGGCAGAAAGCTGCTGATACCTCTTCTCATACTCCTCATGCAACAGGGCAGTTGATTCTTTATACTACTACTGAAGTTCATCGAGAGTACCTTGCAAGTCTTCAATCATTTCGTAATAAGACACATTGTTGGCTACAGCACGATCAAGAAGACACTTCAAGTAATGGTATGCCTCCACTGCTTGGTCTGAAGCATCTCGACCAAGAATATCTACAATCTGGGATTTGTCCAAATCAGTGTGGCCAGCCTTAAAATATTCATTACACTATCGAAGCAGAGTTGTGTCATGGGCAGACATCAATTCCATTCTAGCCATAAACTAGTAAAGAAGAGAAGGCAAGAGTTAATAAAAAAGTAGACAGAACATCAACAACATAGAGAAATAAAAAAGGTGATTTTTTATTACATCATAGAAAGGAGTACAGTGTTCAGAGTACAGAGTACAAGTGACAAAATAAAAAGAAATACCGAACAACTTCACACCTTTTCCTTGTCTCCCAAGACTTTCTCGGGAGGCTGGGACGAGGAGCTTGGTTGCTCGGTTGGAACAATGAGTTGGTCGGATAGAGCTGGAACTTGTCCGGGAGGAGCAGGCAGAGATGAAATCTCCTCGTCGGCAGGCTGAGTAAGGATTGGATCACCCACTGCCATTGAAGATTCTTCGGAGGCAGCTTCGTCCTCTTCTTCATCTTCAATATTTGGGGGAGGACCAGGGAGATGCCGTTGAAACAGTTCTGAGTCCTCATTAACCTTTAATTCTTGCAGGGAAGCCACCCAACCATCTCGAAACTATTTTAAACTCCCATACTGCACCTGGGTCATCATTGCCGCTACCCCCCTGTTCCACCCTTTGTCCCAACCAGTGCGGAAAGATTTTTTCACCGCCACTTTTCTTTTTATTTTCTCCGAGGAGAGCTTCTCGGATAGAAGATCCTCGGTGGCCTTCAACTTAGCTTCCACCTCCTACTTCTGGCGATTCACTTCTCGCATAAGGGACAATTCTTCTTCTGCCATTTTCATCTTGTTTTCAAGCTCCCCAAAGCTCTTGAGCTTCTCGTCATACTTCTTTTTCTCTCCCTCTAAATTTTTCACTTTATTTTCCAAACCCTTGGAAACTTCAACGAGTTGCACCTTCTCTGCCTCAACTGCAGCCAACTTCTTCTCCCAATCATCCCTATCCTCGCCATACTTATGACGGGAATCCTTCAAAGACTGAGCCAAACCTAGTAAAGCATCCTCCACTCCGGACTAGGAGCTAGAAGCCTTGATCGCTTCATCTTTCTTCACAATGGTGTTAAAGCAACTCACCAGCTGAAAAAAGGAGATAATGATAAGTCAGCACAAAGATATATGTATTGATGGAAGGAAAGAAAATTCAGAATGAGATAAACTTACTGAAGCAATGTGACGAGTATCCAGGGATGTAAGCATATCCCTTGACATATTCTCCTCAATTCCTCGGACCTCAGGAATGATCCAAGTCTTTACCGAGCTCATCGCAGAGCTCGGAGGAATAATAGTTGGAACACCAGCTCCACCAACTTGGAACTGGGGAATGGTTTCAGCCAAATTGACCGAGGAGGATTTCTTCAGTCTCCTCGGTGGCATTTCAACAGTTTCAACCAAAGAAGAGCTTTTGGTTGGGGAGATGGTGACCACTTCTACAGGTGCATCCTTCTTGTTAGGAGCCACTGGGGGCTTCTCGACAGCTTTTTGAGGTGCAACATCTGTCTTCTTTGTCCCCTTTTGGACATCAGTTTTGTTTCTTTTTCCATCTCCAGCAGAGGTAGTCTCCTCAAAGATAGCAGGAACTCTTCTCTTGCCCATCCTATGACTCAAAGGAATATGAGAGTCTGGTGAAGAATCCTCAAGAGTTGGTGCTGGTTCACCAGTGCTGATTATAAGGCGAGCAGTGAAAGAGGTTGTATAACTCCTATACTGCAACAAATATGAGGCAAACCTGATGTGCTCGTCTGCAACTTTCTGATGCAATTTACAGATAAGTTTCAAATGCTTAATATTAACTTCTGATTCTTTTGGAGTTTTCCTTTTGCTGTCAACTCCAAACAAATACATATTGAAATGTCAATCACACATTTATTCAAACATAATGAAATCATAATTTCAGAAATAAAATAAAATGAAAATAACCTATCCCATTGCCATATGGAGGGCATCTGGGACCTTGATATACTTCATCTCCAATCAAAGGAGCATGTTTCCAGTTTTTGATAACTACCCCATGTTCAAAATAATCCCTATTGGCATCAGGGAGGTTGACTACTAAAGCCCTATTCAAAAATCTAGTTTTTAAATAAAAAACATTATCTAGAACAACCCATCTATAACAATACATAATCTCAGGAATTCCTATACGGGTTCTGTGAGTTTGATTTAACCTATACACCCCATTAACTATTCTCCATGTGTAGGGGGCTATTTTTGCAGGAACAACATCGAAATAATGATAGAACTCTAAGCACAAAGGGTTTGGTGGAAAAGAGAATCCACATTCAACAATAAATAGGCTAGGGAACCAATGTCCCTCAGCCAAACGAAAATAATCAAAAGGCTCAGAAAGATCTTCCAGAGTTACCCAAGATGGAATAGAAAAATCAGAACGGAATTTCTCAAGAGATTCAATAACATAAACCATGGTGAATAAAAGAAATGAAGAAGAAGGAAGAAGATCTTACAGGAAAAAAGGGAGATCTGTTGACAACGAACGAAGAAAAGGATGAACTCACAAGAGAGAGAAAGACTATGGAAAACTCGAAAGCAGAAATTGGAAAAGGTAGAAGATGGTGGGATTGCCCATGAAGCTTAAATACTTTGCCTCGGGAAACGGCGAAAGAAATGATTACAAAAAAGAAACTATTACGCTACCGACGGCTAAAAGGACAAAAAGTGCACGAAGATCGAAGCGCTTATAAAAATTCAAAAAAGGCGGATTCTGTGAATTTGGAAGGAAATTCGAATACGGAGAAAATTCTCCTAAAAACCAGGAAGGTCATTTAATATTGCCATATATCGAGAAAGAATGTTCCATACTCCACAAAGTTCGAAATATGAAACATTGGGGGCTTCTGTTGATACCAAAATTAATATGCTGATATAGACGAATAATAAGAAGACACGTGTCGATCTACGTGGCACAATAGCAACGAGGAAGTTTATTTCTCAGACCAAGTCATACTCATTCCGAGCAGCAAGTGTACTCCGAGGAACTCCAACGCTCCGAGGAACTCCTGAACGACAAGCAACTAAGGCGGTCCGAGCTGCATCTCGGCCACAGCATTGATTGCCAGATAATCAACAGTTCAACTATTCATTGAATGATTATCATACAGACGTATACTCTTAAAGGGCATTAATTGTTTGCCCTTTCACATGTACATCCTACGGGCTATAAATACATTGTATCACCCTCATTCAAGAGGACCGGATTTTCTTGATAGAATTACATATCGAGAACTCCAAAACACTTAGCAATAACATAAACAGTGGACGTAGGTCATTCTTATAAGGCTGAACCACTTTAAAATTCTTTGTCTCATTTATATTTATCTGTGATTAAATAATTAGAAGCAATCTAATTTTTTACATCAACACCCTTGTTAATTTAATCCTACCCGAGTCTACAAACCGACTCTAATTAAATTAATTAATACACTTATTAATTTAATAACTTGGTGTCACCCAACCATTATCCCCGGACTCTCTCACTTGGCCCGTACCTCAACATTTCCCGAGTCAATGTTCCGACTCCAAACTAATTACTTTCTCTCGATAATTAATTTAATGCCTTGATGTCACTTAACCAACATACCCAGACTCGCTCACTTGGTCCAATTTACATCTCATAATTTCTTTCCCACATTTTTCGCCCACAATGTGTCACACATTTATTTCCATAATTTTTCCAATTATTTTTACCTATAATTACCAACATGCCCGGACTCGCCCACTTGGTCCATAATTAAATATTCCCCGAGTCTATATCCCGACTCAAAATAATTTGGTTTATTTCTAAACTTAATTCACTACCTTGGGGTTGCATGACCAATATACCCGGATTCACTCACTTGATCCGTACCTCACTATTTTGGAATAAAGTCTCTCAAATTCACCCATTAAATGCCCCACATAAATTCATCCTAGTCCCAATTACTTTCTCCCATAATTTCTAGGAATATTTGTTTCATATTTATTTATCACTAAATAAATGTTTGGGAGTTAAATTTCTAATTAATTTTCCCCTTATATACAAACTGGGCGAACTGCCCAGAATTCCGAATCATCGATCGATCGAACCCCTGGGTCGATCGATCGATCGTCCCTGACTTCGTCTTCTCCAACAGGCAGTTCCACCATTAACGAAAACCTCCAACTTTCATTCTTTCTCCTGGACTAACCTGAGCCCAATCAACCCTATTTCTACATAAGAATAGGATCAAAGCACCTTATAGAACATCAATCTAGAATTAAATCTCAATATTTCCTACTTTTTCCCGAATTGGGTATTATCCGGGTTTTCAATCCCCAATACGAATTTCATTCATTTTATCAGTAATTAACCCTCTAATCTTACTGATTTTAACATCTGATTCAGTTCTCTACATTCTAGAATCATAAACACAATTAATCTCCCCCCTAATCTCATTAAGGTATATAAATTTACAAAAAACCCAATTTAGATTTTGGTGACACACCCAAAACGAATTTTCATACACACATCACTATGATATGAATTGATTATCAAACTTTTAGAAATCACAACAGTTAACCACTTGCCTGTAAGTGTTCGTAGTGTCTGATCCATTGGCATAGTCCCTCAATTTGGCTCCAATAACCTCCAATTTGTTCTTGATTTTCTTTCCCCCAAATCTCCTCTCAAACCCTAGGTTTAGAGTTATGTTGGCTGCCATTCTTTATTCTACCCATTAGGTTAAAAACCCTTAATCCCGTTTTTCACCTAATGGGCTTAATTAAAGTGGCCCAACTCACCCCGTGTGGGCCCGGCTATGCCCAAAAATACTCCGAGACCCAATTACTACCCCCGGGTACTCTTTTCTGACTATCTCGACCCATCCGGACTCAATCGCGCACTCAAAATTGACATCCGAATTAATTTGTAAAAATCCTTATCTCACACCCAATTTAGTCTATAGCGACTCCCGGCTGGGATAAGTGTATACCTCGTCATTAATACTCGAAATGACGTAATTAAATTATTACTATTCACTTAGTAAATAAATTTCCCTAAACATTAACCATTCACTCCCCGATTAATATTTAAATATATATATTGCCATAATTAATTCAATTAAAATTACAACACACCAGTAATTTAAAATTCCCGAATTAATTAAATATTAACTATACAAAAATACGGGGTGTTACATACTCCCCCCTTTACAAAGGAATTTCATCCTCGAAATTAAGATAAACCTAGTGTTCCAGTATTCACATATTACTCACTAGTCAAGTGCCTCCAAGACCGCTATATCTATCACATCCGCTTCTAACCATACGTTACACAAGCATGCATTTAAACCTTGTCAGGGTGCCCATACACCCTATACCCGTGCTTAACCGAACAAAATTTGTCTTAATTAACCCGGGTGCCCATACACCCTATCCCTGCACTCTATCGCACGAAAGTCACCCGACTATGCTAGTCGTAACCCGCAATATAACTTCAAACCCGTAGTCATATCACATATATATTTATATATACATATATATCTACTGCCCGGGTACCTAACCCATGTACTAACGTCCAAATATCTTCCTGCAAAATACTTGTCTCTCAACACAAAAGTATATACACTTACCCTTATGCTACCGAAGACAACATGAAATATCGCGCCCTTACTACCACTAGTCCTTGCGCAAAATAAACCCCGAGCTATCTCTCTTTGCTCGAAAATCAATTTAACCACCCTGATTCACTTCAGTAAACATCTCCACTTACCGGGATAAAATGTGAACACAAAACCTCACTATGTGCTATTGCACCACGTAATACAACATATATACCCACATATATATAGGCTATACGCCCTCTCAGGTGATACCTAGTACCAACCATACCCTGGTGTCGCGAACACCAAAATTTAACTCCACTATCCACAATAGTTAAATTCCATCGCTATCCAGCCGATGTTTAAAAAGTATTCTCATCCCTACTCCCATAATTCTCGAAAATAGTAATTCCTCGCATAATTCAACCAATCACTCAGTGTACGCCTCCACTCTCCCATGAAGAACACTAAGGAACTCCGTTACCCTACGGAAAGTTTACCCACATGCTATGGCCACTACCGCCAACGCACCCACTAAGTTCGACTCACCTGCGAACTCTAGTGAAAAATAAGTCTTATACTGTGACATCTTCTTTGTCACTCAACAATATACCCCATGCCCCTAGGGTAAAATAATTACTTCTATACTCCAGCTACAACGGTTGGTTCTCAGTTTCCGGAGCAGCTTCTCCCTGCCCGAATGCGGTCGTGACTTTCTTTAGTGGCTGTACATCCAGGACCTCGTCCTGTAGTTGACCCCTGCCTCACTTAAGGCAATATCTCTTCACGTGTCTCACTTTTCCCACAAACGAAACACTTTCTAATATGTTCACCCTGCCACTGATCCCTTCCATGCCAACCTTGTTGGAATTCCTGTCCATCCCGCCGATAGCCTCCAGTTCTAGATCGTTTGGCATGATTTCCTTGCCGAAAATCCTGTCCCTGATCTCTCCCAGTCTGCTGCTGGGATACCCCACTGGTATTGTTCCCTTCTGCCTCATCCGACTGGTTAATCCCCACTCCCTTCCCGCTTCCTTTCGCGTGGAAGCGATATTCTCAACAGTGCCGGAGTATTGCGTTAATGACATCAGTATAACCTACTAATGCGGAATTATCAATTAAATGTTGTCTGCTTCTCCAGACTAACCCATCCATAAACTTTGCTTTTTTTTTTCTTATCCTTGCCTACCTCATCCGGTACAAAATTTTGCCAACGAGTGAATTCTTACTCGTAATCGGCCACTTAACGGTCTCCCTTTGAGTCTCCTCACAAAATTTTCTCCTCATTTCGGTCTCAACCACTGGAGGAAAAATACTTGCGGTCGAATCGCACCCAAAACTCTGTAATAGTTAGTGTGCCCCTTTCCTCAACTGTGGTGATCGACTCCCACCACTGTAGCGCCGCTCCCACTAACTAAAAGTGGTTAGCATTGATTTTCACACCCCATCGCAATCTCCCATGCGTAGGTGACGCTGGATCCCTCTCTTCCTTGACACGCTAGTACTACACCTGAACCTCCTCGCAACTCTGGTGGGTTCCCACTAAAAATAACTTCTCTTTCTTATTTTCACCCCAACGACCCCGCGTGAGTCTGAACATCCGACGCCACTAACACTTGTGGCGGATCCCGTGGAAAGTACCTTGTCGTTTGCGACTACCGTCCTTTCAATCGCCCACGCCATTATTTCGGTTACCTGTGCTGCCAAAATTATCTTTGGCAGTTGCTGCCGTACTCTTACTCCTGACGAGCCTCCCTCGTCTCACCTCCTCCTGCTGCCCTAGCTGCTCTCCCTCTCCTGGGCGTCATCTGGAATGAGAATCGAATTGTATGAGTTCACTTTCAAATATAAATTCGCAGAAGAACGTATATGCGCATACGTATGAGAATACAACAATCCTATGATAGGGCTCTATATCAAAGATTGTTAAGCCGAAGCGTGAAAATCCGTACAGATCCTAAGGACAGTAGAACCTGATGCTCTGATACCATCTGTGACAACCCGCCTAATAAAATACTGGGTGATCAGTCCTATACCAAATTAAAATAGGAATCCCAGTTGGATCATCCTTAACATCACTGTCGAAAACTTTTTTAAAACTTACTAACCACCTAGTATTCCAAAAACTGGTGCCAATTTTAACTTTTTAATCAAACAAAACAATACATGCGGAATTAAAATATAAACCATTCACACAACTGAATGAAAGTAAATAGAATAATAATTACACAACTTGCCGAATAAATCACCGGCCACCAAATAAATAATCCAATACAAATATTCAACACCTGAATGAATTACACCTGAAAACTGTACCGAGAAGTCTGGGCTACAAGCCCTAAATAAAACTGAGATTGATACAAGATTCCTACTCTAGGAATAAACGAATGATGCGTCTAATCCAAACTCCTGCTAGCATCCACATATGCCGCAGCTCTGTGTCCCTGGAATAGAATATCAATCCTGGCGTCCCTGTGGCTGGACACCTAAAAGGTTTTGAAAATAGTTTTATAGCAAGGGTTAGAACCTAAAACATTTTGAAAATATTTAGCAAGTGAATTAACTGCAGTAATTTAAAATGCATGAATGCACTTCATATTTAAGTTAGTGTCGCACTCCCTTGAGGACATTCTCACCCCTCAACTATTGTGCACACCTACCGGTTACCATAACCCCACCTAGTTGTACTACCCCATCCAACTAGTCCTAGTATAACCTCCCCTTGCCATACTACTCTAACCCGAGTATAATGATTCTTGAATTATAAGTTATTTCACAATTAACTTAATTAATTCCTCTTAAATAATAGCATATAACCGTGTCACAAGTTATATAAAGTACATACATCACACACTGTATTATTTCCACCAATGGTTAACTTAATTAATTTCTCATTAATTAACTGCATATAACTGTAACCCGAGTTATATAAGGTAAATACATCACACAGTGTATTATCACCTATGTATAATATTTATTACCAATATACGTACCTTTACTAACATCCACACATATATTATACGTGTATCCATCCTTCCGAGTATACCCTCACCGGATGATTACCTCTAGAATGCTATCTCACTAGGTGTGCTCACAAAACCTAGTTTCCCCAAGTTAGAATCGCTCACCAACTTGGACCAAAATATAAACGAAATGGAGGCGGTCATATTCCTTCCTGAAAGTGAGATAATCTCCTCACCCATGTACCGGACGCTATGACCTGGGGATATACTCGCCCTACTCCTCAAGCTAGGGGATTCAACCACATCGCGCAACCTCCCTTGATAGCATTAGAGTATTTAAATTGAATAAATATCTAGTCACTGATATTTACTATCACACACAATATATACACATATATATATACTATCACTACCCGTATATATATATTATGAACCCGGTTTTACCGTGTACTCAAAATCCCATACACTACCTGTAATTCCCGTACACTGCCTGTAATTTAATGTCACACACAATACATACACATATATATATATATACTATCACTACACTGTATATATATATTAATAACCCCGGCTTTACCATGTACTCAGCATCCCATACACTCCCTGTAATTTCCCGAGTCTGTGGCCCGACTCAATGTAATCAATTTTCTCACTTAATAACTTATCCTCTTCCCGAGTCTATGGTCCGACTTTAATATAATTAATTATCACATTAATTAATAAGTACCCTTCACGAGTCTAAAATCCGATTCTGATTAAACTAATTATCCCACCCATTAATTTAATCATACCCGAGTTTATAAACCGACTTTAATTAAATTAATTAACACCCTCGTTAATTTAATCCTACCCGAGTCTACAAACCGACTCTAATTAAATTAATTAACACCCTTGTTAATTTAATCCTAACCGAGTCTACAAACCGACTCTAATTAAATTAATTAATACACTTATTAATTTAATAACTTGGTGTCACCCAACCATTATCCCCGGACTCTCTCACTTGGCCCGTACCTCAACATTTCCCGAGTCAATGCTCCGACTCCAAACTAATTACTTTGTCTCGATAATTAATTTAATGCCATGATGTCACTTAACCACCATACCCGGACTCGCTCACTTGGTCCAATTTACATCTCATATGTTCTTTCCCACATTTTCGCCCACAATGTGTCACACATTTATTTCCATAATTTTCCCAATTATTTTTACCTATAATTACCAACATGCCCGGACTCGCCCACTTGGTCCATAATTAAATATTCCCCGAGTCTATATCCTGACTCAAAATAATTTGGTTTATTTCTAAACTTAATTCACTACCTTGGGGTTGCATGACCAATATATCCGGATTCACTCACTTGATCCGTACCTCACTATTTTGGAATAAAGTCTCTCAAATTCATCCATTAAATGCCCCACATAAATTCATCCTAGTTCCAATTAATTTCTCCCTTAATTGCTAGGAATATTTGTTTCATATATATTTATCACTAAATAAATGTTTGGGAATTAAATTTCTAATTAATTTTCCCCTTATATACAAACTGGGCGAACTGCCCAGAATTCCGAATCATCGATCGATCGAACCCCTGGGTCGATCGATCGATCGTCCTGACTTCGTCTTCTCCAACAGGCAGTTCCACCATTAACGAAAACCTCCAACTTTCATTCTTTCCCCTGGACTAACCCGAGCCCAATCAACCCTATTTCTACATAAGAATAGGATTAAAGCACCTTATAGAACATCAATCTGGAATTAAATCTCAATATTTCCTACTTTTTCCCGAATTGGGTATTATCCGGGTTTTCAATCCCCAATACGAATTTCATTCATTTTATCAGTAATTAACCCTCTAATCTTGCTGATTTTAACATCTGATTCAGTTCTCTACATTCTAGAATCATAAACACGATTAATCTCCCCCTTAATCTCATTAAGGTATATAAATTTACAAAAAACCCAATTTAGATTTTGGTGACACACCCAAAACGAATTTTCATACACACATCACTATGATATGAATTGATTATCAAACTTTTAGAAATCACAACAGTTAACCACTTGCCTGTAAGTGTTCGTAGTGTCTGATCCGTTGGCATAGTCCCTCAATTTGGCTCCAATAACCTCCAATTTGTTCTTGATTTGCTTTCCCCCAAATCTCCTCTCAAACCCTAGGTTTAGAGTTATGTTGGCTTCCATTATTTATTCTCCCCATTAGGTTAAAAACCCTTAATACCGTTTTTCACCTAACGGGCTTAATTAAAGTGGCCCAACTCACCCCGTGTGGGCCCGGCTATGTGAAAAAATACCCCGAGACCCAATTACTACCCCCGGGTACTCTTTTCTGACTATCTCGACCCATCCGGACTCAACCGCGCACTCAGAATTGGCATCCGAATTAATTTGTAAAAATCCTTATCTCACACCCAATTTAGTCTATACCGACTCCCGGCTGGGATAAGTGTATACCTCATCATTAATACTCGAAATGACGTAATTAAATTATTACTATTCACTTAGTAAATAAATTTCCCTAAAAATTAACCATTCACTCCCCGATTAAAATTTAAATATATATATTGCCATAATTAATTCAATTAAAATTACAACACACCAGTTTTTTAAAATTCTCGAATTAATTAAATATTAACTATACAAAAATACGGGGTGTTACATAAGGTGAATGGAATAGGGCAGCCATCAACAAATGATTGGCAGGCAAAGTCGCCTGTGCGGACGAGAGTTCCATAGAATGCCCGGACTTCATCCGCCCAGACGACTGGATGAGGCTCTTGCAGGTATTGTTCCCACCCCCACTCGCGAAAAAGGGTGGTGATGGGGCGCGATAGCTCATCCCAGTTGATAACCCGTTCGATGTGAAATTGGCGGGAAAGACTAAAAAAGTGTTCACACCATACGCGCTCCATGTGAGAGCGGTATTGCCCATTTCCGTTAGGTAGAATGTCGGTGGACAAATATTTGGCGAGGAGAGCTCGATTGGCCATTGGGAAAGCTTGGAATAAGGAGCGAAAAAATTAGGGCTTGTAGAGAGGGAAAGAGATGAAGGTGTGAGTGTAAGAGTAGGGAAGGGGTGGTTTTTATAGGTGGTGGGGAGGGGATTGGGTGAGGATTTTTAGAGGGAAAAGGGAAAGAATTGGGAGGAAGAGAGGGGATAGGGGGGTTGAATGGGTTCCTCGGGAAGAAGCAAAATTGCAGGAACCGAACCGATCCGGTTCAGGGGTGATTCGTTTCGGTTTTGGGGGTTTTTATTTATTTTTTATTTTTCCAAACTGAACCGATCTGGCTTGGGGATTCAATTCGGTTCCATCTATGACAGATCCCCTTATCTCAGTCTGTTGCTCTGGAATCCTATTCTCTCACTTTTCTAGACTCTTTCACTTATTCTCCCACTTGAATTACTCGATACCCTTATGAAATTTTTGTTGGAATGCGTGATCTTACACCTATCCTTACGTAACCAACCTACGGACTCACTCTAATCTACCAAAGCGTAACTACGATACACAAGAATTCACCCATATGCGTCGGGGGTGCGACGACCTCTCTTGTCAGCTCAATCGACCCCGTAAATGGGGTTCGACAACAAAACGGTGTCAACTTCTTCCACACACGCCTCTAGATATGGATTTAGGTGTTGTCCATTTACTTTGAATGTATTTACCCCTTTCAAATCGTCTAACTCAACAGCTCCGTGAGGGAAAATATTCCTTACCACGAACGGGCCAAACCATCGTGATCGCAACTTGCCCGGAAATAGATAAAGACGAGAGTTATAGAGTAGCACTTTTATCCGGAAAGAAACTGTTTGCGTCAAATGATGTTATTGTGGCGAGTTTCATCCTTTCTTTGGAAATTTTTGCGTTCTCATACGCATCATTGCGTATTTCCTCTAATTCATTTTATTGATGCTTTGGAGCTTCACCGGCTCTCTCCATGTCATAATTCAGCTTCTTAATTGCCCAATACGCCTTGTGTTCTAATTCTAATGAAGATGGCAAGGTTTTCCATACACAAAGCGGAATGGGGACATGCCGAACGGATTTTTGTATGCGGTACGATATGCCCATAGCGAATCGTTCAATCTAAGGGACCAATCTTTTCGAGAATGTTATTGATTTCCCGATTCGCTAGTTCAGCCTGCCCATTCGTTTGTGGGTGATAGGTCGTTCCAACCTTGTCAACGATGCCATACTTTCTCATGAGCTTCTCGAATGGCCTGTTGCAAAAGTGTGTGCCATTATCACTGATTATCGCTTTCGGAGCGCCGAACCGGGAAAGTATGTGTTCCAGTAGGAACTTAATGACCACTTTATTATCATTTATATTGGTAGCGATAGCTTTCACCCATTTGTAAACGTAATTGATCGCAACAAGGATGTGTAGTAAATCAAAGGACGGGGGAAAAGGGCCAATGAAGTCAATACCCCAGCAATCGAAGATCTCAATAATGAGTATAGGGGTTAATTGTATAATGTCTCGTCAAGTGATTGCCCCCATCCGTTGACACCTATCGTAGGATTTTCAACAGTTACTCACATCCCGAAAGATTATGGGCCAATAGGGTCCACATGTAAGGATCTTAGCTGCTGTCTTTTTCATTGAAAAGTGACCTCCACAAGCTTCCGAATGACAGAATTGGATGACGTTGGGGATCTCGTCATTCGGTACACAACGTCAGATGATTTGGTCGGCACAATATTTAAACAGGAAAGGATCATCATAGAAAAATATGCGCGACCAAGTAATAAACCTCTTCTTATCTTGCGGTGTCCAATCGGGAGGGACGACTCCCGTGACAAGATAGTTCACTATATCCGCAAACCAGGTCAAAGAAGAGGTGGCAAAGAGTTGCCCATTTGAATTTGTCTATGGGTATTGGATTACTAGGCACGTCGGACGAAAGCCGTGATAAGTGGTCGACAATGACGTTTTCTACTCCTTTCTTATCTTTAATGGAGAGATTAAACACTTGTAGGAGTAGGATCCACCTTATGAGGCGCGACTTTGCGTCTTTCTTTGCAAGTAGGTATTTCAATTCCGCGCGGTCGGTTAAGCAAGTGATGGGAGAACCAATAAGGTAGGACCAAAATTTGTCAAGGACAAAGAATACCGCTAGAAACTCCTTCTCTGTGGTAGAGTAATTGAGTTGTGGTCCGATAAGACTTCAGCTAGCGTAGGAGATGACATGAGTCTGTTTGTCTTTTCTTTGGCCCAAAACTTCCCCTATCGCATAGTCGCTAGCATCACACATAAGTTCGAATGGTAAAGACCAATCTGGAACTTTCATGATGGGAGAGGACACAGGCATGGTTTTTAGTTTTTCAAAAACGCGTCCACTCAAATGGGGTGTCCTTCATGTGTACACTACAAGAAAAATGCCTTTTTATGACATTTTTTAAGTGTCATAAAATGCATTTTATGATGCTTTATTTTTCAATAAAAAGCGTCATAAGTTTGGGCGTCATAATTGATACTCATAAAAAGTGTCATATTATGTAATGATTATATATGACTTTTTTTTTCAAAAGTGTCATGTCTACTACAAAAAAAGGTCATAATATTCTCTTTAAGATGTCATATTTGATTTAAAAAGCGTCATGATAAACATTTTTCAAATTTTTAAAAAGGTCATAAAAAATTTCATCACATGAGGGTTTAATATAAACGATCATAAATTAAACATAGAATACAAAAATTATTAATCAATATTAATGTCATAGTTGACAAATAAATCTAAACACAAACCAAAATTCGTATAATCATTTATTCCACATTCAATGTTACAATTGATACATTATAAATTATATCATTTAGCCAAGAAATACAGCAACTCCCACCAATGTATTTTTTTGTTTCACATCAAATTTGACTAACACATAAACCAAATTAAATTTATCTATCAAAATTAAGTGTTCCTCCGTAGTAATAATCGCTTTATAATTTTAGGCAACAATGCGCCAAAGTCCTCTTCCCGCTTGCGTTCATTGTCATGTTGCCTGACAGCAACATACCTTTCAGTTGCCTCTAATTAGATGCTCCTGCATAAGTTCAAAACATCATATATAAATCTCTTGTGCAATGTAAAACACAATATTTTAATTCTAATTTTTTAAAAGTATTAAGTCATCTATAATTTAAGTCGAAAAGATTTTTTTATATAACACAAACAATTGTAAAAAAAAAAAATTAGGCAGAAAATGCGTGTCTATTCTCTTTCTGGTATGTTTAGTAGTTGTTTTACTTTTTCGTCCACCAATACCCAATTTTCAAATGCGTCTCTATTCGACTTAATCAATTTAGAACACTTATTAATTTCAGAAAATTTCGACAGAGTTTTCTTTGTTTATTCGTGAAATCCAACCTGTTTTAACATTAAAATAAACTCAACAACAAAAGCCATAACTGAACCACCAATAAATCCCTTCCACTGATTCAACATATATAAGATTAAAAAAAATTAAGTCCATCAACATAAAGGTTCAACAGACTCATGTTCGAGTTTAAAAAAAATAATAGTAATCTCACCCGACCCGCACAACATAACAATAATCTTATATTAGTCCTTTGTGCGGTGTGCATCCCTCTTTTCGGATCGTTATGTTCTTATCTTGCGTTTCCACCCTCCAACCCCAACTCTAAAGTTTTATACTTAGAAATTTGAAATTTAGAAAGACATCTGAATCCATGAGTCTCGTGACTACACGGGTTGTTTGTACAAGTTACTATAATCGTGTATGAGGTGTGTTTGCCTCTTTTTGTAATGTTTGATTATTGTTTTTCATTTTCTTCCACAAAGCTCAATTTTAAAGTTTTAACACGTAAATTTTCCAAATTTTGATCAAATCTCAAACTCGTGAGTCACGTGACTACTCGAATTGTTTCCATGACTTTCTTTATCTCGTGTGAGGTGTTTATGCCTCTTGTCATATCGTTTTGCTCTTATATTACGTTTTCATGCTTCAATATTGTTTTTACTTTAACCATGAGAATGGATCTAAGTGTCATTGATTTGGTATTTTGTTGTGACTAGTGAGTTTAGAATATCTACTTTGTCTTATTATGAAGTTGAAAGTCGATGCAAAGTCAAGATATAAACGTTGTTCTCTATAAATCAGGAATATTAATATTGTTTTAATGTTGTGGTATGCTTGTATGTACATATACATGTATTTATTGACTCGCTGAATGTGCGAACGATTTCTGTTGTATGTTAATCATGTGATGTAAACTTATGGTAGATAGGATGGTGTTGGGCTATGTGATTGTGGTTTTGTTTGTGTTGTAGTTCAAGCGATCAGGTTGTGTACACTTCACTCAGCATTCCTTCACAACTAACTGGTGGGAAATCGATTCGTGGCGATCCTTGTGTCGAATCTTGGAAAGGAATTACCTGCCTGGGTTCTGTTGTTGTTTCCAGGTAAGTGTATTTAATAAGACTTTTATTTTAAGTTCCCGGTACCAATTATTATCTTTTTAGTTCATGCATAAATCTTACAAACAACAACTTAAGTGGGGAATCTTCGTTATTCAATTTCTAACATGGCTTCTCTTAGTTATCTGTAAGTGGCATATTTATATATAATTACAATTTAGTTCTCTCTCACATTCTACTGATACTGTTAGTTTCATACCTGTTAGCCTCATTTCTTAGAATTAGTTTTACGATATTTCCACGAACTTCGGATTTTGACATTCTAAATTGGGTGAAAGAAAATAGCGTTCGATATCCAACATTACAACTCATTGCCCGAGATATATTGGCTATTCCAATATCAACCATCACATCTGAATTTTCATTTAGCACAATTGGTAGAATGTTTAGTGATCATCTTAGTTGACTTAGTGTGGGTGCTTTAGAGGCTTTGATGTGTACACAAGATTGGTTTTGGAATAATATTCAAGGTACTTGTTTAATTTTTTTTAATAACAATGTCCATACATGTTGTTTATCTTTCTTTGTTCTTTTACTAACAAGATACTTGTTTGCTTATATTTGTATTGTATTTTTGTAGATGAAGATTCCACTGCCGACTCGAGGCCAATGATTTGTGATGAAAAGTTCGAGCCAATGGAGGCTTAAGGTAGCTTTTTAGTAGTTAAAATGTTGTAAATATTGATATTGTATTGATAATTTATTGATATCATTTTTTTAACATGTTGGAATTATTTTTTACTTTTTCAGGTTTTCATGAGTTGATGATACGAGGATGATGTTGAAATTCATGGAGAGTCACTTGAGGTTTAAATGGGGCGGTCCGGATTGTGACCCACGAGGTTTAAATGGGGCGGGGCAGGGCAGGGCGGGTACGGTTTCATGTAATATAGACTTAAATGGATTCGGGGCTCCTTGAAGTAATCCCTTCATGGCTCGTGGGTCGTGGCGAGCTAAGAATTTTTTAAACAGGCGGGTTAGAGTTTTTAAAAACCCGCCCCAAACTCACCCCATTGCCATCCTACGCTCGTGTTTGTTTTTACCATCAATTAAACTAAATGTAAACAGTTTCACAAAATCTTTCATCAAATATTTTGGTATTTAGTATAGTTAAACAAACCTGATTGATATTCTTATCCTTCACTCATGCTTCTTTTTCTTCTTTAGTGAAGTCATACTACCAACCAAGTCCTTCACTCTCCATAAGGCACTTCGAATTCTCGGGGGAGCTCTGCCCAAATACCAACATAAATAATTAAAATAAAAATTAATATTATTATTAGTTTAGTGTACATAAACTAGAAAAGTGTTCCCGCTTCCTAACCGAAACTTCCCACAATAATGTAGTAACTATACGACTTCCTAATATTCTTTTGGATTAGACCATTTCCTGTTGATAACAAGTGCTTATGTTAGAACATACTAAATTACAACTCATCATACATACTCCACATTCCCAACTCACCATAATATCACTGTTAGTTTAGTGTACATAAACTAGAAAAGTGTCCGTGCTTCCTAGCCGAAAGTTCCCACAATAATGTAGTAACCATATGACTTCCTAATATTCTTTGGAATCAAACCATTTCCTATTGATAACAAGTGCTTATGTTAGAACATACTAAATTACTGTGACACCCCGCCTAATTAAATACCGGGCGATCACTCCTTTATTAAATTAAATCAAGGTAAACAGTTGGTTCATTCTCAGCATCACTGTCGATAAAAATATATTTTCCAATTTAACACCCTAAATAATTAAGCTAAGTGTCAAAACCATTTTCATACAAACTTTCCAATTTTATTTAAGGAAAACATTTATTTAATTTACTAACAACATTCAATAAGTAAGAATCACACCACATTAAATTCTGTAACATAAACCATTTGATAGAATACATTCGTCAATCGAATGTCAACATACGAAAACTAAAGTCACAAATCCATATTGAATAAATCCCATAGAACAATCCTGGGAATAACTGAAATATAAATGTCCCAATAACAATGAAATAATGGAAAGGGCTACACATGCCCAACTAAATGAAACTACTAAGAGTGGATCCGAATGAACGAAGTCATCTAATCAAAAGACCTGCAACTCCCACCTAAGCTGCAGCGCGTTCCTTCCAAGAGATCCTAAACAAGACGCCCCTGTGGCTGGGCACCTGTAATACATACATATATATACAAGAGAGAGAGAGAGAGAGAGAGAAAAAGAAACGGGTCAGAGCCCGAAAGTGTGTTTGATTTTAAAATACGTTTAGCAAGTATTTAAATTGATACATGCCAATGCAACAAAATATTAGTGCGTCACTCTCTTGAGAAAATACTCACCTCTCTTCTAATGTGCACACCTATCGCACTAACCTTCCCAACGGTTTATCTCATCATAGAATACGCTATCCTTTCCCCAATGATTTAACTTAACTTAGGTATATCGCAGGATTCAAAATTTAACGATACAATTGTTTGAAAAGAATATTTCAATTAATAACCAAAGTTCTCATTTTTAACTTTATTAGTCCATAAAGTTTTCCAGTGTCATATTATACTTTCTCAAAACAAGTATTTACAATTTTGAGTCATCATCCATATCCTACATATCAATTCACAGTAGGTAGTTCCAAATTTCAGAATTCCATATATATATATTAACTACTCGAATAATATATATATATATATATATATTATAACAGCACCCCAAACAAACTATGGTGCGGGCATACTCTACTATCCAAAACCCCATATCACTCATATTAAGGGGAATACAATCGGAATCACTCTCGAATTGTATTAACACATACACAAACAAAATTGAGGCGAAGAATAGATTCCAAGTCTCTAAGAGGATGGCACATGCCTGCGTCTCTTAGGACCGTCTGAAATATCACGTCAATGGCCTGTACCAAGGACATCTATCTTCTAGAGTACAAGTCAATATCCCCCATAAAGGTCCCATCGAGATAAGACTTGTCCCAGCGCGGTAACCTCAGGGATAACAAGTAGCGTGGGCATGATTTTCACACATAGATAGTTTATGCACACCAAATCATATAACTATACTAATATTACCATATCAATATTAGATAAATTCTCAATTCCCATAATTTCGATATTTCCATTTTTATCATATTATTAGTATCGCGTATAAGGGTTCATCTCTAATCTTAATTCGAAGTATTTTCTCACTCATTACCTGACACTCGTGGACTATATCCTCACAAATCTGAAATTCAGTAAGTGTCTTTATTAGGTTCCAACGTAACTCTCTTACGCACCTCACCCTTTAAATTTATAAGTTCACCAACCCTAAAGTAAATGTCCCATAAATACCATTCTCGTTGAAGATTAAAGGTCCCAACATTTATTCCTATGCCCTACTGGTCCTCAATGTCTCCCAAATCATTTTATCAAGAATGCCCAAGAATTATATCACGACAATTTGAATTTAACTCATTTAAAGAGGGAATTAGGAGTCTGCCAGGAGGGGTCGATCGATCGAAGCTTGGGGATCGATCGATCGAACCTTCGATCGATCGAAGCTCTGGGCTCGATCGATCGATCAAGCAGGTCTGGGAAAAATTCTGCAGAATGCAGTTACGGGTTTCATCATCAAAATTACACCAAATCCATATTTTCAAGTTCCAATCGTCCCAGAATTCTACTACTAACATTATAACAATATACCAGATGATTCTAACGTAAGGCATGTACATATTCATCATTTAAACATGGATTTTCAACCTAGAATTATCTCCAATTATCAAGAACCCTAGAATTTTCTTAAACAGTTTTCTAACAAATCTTTCTCCAGAATTTCTTTCTTATGATCATCAAAATTTCGTGGTTTATTTCCTCTACATGGCAAGGGTTCCAGAATTTCATATAAGTCATTTCTACATGCATTTTCCTAACACAAATTGGGTGTTCTTCCATATTTATCATCTCTAATCAATCCTAAACCAATATGAAGATTGCATTAATGAAAATACGCAAGTTAAACACTTGCCTAGGATTTTTGGTATTCTGATTCACGTCTGATTTTGGTATGGCTGCGTTCCTCGCCTCGCGATCTACGCGGTGGTGGTGGCGGCGGTGCAAACCGGTGGCTTCTTGGCCTTGAATTGCCTTGGAGATCTCTCCTCTCTTCTCCAATGGCCGTCACTTGATTTCTGGATATTCTAACCCTAAAAGCTAACCTAAATGGCTGATATAGGTTGCTGAATTTCGTGGGTTTAATTACCCAATTATGTCAAATGACTAAAATGCCCTCCCGGGGTACTAATTAAGCCTAAAAATGCCCCGAGACCCAAACTACACCCCCGGGTACACTTTTCTGACTATCTCGACCCTACCGGACGTGTTGGCGCACTCAAAACGACCATATGGACAACTTATAAAATATTCACTTTTTATTTAAGAAAATTAGTCCCGACGTGACACGAGCACGTTCCGACTTAAATTTTCGAAATCGTCATTTAATTCACTCTTGACATTCAATATAACCAATATAATATATTACTTTCCTCATTAGTAATATTCAACCAATTTTTCCATAATTACTAACACTCGTCACGTTAATAATTATAACATAATTAATTTCCGGATTTTTATTAAATAAATCATTCACATTAAATTTAATAAATCCCCAAATTAATATAGCATAAAAATACGGGGTATTACATACTTCCCCCCTAATAACGGAATTTTGTCCCGAAATTCAGAAAATAAGGCATACCTGGTAAAAACAACTCTGGATATCTCTCGCGCATATCTGCCTCACGCTCCCAAGTGGATTCCTCCACATTATGATGGTCCCACTGAACACGCACAAGTGGAACTATCTTCGACCTCAATCTCCTCTCACTATAGTCTAGAATAGCCACTGATCTCTCCTCGTAAGAGCTATCAGACTGTAAGTCTATCTCATCTTTCGCAATGTGAGTATGGGCCATATCATCCCGAAGATATCGTCTCAACGACGAGATGTGGAATACATCGTGGATGCGATGTAAGTGTTCTGGCAGTACCAACCTGTATGTAACCGGCCCAATCCTCTCGATGATGGGAAATGGTTCCACGTACCTCGGAGCCAATTTCCCCTTCTTCCCGAACCTCATCACTCCCTTCATAGGAGATACACGCAATAACACTTGATCTCCCACATTAAATTCCCGGAAGAACCGTTTCGCATCGACGTAGCTCTTCTGCCTGTCCTGGGCTACCCGAATACGACTCCTGATTATCTCAATCCTCGCGGAGGTCTCCTGAATCACTTCTTGTCCTAGCAACTTGTTGTCCTCCACCTCGAGCCAACAAGTTGGAGAACGACAAGGCCTTCCATACAAAGCCTCAAATGGAGCCATACCAATCGTAAATCGATAAGAGTTATTATAAGCAAACTCTACCAGTGGAAGATGTGGCTCCCATCCTCCTCCAAAATCGAGAACGCACATGCGTAGAATATCCTCTAACATCTGATTAGTACGCTCTGTCTGTCCATCTGTCTGTGGGTGGTAAGATGAACTCAACCTCAACTCAGTACCCATAGCCTCCTGAAAACTTTCCCAGAAACGTGACACAAAAATCTTGTCTCTATCTGACACAATATTCAGGGGCACTCCGTGTAATCTGACAATCTCAGCAATGAACAACTGAGCATACTGACCCGTAGTATAATCTGTCCGCACTGGCAGAAAATGAGCCACTTTGGTCAAACGGTCTACAATCACCCAGATAGAATCGTGGCCCCGCTGTGATGTAGGCAACCCTGTAATGAAATCCATGGAAATACTCTCCCACTTCCACGCGGGTACTTCCAATGGCTGAAGCAATCCTGACGGTTTCTGATGGTACACCTTCACCAGCTGGCAGTTAGAACACTTGGACACAAACTCGGCGATGTCCTTCTTCATCCCACTCCACCAGTATTGTCGCCTCATATCCTGGTACATCTTATCGCCTCCCGGATGTACTGCAAATCGGGACCCATGAGCATGAGTCATCACTGCATGACGTAATTCTGCTCCTTCTGGAACCACCAATCTCCCATTAAACCGCAAACCTCCATCAGAACTAACAGAATAGGACTCAGCACCCTCGGCTAGAAGTCGCACAATCTGCTCCTGGCAAAACGGGTCTGTGGTCTATGCCTGTATCACCCTCGTAACAATCTCGGGTGTGACTGACATCACGGATATAAAAGAACGTGCCACTGCATCCTGGTGACCCAACTCTTTCCACTTTGCTTTCCAGACGTCCGCTACATCGTCTACCGGTCTACGGCTCAATGCATCAGCAACTACGTTGGCCTTCCCCGGATGGTACTGTATTTCGAACTGGTAGTCCTTCACAAACTCTAGCCATCTGCGCTGACGCATATTCAGCTCTCGCTGAGTGAACAGGTACTGCAGTGACTTATGGTCTGTGAACAAACAAAATTTCTCCCCCCAATAAATAGTGCCTCCATATCCTCAATGCAAAGACGACCGCTGCTAACTCCAGGTCGTGGGTGGGGTAATTCTTCTCATGCGGCTTAAGCTTGTGGGAAGGAAAAACTATAGCCTTCTCCTCCTACTGGAGTACACCTCCAAGTCCCCGTAAAGACGCATCGGTGTAAACCAGGTATTCCCCACCCGGTTTCGATAAAGCAAGGAATGGCGCTGAAGTAAGCTTGTCTTTCAACTCGTCGAAAGCCAATTGTCAAGCATCATCCCAAACATATGGTACCCCTTTGCGAGTCAGATTCGTCAATGGACCCGCTATTTTGGAGAATCCCCGAATGAATCTCCTGTAGTATCCGGCTAATCCCGAGAAACTACGCACTTCCATCGGTGTCGTGGGCTGTCCCCACTCCCTCACCGCTGACACTTTGTTCGGGTCAACTGCAATCCCCTGCTCAGAAACAACATGGACCAAGAACTGTACCTCTCGCAACCAGAATCCACACTTCTCGTACTTGGCATACAACTGATGCCCTCGTAGAGTCTGAAGGACCTGCCTCAAGTGTTCGGCATGCTCCTCCTCGGAGTGTGAATATATCAAGATGTCATCTATGAAGACGATGACAAACTGATCCAAGAACTCTCTGAATAC
This sequence comes from Sambucus nigra, assembly GCA_949130495.1. Taxonomy (NCBI): domain Eukaryota; kingdom Viridiplantae; phylum Streptophyta; class Magnoliopsida; order Dipsacales; family Adoxaceae; genus Sambucus; species Sambucus nigra. Next base: position 618,412,022 of record OX422211.1, on the reverse strand, counting down.
TCGGTTCATCAAGTCCATGAAAACGGCTGGGGCATTTGTGAGTCCGAACGGCATTACCCTGAACTCATAGGACCCATATCTCGACAAGAAGGCTGTCTTTGAAACATCCTGCTCTCTAATACGTAACTGATGGTACCCCGACCTTAGATCTATCTTCGAAAAAAAGTTGCTCCCCTCAGCTGGTCGAACAGATCATCGATTCGAGGTAACGGATATTTATTCCGTATTGTGACCTTGTTCAGCTCCCGTTAGTCCACACACAATCTTAGTGAACCATCTCTCTTTTTCACAAACAAAACTGGAGCGCCCCCAAGGTGAGGTACTCCTACGAATGAAGCCCTGACCTAACAGCTGTTCTATCTGATCTCGTAGCTCTCGTATCTCTGCCGGAGCTATACGGTACGGTGCGCGTGCTATAGGTTTCGTATCTGGCAATAAATCTATAACAAATCTATTTCACGACTGGGTGGTAGGCCTGGTATCTCCTGAAACACATCGTAATACTCCCTGACAACAGGGATCGAATCTAAGGGAATCACAACCTCCTTAGAGGTATCCTCCTCTATGTAATACAAATAAGCGGTCGAACCTCCCTCTGGGTGAGGCATCGCCACTACAAACATCTCTTGCCCCGGAATGGCAAAAATAATGCTCCCACCGAAGCAATCAATCATGGCTCTATAAGCTGCGAGCCAATCCATACCAATAATCACATCATGATCGTGCATGATTAAGACTAACATGTCTGCAGGTAATACCAAGCTACCAATCTCTACCCCCACTCCCTGGCATATAAAGAAAAAATAAGTGACCCACTCCCTAGTGGTGAGTCTACACACGTCACGGTGCTCTCTACGGTGGTTAATAACCTTAAGGCCTTCGCGAAATGCGTAGATATAAAACAATGCGTTGTCCCAATAACAAACATAATTCGACCTAAAGTTTCATGGATAGAAAACATACCCCAAATCGCGGGTGGTGCCTGTGGTGCAGCTGCCTGGTGGACATTATAGATATGTCTGTACTGTAACTGCCCCTGCTGCACTGGAGCTACTGGAAAGGTTGGTAGGCCTAGTATCTGAGTGGGTGCTGGGAGAGCGATTGGAAGAAGTGGCCCTTGTGGATCATTACGGGCACCCTGCTGCTGTGGGGCCCTAACACTCTCTGGGCAATCCTGGCATTTATGGACATGTGTGCCACACGCGAAGCATCGGCCTCTGAAGTTTCTCCCCTTCTGACCCTGCTGCTGTCGGTCTCGGCCTTGCTGACTTGGGACTTTATTCCTCTTTCGAAACGGCTTCATTTTACCACGTTTTTGATAGAACTGACTTGGTCTTGGGTAGTTTGTTGTCGCAATTTCGGTGTTTTTGCACATTTGTCAGCTTTAGTCACATGCATTTGGTTAACCTCTCTAAGTCTTTTGCCTCCTTTAAGTTGTAGGCTGCGTTCTTGGTATTGTAAAACCGCAGTGGTAACTGCTTGTGCCACGATACCTGCTAACTCGGCGGTTGATATTTCCTCTGGGGATACTTGAGGTATGAGTCGATCTTGCTCGTTGACTCCCTTAACCGTTTTAGCTAGTTCTTCTTGGCGGTCCATCTGAAATTTTAAATAAATTTGGATGAGTTCATCATTCAAATAATTAAATCGCAAAAGCACGAATTCCTAATGTATAGAGATGAACACAACATTCCTAGTGTTTAGGGCTCTATATCAAAGAAAGCAACGCTGAAACATAATAGGCCGCACAGATCCTAAAGGACAATAGAACCTGATGCTCTGATACCACCTGTGACACCCCGCCTAATTAAATACCGGGCGATCACTCCTTTATTAAATTAAATCAAGGTAAACAGTTGGTTCATTCTCAGCATCACTGTCGATAAAAATATATTTTCCAATTTAACACCCTAAATAATTAAGCTAAGTGTCAAAACCATTTTCATACAAACTTTCCAATTTTATTTAAGGAAAAAATTTATTTAATTTACTAACAACATTCAATAAGTAAGAATCACACCACATTAAATTCTGTAACATAAACCATTTGATAGAATACATTCGTCAATCGAATGTCAACATACGAAAACTAAAGTCACAAATCCATACTGAATAAATCCCATAGAACAATACTGGAAATAACTGAAATATAAATGTCCCAATAACAATGAAATAATGGAAAGGGCTACACATGCCCAACTAAATGAAACTACTAAGAGTGGATCCGAATGAACGAAGTCATCTAATCAAAAGACCTGCAACTCCCACCTAAGCTGCAGCGCGTTCCTTCCAAGAGATCCTAAGAAAGACGCCCCTGTGGCTGGTCACCTGTAATACATACATATATATACAAGAGAGAGAGAGAGAGAGAAAAAGAAACGGGTCAGAGCCCGAAAGTGTGTTTGATTTTAAAATACGTTTAGCAAGTATTTCAATTGATACAGGCCAATGCAACAACATATTAGTGCGTCACTCTCTTGAGAAAATACTCACCTCTCTTCTAATGTGCACACCTATCGCACTAACCTTCCCAACGGTTTATCTCATCATAGAATACGCTATCCTTTCCCCAATGATTTAACTTAACTTAGGTATATCGCAGGATTCAAAATTTAACGATACAATTGTTTGAAAAGAATATTTCAATTAATAACCAAAGTTCTCATTTTTAACTTTATTAGTCCATAAAGTTTTCCAGTGTCATATTATACTTTCTCAAAACAAGTATTTACAATTTTGAGTCATCAGCCATATCCTACATATCAATTCACAGTAGGTAGTTCCAAATTTCAGAATTCCATATATATATATTAACTACTCGAATAATATATATATATATATTATAACAGCACCCCAAACAAACTATGGTGCGGGCATACTCTACTATCCAAAACCCCATATCACTCATATTAAGGGGAATACAATCGGAATCACTCTCGAATTGTATTAACACATACACAAACAAAATTGAGGCGAAGAATAGATTCCAAGTCTCTAAGAGGATGGCACATGCCTGCGTCTCTTAGGACCGTCTGAACTATCACGTCAATAGCCTGTACCAAGGACATCTATCTTCTAGAGTACAAGTCAATATCCCCCATAAAGGTCCCATCGAGATAAGACTTGTCCCAGCGCGGTAACCTCAGGGATATCAAGTAGCGTGGGCATGATTTCCACACATAGATAGTTTATGCACACCAAATCATATAACTATACTAATATTACCATATCAATATTAGATAAATTCTCAATTCCCATAATTTCGACATTTCCATTTTTATCATATAATTAGTATCGCGTATAAGGGTTCATCTCTAATCTTAATTCGAAGTATTTTCTCACTCATTACCTGACACTCGTGGACTATATCCTCACAAATCTGAAATTCAGTAAGTGTCTTTATTAGGTTCCAACGTAACTCTCTTACGCACCTCACCCTTTAAATTTATAAGTTCACCAACCCTAAAGTAAATGTCCCATAAATACCATTCTCGTTGAAGATTAAAGGTCCCAACATTTATTCCTATGCCCTACTGGTCCTCAATGTCTCCCAAATTATTTTATCAAGAATGCCCAAGAATTATATCACGACAATTTGAATTTAACTCATTTAAAGAGGGAATTAGGAGTCTGCCAGGAGGGGTCGATCGATCGAAGCTTGGGGCTCGATCGATCGAACCTTCGATCGATCGAAGCTCTGGGCTCGATCGATCGATCAAGCAGGTCTGGGAAAAATTCTGCAGAATGCAGTTACGGGTTTCATCATCAAAATTACACCAAATCCATATTTTCAAGTTCCAATCGTCCCAGAATTCTACTACTAACATTATAACAATATACCAGATGATTCTAACGTAAGGCATGTACATATTCATCATTTAAACATGGATTTTCAACGTAGAATTATCTCCAATTATCAAGAACCCTAGAATTTTCTTTAACAGTTTTCTAACAAATCTTTCTCCAGAATTTCTTTCTTATGATCATCAAAATTTCGTGGTTTATTTCCTCTACATGGCAAGAGTTCCAGAATTTCATATAAGTCATTTCTACATGCATTTTCCTAACACAAATTGGGTGTTCTTCCATATTTATCATCTCTAATCAATCCTAAACCAATATGAAGATTGAATTAACGAAAATACGCAAGTTAAACACTTGCCTAGGATTTTTGGTATTCTGATTCACGACTGATTTTGGTATGGCTGCATTCCTCGCCTCGCGATCTACGCGGTGGTGGTGGCGGCGGTGCAAACCGGTGGCTTCTTGGCCTTGAATTGCCTTGGAGCTCTCTCCTCTCTTCTCCAATGTCCGTCACTTGATTTCTGGATATTCTAACCCTAAAAGCTAACCTAAATGGCTGATATAGGTTGCTGAATTTCGTGGGTTTAATTACCCAATTATGTAAAATGACTAAAATGCCCTCCCGGGGTACTAATTAAGCCTAAAAATGCCCTGAGACCCAAACTACACCCCCGGGTACACTTTTCTGACTATCTCGACCCTACCGGACGCGTTGGCGCACTCAAAACGACCATACGGACAACTTATAAAATATTCACTTTTTATTTAACAAAATTAGTCCCGACGTGACACGAGCACGTTCCGACTTAAATTTCCGAAATCGTCATTTAATTCACTCATGACATTCAATATAACCAATATAATATATTACTTTGCTCATTAGTAATATTCAACCAATTTTTCCATAATTACTAACTCTCGTCACGTTAATAATTATAACATAATTAATTTCCGGATTTTTATTAAATAAATCATTCACATTAAATTTAATAAATCCCCAAATTAATATAGCATAAAAATACGGGGTATTACAATTACCACATAACATAAATACTCCACATTTCCAACTCACCATAAATGATGTTCCATGATAAGGTAGTATTTGGATATATAGGGTCCTTAAGCCACTGTGTAAGACCTTCATTTCCTGTACAATTTGCTTTCCAAGTTTTAGCAAAAATAGTGGGTAAAATACAAGAGTGTTTAAGAACTTATTACATAACATTCACACAGTTACTTGAACGGTCAACAACTAATTAAGAAGATAAAAACCTGCCTAATTGTGTTGCAACAGAGCTACATCAATGAATGATGATTTGGAATGGAGCTACATATTTTGCCAATCTAAAAGAAATAAATTTCCAACAGCATAATCCATAAAGAATGAACATGAATATATCATATGAATGCAACACATGACAAAAGTGTATCAAGTACATTGATGAAAATACAAGTACATTCATGCCAAAAGTAAGATTAACCCTAACTGATAGATCAACATTTAAAATGTTGGGCCCGAATGCTAGAATACTACTGACTTAAAAGATAAAGAAAGTATTGAAGAATGATCTTGATGTATACATAGTGAACTTCTTGGATAATACACACAAACAACCAAAACACTATATTTCAATTCATATTCATCAGGTAAAATGATAAATAAAGATTAAAAAGATATATTTATAGGAGCCAAGGTATCTCGAACCATGTTGCCACCTGGGTTGAACCCTTCAGTGTGAGTTTTAGGGAAATACCTATTGCTTTAATGCCCATAACAATCAAAGATCCATTTTTGGAACATACTCTAATATACAGTATTAAGTTGGTAGGACCATATCGCGGCTCACAATACAACACCAGTACCAATACTAAGTTATTGTTGAGGTAGTATATAAAAGAAAAGTTGGTTGTGTTGCTAATGCCCATATTTCTTTTACAGAAGAAAAACTGTGTTCACTGGGAGCATGAAGCAAGTTGTGAATATAACAGTCCTCTTGCTTTTTAAAAGAATTCCTCCTAACTCACTCTATAAAGTACCATCAAATACCTCATAATTCAAAGATCATGTCTTAAAAAACATATTCTTTCTTTATAGGAAACCCATTTACAGACAACTTCATTGAATTTCGAGTCTTATTGAGATCATACAACGTGCAATTTCTGAATGCTTTTCAAGAAAATTGGTTAATGGGTGTAGTTTGAAGATAATGCAAGGTATTTGATCAATAGTGAGACTTGAATCTCTCACATCTTCAATGGGAAAGAAAAGGAGTCGGTTTAGCCTGGTGAAAGGACTTTTCATTCCCAAGGAAAAATCAAAAGAAGAGAAGAAACCAAAGAGATGGAGATGGGTGTTTAGAAGGCTAAAACTCAAACAATGTCCTGTAATTGAAATAACAGAGAGAAAATTGAGTGGCGCGAGGGAAGAGTAAAGAAATGATGCTTTAGTCGTTTCCACAGCAATGACTTCAACAGTCAAAGCTGCTGTTGCTGCTGAGGTTGTCCAGCTCACGGGCATCCCTCAAAAATTTGGAAAGAGAAATTAAAATTTGGCAACTCTCAAAATTCAAACTCTGTATCACACACATCTTGCAAGGAAAGCATTGAGTGCACTGGTCGTTAAAAGTTATAATAATAAATAGCTTCTAATATTCTTAAGACGAGAATGTTCTTTATTCACATTTCAGATTTCATAAATGAGAATTATTTATGTAAACACGAAATAAATATATACTAGACTCTTCAAAATTCTCTTTAAAATACCTAACCTCTTTGTATTAAATTGTAGTGCATAATAAACACAATGTATTTTTAATATTTTCTCATAAAAAAAATGATATGAGGGAAGAAATATGTAAATACATCTCAAATCGCTAATTTTAAAGTATTGGAATGGAGGTGTATCAGATTTCAGAACATGTGTGCCAATATGTAATTCACTAGGGTGTTGGAGTTCCCAAATAACTATCTAAACAACTGTATAGACCACAAATGAAAACTAGTAAAGCTTGATTCATATGGAGCTTAAGGTGTTATTTTCATGCTACGATATACGCAGAGCAATCAAATAGATCCAACAACATTGATAAGTTATTATATCAGCAAACAATACAATACCTGTAGTGAAGTTGAAAGAGCATATAAGGGGGCAAGCCTTCTCTAAGTTCCTCTTTGTGTGTTCTGAGAAAAGCTAACAAAGTCTCCTTTAAGGGCTTCAGCAGAGATGGATCTCTAGTTGCCAAAGGTCCCAAATGTGAAGAAGCAACCCTTAGTGCACTGGAATGGTCACCAGAGCTAACCTGCTTCAACCTATATCCATTTAAATAGTCAAAAGTTTGCTTGTTTATTTATATCTCACACCACCGCCAAATAAATATTCTAAATAGTTCCAATCATCTGTTTAAGTTGGAATAACAAAATAGAATTTTGTGCAAAGAAGTTCGGTTCCATATTTATTTCTTCCACAACCTCTGCATCCATTCATCTGCTTGCTTTTTTTGGGGGAGTGTATAGAATCACAAATTTTACCATTGAACTCGAGAAACTATCAAATTTACTTTCCTAACTTTACATTGTGGAAGAGCATGACGTATATTATCAACCAAATTTTGTTGTTGTCAATCCTTCAAATGATCCAACTAGTATGAACATTGCCATGAGCACGCAAATGCCAAATAAACACGAAGATTAACCCATTTGCCTATCCAAGCCCTAATTTTTTTTTAACAAAGTACATTTCAATGGGGAAATAGATAACCACAGGCCAAAAGGTTAAGGATCCAGCCACTGCCACAACTTGGTTGAAATAAGGGAATGACATTGCAAGAACAGTGGCTAATGCAACATAAGCAGTTAGGAAACACAATCTGAGTGGATTTAATCTAGCACTTGGCAGTGGTGCAAGCTGAAAACCGTAATTATTGTTTACAAATCCATTATCTGGGAACTCTTTAGAAAACCATCTTTATGCTATTGCAAACAGATACTGGCTGAATACCTAATTTGCTCCAACTAAATGGAGAACAACACATGCATTAGTGTATTCAATGAGCCAATAAGGTTCATAGAATTAAAATATAGTCAGGAGTTTCCTGGGAGTAGAATTCCCAAAATCTACATAGCCAAATCCTCCACACCCTAAGTAAAATAAAGTTGTAATGCAGATTGCAATTACTAATGGCTTCTTCATGGTGGCCTTGTCATATGGAGTTGATTTCAAAGTATCCTGTATTTCAAGAAGGATTGTGGACAATGGACAGGCAAAAGAAATTTCCCCGATTGCTTGAGAGACCAACCATACTTTTTGAACCTTAGTAGAAGTTGGAACTCCTCCCGTGTTACCTTTAATTTGTCCATATCCTATTTCTTTTGCCAAAGCTTGACACTCATTAGAAGGAGATCCAAGACCAGAGTCCACGATACCCCTGTAAAGACAATACTCATGAAAAAACTCATCAAACAACTGCTAAAGTTTGGCAAAAAAAGACAATTATTTTAGTAACTGGTGTGGTTGATTACCAAATGTATGTTATTGACATAATGTACTACTAAACCTAAACTGAAGCTACAGCTTGTGATGCAACATGTCACTTTCTATTTCTTTTTTAAACTGCTAAAAATCTCTAGTATCTGCTACCAATGTGAAAGGTAGTGTATGCTACAAATTCAAATCCAAATACCACTAGCAGGATGAATACCACAACCATCATAAATCGAATACCAATAAAATTACAAGCAATGGATACCACAAATGCTATAAATGTATATCACTGTTCTCTTAAGAAATTGATAGACTTGAATTACTACAAATGAATTCAACGACTTAATACCGTCTACAAAATTTAACATTTTGTTAAGTAATCGATTAACTTATTTTTTGTTAACCTTTTGATACTTGACTTTTCACCTGCATTATAATTTTATATGTCACCTTTTGGAACATCAAGATGTGGAGATATGATAAAAAGAAATAATAGAAGATTTTTTTTAACTGTATACTCAAATCACATTAATCAATCAAAATTCACCTTAAGTCAAGATTCCAACTCTCAGAAGAATACCGACTTGGAGAAGCAATGGAATTATAGCTTCCATTATTGAAGTTCAGTAAAAAGATCTTTTCTTTTGAAATGAAAAAACTGACGATGCTTTTCATTATGAGGAAATACTGGACATGTTATACTGCATGGCAATCATGATGCTTGTGAATGGTCTTGTTCAGAAGACATGTATTAAGGCCGAGATTTTAATCGGAGCGAAAACTGATGCAATTGGTATTCCGCATATGCTGAGTGATATTCGTATGCAATTTGCATTCAAAGAAAAATGAATATTAAAATTTAGTTAAGTTTGAAAGAGCATACAAAACATACAAAACAAAAACTAGTAAAAAGCAAAGCATAAACAAGAAAATAGCATTAAAAAGAAAAAAGAACAGGTAGTTGATAAAAAGGATAAACAGAATAGCAAACAAATGTGTTCAGTCTACTAAACATGCAAGTTTCTAAGAAACAGATCATGAAGTTTCTAATTTAATGGAATTTTATAATGTATACACGACATATGATTACGCACACTAGTATTTGCTTTAATGTGTTTTAATATTTCAAGAAGACTCGATTTCCATAATAATAAATCAAATTGTGTAAGATTCTTTTTCCTTAATTGAATTGACTTAGCTAACTAATTAGTTAAGATGAATATATATTAACTTACTAGCATGCAGGCCACGCGATGCGTGGCCGAATATTTCTAAACTGTGTATCTATATGTATTAAAAGAGTAAGATAATGAGAAATGAACAAATTCATTGTTGGCAAACGAATTAAGAATCGTAAATTGAAATAACATGACTATTAGAATAATAAAAGTGGAAAACATAAAAATATGAAATTGAACCTTTCTCTCTATCCTTAAATAACCAACCATCTTTTTAATTATCAAAGCTATGGAACAAATAACATTAAGACTAAACAAAAGTGTCGCGGGATATGAATTTGAATAAGAATCTGATTTCAAAATGATCAGAACTCTCGGATCATGGGATAAGCCCTTAGATCCTATTAAAATTTAGATTCTTTATCAAATAAGTGGATGGATATGCAGAAATTCCCTTCTGATTTCAAGGTTGTTTGTTCTGGTGTTTTTTGGAATGGTATGGATTTGCTGAGATTATTTTTTATGCCCTTACAGTAGCTAAAGATATAGATAATTCTAAACCTTTGAACTTCAGAAGTTGAAAATTCAACTGAGTAATGAGTTTGTAATGAAAGATCTAGGGGCTGCAAGAAAGATACTTGCAATAAAGATTTTGATAGACTGAACAAAGAGCAAGATGTTCATCTCTCAAGCTAACTACATGAAAAATGTTTTAGAAAGATTCTAAATGGACTTGGAAAAGCCCGTGTTAACTCCATTATGTTGCAATGTTTATCAGTTATGTTGGTTATTTCAACTCCAAACGTAACGCATTACAAAATCCTAATGGATATCATTAACGACCTAAAAGCGCAGCATGTACTACTAGAGAAATCATTGTGCACAACGGTTACCGACTGCAAAAAGGTTAGCTATATTTTTACTACTTTCATGTGTATATGCTCCTATGTTTTTCTACATATCAAGATCAATATCCTAGAACTAACATTTACGCACTGGACCAAATTTAATTCTAAGTAACCATACGTAAGTGTGGAGTTTTAAGGGAAGAAATTTTGATACTAATTTGACGATCCATCCCACTGAATTACTTTAATACTAATTAGACTCGAGGTTCTTTTTTATATGAAACAATAATTTGATCCACATATAGGGTATCCCTCAACTTTCAGTCAAATACAATTCTCACCCTACGCAAATTCATGGTAACATGTTTGGTCCTAGATTTCAGCAAACCTGATATAGACCACGCGGTTTTAATACTTGTTTATGGGTCCAACGGTTATGAGGAATATTAGAATCTGAAGAATTCATGGGAACTTATTGGAGAATATTAAAACACAACTCCAAAAGAATTTCGGTACACAAGAATCAGTCGAGTGAAGTATAATAGAGCATATCATTCACAAAACATATTCCAGTTCATTTTGGGGTGAAACATTGAAGTGTAAAACAAGTATGACTTCGACTTACAACTTAAAAAGCACATTCGAAACATGTTGACCAAGATTATAACAGAGCATATCACTGACATACCATATTTCATATCATTTTTTGACATAGCATATCTTTGATTCATAGTTGACAGAGCAGATCATTGACAGAGGTATACATGTATCGAATGATCATAGTTCCCCAAAAGAAATGGAAAATATTATTAGCTCTTTTCAAGTATTCAACTAATAAATTATATGCTCTGTCATATCCAAATTCAGAGCATATCATTGACAGAGGTATACATGCTTGTGGTACTATTTCTAATTGAAAGAAAAAGAAAAAACGTATGTAAAATATGAATACTATGCAATCACATTTCAAAAAAATATATTCAATTAGAGAACAACTATCAAGTAAATTGCGAATAACAATCAATAATTTTCTTTAACATTTTAACAAACACCTAATGTGAAAACTAAAAAAAATTATAAAATCTATTTAAAATATTATTACTATCCAATAACAGTCAATACTTATTTGCTTTACTATTTTAAGAAACATGTAATATCAAAATTCCGAAAACTAAATCAAATGTATGTGTAATATGATTATTATGCAATCACATTTGAAACACACATAATCAAATTAAGATCAAATAATAAACATATGCAAAATACATGGAATGAGGGAAAAAATAATGTACCTTTCAATTGACTCCTGAGATATTTGAATGAAACGAACAAATGTTCTGCCAAAAAATCTATAATTAAAGTAAAACAAATAAACTTCTATTGTAAAAAACAACCAATGAATGGGGAAAACAGTGTTATTAATATATAGTACCTTCGAAAAGATTGAAGTGAGAATGCACTATTGATGGCTAGGCTTGTTTATCCATAGAAGTGAGATAAGAAGGATAATCGAATTTGAGTTCTGATAATGGAATAGCTAACCATGTTAACTTAACTGACATTAAATATAGAATTAAATGTAGAAGAGTTAGGGTACAAACGTAGGGAGACAAAGATGAAACAACACAGATTTTCAACTAACAACTTACATTAAATTAAGATGCCACGTGTCACTCTCACACGTTTTGGTGCTAATTTCAAGCAACAATTTTATATAGTTACATAGATAAGTGTAGCAGAAACAAATCTGTTTGGACTGATATTATGTATTGGAGAGAAGAAATATATATGTTTCATTATTTTAATAGAGGGTAGTCAAATATGTGAAGATCCTTTGTATCTATTTGGACTGATAAAGTAAAATGTATTTGCGACGATAGCCTCACTCAGGTAGTGTTGGCCAAAAGCAAGATAAATTGGGGAAAGAATATAAGACCTCAAAATCAATGGATATGCCCTTAAAATTATCCCCCCAAATCAATCTAAATAATATGAAATTCAACATATAAGTGAAAAATCACAGTGACATAGTAAGTACTTACAACAATAGCACGATAGGAGACAAAAGATAAAATTAAACATATTTACCTGCTATATTTATCAGTTTGTGATAGTTTCACATTTTAGTTTATCAGTCCAAATAAACCCAAACAAAGATGTATACACATTAGTTTATTGGAGGGCAACATATGTCCCAAAGGATATTCACACATTCGATCATATCCAAAGAAATTATATATTGTAAAATACTTACACTATCACAACAAATAGTTTGATTAAAACAGATTACTCACAGATTTACATCAAGGCAATTGGTTTGACTTGCAATTATAATTTAAAATGAACTCCCCCTCGCTCCGCCTAACTATAATCCTAAACAAAGAATTTATTATATGCATCTTTCCTTGTTCAAATTGCAAACTAAAATATACATTATTTCCAACATCATAGACATTAATTGTACTCTAATTATTGAATGCAATAACAATTGAAATAACTATTAGTCTAGAGCTGTTGTATATAGTAAAAATTGAAATAACTATTACTTTATAGGTGTTGTATGCATTGGAGAGCAGAAACAAATCTATTTGGATAAATATAACAACCTTAGTTAACATCTATAGTAGTAGTATCAATAGAATCCAAACAGAGAAGCATCAGAGAGCAGAAACATATTTAAAGAATTGATTTTGGACCAACATCTATATAAATAACTTAGATATAGTAGCAACATCTATAGATATTGCAGCAATAGAATTGAAGGACTGATATTGTAGCAACATCTATAGATATTGCACTAACATCTCTTGAAATAATATCTATAGAAAATGATTTGAAGGACTCATATTGCATAAACATATATAAAAATTGTTGTATACAATAATTATTACTCTATAGTTGTTATATACAATAAAAATTGAAACAATTATTAGTCTATAGGTGTTGTATGCATTGGAGAGCAGAAACATATCTATTTGGACTTTTATGACAACCTTAGTTAACATCTATAGCATTAACATCAATAGAATCCAAACAGATGTGATTCGGCAATTCCAAATGCATAATATACCTGTTTTTATTGATGTTATATACAATTACTATCAAATCTTCGTCATCATGGCTCCCTCTATGTATAGTTAATGCACCACAAGGCGGAAGGGTAATGCAGAGGTCACTTTTACCTATCTTTAAAAAGACCTTAAAGGGGTAAGTTGTATTCATTTTCTAAATGTAATTGAAAGGCATTCATTCTATATCAAATAAGCATAAAATCATGTAGCTCATATAAAAGAATCAAACACGTGTAGTTGTGTCTTAGTAGCTAAAATAAAAATATCTAAAGGTCGTCTCTTATCCCATTCCTTTATAAATCCGAGAATGTAGGGACATTACAATTATGTTAGAAGCTGCAGTAGATATATTGGTGAAAGGTCTTACTCTATTCCTTCCTACATAACAGCCATCAGAAATCCTATTTCCTTGATTGACATTACATATATAGGGGGTATAGCTTGACACATATTTAGGGAAGAAAATCACAGTTAAACAAGAGGAGACAACATTGGGTCACCAAGTGCTAATCTATAGGGAACACATGAAGAATAGCTAGTGTTGAGGAGTCCTTATTGCTTAAAAGGTCATTAAGTGAGAGTGTTCTCTGTATTAAAACTTTATTACACTTGAGTGAGATTGGAGGTTGAGAGTTGTGTGCACTCTTGTAATCCGCCACGTGTCACGTACGCCGCTACAATCCTCATGGAAAAGAATATGTCCGTTCATATATATAGGCTTGATTTGCCGAATGACATAAAGATCGTTGTGCATTTACGTCTTGATTTCTTTATTTTGTACATTTTATTATTTTCCAACATTATAAATCCAAAACTTGTGTCTTAAGTGGTTCAATCAACATTTTTTGGTATTTTTGTGGTGTATTAACTATACATACTACAAGGTTCCATGATGATGAAGATTTGAAAGGAGTTGTATATAACACTAATAGAAACATGTCTATTATGCGTTTGGAGCACACATGTGTTAAGTATCACTGCAAAACATACATGCATATGCCAATCTCTGAAATTAGCGCACCTCTTGAACCTCTAGGATTCCATTATTTGGATAATTGTGACATTATTGACAACTACTCTTATCATTTGCCAATAACAACAAATGGTAAGTTGTTGGTCTTTGTCAAATGATAAGAATAGATGAAAAAAATGGCATATAATGCACCAACAAGAGTTTAAGATCTGACTTAACCACAAATGAATCAAACAAAGTTAATGGAGCTTATAAAGTTGTCACCTAAACACATCACTATAACTCTCTTAAGCCTATATATATCACAAGAGCACATAACTCGTCAAGACATCACTTTTATGTGTGTGTATGATTACATATCTCTCATAATCACAAGGACACTCATAAGCACTAGCACACAATAGTGGATTTCAAAAGATACCAAAAGATGTTAAGAAGAAGAATATGTGCAAGTATCAAAATCGTATCAGGCTAATGTTTAAATATTAAAAAATTAAGTAATAGTATGACAATTGTAACCAAATGTAAAGTTATTGTGGTGATTTTGATAAAAGACACAATGAATATCTGGTGATCATAATTAAGGTCTGACTCTTTTGTGCACTGCACTAACGTCTGTAGACACGGCACATCGATGTCGCACAAAATGAATCAGAATCACTATTTTTCCTAAACGCCACCAAAAGACATAAGGAAATTCAGGGTTCCAATCAATATTCAAAAAATATAAATTCTCCCAAAATACTAAAAATTTAACTTGCTAATAATGAAGTCACATACCAGATTGATTAACTTAATCCAACTACTGATAAATTGACAGCTCAAATGCACATTTTATATATACATAGGGTTTAATTCGAGAGTGTATAAAGAAACTGACATTTTGACTTATCACCCAACAGTCTGTAGTTGAACACAAAGATAAAAAATAAAAAAATAAAGATAATGTAATTATGTATATAATATGCATCTGTTAATATATTTTCTATTTATTTTGTATTTCTTTTGTCTATACAATATGTATTTGTTAGTATGTATTTATTAAAAAAACAAAACAAAATCAATCTAATCAAATCAGTTACCAATACCTAAAATACAATTGACAGCAGTGACGAAACTAAGGCATGGCCAAGGGGGACCACGGCCACCCCCAAAAATTTCAAATGGTTCGCATTGTATTGATGAAGCATTGATTAAGTACCCATGCTTCTTTCATTTTAAAGTTTATACCATATTCTTTTTAATCAAGGATGAATCAAAATAATTAATGAAAAAGAAAGTCCACAAAAAGTACTTATAATCGGACTCATTTTCTTACAAAGTGAATATGAATTTTTGTGCACTATTTGGGGATTCTAAATCTTTTTAATTACAAATATAGCTCTAAAAATTGTAATAGCAAATATTACTCTAAAAATTGTAAAAGCAGTCATTTCTTTTAAAATATGTTTTTTTTCACTTTATTATTTAACTTAACCCTCACTTTATTAATCCCTTTAACTTAATACCCATTTTTTTAGATGGCAACCTAAATTCATTAAAAAATCATGAATGCATTATTAGACATAGCTCCTCAAACTTTTAAGACAAAAGTACCCTTTAATTTACATTCTCAAATATCTCAAAGCTTATTACCACGCACAATTTGATCTTTCCAAGAAAATGCCTAATGCTGTTAAAAAATTGAAGGTTAAATTAAAGGGATTAGAAAAGAGGGTTAAGTCAAATGACATATTAAAGAGTAAGGATCAAGTCAAAAAAAGCCCAAATAAAAATAAAACAAAGCATGCATTCGAGAAGACTACAATGACTATAATGCCGACACGTGCCTTTACTATATATACATATATTTAAATTCAACCTTTATGATAGAGAAGTGCTAGAGGAACGCCTAAAATGAAAAACTTATATAATGGGAAAATCCTATCTTGATAGGCGTGTGGGTCTATTTAAAGTAGAAAATAATCTAAAATTTCAGTCAAGTCTTTTTAGTTGGTCTTTGAATCATTCCTCTTTATTATTTTGATTCTATTATCCATAAATTCAAAATATTAATCTATTTTCTTTTTCAAATTACACTATTTTTTATTTTATTTTTCTGGTAATAAAAGTTTGTAGTCAAACTCTTTTGTTAGTCTTCAATCCAACATACAATCACACATATAAAATAAAGATGAACAAAAACTAACAAATATCAGTTATGTTTGACCTTTTTGCCCTCAATCCAACCACTGAGCTGGAGGTAACCATACGTGTCTCCCTCGGTGGTAACTCCTCGAATCTAGAAACCCAACTTGCATCTCTCGCATCCTTGTCTGACGCTCTAAATAACTCGCTCAACTCCTCAACCTCCTTCAAAAATTCGATATACGTCCCCTCACTCTCGTGGCTCGACACTAAACAGGACTCTAGGGAATCTTCGTAATAGTTTTCCTCAAAATACTCCTCTACGATCTCATCTATTAAGCTCACCGCGTGAAGATCATCTTCTTCCCCCATTTGTTGGGCTATATGAAGATGTTAGTCTCTAAAGTCATATTCCTAAAGGTGAGTTGTATTTGCCCATTTCGAGTATTGATGATTGCATTAGATGTAGCTAAGAATGGGAGCCCAAGAATGATGGGAACATGATTTCTCGAGGTGAAGGAGGGATCCGTGTCCCAAATGACAAAGTCTACCGGGAAGTAGAAAGTGTCAACTTGGACGATCACGTCCTCAACTATGCCTCTTGGGATCTTCACTGTTCAATCCGCTAACTGGAGAGTGACCTTTATGGGCTTGAGGTCGCCCAAATCAAGTTGCCTATAGATGGCGTAAGGGAGGATATTGACACTTGCTCCCAAATCAAGTAAGGCTTTTTCGATCTTATTTTCTCCAATGATGTAGGAAATGGTGGGTACACCAGGATCTTTTGATTTTGGTGGAAGATCGTTAAGTAGAATGGAGCTCACGTTCTATGCTAGAAAGACATTTTTCTTTACCTTCATCCTCCTCTTTACCCTCAACAAGTCTTAGATTACTTTTGTATAAGTTGGAATTTTCTTAACAGCATCGAGGACAGGTAAATTTAGCTTCACTTACTTTGGTACGTCTAACACTTCATCATGGGGGTTTCCTTTATGGGAAGGAATCAACCTTTGAGGAAACGGTGCCACGGTGGGTGGTTTCACTACTACCTCGGTCTCACTAGTGTCCTCTTTATCACTCTCCTTTAAGGGGACATCTTCGGGTTCTTTTTTGTCGGGCGAAATCTCCTTGTCTTTGGTTGTGTCGTGTGGGGGAGGTGGTAAATCAATGACTCTCCCACTACGAAGAGTGGTCACAGCTTGACATTGCTCTTGATGTTCTGTCGAGATGGAGCTAACACTAGTTTGACCTTGGTGCGGTCTTTGTCCCTGTGCAAGGAACTTGCCTTTCTCATGGATACTCAAAGATGATTGCAACTTTTAAATGTTCTCATTCATTTCGTTGATCATGCGCTCATGCCTAGCATTAGTTGCAGTTTGGGTATTGATAAAGTGGTTGATCGTATCCTCAATATTTCTCTGCGGTGTAGTGATATATCGCTCCTTGAGGTGGTGGTGCTTGCATATGTCCTTCCATGTGTGGAGCTTGTTGAAAGTGCGGTGGTGGAGGAGGAGCAACATGTGAATTAGGATTCATTGCAGCATGTTGTTGCCCATAGCTAAAACCAGGATGGTTTTTCCATGAAGGGTTGTAAGAATTCCCGTACGGTGCACCTAAATTACCCTTGAATCCTCCTATACCGATTACATGTTCTTAAAGCATCACTTTGTAGGTGGGTATAGTCTGGCATTATTCAGTTGAATGACCCACCTCACAAATTGCACACATCTTCTCGACGAGGTTTGGGATGGATCCAGTTGGTCCTCTTCCATATACCTCATGTAAATCTCGCAGTTCCTTCTCAAGTATATTGAGTAGACTGTCTGTCATAGAATTATTTTCTACATGAAATAGGTCAGACGCCGATGGAGTGGTGTTCACTTGAAGATTTTAATTTTGAGCATTAGGGTCAAATGTATCCCAGGACTGGGTATTCTCAGTGACATACCTCAGGTGAAGCTCAGCATCGTAGGCGTCTAAGTGGACAAATGGACCACTACCCATGGTTTCAATGAGTTGCTTAGAATTAATGTTCAGCCCATTATGGATAAAGGAAATAAATTGCATTTTATCAAAACCATGATGGGGACACGAAGCAATTAACTCATTGAAATGCTCGTTGCATTGATTGAATAACTCATTTTCTAATTATCAGAAAGTTTGAATTTGAGGCTTGATGGAGTTCGTTCGATGTGGAGGAAATAACTTCTTGAGAAATTTGGATTGTAACTCATTATATGATGAAATCAAATTTGGAGGTAAAGACTATAGCCAGGTCTTAGCCTTATCCTTTAGCGAGAATGGAAAGAGTTTAAGGCGGAGCACATCTTTTGTGCAAGTTTGATCACTGAGAGTCTCGCACGCCACCTCAAATTCCATGATGTGGGCATATGGATTTTCGAAATCCATTCCATGATAAGTGGGAAGTATCTGGATCATCCCATTCCTAAAGCAAAATTTCCCTGCATTGTACGGGAGTAAAATGTATCCCGGAGTGACAGTGCGCTCGGGATATAATACGTCTTTCAAAGGGCGATATGGGGATTCTCCCGTACGGCGGTTGCACTACCGTGTTGTGACATATTTCTCTCACTCAAAGACTCTATTTCCTCACTTGGTATACTCGGAGCGAGCTCTGAAGTGTGTCATAAGAGGGAAAATGGCGTGTTATTTGAGATTGAGTGTGACGGTGTGGGAGGCGAAACCCAAAATTGTGGAGCGTTAGGAGTGTGAGGGCTATCAGGGTCGTACTCAACTATTGGATTTTCGTGAATGTGGGTTGGAGTATTATGGGGAGTTGGAGTGAGTTTAGAATTTTGCATTAACTGGCTTGTGAGAGATGATGATGAATATCTTTGTGATTTTTCAAATTTTTATATGTTTTTGGATTTTTTGAAATTTTTGGTCAAAGTTTGAGATTCACTTGATCTAATCCAAAGTCTACCTAAATCCCCGACAACGGCGCTAAAAACTTGATGCGACTCAGAATGTGTCCCAGAAGTGCGTACTCTCTAGGCTCAAGTGCAAACCTATCGCTCGAGTAATAATCCGATAAGTCGGGTGTCGATCCTTAGGGAAATATGACAATGGAATTGTAGCGGCGTTGAACAAACAAAGGAATCGTAACTTTGACTCTAAAGAAAAAGGAAAAGATGATTTGATTGATGAGGTAACTACAACTATATGCAACTTTTGAAAATAATTAACTAATAAACTAAAGTATGAATGGAATGGAACTATTCTAAATTACCTAATGTATTAATGATGAATGACTTAAAACTTGAACTATATGATGAAGAAAACAGGACAGGAATACAATTCCCCAACCCTAGTGTATTACTGGTATAAAACTAATCGTAAATTTAAGTGATTAATTAGACCCAGAATTTCGTACTCCCAAGCATTACGTATATGATGTTCAAGTCCGCACGATACTTAATCAGAGGATGAGTAAATCGGTATTGCAATAGTTACACTCGAATTTTATTCTGAAGCATCCCAGTTACCCTGAAGCAAATGAGATCCAAAGATCTACAATTGTCGCGTTCTATGCAATACGATCGTAATAAATCATTAAATTCAGAGGATTAGTTTTACACACATGCAACTAACACATCAGGTTGAGTTCATGTATCCTGACCTTTAAAATCTAGCCGGACATATGAAAACTTGAAAACAACACGATAAGAATGAAAGAAAACATTTTTATTGCGAGAATAAGATGAAGAGAGATGAAATTAGTAATGAACAAGCAACTAGAACAAAGATTGAAACAGAAATTGGAATGCTTTTACTTGAATTGCAACTTGAAAATAACTAGGGTTTGTTGTTCTTCTCTTCAACGAAAATGGGTTACAAAGCTTCCCTAATGAATTAGAAGCCTTCCTCCTCCACGTTTAGGAGGAGTTGAAATTTATAAATTACGAAATACAAGAGTTTGAACCAAATAGGACTCTATTTTTTATTCAAGTGGATAAATCCGAAAAATTGAGAACATAACTGATCCGGGTAAATGGTTCGGTTCGATTCCATCTTTTGTAGCCTTTACAGAAAACTCTTTGAGCATGGGATCGGTTCGTTATTTGCCAGCATCGGTTCGGTTCCATCTTTTCATCTCTTTACAGGAAGTTTTTCCAAGGTGGATTCGGTTCATTTTTTCTTTACTTCGTTTTGGTTCTCTTTTGCCATCCTTTACTTAAACTTTACCTATGAGGGATTCGATTCGTTTTGAGCTCCTTGGGTTAGGTTCTGTGTTTGCTAGTTTTTTACAGAATCCTTTTCTTCTTGTATTTCTTTGAAGCTTTTTTTACGGAACTCGAATTAGAACACCGAACACCTGCAAAATAGATGACGAACACACGAAACTCGACATACTCATTAGAAACTTGCCATTATCGAAGATATGATATAAATCCACTTGAATTACATTGCGCGTAGCGATAAAACCCTCTAAATTACGGGGATAAATGGGAAGAATTTATGCCTAATCACAGACCTCAACAAAAGTAGCCTGCTCATTTGTTAACTGGAGTACAGATCGAGGAGCCCCTTGATCAAAACTAAACTGCTGCTGCATTAATTGGGGTTATAAGGTTCAGAAGTACATTCCCACTCGGTGAATGAAGGAAGGAACACAGGGGTGAACAGAAGCACCACGGTTTGTGAAGGATCTCCTACAACCGAAATGAAAGTGACCATTCTAGCCGTAGAAGAGAAAAACTTCCAAGTGTGGGCAAAGGTTGATTCCCCATATGTCCTCATGATGAAGGAGTCAAAATGGTCAAAAATTCCCATTATCTCCTTTCGGCTTCAAATCAGGAAGACATGGGAGAGCAAAACAAGTATGTAGGCTGGTAATTCTAGGATGTACCTTTACCCTTGCCTGTGACAGAAGTGGCATCATTCGCTGTACGAGCTTAGAGTAGATAATCATTAGAGGAGTAAATGTAGCTTTGTTGGAAGGCCCAGTGCAGTGTCGGCAGATTCGATCTAACTTTGCCTGATCAACAGCTTCCTCGGCATCCAAGGCCTCATCAAGATAAACAAACTCACCTATAGGTTCAAACCCAAGAAGCTCACAGACATCTCCTAAGGAAATGGTGAACTCTCCCCAGGTAGAAAATATGGTATGAATTGTGATTTTCCATCTAGAGACCAATACTTGGAGTGCAGTGTTATGTTTGGAGAGAGTGAACTCCCTAAACTAGTTGGCTCGGTGAAGACCAACTTGGCAAGAACTGCAGCGTGGGAGCTCTGCATATATGCATCCCAGGTGGCGAAATGAGATGGATATCCGCCTGGTTCTTTAAAATAAATCTCGAAGCAAAAAAAGACACTACGATCCAATCTGAAGCACAGAGTCCCCTCTGGAGGGAGAAAACCCCATTTATCTGACTCTTCATCTTCATCACCCAACAGCAAAAGGTCAGACTTGGCTGAAAAAATGCAAGTCTTTCACGCATCAGAAAAATAGTCGTCCTTACCAAAAATAGGAGAACAAGGAGCACTGTCGGTTGCAAACGGAGCAGAGGAAAGGGCAGGCATAATGGCGCTTGCAGATGGAGCGTTGTCGGTGGAATCATTTGGAGTGCTGTAAGAAGCCATGGCAGATAGTGGTAAGAAAAAATCTTATAAGGAAGAAGAAGGAGGCTGAAAGTGGTAGAGCACAGTCTCTAGAGGTGGTGAACAAGGCAAAGAAAGAAAGAATAAGAAGATAAGCTTGGTAACAATTACGGTTTGATTTTTTCTCTCTCTAAAGCCTCTGGGAGTTTGAAGAAGATGAAGGTAAGGTAAATGAAAAATGGCTAAGAGTTTGAATAATAGCCGTTTGAATTTTTTAAGTTAGCATTTTAGTTTTCCACCACTACACGTACAAAACCTCCCTCAATCATTTGAAATGGACACGTTGAACTTCGGGGAGTTCCCTGAAAGTTGAAAAGATAGCACCACGTCATTAATGAAGTGATGCATGGGGAATAGACAAGGTTGCTTTCAAAAAAAGTTATGATTTTAGTGCCAGAATTTTTCGTCCGGCGCATCAGATATCCCATAACGTAGAAGTTATTATCACGGTTCAAACAGCTATGATGCCCCCTCGCCACCGGTCAGAATGGGTTAGCTTTGACTCAAGCGCATTGGGGAGAATTTTGTTTTTTGAACATGATGAAATGATGAGGCAGCACAGTCTAAACGAGAAAGTATCTTCAACTTGGGAGAATTTCGTTGGGAGAATTTACGCAAGAGAGTTCCAACGTTAGAGAAAAGGCTCCACACAGCGCAGTACAAAAAGTTCACGATGTCCCCTCGCCATAATCCTGTTCGAAGTTATTTCTGACTTTGGTACATCAGGGAGAATTTTACTTTTTTAATAACACAAAATGAAGAAGAATAGAGACATGGAAAAACTGGGGAGAGTTTTATAGTTCAATAGTTACTTTGGGAGAATTTCACAAGTCTAAATGCTAGGAATGTTTAGGAGGGAGATTTCAGACAACTAGAGGCAGTCCTAATGCCAATACCAACTTATTACAACTACGTTGCATGGTGATACGGAACAGTGCAGACAGAGGAGAGTTTAACTTTTGAACAGTCAGATCGAATAATCAGCAACTTCCTCAGATGTTTTAAAGAATTCCAATGGCCAGTGAAGAAGAAGGAACAACTGAGGCAATGACAGAAAAAGTTGTGATGTCCCCTCGCCATTCTTTGGAAACTTGTAGCCCTTTGGTTCAAGTGTGTAAGGGAGAATTTGACTTTTTACTGGAAGAAACAATGGTAGAAGTTGTAACGAAGATAGAGATGCAAGAATTTTTTATCACAACTAGGGCGTCTGTCGGATTGAGAAGTTTTTTTTGCAGATAATTCTTGTTACCACAGCTAATATAACATATTTAAGGGAATAAGGCAGTGAGGCAGCTCAAGCGAGGTAACTCAGTGTGGTAGCCCAAGGAGATCTTCCCGTGAAGTAACTGGTCGAGAGGGATCACTCTTTAGCTTTGTTGTCTTACTTAGTCATGTTGTATCTTTTTATATTGGCTATAGTTATAATGATTGTAATGATGTAACGATTATAGTGATATTCAGTGTGATATGAAACGGTACTCATGAGAGACCAGGCCTAGCAGGGTCTGGGAGAGCTTTCATGCTCTATCGGGATACCTCGCCATGAGAACTTCAGAGGGACTTGGTTTGGAGGATGAAGAAGTGAGGTAGTATTGGGTCTTATCATGACCATGTTAGATACACCTGATAAATCATCAAAAGACCTTTGATCGTGGAATCTTGGGCGGAGCAGCCTTGAGTTCCATTGTGCATTGAGTTGTGAAGTAAACAACCCTCTACTTAATGTCACATCTACTTTAGGTGATGTCATTAGCTAGCTAAGTAATGTCAAATCTTCACTTGATTAAATCACCGTGGTATTTAGGACTGTCAGATAGTTGGTGAGCCACCCTGTGATGACAACCCCCTAACGCACAGTGGTTAGGTAAAAAGGCATGTCTTGGCATTTAATGTTTATGACGTGGAGCTAACTAGTCCATCAGGCATTTAATGTTTGTGACATAAAGTATGAGGGATGTCTTTCACAACTGTAAGGATAGAGGCACCTCGGGAATGGGGTGGGGTGGGTGGGGGGGGGGGGGGGGGCTATTTATGGGCCTCAACCACTTTTGAGGGGGAGGATGTTTTTTTAGGGTTCTTTTCTAGAGATTTATTGGCTAGAGAGAAAAGAGATACGAGAGAGGAGTAATTAGAAACCAAAGCTCTTACTCACCCACCATTGTCATTTATTGTGAAGCTTTTAATAACTAACCAGTGATCTTTCAGAGGTTGTTGGTGTGTTTGGCTGCCTGCCAAGGTGTATCTAGGGTGTTTACTCCTCTCTTCCCCTGACTGAATTATTTCTGAGTTTCCTTTATTGTTGTTTTGGTTATACACGAGTGTATTGTGAGTCCAATCTGTGTGTTGATCAATTACAATATTATGGGTTTATTTGTGCCCATTGAAGAGTTTATGGATTATCATTTATCACCATACCTATAGGGGTTACACCTCAACTAGTATTACCATACTCACAGGATATAAGGGGACCACCTTCTTACCCATGATTTGGAGTTGGCGGTGGTGATGTTTTTCCTTCATATTTTGAGGCACTATTTGCCGAGGGCAATGTTCACATTGTTTTTTGACCACAAGAGCCAGTATTTGTTCACTCAGAGAGACTTGAATATGAGACAAAGGAGATGTTTGGAGCTTGTAGAGGACTACCTCTTTTCGATTCGGTAGCATCGGAAGAAAGAGATCTGGTAGCAGACACCTTGAGTCATAGGCCGACATTTTATTTAGCAACGTTATGGGATAAATAAGTATATTATTTACTAGAGATTTGGGCAAATGTGGAATTCCTTATGTGAGACAAATTTGGTGGATGATTTTATAAAAGTAATGTCTATCACCCCGACTATCGTTTTACCACTAGTTCAAGCACAAGGGACAAATTTTGTGTGTTAGGAGAAGATGAAAAAACTCACATATGGTGGAGTTCCATGCTTTTTAATGGATTATGTGGGGGTTTATGGTTCTAGGGATGGCCAGTTTTGTTCGAGGACCCCGAGGTATGGAAGTCAATTTTAGCCGAGGCCCATATCTTATGGTATTTAATCCACCCCGGAGGGGACATGATTTACTAGGATATGCAATGATTGTATTAGTGGGAAGGAATGAAAATTGATGTTGTTGAGTATTTATCGTGGTGTGCCACCTGTCAGTTAGTAAAGGAGGAACACCAAAAATTGGTAGGGTATTTGCTTCTATTGGAGTTTCCTCAGTGGAAATAGGAGAGTATCTATATGGACTTTATTGCGGGGATACCAAGATCACTAAGGGGTCACGATTCAATTTGGGTCATCATTGACAAACTGAAGAAGGTAGATCATTTCTTACTGGTCAGGAAGGATTACACCACAGATTAGTATGCTAATTTGTTTGTGGAAAAAAATTTGATGACTTCATGGGGTACCGGTGGATATAGTTTTTGAGACGGGAAACACCTTCATCTTTGAATTCTAAAGAGGGCTTCAAAATGCGATGGGGGTGCATCTGAACATAAGTACTACCTTTCACCCTCAATCAGACGCTAAAACTGAGAGGGTGAGTCATATTTTGGAAGATATACTTTGAGCGTGTGCATTTGTTTTCAAGGGAAGTTGGGATATGCATTTGCCTCTTACAGAGTTTGCATATAATAAAAATTATCAAAAGATAATTGGGATGGCCCCGTATGAGGTGTTATATGGATGTCCACGTCGTTTACACAGTTCTTGAGCTGGTAAGAAGAGTATAGGATGTTTGACCCTAACCATATTCGGGACACCTCGGAAAAGGTGACACACATCCGAGCATGGATCAAGGCAGCACAAGTCTGCCAAAAGAGTTGTGGGAATAAAAGGAAGCATAAATTGGAGTTTCAAGTTGGGAATAAGGTATTATTAAGGGTCTCCTCTATAAAGGGAGTGATTAAAATAGATTAAAAGGGAATTTCTCCCTGATATGTAGGTCCCTTTACGATTTTATACAGGGTGGGCCTAGTGGCATATCTATTGGCCTTACCTGATTATCTTCAAAGGGTATATGATCTTTTTCATGTGTACATGTTAAGGAAATTACTAAGTGATGAAGAGGAAAATCAACATATCAATCTTGATGAGATTGAAATACAAGAGGTCACTAGTTACAAGGAGAGGCCGCAACGTATTATTAACAGCAAGGAGTATATTCTATGATCAAAATTCACCCCCTTAGTGAGAGTTAAAAAGGGATATCATGGTGATTACATGTCTACCTGGGAGCGAGAGGAAGACATGCAGGTAAGTAACTTAGAGTTATTCCAGTGAAGTAATATTCAAATTTCGAGGACGAAATTCGATTACAAAGGGGGGAGGAAATTAATACCCCATATTTTTGTATAATGAAGTAAATAGAATTGCGTGCTCTTGACGTGTGACATCACTAAATTTGTAACTATACATATAGGTATTATATACATAAATTGGAAATTAAGACATGATAAAACATTAATAAATATTTTGAAACGTAACTACGAGTTATGGGAGACTATGAATTGGTCCAGGATTTGAGGTTGGACGTTTCCTTGTTTGGCTTATCCCCTCAACGTCGAGTCCCAATGAATATTAATTAGTCAACTATAACTCCCTGTTACACCTAAACCAACTAATTATGATTTCGATGATTACTCATTTAAATTGGATAATATTTTGTACGCTGAATAATTTTTAAAATTAAATTATAGCTTAATGATTTATGAGTTCGGTAACATTTAGAGTAATGGGTTTTAACTCAAAATACATTTTGGGCCTATTGGGTTATTTTAATGAATTGTTTTTTCTTTTAGAAAAGTTAAGTGTAGACACCACATTCTAGGACCCCCCAAGTATCTCTCTAGGTCCCTTGCACCTCCCTAACTCACCACAAAACCTAGGTTATACTCCGAACATTGATCTAGAGGCCATCGGGCACTGTCGAGACCCGTTTGACTCCGATCAACTTCATCGTCAGAGTGAAAAGCTCATGAATCTTCGAAGGTCTCTGAATCCCCTTTCCAATGAATTACCCCGTGCATGAATCGGCATAATGGTTCAGATGAACGGACCATTTTACTACCCAAAATAGTTTCTATGTCCATTGGGTGCTCTCGGGCCCCGATTCGACCCCAATCAACTTTATTGTCAGAGTGAAAGATCAATGAATCCTCGAAAGGCACTGAGACTCCTTTCCAACGGTCTGCCTCTTGCATGAAGTGAAATAATCGGTCACTCTCGAGCTCCATTTGACCAAAGTAAATTCTTCAGCTTGAATGAGATTCAATGAATCTTTAAATTTCACTAAATACCCTTTCCAACAGTTCACTCCATATGCGAATCAGGATTACGGTACGAACGAATGACCCGTTTCACTCTGAAAGGTCACCGAGCGCTTTTGGGTTCAATTGGACCAAAGTCAACTCTTCGAACTGAGCGATGGTCATTGGAAAATCAAAGTGTCTCACATAACACAGTCTACACCTGCGTGATTCAGACTTACGATTTGGACAAATGATCCATCGTCGTCAGACGATCTCCTATCCAAAGGACTGGCGGGCACTTTCGAGTCCCATTTTACCCAAAGTCAACTCCCGAAATCTGGAGCGGCCTAAATAATTCTCAATGGTTTCTGAATAACCTTTCTAAGCGTATCCCCCCTATGCAATTTAGACTTACGAATTTCATTTTACAACCATTTTTCTAAGAAATCTGCACGAGACTTCCAATTACAGGTCCATTTCCCTGCCTATCGACAGTGTGTCTAGGGTTACCAACCGATAGGCAGGGAAAGGACAATTCAGATTGGTAGTCCCCTAACCCTATATAAGGAGATCATGAGCTCACCTTCTAGGGAACCTCAATAATTATCAACTTCAATGATCTCAACAACATTCTTCTTAAGTCAACGAGGTTTCCTTGTTTGAAACCTTTCTCCACCTTTCATTCCCATCATTTTCACACCCAATTTAGAAAAAATCCTCTTACATTCTTCATTAACTTGCAAGGAAGCTCATCATCAATCAAAATCAATCTCCATGTCTTCAAAGAAGGTCCAAACATTCGTCTATCTCTTTAAATTTCTTTATTTTCGCATTATATATATAAATTCTTAATTTAGGTTTTACTTTAGATCATACACATATTAATCTTCAATCCTTTAATAGTTATATTGCACATAATATATTTTTATATAAAAAAACTCCAAATAAGAAAAAGAGGATTACACCCATAAATTCCAACAGGATTATTCACCACATTTTCTGAAAACTAAAAACACTTTTTCCTTACACTCACATATAATAAAATCCCCGTTCGAATTTATGGGATAAACTCCACCCTCATACCGCATGCGAACTGCGTGGATTTTGATGCCTTTATAGGCTACGGAGGCGTCTCGAGCTAAAACGCATGACTGGAGTTCTACTTTCATATTTTTGATATATTATTCATATATATCATAATTTTTATTCATACTTGTGTCGTATCTAACACATATTATTGTTTCATCATAACGATCAATATCTCAATAAGTGCACACATCAAATTTATTAATTATTATTTTGGGGACATTCCTATGGATGACCTCAGTCCATCTTTTCCAAGATGCGAGTCGAGTGATTCTAATCTCCATTTATATATACACGCATACCCACTATATGACGAAATTTTAAAAAATAGTGACACAAGCCCATGAGAGACCGAAAGGACAGGATGGGTGCTTAACTCCTTCCCATTCCGTAACTTAGCCCCCGAACCTCTGATCTAATTGGTTTCGCAAGAATCAATCTGTCTTTGATGTTGTTCTCTTGAAGCGGCAACATTTTTTTGCGTGTTTGGAGCAAAAATAGGCTGACGACTATATCTCTTTATATCACCCCACATCGACGAGTATCGAAGGGTTCCTAGAAATGGCGCTAGACCTCTCTCTCTCTCTCTTCACCGCGTACATGAGCGCTAGTCCCTGAGAAGGAGAAGGAGATAAAAAGGGGAAACCCCAAAAGCACCGGGGGGGGGGGGGGGGGGGATGGACACATTGGCGACTCTACTGGGTAAGTTGCTTAGGAGGGCTAGACTCTGTTTGTATGGGTGTCATCATTTTCTGCTTATCTGCGTATGCACCTACCTATATGTTCCCCTTTTCTTCTCTATGACTTCTTGTATACAATCACCTCCCACTCATTTTCACTTCACACAATTGTAAATACTATCCGTTTACTCCTCACACTACCTACACTTGTATATAGGGTCACTTATATCAAAATGTTTCACACACCACTTAGAATATCCATGCTTAGGTATCACTAGCACACACCTCCACTTACCACACTTATATATTTCCATGCTCACTTTCACATATCACACCACTTGTAGTTGATCTACGCTTTGATTCACTACCACACACTCACTTATAGATATTCATACATCACTCACTCTAATGTACCGATGCTTAGTGTAATATTCATGCTCAATTCTAGATTTACTTTTCATGATACTTATACATTTTTCCTTATTATTATAGTGCTCATAATGCCAAATGAAATTCTTTCTCCCTAATATACTAATCAAGAATCGTGCATTTTCCTTAGTGCATCACCAAGAGCATGGATATTGACCAAAATTTTATCTTGTAATGGGGGTTCACTTTGTGATGAGAGATGGTCCGACAGGGCACAGTTTACCTAAGTAATATGACTCTCACCTTCCATTGGCCAAGTACCTTCGACATATATTTAACAATTTCCCCCACAACGTACCACTTGACCGACTCACGACGGGTGGTATGTAGTAGCAAACTCGTTCGAATGCATCGATTATATCAAATTCTCTCTCACACGTACTGTCCCCATGAGGTATATACTGAGGCAATTCACGTACACTCAGATATATCAAATGGCTTGTCCACACGTACTGATTGCCCTTAAAATTAATACGTATATCGTGGAAGCATTCCAAATGGGGGAACCTTTTCACTAACCCAACAACTCCATACCCTCATATAGGCGTTAAACCTAGGTCACTCATATTTAGATTTACCGGTTACTACACGAAACTCTGGCGAAATGTTGGGTTGGCATGCCACCCAAATTTTTGCGTGATTTCATATTTTTTTAAAATGAGAGCCTATCCACGAGCCTAGCCACAAGTCAAACCATGTTGTACATATTTTCCAAACCCAATTTTTCCCAAGTTCGGGTCTCGTCAGACATTTTTTTTGCATTTAGGTGAACCTAATACAAGTGAGAACATAATAATACTAATCATGCTAAGGATCTTCTCTCGTTTTCCTTATTTGTTTACCAAAGTGTCAAAAACATTTTTCCCATCTTTTATCAAAACACCCAAAAACACTTTTCCTTTTTCTCATCAAAATACCAAAAACATTTTCCCTTCTTTCATAAAAAAAATATACAAAAAACATTTTGTCCTCCCCTTTCCAGAAAATGTAGAAAACATTTTCCTCCTTTCCAATAAAAGATTCTTCCTTTTCTCTTTAAAAATAAATTCGTATCATTTTTATCCTCAGATCGATCGCAGACCCGACTCTTGGGTTGGCTCCCTATTGGCTTCGGTCTTACATCAAATCGCCCCGAAGTTCCGTCAGTTCTCCCGCTACTTCTTCCGAGTCCGAAATCCACCTTCACGAACTCTCCACGGAGAACAAAGACCAAGTACCAAATGTTCAACCTAATTTGATTACAACCTTAGTCCAACTTACAGTCAAGCTTGACAACTATTAAATCGAGGTTCGTGAGATGCAGTGAAATCGAGTCCCTATTCCTGAGAGACTGAGGTCCTCTTACCTGGCTATGGGTACATCCGCACCTGAGCCTGTTTGGGTCCCGAAAGAATATCAGCATATCCCACATGTGCCTCCGTTCAATGGGCGCCCACCAGCTCAACTCCCTATGTAGAATCTTGCCCAACAAAGGTCTAACCTTCTAGTACTTATCGATCTCAACAAAGAAGAGTTAAACAAGGTCAAGAAGGACCTTAAGCTATTAACTACGAGGTTTAACCAGATTCGAATCTCTAAGAACTACATGGATTACACCCATATGTCTCCCTACGCTAAAGTAAGGTTGCCAAAAAATTCAAGATGCCTAACATTGAGAAGTTTGGGGTAGAGGGCCTCCAATTATTCATCTTTGAAGATACCACTGAGCTATGACTTTCTTAGGTGACCATATGTTCCAACAAACTTTGAAGGAGAGTGCTCTTTATTGGTTCCTATCCTTCGTGGAATCTAGAATTCGTAGTTGGGAGGATGTTTCCCCTGAATTCATGTCGCAGTGGAAATACAAAGAGGAGTTCAAGGTTACACACTGTGATCTATAACTTCTCAAGCAGAACTCTGAAGAAATTTTCAATAATTTCATAGCAAGGTGGAGAGAGAAAGTGACCACTATGACCAGCCGACCTTTCGAAGAGGATCAAGTTGGTATTGTAAGGAAAAATTTCTTACCCCTTATTCGAGCAATGATGGGAGGATAATATTACCCGCATTTTCGATCCCTTTAGGAAGTATAAGTGGAGATTGAAGAAAGTATTGCTAAGACAGAAGTTGATCTGAAGAGATTATCCAACACATTCACCCCAAGAAAATATGAGAAGCCTACTACAGTCTCGACTGTCAATAACATCTCACATCTTGATACCTCTTGGGAACCAGAAGGCCATGATAATCCAACTAGAAAAGAGTGCACCAAACATCAGTCTCCCCTATCTAAAGTCTACCAATCCTTGTTGGGTCGAAACCTCATCAAACTTTTGGACCCTCGTCCACTACAAAACTCACTTCCTAAATATTTCAAACCCGATGCCCATTACGACTTTCACCAAGCCTCCATCCATACCACTGATCAGTTCTTCCATGTTCAAAATGTAATTCAAGGTTTAATTCATCGGGGCGTCATTGCCCCACCGGCCAATCCCAAACTAAACACCACTCACAATCCACTTACAAACCATGAAAATGCCATCTTCCTTGAGAATGACCCAAAATTCGATCCATCTACCCAAATCATACCCAAAAAGCACCCATCATGCCCATATTTTAACCCAAGCCCCTTAAAGTATGTCCATAATTTCTCCTACACCCTACCTATTTTGTCGACCAATCTCTATCACTTCTCACAAGAGCTTATATTATCGTTTATACCCAGTTCGGAGGGAAAATATGGAATTTCCAGTAATATTAAACCAACTTATAGAGTTCGGACTAAAATTTCCCTCTGAAATGACCATTAACTGTCAGATTCAACACCTTGTTCATGGAATCCCTGAAGTGGGCTCGAGAGTCAGATAATTGGGTGGTACCCGTTGATGGAGTCTGTTTAGATAATGTAGTGAAAATTATGGAAGTTTTGTTCTGACACACCAGTAATATTTGTAATATATCTAAGTTACTTGATGCCTTAAAACTATAAGGGCGGTTGGTCCATTCACTTCTGCACCTCCCCCTGGAGTGGGATAATCTATATAAAGAAGCCATTGAGGTTATGGAATGCATTGACTTCTCATGGAAAGATGACATTGTTGCCATCGTATGGGGGGAAGAGTTTGATAGCTCAGACGAAGAACTAAACAAAGAAAATCTTAGTCCATCAATCGGTGTGTGTGGGATGATATCTTTTGAAGATCTGCTAGGCGAAATTAATAAAGTGGCCCAATATCTGAGATAGATGAAGAAGCGGTGTTTATGTTCTTCCCTTCTTTTGTGAACCATATGACAAGATATGGGAGACACTACCAGAGTTCGAATCCTCAGTCAACAGGGATAGATAAAGGAAAAAGAGTTATCAAGAAACTCCCCATGCCTGAAATGACCATCGAGGAAAGTAAGATCCTAGACCAGCTCAAGAAACTCAGGACAACATCACCTTGTGGGGACTTTTCATGTCTTCCCAGCTACACTGAATCACCTTGTAAAATTTCTTATCGGCCCCACAGTCCCTCCTTCTACTACTCTATAAGAAGCTGTAAACCTGGTCTTATCCTTAACCTATACTAGATTTCTATCCTTCTCTAAAGAAAAAATCCCAAAGTTTAGTCCTAATCAAAACTATGCCGTCAATATCTCCGTTGAGGTAATGGGGAAGACAGTCCTCCTCTCACTCATTAATAACGGATCAACATTCAATGTTTTCCCGTTAAGAACCTTCAACTGCCTCGATTTGAAAGTAAGTGTCCTTGATCCAACTTTCCTCGCAATGCATGCCTATGATAACACCCACCGAGAGGTGATGGGATCCATAAACTCACAGTAGGGCCTAGCCCTATAAATCCCATTATCGAATTCCAAGTTATCGACATACCTGCTTATTTCAATCTATTGCATGGTTGGCCTTGGCTTCACAGCATCAAGGGGTATCTTCCTCTCTTCATCAGAACCTGAAGTTCTTCACCAAAGAGAAGGTCATCACCATCTTGGGTGACGATGATAATACTGAGAATGCAAGCACCAATAATCTAGTACTAAAAATATAGGGAAAATGGCATGCTTCTATCTAGCTTCCGAGTCAAACCATTTCCACTCCCAGCAGGGGATGATTTCTAAGACTAAGTCTGTCTAGAGAACAACCCTCACGGTAATGTCAATGTGATACAGATGTTCAAGAATATGTAATTCATGACTAGACTGGGGATGGGATGACGAAAATAGGGGATACTGGAACCCATATTCCTGAAGAAAGCCTTTCCTCTATGTGGCCTGGGTTATTAACCATCATCAGAGGAACTTAGATTTCTTTACCAACCCAGGTTGAAGCGAAGATTAGAAAATACCAAGATTATTTTAGAGGATTCCTTGAATGGAAGATTCGTCAAAGAGGGTGAAGATTTTCCCTTTTGTGGCTTTCCTGAACTATGGTATGATCATGTGGACAAGAAGAAGAAGATAGTGATGGACATCTCCTTTCAAGACAAATAATCCTAGGCTAAAAACTCCTGGCATAATTTGTAACCTCTCGTTCAGAAAGCCATAGCTGTTATCCAGGTTACGAGGGAAATGACTCCGAGGACTTGTTCAATTTATAGACACTCGGGCTGACACTCTACATGGTCCATTCAAGTGCGACATCGTCGGATCCGTCCATCCTGATCAAGGCCGTTGATGAACCCCTCCTCAATTGGAATGCTATACCAGTTCCACCTACTTATATGCAACCCAAGCCAGATGTTTATCATATTTCTTCCTCTTTTGTTGTTCCTCCTTTTTCTGACAATAATGTAATTGAGATCTCCTTCGATGAGGTTTTCAACGATATTTTTCTCGAGAATGAAATAAATGAAGATTTTGGGTATCTTGATGTGCCTTACATTAATTGCCTTTATTCTAATCAAACTTTTAATGATGATGATTTTGCAAATGAACAATTCTTAACTGATCATAATAAGGTTAATAATAAACAACTTCAAATTATTAAGGATAAAATTGTTATTATTAATCTCGATTCTAGTAGCCAACCACGAGAGATTAGGATAGGGTCCACCCTTGATAAGCACGAGGGTGCGTAACTCAAAAAATTACTGAAGGGACTTTTAGACGTCTTCGTATGGTCCTTGGAAAACACTCCTGGTATAAATCCTGAGATTGCCCAGCACGAGATTCTAACTCTCCCGGAAGGCAAACCGTTCAAGAAGAAATGTGGAAGCTCCATACTGAATTATCGCTCAAGGTTAGAGAAGATGTGATCAAACATTTGAACGTAGGATTCATCCGGGTGATCAAATATCCCACATGACTAGCCAATATTATACCCATACAAAAATCCGGAGGAAAAGTACGTATGTGTGTTAACCATCGAGATTTGGACAAAGCATCTGCAAAAGATGATTACCCACTGCCAAATATCGACATGATTGTGGACAACACGATCAGTCATGCTCTCAAGTCATTTGTCAAATACAATCAGATCAAGATGCACCCTGATCATCAAGAAAAAATCGTATTCATCACCCCTTGAGGAACCTTCTTTTACACAATTATGCCATTCGATCTAAAAAATGCAGGGGCTACCTACCAAAGTGCTTCCATAACCATCTTGCATGATCTGATACACAAATAGGTTGAAGTATACATGTATGATATGATCATTAAGTATAAAACTCAAGAAGGTCATGTTGTCGCCCTCCGAAAGTTCTTCGATCGACTACGACGATACCATATGCGACTTAATCCACAAAAATATGTCTTCAACATCACCAAAGGGAATGTTTTGGGATTCATGGTTAACAAGAAGGGTGATGAAGCAGATCCTGGAAAATTGAAAGACATATTATAAATGCTACCACCCCGAATGGAGAAGGAAGTGCAGGGATTCTTGGGAAAATTATAATATATCAGTCAGTTCATCAGTCAATTGACTTCTATTTGTCAACCCATCTTCAAAATCCTATGATAGGATGTCAACCAAGTCTGGAATGAGGCATGTTAGGAAGCCTTTGACTGAATCAAGTTGTACCTTACTCAACCTCCGATACTCATACTACTGTAGTCTAGTCTCCCTCTACTCCTGTACTTGATCAAGTAGACACCGCAGTTGGGGCTTCGTTGGCCCAACACCTTGAAGAATCCCACAAAAAAGGGCCATCTACTATTCTAGTAAAAAATTAGGAAGGTTCGAAGTCAACTACACTTCCTTAGAGAAATCATATGTCATCCTTGCCCGGGTCACTCAGAAATTCTGGCACTACATGCTCGCTTTTACCATCAGACTTGTGTCTTGAATGGATCCTTTCAAATACCTTCTCGAGAAACTCATCATGTCTAGTCGAATGGCCCTATGGCTGACTCTGATAGCCGAGTTTGATATTGTGTATGTCACACAAAAAGCCATGATAAGAAGAGCCATTTCTAACTATCTTATTGACTACCCTATGGAATAAATCGACGTTTGGATCTCTGAATTCCCGGATGAAGATATCCTTTGCACCTCATAGGAAGAACTCTAATGGAAAATGTTCTTTGACGATGCTACCAACGAAAAAGGATACGATATTGGGATTCTCCTATTCACCCCTCATGACTCTCACACTCCCATGTCAATCAAGCTAGATTTTCCCTGCACCAATAATATGACCGAATATGATGCATGCAACGTAGGCCTCAAAGTCACTATCAAGAATGGTATTCAATGCCTAGATGTCTATGGGGAATCTGCCCTCATTATCGGTCAGGTTCTTAGAAGATGTAAAGTCAAAGATGAAAAGCTCTTACCCTTCCACGCCCACCTAGAAGAATTAGCCCCCCAGTTTTGAGATATCACCTTCCACTACTTACCCCGAGCCAGGAAGAACTTAGTCGATGCTCTTGCTACTCTCTCCTCCATGTTTGACATGCTCGAGGGAATAACGGTGGCGCCTTTTCTAGTCCAAAAACAAGCTAAATCGACCCCATGTTATCATATTTAGCTCATCATAGCAGATGACTCCGATATGGATGAGTGCTGGCATTACGACATTTGGCATCTTTTCAAGCACGATAGGTACCCCCAAAATGGCAACGAGAAATACCGAACAACCCTCTGTAAACTGGTCGCCTAGTACATTATCTGCGATAAAGTATTGTTCAAGAGAAACTTCGATGGAACCCACTTACACTGCATCGTAGGGGCTAATATTGAAAAAAATGATGCAGAAGATCCACAATAGGAAATGAGGACACCACATGAATGGACATATACTCGCCAGAAAGGTTTTTTGACGGGTGACTATTGGACTACCATGGTTCAGGATTGCATCGACGATGTCCAAAGATGCCTTAAATTCTAAGAGTTTTCCAATCTTCAGCATTTGCATCCACGAGAATTGTATAATATGCCTTCTTTGTGGTCATTCTCCACATGGGGCATCGATATCGTAGGGAAAGTCACACCCAAAGCCTTCAATGGTCATGAGTTCATCTTGGTTACCATTAATTACTTCACCAAATGGGTCGAAGTCGAGTCATACGCATTTCTATATCATAAAAATTTATCCAAGTTCATCCGGAAGAACATAATCTGCCGATACGGGTTCAACATGAGCTAGTGTCAGATAACGTGTTACATTTCGAGGCAAAAGTCACAAGATTGGTCGACAGGTAAGGGATTTAGTGAAACAAATCTTATCCCCATCGAGCATAAACCAACGGTGCAGTTGACTCTGCTAATAAGAACCTCAAATCAATCATCAGCAAGATGAGCGAGAGTTTTCTATATTGGGCTAATCGAATCCCTTAGGCCCTCTGACGCAACTTCACTTCAGTCCGGGCATCCACAGGGACTAACCTTACTCTCTAGTCCTACCCGTTGGAAAAGAAATACCTTCATTACTCATCATGCTTGAAAGCAAAGTCAATGAGGGAGATTGACATCAACGATATTTTGACGAGTTGTCGCTCTTAGATGAAAGGAGGCTCAAGGATCTATATCATATACAAGGGTACCATCATTGGATAGCGCAATGATTCAACATGAGAATAAAGGACCGTGGAGTTCGAGAAGGGGACATAGCCCTTAAAGAAATCATAGAACCCGTTAGGGATCCCAGAAGGAAATTCAAGACAAACTGGAGTGGGCCTTACATCATAAAGAAGATCCTAT
Source organism: Sambucus nigra (assembly GCA_949130495.1). Lineage (NCBI taxonomy): Eukaryota > Viridiplantae > Streptophyta > Magnoliopsida > Dipsacales > Adoxaceae > Sambucus > Sambucus nigra. Next base: position 618,374,357 of record OX422211.1, on the reverse strand, counting down.
TCTATGGCACCGCTATGCTCAATGACCTTGACAGAGAAAAGATGGAACGTCTTGTCAACCTGGACCGTCTTAAAAAGTTCCACCCTTATTCCAAAATCTCGGTGCGCTGCGACTCCTCTCATCCCCCTTCTATTAAAAAATTTATTCATTTCCCTCTACTCAAAACTACGTAGGGCCTGATCCTCTAGACAAACTTTTCTCTTTCAAAATGAAGCTCAGAAAATTTTCAAAACTCCCAGAGGTTCGTAGGCAGCTCTTATGCTTTACATGGGCACGATCCCCTTCTTTTTCACAAAATTCTATTCTTTTCATACTTTCGAGAACGACAGTTCATTTTATCATTTACATGAAACTAATGATTATGTATGCCTTAGTAATTCGTATAGATAATTTAAATGTAAAACTCATTAAGAGGCACAACAATATAATTAAAATCCTTTTTTTATTCTATTATGGGAAAATTCGATAAGATAACATGAAATATCAATGTAGGGAGTCAAACAACTACCCCTGCCAACCAAACTGTCCCTAGACTAAAGATTACAAAACCTTCCTAAATTTACTCCTAGTAACAAAAAATAACCAAACACATCACCATCATAAAAGCTTCACAGACAAACACCAACTTCACAAAAGACCCTATTCGCAGCTACCAAAAGACACAACCCTATCATCATTCGCTCCTTGAGGCCCCCGAACTTCCCCTACTTGGATGGTATGCCAAAGGTTCTCCATGGAACGATAATTCCCTCCATAGTCTCAAACATAACAAACCATCTATGGCCGTTCTCCTCTGCCAAGACATTAGCCACTACCCTCTTCCACAACCATTTCATATAATCTCCAGAAATATGTCAAGTCTTGCCAATAGATTGGGAAGGACGGGTTGACAATCGTATATTCTCCCACAGAGAGCCCAACCGCATGCGCAAGCCTCCAATTAAATCCTCTACATGAAATAAATCTAGGGTACGGGAAGGCATAATTTGCTTCCGTCCAACATGATGCAGGAGCCGCCAGGGAAAATAGAATGGGGTATGTCGAAGGCCACTAACCGAATGTACTGGTATTCCTCTATTTTCATTATGGGGTGTAGTTGCCCCCACCACAACACTAACAAACACATACATTGAGCTCCGTGCTCTATAAACCAGTTTACCCAATTCTCTATGGATGGCTCAAAGCTAATGAAATAATGGGTGAAGAAATTTGACAAAATGGCCAAGGGATATTCAGGGGGTAACGCAAAATGAAATATCTCAACCAACCACATAAACAACATAACTGGGCTTTTAAAAAGTCAAAATGGACTTCCCACCAATTATCTAGACCATTCAGGGTCTCTACCAGTATCATCATCGCAGGATTACGACGATATAACATCCACACTGTAATAGTAGCCAGTTGAGGGTCAACCATCAAGTCTCCAGTCCCCAACAATAGCTTCGATATTAAGCCCAGGGCAATGGCTTTGGCATGGCATGAATCATTGAAATCCCATAAAAGCACAAAATATAGGACAACTCAGAGAGGAATCATTTCCTTATTGACTAATGACCGAGCCGACGAAGGAGAGATGTGGAAAAATCCTGCTAGTACACTACACCAAAACTACCAACTTGTCACAGTAAAAAACCTTGACTAGTCAAACTTATCATGGTCATTGACCGTGACAAGTTTGGGGGTCACAAATGAAGTTGTCAAGGACTTCTCACGATTAAAGACCATGACAAGTTCATTAGAATTATCACGAACTTGTCACCGTATTTGACCTTGACATGTTTATCATGATCAAAGACCGTGACAAAAAAACTAAACTTGTCATGGACTTGTAAAGGTCAAAGTTCGTGAAAAATAAGAAATTGTCATGGACTTTGACCGTGATAAGTCCGTGACAAGTTTCTTTGGTTGCCCCTAATTTAGGCCCACATAATTAGCCTCGACCCGCAAAATTGGTCACCATAACTTTAGGCCCTCTGAATTGACCTCGACTCGCAAAATAAGCCATCCCCAGCATTACCTTAGGTCCTTAGAATTGACCTCGACTTTCTAAAACAGTTATCCTCGTCCCTTTAGTCTGCAGAATTGACATATTTACCAAAACATCATCTGGTGTCTATTCGACGACTCTCACTGTCAAGGGTTCTATAGACACCATATTTTAGGCCCCCCTAAGTCTCTCGTTAGGTCCCTAGCACCTCCTCAATTCACCACAAACCTGAGGTCGTACTCCGAATACCGATCTAGAGGTCATCGGGCATTCTTGAGACTTGCTTGACTCTGGTCAACTTCATCGGTAGATTGAATTATAAATGAATCTTTGAAGGGCTCTGAATCCCCTTTCCAACGGTCCGCCCCATGCACGAATCGGCATAACAGTTCAACCGAACGAACTATTTTATTGCCAAAAATCGATCTAGAGGCCACCGGGCGCTCCTGAGCCCCGATTTAACCCCAATAAACCTCATCGTCAAAGAAAATTCACATTTAATCCTCTAAGGGCATTGAACCCCTTTCCAACGGTCCACCCCTTGCATAAAATAGCATAACGATTCGGACGAACAATCCATTTTCTCCTAAAAACTGATTCGAAGGTCATCGGGCGCTCCTGAGCTTTGTTTGACCAAATTTAACACTTTATCTCAAATGAGACTGAATGAATCTTTTAAGGGCACTGAACACCCTTTCCAACGATCTTCCCCATGCGTAAATCAAGCTCATAGTATGGACGAATGACCCGTTTTACTCCGAAAGGTCATCAGGCAATTCTGGGCCCTATTTGAGCAAAGTCAACTCTTCGAACAGAGTGACGATATTTGGAACATCGAATTGCGTCGCATAACCTTTCCAACAGTCCATCCCGTGCACAATTCAGACTTATGGTTTGGACGAATAATCCGTCACCGTTTGACGATCTCCCGTCCAAAGGATCAACGGGCGCTTTCGATCCCCGTTTGACCCAAAGTCAACTATTGGACCCATGAGCAGCCTAGAGGATTATCAAAGGTCTATGAATAACCTTTCCAAAAGTATGCCCTATGCACGATTTGGACTTACGGATTGCATTTTACAACCATTTTTTCAAGAAAATCTGTACGAGGCTACCAATTGACAGGTCCATTTCCCTGCCTATCGGCAGTGTGTCTAGGGTTACCTATCGACAAGTAGGGAAAGGACAATATGACAATCATAATTCCCCTGACCCTATATAAGGAGAGCATGCTCTCACATTCCAGTTCACCTCAAGAAACATCAACTTCAGTGATCTTAGCAACATTCTTCTTAAGTCAACGAGGTTTCCCTACTTGAAACCTTTCTCCACCTTTCATTACCATCATTTTCACACACAATTTAGTAAAACTCCTCTTACATTCTTTATTCACTTTCAAGGAAGGTCATTATCAATCAAGATTAGTCTCCAAATAAGGTCAAAAAATTCTTCTCTCTTTAAATTTCTTTATTTTTTCATTAGTTATATGAATTCTTAATTTAGCTTTTAATTTAGATCATACACATATTAATCATCAATTATTTATTAGTTATATTACATATAATATATTTTTATATAAAAAATCCAAAATAAGAAAAAGAGGGTTACACCCATAAATTTCAACGGAATTATTTATCACATTTTTTCAAGACTAAAAACACCTTTTTCTTTCACGCACATATAAATAAATCCCCATTAGAATTTATGGGATAAACCCCATACTCATGCCGCATGCGATCTACGTGGACTTTGATACCTATGTAGGCTACGTAGGCGTCTCAGGCTAAAACCCGAGACTCGAGTCCTATTTCATATTTTCCATATATATATATATATATATATATATATATATATATATATATATATATATATATATATATATATATATATATATATATATATATATCATACATGTGATTCATACTTATGTCTTATCTAACACATATTATCCTTCCATCATAACGATCAATATCTCCATAAGCGCACACTATATATTTTTTAATTATTATTTTGGGAACATTCCTATGGATGACCTCACTCCATCTTTTCCGTGGTACGAGTCGAGCGATTTCAATCTCTATTTATATATACACGCATACACGGTTCATGGAGAAATTAAGGAAAATAGTAACATAAGCCCATGAGAGACCGAAAGGGAGGGATGGGTGTCTAACACCTTCTCATTTTGTAACTTAGCCCCCGAATCTCTGATCTAATTTTTTTCTCAAGCATCTGGTTGTCCTTAATGTCGTTCTCTCGAGGCGATAACATGTTCTTTTTCTTATTTTGAGCAAAATAGGCCGGTGACTCAATCTCTTTATATCATCCCACATTGGCGATGGACGAAGCGTTCTTAAACAGGGTGCGAGACCACTTTCCCTCTCTCTCTCTCTCTCTCTCTCTCTCTCTCTCTCTCTCTTTATCTCTTTTCACCGCCCGCGCAACAGCCAATCCCCAAGAAAGATAATTAGATAAAAAGGGAAAACCCCGAAAGCACCGAGGGGATGGCCACATTAAGGGTTAATTTGGGCAAGTTACTCAAGGGATTAATTTCTGTCCAAGCCCAATTTCAATTTTAAAAGGTCCTAATGAGTGTTTGGAAGATTGTTTTATCGCATAAAGATAATTTGGTAATCTAAGAGCTTAAAGGGAGGAAGGCTCAAAGAATATGAGGAATTCTAAGAGATTTTGGCCCTTTTTCTTCATCAAATTTTGAGCCAAATTTAATTATAGTATTTGTATGATTGACCTTGATTTCGATTATGACTATATATGTAACTTTAAACCCTAATTGTGATTCATATATGATTTAGATGGATTAATTCGATTAAATTCGTAATTAGACTAATTAAATAGAAATTTGTGGCAATTTGCTTTGATTTGGTTGGTTTTTATTTCAATCTGAGTTCATATTGAAAGATTTTGTATAATAATTGACTTATAGTCTGAATCCTTCATAAGCCCATTGATTATATGCATAAATCTGTAAAGATTGGAATCAAATTAATTGAGATGGGATTTCTGGGCTTGTTAATAGTGAATTGGGTTTTATGAGTAAATCTCGAATTTATAGTGAGTTTTCGATGTTATAATTATGTTAGAATCATGTTATATTTGTGGTTACTTTGTTCAGATGTTATATGAACCTTATATGAAGGTTTTGGGGTCATTAATGGAGTTTTGGAATGAGTTTTGTTGAATTGGGGAAGATGAAGTCCGCTGGGATTTTTAGGCATACCTGAAAAGGGAGTTCAATAGGTATTGATTAACCAATCCAACGGAAGTGAAAGATAAATGGAAATTTGTCTTTAGAGTTAATGGTTTGGATCTTTGGTTTTGGGGACAAATTTAGGTTTTCTAGGTTTTCCTTTGGATTTATTTAACTTTAGTAAAACATATTATTATGGTGGTTCATAGGTTTTTATTATGTGATAAACGCATTATTCACCTAACATTGTAATGGAACTAAAGTTAATAATTTCTAAATTTGGATTAGTTTTCCATATGTTATGAGAATCTCTTTTATTATTTTTCATGTGTCAAGTTTGTACCATGTGTGTACTTGTGGATATTGTATAAAGGAGGGATTTTATTATGAAGGCAGGTATGATGTGAACTGTGATAACGCCTCGACGAGTAGACGATTGAGACTTGGTCATGTAACCCATGGGTCACACATCTAGGTACCCACATCCAATATGGATTGACATGGATATTTCATCATATAGCCTTGGGTATGGTAAACTATATGAGAGATTAGTAAACATGGTGATTCATCCATTTCTCGTGTTAAGGCTTTAGGTTTGGGATGACCTAGACTATAATTGGTACGTACGAGTGATCTCGAGGGAAATAGGGATTGACCTTCATTAATTTGTCCAATTTAAATAAGAGCATACTTATATGGTATATGTTATAGTTCATGCATATAGAATTTATGACAGTCTTATTTATTTTGTATTCTAATAATTGTTTAGCATAATGAGAATTGTAAATCCTTTAGTGTGATCATTTATAAGGGATAAAACTTATATATGGGATTCACTTGGTGAATGGGAATATCTAGGATTGTTGGGAGGAATAAATCTAAAAGACGTTTAAGAATGCGAGAGGTATGTTTATAGTTATAATTTATTCAAATTTTGGTTATACATTTATCCTCTTTGGAATTACTGTTAAAGTCGTGGATTTAACGTTTCAGGACTGAGACCTTGATAGATTTTATCACTGTCACTCCTCCTCCTCGTTGCTGATACTCATTAGGATGTAGGTTTCACAGACCACCATGTCAAATTCTATCATCATTTCTACTATTTCAGTTTAATACGGAGAGACTTACATAGTACTTATATATTTTCATATTTTGAGAGTTGAATTATTTTTATTCGTAGTGGATGTTTTCATTCGTTAGATTATTTCAAAATATATCTTATGAAAAATAATTTAAAGTCTCATATTTCTGTCACATGCTAAGAATAATATTTAATTTTTAATGCTTGGCGTAGATTGACAGTGGGGATTGGCCACCTCCAATGCCCAAATATGCGGAGTGTTGTAGTTGGTATCAGAGCATGGTCTTAGATATCATAGGTTGTGAGTTCACTAACTTATGCATTACCGATCTTTAATTCCATTTGTTTATTCGTACTCTCTAAGATATTGGGTCTACCATGCGTGTTAATTCTGCTTTTTGGATATATGGAGTTTTGTGTTAAGGTCATTGTAGTCATAGAGGTTAGAAGTAGTAATCTTCATGTGTGGATCCCTAGATTTTATTTTGGTGGCGAGATTAATTTTGTACATTGTTAGTATCGATATTAGAAATCTCTAGTATCGATGTGGTGATGTGATTTGATTTGAGGAAATGAGCATTACGATGGCTTTTATGATAGAATTGAGCGAGATTCATGGGAGATCATGATATGACTTTATTTTTATAGTTATGCTTTATATACATATATTTGAGATATATATAGTTATTTTACTTGTGGGGTAGGTGCATGCAGGATTGGGTTATAGGCATATGAAGGCTTATTTATTTTATTGTGCATGTTTACATTGTGGCGTTTATGTTGTGGTCCAATTTTAAGGGAAAAATTCCTGTACTAGTGGGGGAAAATGTAATACCCCGAGTTTTTAATTCATTAATTTAATGTTAATAAATCGTAAATTGTAGAAATAGTCAATGGTTATACCTTAAAATTGGTAATTTTACTAAAATGTGAAATTCGGGTGTTTTTAGACTTATCAAAAAGGGGAATCATGTAAACCCATGAATTTGGACTTAATTATTAATAAGATAATTTTTTATTAGTGGGGTTATAAAATAATTTTGAGAATATAATTTAAACCATTTTGATGAAAAAAATATTGATTGTATGAGATGAATATCCCAAAGTTATGATGAAAATCTGCCAGAAATTTTGACTTGATTTCATCGTGTGCTATTTTTTGTATTCTTTGAATTCAAATATGAGACATAAATGTAAGTAAAGGTATGGATCTTAGATTTTCCATGATCTTTAGATAGATCATTTGGACTTTTATGGATGGAGTAATGACCATTTTAGTAAAGGGTGTTTAATTTGTCAAAATATTAAATTTGTGCGAATTTGTGATTTTAAGAATTCTAATGGGATAGTAACTCTTATATTTTTACACATTTAAAGGGATCCCGGGAAAGAACTTTTTCAACGTCATATTTACCTATTACCAAGAGATTTTCTCTCTAAAATTACCTCTCCTCTTTTGTAAAAGCCCCAAATCCCATTAAAGAAGATTTTCAAGACCCTAACCTTCATTAAAGAAAATTTTTAAGTTTAGTTTTAAAGACAAATGTCCTGTTTTCTCAAGATCACCCAAGAGACTTTCTTTGTCAACGTTTCAAGATGAACACAACCATATCAATGAATTTTCTATAAGATAACTTTCATAAGTCTTGAATATGTCTATTGTTCCCCTCAAGTGTTATATAATTTAAATGTTGCCTAAATATTAAGTAATCGTGTTTTCTTAAAAATAATTAGAAAAATTAATTCGAAAAAGTGAGACTAATTGGGGATATTTTTATTAAATATGGGAATATGATTTAAGACTGAAAATGTCGCATGATTAGATTAGTTGTATCGTGGATTATTGGACTGAATCCCATGTTAAAAATTAAAATACGACTAATATTTTGACTCGTAAAATACGATATTGATGTATATGTTGTAGAACATAATTAATTATTATAAAACATTGTTAATACGCATATTTTAATTGGATTATGTGTCAAATGGATAAAAATCACTCGCATTGGAATGATGGAACTTGACAACTTTTGTAGTTATTTCGTATGACTTGATAAATACATGATTAAATGGATATGATTTGAATGAAATTGAAATTTTATGATTAATTGGAGGATTATAGTGATGAATTGAAAATAGATGGCATGTAGAGATTGTTCGTGTTAGTAAATTGACATTGCGGGAATGTTGGAATTTTGGGAGTAGTTGAACTTTTACTCTTGTTTAGTAGATTGCTTATTAGGTATGGGAGTAGTAGGTAGACTTTGATGTGGTTGTTGTTATCATTTTCTAGATATGGGACTACTGAGTGTGCACTTATACGGTTGGGTATTCTCCTAGGTGGGACTAGGTAGTACGTCGTTATGTTATTCCTTTAGCCTAGGTGCGTGAACATGTGATGAATTTGGGTTGGTATTGTTCCTAGGTTTTGGATTGGGTGGTGCGTATGGTTTGGTGATCTCTAGGTATGGGATTAGGGATGGTTTTAGTTGTGATTCCCAATTTATGGGTGGGGCTAATTTAAAGTATTGGGAGCTTGACTAAGAAATTACAATTAATGACTTAAATAGTAACCGGGTAATAAAATGCATTTGTGGTAAGAGTATGTGTAGTGTTAATGAAATTGGACAAACCGACTATAGTGACATGGGTATGTGTTGGTGTCACGAGTATGTGCAGGGCCAAAGAAATTGGAAAAATAAGCTATAGTGACGTGTCGTGCATGGAACCTCATGAGTATATGTAGTGCTAACAAAATTGGGCAGATTGGCTATAGTGAGGGGTGCATGTGTATTGTGATTAATTGCTAGTGCGTCAAGAGTATCTGTAGGATCAATAGATTGGTAAACTGTCTATACTTGTGTCGTATTAATAAGATTGGTTGTATTTAATTAAGTTAATAATTTAAGATAAACTGTTGAAATAAACATAATTGGACTTGGATAGTGAGGTGGCTTGGTGTACGTGGATAGTTATTATTGTTTTACTTTACTCTCTTCTTATCATATTGATTCTTAATGAAATTCTTAATGATATATTTATCTTGTGTGATGCTTATGTTTGGATTTACGGATCTTATTTGGGAGTATTGGTTGGTATTTATGAGGTGGGCTTTGACCCATTGCGTTGACTAGCATTTCAGGTTAGTTGCTAGAGTAGTTGCGTAAGATTTTTTGGATATTCGTGGAGGTTGGAGCTGGAGTTTCATTTTACTGCTTTCTTATTTTAGTTTTCTATATTCGTCGTTTTATACATGAGATAGTTTTTTATGGATTTGGTGGGCCATTCGGTTCCACAGTTATTTGCAATTTTCTGTTAGAGATTTGAAGTTGGATTATTCATTTTGAGTATTATTATCATTTGGAGTTTAGTTTTATTTATTGGAGTTAGAATGTTGATAGATTCTATTGTAGTGGATGTTTTTATTTTTTTGATTATTTTAAATTATATCTTGTTAAAAAATAATTTAATATCTCATATTTTTATCACATGCTAGGAATGGTATTTAGTTTTTAATGCGCGACGTAGATTGTCAATGAGGACTGGCCATCTCCAATGCCCAAATATACGGGATGTTACAATAACTTAAACTTGATGGCAAGTTATTAGAGCATTGAGACCTGAACAGTATTAGTACTCTCTTGGGTGACCTGCAGGATATCATGCTAACACCAATTCTCTTGAAAACCTTGAATTTAATTCCTCAAAAGCATGTTGAAATTTTCACTTCAAATGAATGGAACCCCTTTATTCATCAACTTCGTCAATAACCCAGTTGGAAAAACCCCGAATGAGTCTCCGATAATATCTGTCTAGACCCAAGAATATGTGAAGCTTAGCCTGTATTGTGTTTTTCACCCATCCCAAAATTTCATACGTTTTATTCGGATTCATTGAAAACCTTCTTTCCGATATAAAAATCTTTAATAACTTCAATTTCCTTTGCTAAAATTTAGATTTTTGGAACTTGTCATACAAGATGTGATCCCGCTAAAAGTTTTCAGAACAATTTGAAGGTATCGATAATGCTCCTTCTCATTCTGGGAGTTGATCAAAATGTCATCGATAAACATAATCACAATCCCATCTAAATAAGGACGAAAAACTCAATTCATTAGATCCATAAATGCTTTTGGTTCTTTAGTAAATAGAAATGGCATAGCTTAAAACTCATATAATCCATAATAAGTAAAAAAAAATTGTCTTAAGTAAATCCTCCTAGCAGACCCTTAACTAGTGATACCTAGAATGATAGTTTATCTTGGAGGAATTGGATAAACCTCTTAAATAGTTAAATAATACATCGATCATGGAGGGAGATACTTGTTGGGTATCGTCACCTTATTTAGATCTCTATAATCGATATATAAGCGCAATGATCCATCTTTATTCTTCACAAACAATTCCCCATGATGATGTATTACGTCGGATTAACCCGTAACTCAAAAGTTGTTGAATTTGTTCCTGTAACTCCCTCATTGTTGACTTATTCAATAAGGGGTTGATAAATTTGTTTCATGCTAGATGATAAGTCAATCATAAAATCAATATCTTTATTCATAGGTAACCCCTAGACCTCGTCAAATATAATGACAAACTCTTAAACCACAAGATCTAATCGAGTGAAATAGTAACCTCCTCCTAATATACTCCTCGATAAAAAATGAGTGTGTTGTGTCTCCACTATTAGGCCGAGATCGCGGCTACATACATATCATGCTCGAGTATTGCAAACACTATTGTCTTATTAAAATAGTCCACATATTATTGATTATTAATGAGTCCATACCCAAAAACACATCATAGGCCCGAAGGTACGTCACTAACAAATTGGATACAATTTTTAATCAAGTTATGTAAACATGCACCCCGCACGTATCTCGAAGAGAATGGAACACAAACCCACTAGAAAGTATATAGATTAGTCCTTAACATACGTCCTTGGAGTTATGCTAGATAAAATAATAAGTCTACATGAAACGAATCAATGTATCACCCATGTCAAAAAATACTCTAAATAATTTTCCATAGACATAAAGCATACCATCCAACGCCTAAACTAGTCCGTGTCATTTTTTAGGCATTACATGATACACTCGTCCATACTACAACTGAGGATGGAAATATGCTGAGAGTTATAATAGGAGAGCAACTAGTGCCTGAAATCGAGGAGCTGGTGGTGCAGGTAGTTGTTGTGTCGTGGATACTTTTTGGGTGTTCGGACCTACTGAACCTGTTTAAGGCATTTGAGGTTTCTATAATGGATGTATGGCATACCCGACCTACTGCTTTTATTGTTTCTATCTCTATTCTCCATTGTTTATACCATTTTCCTCCCTAAATGGGTCCCTATAGTTCAAATTTACTCTAATATTGATTTGTTGGAACTTCTTCCATGGAGTTTGGCCCTCTTAGTCACCATGAACTTGTAGTTCCCATCGGAACTACTTCCCTCAGTCTTGATATCACTTTATTGTTCAGAGTTATCAACATTCCCGTTATGATCCCTCATATACTAATAGTGTAGAATAGTTATAAGAACTACAAGGGCATAAGTAGTGTATGCTTGATTTCTCATGGGTACCTTCTTGGTATACCAACCAAGTCACTATATACAGCACTCTATCTTCTTTGTATATATGTTTACCTTATTTTGGGAAAACACAGATAAACTAGTGAACTCTCTCTCATATTAAGTAACTTTGAGAGTCCCCCAGTTAGTGGTCATAAACTCCCTTGTCAAACTTCATCACCAACTCAACATAAGTCATACTCTCTCTGTCAGCTGCAGGGGTCACACTTTTCTAACAATAGAATGCATCACTAGTTAGAATATTAGTTTCCAAGATTTTCTTCTAAACATCCGTTCAGTGCATCATTTTTAGGTGGAGCTCGATATCCCATCACTACTAGTGAGAAACATTAGGGTTAGTCGACCTTGAAATTTCTGTTCGGGTTGCTGTTTGGGATAATTATTTTTAAGTTTCATTCACTTTGCTAATGAGACAAAAGATCATTTGATTGAGTTAATGGTGTCAAAAGTCATATTTTGCAAACTCGTCGTTTTTTTAAAAAAAAAAACACAAAATCTTTAAAAGTCCATAACTTTCAATCTACAAATCTAAAATTCACAAAATTTATATATTTGGAATCTACTCGTCAAGTCTATCAAACAACACCCATATTCGATATTTTTTGAGAAAAAAATCAAAACAGATAAATTTACTGTTTCGGTAAAACCTCCATTTTTTTCGGCGAAAACTCTATTTTTTTTCGGCGAAAACTCTTCTACTCTAGCTCAGGGGATGATGCCACTAGCGCGGACCAGAAAAAATAAAGAAATCGACGAAGAGAGAGAGAGAAACGAGGATTGAAAAACACTCCGACGAGATTTTTCGATGAGCTATTTCCGGTGAGTCTCGATTGGGGTGGGGGTGGGGGTGGGGGTGGAGGTGGGACTGTTAGAGAGAGAAAAAGTGTGAGATTATGTGTTTATTTTTATAGAGAGAGAGAGAGAGTAAGTGGGTTTAAAATGGATATATGGAAGGGTATATTTGCTAAATATATGTAATCTATAATGAAAAAGGACTTAGTGCATTAAAAAAAAGTCAATGTGATTTAATGTATCTTTGACCCAATAAATAGGATTAGCCTTGAATTATCCCTTGCTCTTTCCAAAGGCACTCCGCACTTTGTCTTAGGTGGAGGTTATTTCCCATTGTTGTTATGGTGTTAGAGTTACTGATGGTGGAATATGCAAAAGTTTTACTATAACTCCTCCCGCTATCACCTAAATAATTATAGAAGCAATTCTTGGGGTCCCTTGTGGGGCATATCCTTATCTAGCATGTCTTGTCGTAACATTAGCCCTACCTCCGGGGGATATGAATATTCATACTTTTCTCATATATATTATATGAAAATATATTGTTCAAATATACATCCCTAATGAAATGCATACGGATGCAAAAATAGAGAGCAGATAGGTGAATGATGCACGGAGAACTAACAGAGCCTGAAAAGGTATGCACTCGCTTTTAATAAAGCTCTGATACCAATTTGTAAGAAGTGTGCTACCGAGGAATAATGTGAATTATCAAATAAATTCAATTTTAATTAACCCAAACTTTAGATAAACCCTAACACATGCAACTAAGTGATTTAATAACATAAAATCAATAAGCATGCAAAGGAAACCAATTTCAGAAAAAATTCCCGAAGCGCAAAACCTTTTATTTCATTATAAATGTAAATTGCAACTTACACGGTTACAATAAAATAGATTTTGACACCCAAATACCCGCAGGCGTCGGTCGGCGTCATCAGCAGTCGCTTACATGCAGCTAAACCACAAGAATCACAGTTCTATCTTCAGCCCAGGAATACCGCATCACTCCCTAATGACACATAGTCAATTAGCCCAGTACCTCCTTCAAGTGGTACCTATTTTCAGTAGTAGGTTATCTTCCCTACAAGAGCAAACTTGAACAAGATGTATATTCTTTGGTACCAAAATAATTCACCACGGCATATGAGATTTTTGTGAGTTGAAAACAAAGAAGAAGCCAAAAGTGTTATGATGATTTTGCAGTGTTTTCGGAATGAAAAATGAGAAAGACTTCTTATGAAAAACGAAATTGAAGAGTCCTATAAAAAGAAGACTTAAGGCGGCAGGACGCTCAAACGAGATAGCATGTTGTTTGAATTAGATGCAGTGTCGTTTGAATGTCAACAGACTTTCGTTTGAACGACTACAGTAAAATTCAATCTTTTTCTGGTTAAATGCACCGCCTCAAAAAACTCCAAAAAATATATTTTTGAATAAAAACATTTAAAGCTCTGCTCCAACACTTCGAAAATATTTTGTGAAAATTATCCCAATATCCTAAGTGAATAATTATGGAAGAAAAACATAATCTTTACCAAATTCTTCTTGCAAAATCTTCTTTGATGAAGAACTTTGATATTCGGATCCGTCTTGATGCTTGAATGATGTTGAATAATTCTTCGACGGTTGTAACGTGTAGACGAATAAATGCGGTGTGTGATACCGATTTTAATTAATTCTCAAGTTTCTAAGTAAACCTTATTTAATTAGAGTCTATTTTTAAACAAAATTAATTCAGCCCCTAAACATGCATCTAAATGTCATAAATCATTCAAACCATGCTTGAAAAATAAAGACGACCGATTCAGAAAAAAAATCTTTCGGGTAAAACCTTTTATAACACTTTGAAGAATTCACAAGACCTTTGCCTTACATACAACCTGATAATCACCCACAAGTGTGTAAAGCACGATGCCTTCAGCAAACCTTCAAAGATATGAGAGACAGCGAAATACCCTCCAGGTGTCAGTTCATCGACTTCGTCTCGTCCACACGCAGAATGACTACGCTCGGTATCCACCGATCAAATATGGAGATGCCTTCTCAACAGAGGTTGAACAAAGGCAAAGTGTGTTCTTGAACACCAAAACAATTCACCCAAGCATATGGAATTTTTGTGAATTAAAAACAAAAAGGGATTAAACCCTAAAAGAAGAAGTCGAAAGGATTCTGCAGTTTTGCACTTTTCTGTCTTTCAAATCGCTGGGACTTCTTAATGAAACGAAACCATTTAATGAGTATTTATAGAAAAACGCGCCGTCTCAGTCGCTCGAACGAAATAAGTATCTCGCGCGAACGACATACACGTGTCATTTGAACGACATCGTGCGACATCAAAATGTCACTCTAACGAGATGACATATCATTTGAACGACCTGGCGTAAAAAATGAGGTACGCTACAGGACTTAGAAAAAATTACTCATTCTCAAATTTTGGTGAAAAAGTCCGCTCCAACACTTAGAAAATATTTTGTAAAAATATCCCAAAGCTCTAAGTGTAAAGTTAAGGTATTAAAAACATAACCTTACCAAAGTAAACTTTGTGGAGTCTTTTTGATGAAGAACCTTGATAAATTCGAATCCTTCTTAATCTATATTTCTCTTGAACTTCTTTAACGATTGTAACGGTATATGACATAATAAATTGTTAAGGGACTTATAAAATATGTCCTTACAAATCTCCCCCTATGTCTATGCCAGAACATACATAAAAACATTTGAATTATCAAATACCAAAATACCTATACAAATCTACCCTCCAATGAATAAATTTACAAGATCTCAAACTGTTCTTCAAAAAATCTCCATCAAATCTCAAAGCTTTTCTCATCAGGGTGTGCAACATAATTATCTTCAATCTTTGTACCTAAACACATGAGATAAAGCAAAAACCTTCGTGACGTATCGAGTTTGAAATGATATAAGAATAAATCAATAATAAATCAAATCTCCCCCATACTCCAAAAACTCCCCCATAACATGATAATTCTTTCTCCCCTTTTTATGATGTCCTTAAATAGACACATAAGAAGAAACAATCAAAATATGGAGTGCCACGATAAAAATGCATAGTAAACAAGGATCAAACTAAGCACATACAAAGGAGTATCTTAAAGACTTTCACAAACTATTTTTTATTTTTCAATTTTTTCATACAAAAATAAGATACCAAAAATCACACCATGGATTTAAACTCAAACAACCAAGTCATGGAAAATGGAATGTAAGGGTGTGAACACATTCGATAGGTAAATCAACTCAATCAATCATATGTGCACGATGAATATGTGTACCCCTAACGAATGAACATAAAAAATATCCTTAGGTGTAAAAATTGTTGAATTTAGATGACATCGTCTTATGAAAATGAACAAATCAAAGTCAAAGTGATTTCCACACCAATAACGTCCAAAACTATTTAACGCTTTTTCAAGATTTTCAAGGACGTGCAATCCCGTTTTAATTCTCCATCCAAACTCCCTCATATATATTTTCTTTTAGAGGTCTATAAACTAAATTCTCAAACTTTGGAGAATTGGTGCAAAAACCTAAATGGCCCCTTTTTGGCATGAATTTCTTTTTATTTCCTTAAAAAAAAGTTCAGGCTCTTTTAAACCTCTTTGGATGCTGGATAGTAAAATTCCTCAATTTTTTAGGCCCAATTAAACGACGGCTTAACCGCGAAGAATAAATGATAACCTTTCGTATCCCTTCACCGTTTTCAAACAAAAAACGCAAATCTTCACAAACATGGTTCAAAGGTGCACACTTTTTATTGTCTTGTTTTATCGCGCTTGGTTCGTTTTAAGGACAAGATTGAAGTGAAAACACCCAAACAACACGTGATAAGACAAGCACAATAATCAAATAAATCCGTGCATATGTGCAATAAAGTAAATCATGAGTCGTACATGTAGGAAGTAACACTTAATTACATCTTAATAACTCCACACATTATAAAGCACAAAGATAACATGATTTATTATCTCAAAACACTATCAAATAGTCACATGAAAAATAGAATGATGTTATGACTCGGTCATCCTAAGTGTCCATCCATAAATGGTGCAAACAAAATACAAAAACTCTTTTTGGATTTTCTCACAAATTTTACCAAAAACAAAATCTTTTTGTATTTTTCAAAATTTTTCTAAAAAAATTAAAACATACAAAAATGATACATACTAGCAATAGGAAAATAATGACATCATGAAAATCATCCTATGCTATAAAACAAGTCAAACCTCAATCGTTAGGTTCAAAGGGGTTTTCCAAAGGTGGTGCCAACTTATGAAAAACCTCCATCAAATTTTGTGAAGTTTTAACTAAAAACTTAACTTGCTGACCTAGATGTGAAAACTCTCTCATGTAGTCTCCAGAAGCATATAAAGTATCATGTGTGGGTGAATGTTTGGAAGAAACACGTGCAATAGCAAAATGTGACACATAACCCAACTTAAAACAAAATTCCCTAAGGTGTCCTTTCCTTTTGCGATGGGAACAAACATATATAGGCCTAGGAACACCTCTTTAAAAAACTATAGGATGCTCTCTCCTAATAGGAATAGGATGCCTAGGTGGGTTAGGGCGAGACTCACGTGAATCTAACACTATAGTGGGAACCGGCTCGGGTGCTAATTGGGAAGTAGAAGCACCATCATGACTTATTCCTAACTTCTCACCTTTACCCAAAATGGTATTGAGAACCATCTTTACAGCCTTCTTAGATGCGTTCTCTAAAGGAACTTTGACCTCCGGGGAACGTTCGAGATCACTCTCGAGTTGGGATACACGTGTCGTTAGACTAGACACGGTGTTGGTCAAATCACACTTTTTCCTTTTTAAAACATCCTTCTCTCTCTCCAAATCTAAACCACGACAACCTAAATCTTTATTATAATTCTTTGTTTTCAAGGTCTCGGTGTACAAATATGTAAAAGCTTTTTGGAGATCACTTTCATCTCCACTCTCAAATTTGCTCTCATCTCCACTAGAAACACTCGAGTCATCACCGGTGCTTTCATGGCCTCTATCAACGTGAGACAAAGTGAGTGTTCTCACACGACTCAAAAAAGATACACACATCCCATGTGCTAAATCTTTATCGGACTCATCTCCCTCATTACCCTCATCACCCTCACTATCACTAAGTGTGGTGGGCATAACAGTCTCTTTGCCCTTTCTCCTTATCCTAGTAGGACACTCTTTATCTATGTGCCCTTTGCCCTCACACTCAAAGTACCTGATCTCATCCACCTTGTCACTATCCTTGGCCTCCACTTTCTTTTTATTGAAATAATTTTCTTTATTCATTTTGAGAAACTTTTTAAAAAATTTCACAAGCATGGCCACATCATCAAAATCAAACTCACCCTCAGAATCGGACTCATAAGCTTTTTCTTTCTTTTTCTTAAAATGAGTCTTTAAAGAAATGCCTCTATCCTTAGCCTTAATAGTTTGGGGAAACATGTATATCTCATAGGTTTGAAGGTCTCCTACAAGTTCTTCCAACTTAAGTGATTTCAAATTTCCCAAAGAGTTCAAAATAGTGACTTTAGGAATAAAGCATTTTGTAAGAGATCTCAAAAACTTTTTAACGACACGCGTGTTATCAATCACCTCATCCAAATTAAAACTGGTGTTAACAATTTCCGACAAACGTGCATAAAAATCATCAAAGCATTCAGACTCAGACATGGTGATAGTCTCAAATTGGGTGGCCAAATTTTATAATTTTGATTCGTTAACCGCGTTCTTACCCTCATGTGTTAATTTCAAAACACCCCAAGCCTCTTCAGACGTGGTGCACGTCATAATTCGATAAAACTTGTCGGGAGTGACGGCTCCAGAAATAACACTCAAATCATGTTATTTAAAATTGGACATTTTAAAATCATCTTCAGTCCAGGCCGACACGGATTTTAAAGAGGTGATATTTTCAACGGTGATAGTGGGAGGAGTCCACCCATTTTCGCAAAGCAACCAAACACGCTCAACAATGGCTTTTAAACTAGATTTCATACGATCTTTTGAGTAGGCATAATTTGACCCGTCAAAAATAGGCATCCGATTATATAAGTGATCCATAGGAAAAAATGCGATTTTTCAAAAAAAATCAATAACACAATTTTGCGAAAAATTGGAATACGCGATAAATTAGTGTAACCTGCTCTGATACCAATTTGTAAACGAATAAATGAGGTGTGTGATACCGATTTAAATTAATTCGAAAGTTTCCAAGTAAACCTTATATAATTAGAATATATTTTTAAACAAAATTAATTCAACCCCTAAATATGCATCTAAATGTCATAAATCATTCAAACCATGCATGAAAAATAAAGACGATCGATTCAGGAAAAAACCCCTTTTGGGTAAAACCTTTTATAACACTTTGAAGAATTCACAAGACCCTTGACTTACATACAACCTGATAATCGCCCACAAGTGTGTAATGCACGGTGCCTTCAGAAAACCTTCAAAGATACGAGAGACAGCGAAATACCCTCCAGGTGTCGGTTCGTCGTCTTCGGTAATAAGACTCATCAAGCATATGTGCACGATGCATATGTGTACTCCTATCGATTGAACATAAAAAATATCCTTAGGTGTAAAATTGTTAAATTTAGATGATATCGGCTAAATCAAATCAACAAATCAAAGCCTAAGTGATTTTCACACAAATAACGTCCAAAACTATTTAGTGTCGTTTTGAGAACTTTTCAAAGGACGTGCAAACCCATTGATTACTTTCCAACCAAACTCCCTCAAATAAAATATAGAAATTTTTTATATCTATTGAGGTACTAAATTCTCAACTTAGAGAAAACCTATTGGCATAAATTTTTGGCATATTTCATCCTTTTATTGCCTTAATTTTTGTGTGGGCTCTTTTTAAATGGTGGCTTTCACACAGAGTCCATTTTACACTCTCGTATCCCTATCCCGTGTCACTCAAATTTTTTAAACAAATTCCTTATGGGCAATGGTTTTTACATGCACTACTTTTATTAATCTCGTATTATTGCACTTGGTTCATTTTAAGGACATGATTGAAATGAAAACACTTGACCAACTTGTGATAGACAAGTATAATAGTCAACCGAATCCGTGCATGTGTGCATTAAAGAAAATAATGAGTCAAACATGTAGGAAGTATCAACTAATAACAACTCTATGACTCCAAACATTGTAAATCACATGGATGACATGATATAATGTCTCA
The DNA here is from genome assembly GCA_949130495.1 of Sambucus nigra. Lineage (NCBI taxonomy): Eukaryota > Viridiplantae > Streptophyta > Magnoliopsida > Dipsacales > Adoxaceae > Sambucus > Sambucus nigra. The sequence goes on along the minus strand of OX422211.1, from coordinate 618,354,462 downwards.
AAACATTATCAAATTTTCACATGGATAAATGGAATGAAGTTGTGACTCGGTCATCTTAAGTGTCCATTCATATATGGTGTAAAACAAAATTCAACTCCCTTTTTGTCTTTTTCAGTTTTTAAAACAATGAAAACGTTTTTGTATTTTTCAAAACTATATCAAAAAAATAAAAACCATAAATACAAACATGGTATACACTAGAAATAGGCATATAACATCAGTATGAAAGTCATCCTATGCTAGCAAACATCACAAAAATGAATCAATACTCTACACAGGTGTGATTAAACAAACAATGCAGTATTAGAAATTAAGCATAAAAACCAAATGTAACTGCATATACACTGTGAGAGGCAACCCAGCAATACCAAATAATGTAGCCAAAGAACACAGGGTACTGCAAACAGAAAATCTTCAGGGGTTGCTCGAACAAAGTGCCATGTTGCTCGAACGATAAGGGCATCTCGCATGAAGAAGCTTTGCACGACATCAGATGTCGCTCGAACGAAAACTTATCTCGTTTGAACGAGAAAACCAAATTTTCACTAATTCCCCACAATGTTAAACAGCGTTACCTAGTGAAAAACTTTCCAGAAAATAATACTTGGAAGGTGCTGACAGATCCAAAACAGTACAAAAACAGTAGATAAACTAATAAAACAACGCAAACTTACCACAAAGTGAGTCAGAACATTAGTAAGAGTATATCAAGGGGCATAACTAACGTATGACAAATAACAAACACAACCAACCAAACGATCTCACATGGGGCAAATCATGTGCAAGCAAACGAGAGTCGTGAACAAAAAGACCATAAGCCTCTAAATACGATTTCCTAACCCAAACAGATTTGTAACAACAAGTGGGGGTTTGAGGAATCGAATTTATTCTTTTATTAACCTTCCTAGGTAAAGAAACACCTAAGATGACCTCGCCTACCGTAATGTCTGCAAGTGTAAACAGGGTGGTGAATGTTACCTAAAGGTGGTCATTTCCTCAAATTCCTAGGTGACACACTCCTCAAATTCCTAGGTGGCTCTCTCCTAATGATCCTAGGTGGATCTCGCTTGATAACCCTCGGTGCCTCTCTCTTAACAACCCTAGGAGGCTCTATCACACGTGTGGGATTAACTTTGTGAATGGGTGCAACACTATCATCGAAGCCTATACCACCTTATCCTGCTTAATTTGTACAGTCCCTAAATTTTATCTCAGTTTTTTAATCGAGACTCCAAATCAAAATATTACCTTGCTCGAGTCTCTCAAACTTTTCTCAAGTTCACCTATTCTAGATTCAAGTACGTGCCTAGAATCCTCAAACTCAAGAAGCTCCTTTTTCATAGTCTCCACCAACCCTCTAAGACTACTCTTTCTCCCTCGACGTACTCAAGCTTCTCTTTCAAAATTTCCTCACGTGCCCTAAGTTCTTCAACTAAAACATCATTATCATTTTTAAGGCAGGCTCTTTCAATTGAGATTTCAATTTAAAATTTTATTTCTTTATTTTCAAAGCTTCAGCCTAAAGTTCACTGAAAGAAGTTTGCAAGTTATTCTCATCTACACTTCTATCCTGACTCTCATCACCCTCACTATCATCACTAATCACACGGTTGGGAAGCTCTTGTATATAAGCATAAAAAACTTCTTCTTCCGAATCACTATCACTATGGGTAGAAATATGAGATGTCGATTTTTTCAATTTCTTCCTTAATTTTTTGGGACACTCATCTATCTTGGGACCAACGCCCTCACAACACAAACACCTCTCTGAATCATTTTTAATGGAAGATTTAAAATAAAAGTACATGTGAATTTTCCAATTGCACTTTTTAAAAATTGGACGTCGAAAATCATCAAAACTATCAAAAGCCCTTTTTAAGAAAAGACACAAATTTTCGAAAGACCAAGATCAAACGCGATAAATTAGCGTAACCTGCTCTGATACCAATTTTACGACGTGAGTAGTCAAACGTGAAAAATCAGGATCACGAGATAAATTAGCATAACCCGCTCTGATACCAATTTGAAAAGGTATGCACCCACTTTTAATAAAGCTCTCATACAAATTTGTAAGAAGTGTGCTACAACGGAATAATGCGACTTCTGAAATAAATGCAATTTTAATTAACCCAAACTTTAGTTAAACCCTAACACATGAAACTAGGTGATTTGATAACATAAAACAAATAAGCATGCAAAGGAAACCAATTTCAGGGAAAATTCCCAAAGGGCAAAACCTTTTATTTAATTATAATTATAAATCTCAACTTACATGATTAAAACGAAATAGATTTTGACACACGAATACCCGCAGGCAACGATCGACGTCATCAGTAGTGGTTCACATGCAGCTATACCACAACAACCGCAGTCCTATCTTCAGCCCAGGATAACCGCAACACTCCCTAATGACACGTGGTCAATCAGCCCAGTACCTCCTTCAAGTGGTACCTATTTTTAGCAGTAGGTTGTCCTCCCTACAATAGAAAACATGAATAAGATATATGTTCTTTGGTTCCAAAACAATTCACCACAGCATATGGGATTTTCACTTCGCGCGACATGTCATGTCGTTTGAACGACATAGGTTGTCGTTTGAACGATGACAGTAAAATTCAATATTTTTCTTTTTCGTTTTCTCGTTAAATGCACCACCTAAAAAAACTCCAAAAATTATATTTTTGACTAAAAACATTTAAAGCTCCGCTCCAACAATTAGAAACTATTTTGTGAAAAATATCCCAATATCCTAAGTGAATAATTATGGAGAAAAAACATAATCTTTGCCAAATTCATCTTGCAGATGCTTCTTTGATGAAGAACTTTGATATTCGAATTCATCTTGATGCTTGAATGATCTTGAATAATTCTTCGACGATTTTAGTTGTATATGACATACTCTAATGTAAATAGGACTTATAGAGCCTATGGCCTATAAATTTCTAGTACCACACTCTCATACCAACTATGATAACCCATTATTCCAATATTTAAGAGTGTGATCTCAAATATTCATTCATTTAAATTGTTAGGACCATGCTCTCATGCCAATTGTGAAGGCATAGGAGGTCCCCGTTTAGATTTGAGAATATATGGCTTAAGGAGGAGGATTTAGTTGATCGGGTCAAGAAGTAGTGGAGTGGGTTTGAGGTGGAGGGGAATGATAGCTTCAGATTGGTATCTAAATTGTTTTATCTTAAAGGGGATCTTATTCGGTGGAACCATGATGTGTTTGGGAACGTGGGGGGTGTGATTGCGCAGTTTATGAATGATATCCGGGGCCTTGACGAGAAAGAAGGGTTGGGCGGTTGAGAATTTTATGTGATATTGATTAAACCGAATTCGAAAATTCCAATTATAAACTTACTTAATTAGAGTCAATTTTTAAACCAATTTAAATTAGCCCTAAAACATACAACTTTGGGGGTAAAATCAAACCAACATAAATAAATTACTGACACACAGATTTCAAGAAAAATCCAAAAGGAAAAATCTTTTTATTTCACTGTATAAAATAAATCGCAACTTACATACACAATGAAATCTGCAATGAATATCACACAGATACTAACATAGACACACAACCTAGAGTGAACAATGGATCAACCGTATCTGCCCAAAATAACATGCAATTTAAATCAGTAAGGAACACTCACGAGTACTCCCAAATGGCATGCAATCATCAACCCTAGATTTATCCTCTCTACATGAGAAACTTTACCAAAGATGTATCTTGGGTTCCAAAACAATTCACTAAACTATCGGGATTTTTGTGAATTAAAAAACAAAGGTTGGACCCTAAAAGAAGAAGAAAAAAGTATTTTACAGATTGCAGTTTTTGTGTAAGCTATTCTTAATGAAAAAGGACTCATTTAACGCGCTTTATAAAAAAACTTGAGTCGGAAGATCGCTCAAATTAAGTTCTTATGTCGCTCGAACGAGGTTTCGTGTGATATCTATATGTCATTTTAATGACATGATCAGGTCGCTTTAACGACAGAGCAAAAAAATAATTTTTTATTCAAAGTCCGCCTCATAACTTAATAAAATATTTTTACGAAAAACAATGCCTCGAGTGTTTCAAAATAGTTTAGAAAATTTATCCAACACTTAGAAAAAACTATCCCATCACTTTTAAATGAACCGTTAAGAAACTAAAATACAACCTTACCAAAATTAAACCCGCAAAGGCTTTTTTATTGAAGAACATTGATATTCGGATCCGTCTAGATGCATGATACATCTTGAATAAATCTTCGACGGTTGTAGCGGTATACGACATACACTTTTTTTAATGAACTTTTTGTGCTCGCATAATTTTATATCTATCATTGGTAAACATATACTAATCTAAACCAAGACTAATAAAACATGTCCTTATAAATCTTTCCCTGTGACTATGCCGGTACAAATTAAAAACATCCGAATTATCAAATCAAATAGCCTATACAAATTTAATACCCTCCCATGAACGCAAAACTGAAAAGGTACTAAAATGCAAAAACTTTCTTCAAAAATCTTCAAATCTTCTTTGTCATCATCAGGGTGGGCAAAATGTGATCTTCAATTTTGTTCCTACACACAAGAGATAAAGCAAATACCTTCGTGACGTACCGAGTTTGAAATGAGATAAACAATGAGAAAAACATAAATCATACAAAGCTCAAATATCAATTCTCACAATTCGTTCTCCCCCTTTTTATTTGTCCAAAATAGACAAACAAAATAAACATGGAGTTTCATGACAAGCAAAGCAGACAACTACGATGATCCAAGATATACTCAAAAGCATTCCACAAACTATTTTTGATTTTTCATTTTTTTCAAGCAAAAATGCAAAAAATAATTTTACAAAAATCACACACCATGAATTTACACTAAGATAACCAAATCGTGGAAATGGAATGAATGAGTGTGAACAACTTTGATAGGAAAATCAATGCAATCAGACATAACATATGTGCATGATGAATATAGATACTCCTGGTGAATAATCTCAAAATCGTCCTTAGGTGTCAAAAATGTGAATTTATATGGCATCAACTCGATATAATCGACACATCAAAGTCTAAAATGATTTTGACACCAATAACTTCTAAAACTATGTAATGCTTTTTCAAGACTTTGTCAGGACGTGCAAACCCGTTGATTACTTTTCTGTATGAACTCCCTCATAAATAATAATGAATTTATTTTTTCTTTTGAGGTGAACTAAACCTATTGGCCCATTTTTTTGGCATATTTATCTTTTTATTGCCTTGAAATTTTTCTTGGGCTCCGTTAAACGGCTGCTTTCAAGACGAGTTAATTTTATACTCTCGCAGCCTTTTCCCGTGTTCACTCATCATTTTTTCAAATTCCTCATGGACAACGGTTATTACATGCACTACTTTCATTGTAAAGTTTTGTGGAATTTGGTTCATTTTAAAGATAGTATTGAGATAGAAACACTTCGATCAACATGTGATACACAAGTACAATAATAAAAAAAAATCATGCAATGTGTAATAAAGGAAACTAAGAGTCAAATATGTAGGTAGTAATCTCAAATTACATCTTAATAACTCCAAACATTATTAAGCACAAGAATGAAATGGTGATGCATATCAAAACATTACCAAATAGTCACATGGATATGGAATGAAGTTATGAATTGGTCATCCTAAATGTCCATCCATAAATGGTGTAAACAAAATAGAAAACTCTTTTTGACTTTTTCAATTTTTTCCTCAAAAAATAGAAAATCATTTTGTATTTTTCCAGAATTTTTCAACTACAAAAATCTAATACGAAAGTACAGAAGTCATAACACTAAAAAGAATATATCATGAAGAACAACTAGTGTATGACAAGCAAACCATGCAAGCAATCATCGATATGAAATAGCATGCGATGGATCATGTGTAAGCATGTGAGACTCAACCAATCTAGCATTTAGCGTCTCTAAAAGTGATTTCCTAACCCAAATTGGTGTGTATCTAACTCGAAAGGTTAAGGGAACCGATGGGACACTAATCTTAAACTTCCTAGGACCTCTTCCAAGATCAAAACAAAAATGCCTAAGGTGACCTTTCCTATCATAATGTGAACATGTGAAAACGGGTGGAATGACACCTTTGTGTTGACCTTTTACGATGTCATTGGGATTGGTAGACCCTCTTAAATAAATAATTATCTTGGCTTTAACAACAAAAGCATTAGAACATGATGAGTCACTACCATTTCTACCAACACTACTCGAGTCTATCAAATCATTTTTCAACTCCAAAATATTTGACTCAAGAAAAGAACTATACTCTTCCAATTTAAGGGACTCCTTTTCTAAATTTTCAATTCTTCCTAGAAGGTTATCACGCTATCCTTTAAAATATGTACACTTATCCCCAAGAGTCTCTTCACGTGCCACAAATTCATCGATTAAAATATTTTTGTCATCTTTGGCAAAAACACAAATCCTAGATTGTTTAAAGCTATCCAATTATTTTTCTAAAAATAGGAATCTATCATCACTCTCCTTTTTGAACAATTCTAATTTTCTAAAGTCATGGTCCAAGGCAACAAATTTCTCATGATAAAAATCTCTTTGATTTTGAACCGTTTGCAAAAGATCCATATCGGATTTAAAACGACATTTTTCTTCTTCCAAAAATTTAATTCTTTTCTCAAATCTCAAATTCAAACTATTTAGATCGTTAAAACTATGATTTGTGTCATAAAAAATAGGCATCCGATTATAGAAGTTCTCATTTAGAAACATCACGAAAAAAATTCAAAATTAGGTTTCTCAAAATAAAAATCAATGTTACAAAATTTTGTGGGAAATGGATCAAACGCAATAACTTAATGCAACAAGCTGTGATACCAATTTGATAATGCTATGTGACATTTATTACACCGAATTCACAAATTCCACAACTATGTGGGTAAAATAAAACCAACATAAATAAAATTGCTGACACAAAGATTTCAGGAAAAAATAAAAAATGTAAAACTTTATTATTTCACTATGTAAAATAATTTGCAACTTACGTACACAATGAAATCTGCAATAAATATCACACAGATACTCACATAGACATGCACCCTAGAGTCAGTAATGGATCAACCGCAACAGCCCATAATAACACGCAGTCCAAATTAGCATGGAACACCCACGAGTACTCCCAAATGACATGCAGACGTCAGCCGTAGATTTATCCTCTCTACACGAGAAACTTTACCAAAGAGGTGTCTTGGGTTCCAAAAAAATTCACTACACTATTGGGATTTTTGTGAATTAAAAAATAAAGGTTTGAACCCTAAAATAAGAAGACAAAAGTATTTTGTAGATTGTTGTTCTCGTGTACAGTAAAACGTCAAGTCTTCTTAACGAAAAATGAATCATTTAACACGCTTTATATAAAAAACTTAAGTCAGCAGATCACTCAAACAAAGTCCTTATGTCGCTTGAACGAGAACAAATGTCACTCGAACGAGGCTTCACGCGAGATCCATATGTTGTTTGAAAGACATGATCAGGTCGCTCGAACGACTGAGCGAAAAAATAATTTTTTATTCAAAGTCCGCCTCAACACTTAATAAAATATTTTGTCGAAAAACAATGCCTCAAGTTCTTAAAAATAGTTTTAAAAAAATTATCCAACACTTAGAAAAAAATATCCTAACACTTTTCAATGAACCGTTAAGGAACTAAAATACAACCTTACCAAAATTAATCTCGCAGAGGATTTTCTATTGAAGAATATTGCTATTCGGATCCGCCTAGATGCATGATAGGTCTTGAATAAATCTTTGACGGTTGTAGTGGTATACAACATACACTAATGTAAACTAGGACTAATAAAATATGTCCTTACAAATGTACTTACAGTGGTCTTTTGGGGGATGAAAGGGTGGCTAGGGTAGAGAAAAAAGGGAGGTGGGGAGGAGACTGACTAAAGAGGAACTTTATTAGAGGAAAATATAAGTTTCTTTGACTTAGGTAAGGGGACAACAATGCAAATCTTTTCCATAAAGTGGCTAACTCGCATCGCCGCTTTGACCATATTTGGAAAATTATAGCAGAGGAGGTGGAGTACACCGAGGACAGCAACATTCATAGGGAGACCAGTCAGTTTTATACGAGATTGTATACGGAGGAGTAGTCCTGGCATCCCAAGATGAGTGAGCTTCTGGTGGATAGCATTTCGAGGGATGATGTGGTTCAGATGGAAAGGGTGTTCATGGAGGAGGTAGTAGTCTAGGTTTTGAGGTTTATGTGTTGGGACAAGGCGCCCGAACCTGATGGGTTAACTATAGACTTTTTCCAACATTACTAGATGGTTATCATGGAGGATGTGATGGCGGTCTTTTACGAGTTCTATGATAGTGGGTGCTTTTTGAGGAGTCTGAACGCTACTTTCATTACTTTGGTGCCTAAGGTTGGGGGAGCAACAAATGTGATGGGTCGTATAAACTCATCTCTAAGGTCTTATCAGTTATGCTTAGAAAGTTGATTGAACCTCTCATGTACGATGCTCAGAGTGCTTTTGTGTGTGGCTGTCAGATTCTTAATGTGGTGTTGGTGGAGAACGAATGCATTTAGTCTAGGTTGAGAAGTGGGATCCTGAGTATTATTTTAAATCTTGATATTGAGAAGGCATATGATCATGTGAGCTACGAATTACTCTTTTATCTTCTGAGGAGGATGGGTTTCAAGGTGCGGTAGTGCAGGTGGATGAAGAGATGTGTCTCCTCTGTCAATTTCTCTATCCCGGTGAATGGGGTGCCTCTGTAGGGTTCTTCTCGAGCACTCTGGGTCTTAGTAAGGGTGACTCGTTATCCCATTTCTCTTTATTTTGATTATGGAGGTGTTTTCTCAGATGATGATTCGTACGGTGGAAAGTGGCCTAGTCTTCGAATTTTTGACCAGGAGCACTTTTCCCTAGCTTGTTGTGATCTCTCACATGTTGTTAGTAAATGATACTATTATAATTTCTAGGTAAAATGTGGATGAGGTGAGGACATTGAGGTTGTTACTAATGTGTTTTGAGGCTGTGTGAAGGATCCATATCAACGTTGGGAAGAGAGTAATGATTGTCATTAATGATGTCGATAACATGGGTCACTTGGGTGAGGTGCATGGGTGTATGACCGGATCGCTATCCTCAACTTATTTTAGCATACCCTTAGGGGATAAGTTTAAGTCCATGTCGGTGTGGGATCGGATTCTAGAGAGGGTCCAAAGGAGGTTAGCTGGTTAGAAGCATAGTTAACTTTCAAAAGGAGGAAGGTTGACGTTTATCAAAAGTGTGTTATCGAGCCTTTTGACTTATTTCATGTCGATCCTCCCTTTACCGACTTCTATTGGAAACAAACTCAAGTTGAAGGATTTTTTGTTACGTGGTCATGATGATCAATTCAAATACATTCTGCTGAGTTAGTATGAGATGTGCTTTGGTGCTGAAAGATGGTGGGGTGGGTGTGAGAAGTTTATTCCATTTCAATAAGGCTTTACTAGACAAGTGGTTGTGGAGGTTTAACAAGGAAGTTGGAAAACTATGGAGGAAAGTGACGATGTCTAGGCATGGGGCTGACCCATTTGGGTGGGGCCCTAGGGTGGGACGTACTACTCATGGGGCTGGGTTATGGAAGTGCATTTCTCGTGGGGGGGATGATTTCTCGAAGTCCACTTCCTACTATGTCTGGAGAGGGAATCGTATCAAGTTTTGGAAAAATTTATAGGTGAGGGTGTTTCTCTGGAGGATCTTTTCTAGTGGATATATAGGATTGGGGGATAGAGAGGGGACAGTAGAGGCACATAGGAGGATGGTCGGGGATCGTATGGAGTGGGACTCGAAGTTAAAGAGGGGGTTTAGGGATTGGGAGTTGGAGGAGGTGAAGGAATTATATGAGTGGTTGCTTTCGATGCCTATTCCATCCACTAGGGATGATGGATTGAGGTGGATGATCTCTCAGGATTGACTTATTTTGGTTAGGAAATATTATAGTCTTTTTAGGGGCAGTGGGAGTGTCTCTCTTCCTTGGAAGTCTATTTGGAAGAGCCATGTGCCACCGGAGGTTAGCTTTTTTGTGTGGAATGCGGCCAAACATGACATCTTGTCTATTTAGGGGTTGCATAAGCGAGGGAGGAGGTTAGCCAGCAGACGTTGTTTATGAAAGTGTGACACCCTGCCCAATTAAATACCGGGTGATCAGTCCTTCATAAAATTTTAAAACCGAATGTTCTGTTGGATCATTCTTAACATCACTTTCGAAAACACTAACTTTACTAATCAGCTAATATAAATTAAGCTAGTGCCAAAATACTTTCCTGTTTAAATTTTAACCAAAAATCATATTTTTAAAGTATAACAATTTAAATATAATGCATTCACCATTCAACTGAATAAAATAAATAATAAATCTGAATCACGTAGTGAAATAAATACGACTGGATAAAACATTCCAGTTCCAAACTCTAAACCATAGATCCATAGTAAAACTAAATCCAACTAAAATGAATAGAAAGTAAATTAAATACAATCTCTAATAAAATGTCTAAGGAATGGGAGACACATGCCCTAAATGAAAAGTCTCGATAAATTGAGAGAAATGATAGGAGCGTCTAATGCAAAGACCTACAACTTCCACATCAGCCGTAGCACGCCAAGAAACCCAAGTCTCTAAATCTGGTATCCCTATGTCTTAGCACTTGATATCAAACATATATATATAACAAGAGAGAAAAGAGATGAAAGAGACGGGTCAGAGCCCGATGTGTAAAAATATGTTTTAGCAAGTATTTAAAACAGCCTTAAAGCAAGTATTATGTGCATGTTAGATTCGTGCTCTCATGTGAAGTTCTCACCTCTCTTCTATTGTGCACTCCTATCGCATCTTCTATCTAGTACTAGTAATTCTACCCAAGTTAACTAGTTCAAAGTCAATGTAACACTATCTACATTCAACACTAGTATTCTCGTATTGCCCATACAATACCCCATAAGTAGTTTATCGCATTTTACCACCTTTCATGTTCACTCTTAGAGTATTTAAATATTTATCTCATTAAGATTGTTTCATGTCATTTTTGCCATAACTACTAGTTTCTCTTAGTAGAATTTCTCTCTCTCTCTCTCTCTCTCTCTCTCTCTCACACACACACACACACACACACACACACACATATATATATACATATAGTCATAACATCCCTGTACATATATATTCTAGTCCTGCACCCCCGAGTTATCACCCATTAGTGCACTTAATACAATATCCTTGCACCCTCGGGTTATCACCCATTAGTGCACTAAATAGTACCTTACACCCCCGGGTTATCACCCTTTAGTGTATTAAACAACATAATCTTGCACCCCCGAGTTATCGCCCATTAGTGCAATTAACAAAAATATCAAATAATAGGCATACACACATCCTATTAAAATTTATATGTATTCTCCTAACCTAGTTGCATACTTACCATACATATTTTATTCTCATTGTATTAGATTACCATAACTCTCTCGTAATCTTCAAGGTAAATCTTCTTTCTGAAATATTTAAAGTATAAATATCACACCCTTTCTCGTAAACCTGTCTCATTTTAAATTTGTTAACTGGTAGTTCCTCTCACTCCAAAAGACTGAAAATTCCAAAGCATGACCTTAAGAAAATTCCCAAAAATTTACCTCGTCGCTCGAACCAGATGGCAACGTCGTTTGAACGAATGCCACGTGTTGCTTGAGAGACTTCGCGCGAGATGTCTATCTCTCTCAAATGACTTCTCGCGAGATGTCTATCTCGCTCAAACGACTACGCACGACATCGCGCGACATGCACTGTCTCGTCTTCCTGCCTAGAATTCTGCGTTTTCCCACCATTTGTATCACTAAAACCTCTACAGATTTTCTCCCATCGTCTCATCATCAAACCTAAACAATAACACAATGTATATACAACAATTCTAATACCCTAGGATCAATAATTCATCATCAATAATCAAGAATATATGAAATCCCCAATTTAATTGTATAAGAACCCTAACTCTTAAATTTTGAGTTTAAATCAATAATTTCCCAGATTTTTAATCATAAATACACATCAAATTTGGTGATTAAAACCTATCTACATGGGTATATCAATTGTAAACATCTCATCACTATATTATGCAAGAAACCCTTTATTTTTCCATCATAATTATCATCAAATTCATGGGGAAAATTTATCTACTCTAACATAAACACAATTATTGCTAAAAAGGAGCAAGTAATAAACACTTTCCTTGAATTAACCGTCTGATCTCTTGATGTTGTTGGTATGGTTGTGTTCCTCATGTTCCGATCTACACGATGGTGGTGGTGGTTGCGCAAGGTGGTGCTAATTGGGCCTTCCTTCTTGGAATTTTTCTCCCTCACACACTTTTTGGTCATTCCTTACTTTTGTATATCTTAACCCTAATGAACCTCTCGTCACTGATATAATAAACTTCCAATTTTCATCCATTTAATTTCTCCAAAATTAAAATTACAAAATTACCCCTGCGGGGTGCCGGTTTGGTCTAAAATCTCCCAGAGTCTAAATAAAATACCCGGGTAGTGTTTTCTGACTATTTTGACCCTCCCGGACTCAACGGCGCACTCGAAATTACCATACGAGTTACTTAAAAATACTTTACCTTTATATTCCATTCAATTAGTCCCGACACGACTCACTCGCGTGTCCCGACTTAATATACCAAATTGTCATATATTTCACTCTCGACAATTTATCAGATTCAAAAATTTCATATTACTTATTCACTCTGTAATATTCAATAATTATCATTAATAAGTATTAACCCTTGTCACGCTAGTTATTATTTATTTTTAAATCCGGATTAATCACCAATTAATTCTCGCATATTAATTTAATTAATCCCACAATAATAATTAATCACATAATTATTTAAGTTCTACAAAATACGGGGTGTTGCATAATTCCCCCCTAATAACGGAATTTCGTCCCGAAATTCAGAAAGTAAGGCATACCTGGTACAAATAAATATGGATACTTCTCACGCATATCCGCCTCTCTCTCCCAAGTGGACTCCTTCACATTGTGATGCTGCCACGGAATCTGCACAAGTGGAACTATCTTTGACCTCAGTCTCCTCTCACTGTGAGCTAGGATAGCCAGTGACCTATCCTCGTAAGAACTGTCAGACTGCAAATCGATCTCCTCTATCATGATGTGAGTGTGGGCTAACTCATCCCGAAGATACCGCCTCAATGATGATATGTGAAACACATCATGAATACGGTGTAAGTGCTCCGACAACCCAAGTCTGTAAGCCACTGGTCCGATCATCTCGATAATAGGAAATGGTCATACTTATCTCGAAGCCAATTTTCCCTTTTTCTCGAACATCATCACCCCCTTCATAGGAGATACTCTCAATAAAACTTAGTCCCCCACTGTGAACTCTCTAAAGGACCTCTTAGCATCGGCGTAGCTTTTCTGTTTGTCCTGGGCGACCTTTATGCGACTTCGAATCATATCGATCCTGCTCGATGTATCTTGAATTACCTCTGGCCCAAGTAACTTGTTCTCTCCCACCTCTAGCCAACAGACCGGAGAACGACAAGGTCTCCCATATAATGCCTCGAATGGGGCCATGCCAATTGTGAACTGATAGGAGTTGTTGTAAGAAAACTCCACCAGTAAAAGGTATTGCTCCTAATTTCCTCGAAAGTCAAGGATACACATGCACAACATATCCTCAAGTATCTAATTTTTATGTTTAGTCTGCCCATCGGTCTGCAGGTGATACGCCGTACTTAACTGCAACTCAGTACCCATAGCCTCCTGGAAACTCTCCCAAAAATGAGACACAAATGTATTATCTCTATCTGTCATGATATCAAGAGGCACACCATGAAGTCTTACTATCTAGAATAAATATCTGAGCATACTCTCCCGCTGTATAGTATGTCCTGACTGGCAAAAAATGGGCTACTTTTGTCAATCGGTCCACAATAACCCATATAGAATCGTGCCCCCTCTGGGAAGTAGGCAACCCAGTAAAAAAGTCCATGGAAATGCCCTCACATTTCCACATAGGAATCCTTAACAGCTGAAGTAAACCTGGTGATCTCTGACGGTAAACTTTTACTAGCTGACAAGTGTTACACTTGGATACGAACTCTGTGATATCCCTGTTCATCCCACTCCACCAGTACTGTCACCTCATATCCTGGTACATATTATCCCCGTCGGGATGTACCGTAAATTTGGACTTATGCGACTCCGTCATCACTGCATGTTGAAGGTCCTCCCCATCTAGAACCACAAGTCCCTCGCTGAAACGCAAGCCTCCCTCGAAACTTATCGAATAAGACTTAGCTCCACCGGCTAAGAGATGTCTAATCCTCTCCTGGAAAAAAAGGGTCTGCCGCCTGTGCCTGGACCACCCTCATCCCTATATGCGGTGTGACAGTCATAACTGACATGACTGATCTGGCCACAGCATCATGGTGTCCTAGATTCTTCCATTTCGCCTTCCACACCTCGACCATCTCATCTACTAGCCTATGGATCAATGCATCTTCAACTACGTTATCCTTTCTCGCGTGATATTGTATCTCAAACTGATAATCTTTTACAAACACTAGCCATCTGCATTGATGTATATTCAGTTTCTTATGCATGAACAACTACTGCAGTGACTTGTGGTCTGTAAATAGGCAAAACTGTTCACCCAAAAGGTAATGTTTCCAAATCTTGAGTGCAAACACGACTTCCACCAACTCTAAGTCATGTGTGGGGTAGTTCTTCTCATGAGGATTAAGCTTTTGGGAAGAATAAGCTATAGTTTGATCCTCCTGTTGAAGCACGCCCCCAAGTCCTAGTAAGGACGCATCAGTGTAGACTAGATACTCCACTCCCGTCCTGGGCAGTGCTAACACTTGTGCTAAAGTCATCTTATCCTTCAGCTCATCAAAAGCTAACTGAAAGGCATCGTTCCAGATAAATGGCACTCCTTTGCGAGTCAAATGAGTCAATGGACCTGTTATCTTCGAGAATCCCCGAATAAACCTCCTATAGTATCCTTCTAGGCCCAAGAAACTACGTATCTTCGTCGACGTTATGGGCTGTCCCCACTCCCTCACCGCTTACACTTTCCCCGGATCTACGAATATACCTCTATCCGAAATAATATGCCCCAAAAACGGAAATTCCTTTAGAAAAATCAACATCTATTATATTTTGCATGCAACTCGTGCTAACGCAGTGTCTGCAATACCTCCCTTAAATGTTTAGCATGCTCCTCTTCCGTCTAAGAGTAAATCTGGATGTCATCTATGAACACAATGACAAACTGATCCAGGAACTCTCTGAACACCTGTTCATCAAGTCCCTAAACATGTCTGGGGCATTTGTTAGCCCAAAAGGCATAACCCTAAACTCGTAGGAACCATATCTCATCAAGAAGGCAGTCTTTGACACATCCGGCTCCCTGATCTGTAACTGATGGTATCCCGACCTCAAGTCAATCTTCGAGAAGAAAGTACCTCATCTCAACTGGTTGAATAAGTCATCGATTCGGGGCAACGGCTACTTATTCTGTATCGTGACCTTATTCAACTCATGGTAATCGACACACAACCATAATGATCCATCTCTCTTTTTAACGAACAGTAATGGGGCACCCCAAGGTGAAGTACTCCTATGAATAAACCCCTGACCCAATATCTATTCTATTTGATCTTGTAACTCCCTCATCTCTACTGAAGCCATACGGTAAGGTGCGCGGGCTATCGGTCGAGTGCACAACGTCAAATCTATAACAAAGTCTATCTCTCTTCCAGGTGGTAATCCCGGAATAGCTTGGAACACTTCAGCGAACTCACGAACCACCGGTATCAAATAAAGAGGTATCACCACCTCCTTATAGATATCCTCCTCTAAATAATAAAAATGTGTGGAAGATCCTTCCTCAGAACGAGGCATCACCACTAGGAGCATCCCCTGACTAGGTATAGCAAAAATACTACTCCTACTAAAACAATCGATCATGGACTTATATGCAACAAGACAATCCATACCGATAATCTCATCATACACGGACGTCTCTAATACAAGCATGTCAGAAGGTAAAGTAAGTCTCCCAATCTCTATACCCACCCCTTGACATTTAAAGAAAATCAGTGAGCCACTATTCAAAGGCGAATCTACACATGTAACAATACTCTTTGTCGTATCTAATAATCCCAAGGCACGTGCAAACCTCATGGAAATACAATAATGTGTGGCCCCATATCAAATAAATAAGCCCCATAGTCCCCTGAATAGAAAACATACCCTCAATCGCAGGTGGAGCCTGTGGGATCGCAGCCTGATAGAGGTTGTATACACGTCCATACTGAAGTTGCCCCTGCTGCATCGGAACTGTGGGCAAGGATGGAATTGGCACTGGAGCTAGTAGGACGGCAGGAAATATGAGTCTCTAGGGATCCTGGTGAGCACCCTACTGTCGAGGGACCCTGTTCCTGTCAGGTAATCCTGCTTCTTATGGCCAGTCTTGCCATAAGTATAACATTTATCGAAGAAATTCCCTCCCCTCTGTCCCTGGTAATCTCGGCCCTGCTGGCCATTACCACCCCTATCTTGGCCGTGATGGCCTTTCTATCCTCCCTGCTGCTGACCCTGCTGCTGGCCCTGTTTGAAGCCCCCGTGACCATGCTTGAAACCCCCTGAATTAAACCTCTTAGCAGAATCCCCCTGCTGGGAACTCTGTCTGTGACTCTGATTAGTTGGTGACCCACTGGCACTACCTCCCCCTGTCTTTCCCAACTGGCTAGGATATCCTCCCCGCTTGCTTCCCTTAGCATGGAAACGGTTGTCATGACAATGTAATAATGCTAAAGTTAGGACATCTGTGTAGGAATGCATGGAAAGGTTACCCAAAAGGTGATGTCTTATCCTCCAAGTCAAACCATCCATGAACATCTGGATTCGTTTCTCCTCAATAGGCACCTCGTCCGGTACCATATTAGTCAATCGTGTGAACTCCTCCTCATATTTCGAAACTGTCTTCCCTTCCTGGTTGAGGTCTAAAAGTTTCCACCTCATCTCAGTCTTAACGGTAGAAGGAAACTAATTACGGTCGAACCGCACCCAGAAATTAGCAATCGACATCAAATCCCGTTCCTCTGAAGTAGTAGTGGACTCCCACCACTATAAGGTTGCCCCTTTTAGCTTAAAGGTAGCCAAAACTTTCCTCTGAACCTCAGTGCACTCGTACATATGAAGGTGTCTCTATATATCCTTTTTCCACTGACTCTCAATCACTACATTAGAACTGCCTAAGAAATCTAGAGGATGCGCCTTCTGAAAGGCATCCCCGACTCTCTCCCATGTAGTAGGAAAAATGGGAACATATGATGGAGCAACTACTGGTGCATATGGTGGTTCCTGCTGTACCACTGCCAGTGCTGCATTTACTGCCTGTGCAACGATGGCAGCAACTTATGTAGCCTTCATCATGCCTTGAAATGGAGCTGGTTGAGGCTCTGGTCGGGCATTCCTGTCCATTGGTGCACATCGAGGAGGCATTTGAGACGAGAAAGAAGTTTATTAGTCCATAGTTATCGTTAAATCTCAAATAGATGAAGACGTGATTGCATAAACAAGAATACAACAGTCCTAAAGATAAGGCTCTATATCAAAGGATGCTAAGCTGAAAGAATAATAAGTCATACAGATCCTAAAGGACTCTATAACCTGATGTTCTGATACCACCCGTGACACCCCGCCCAATTAAATATTGGGTGATCAGTCCTTTATAAAAATTTAAAACAGAATGTTTGGTTGGTTCATTCTTAGCATCACTGTTGAAAACATTAACTTTATTAATCACCTAATATAAATTAAGTTAGTGCCAAAATACTTTCCTGTTTAGATTTGAACCAAAAACCATATTTATAAAGTCCAAGAATTTAATCTGAATCACGTACTGAAATGAATACGACTGGATAAAACATTCCAGTTCCAAACTCTAAACCACAGATCCATAGTAAAACTAAATCCAACTAAAATGAATAGAAAGTAAATTAAATACAATCTCTAATAAAAAATCTAAGGAATGAGCGACACGTTCCCCAAATGAAAAGTCTGGATAAACTGAAAGAAATGATAGGAGCGTCTAATGCAAAGAGCTACAACTTCCACATCATTCGTAGCACGCCAAGAAATCCAAGTATCTAAATTTGGTGTCCCTGTGGTTGAGCACCTGATATCATACATATATATAGCAAGAGA
Source organism: Sambucus nigra (assembly GCA_949130495.1). NCBI lineage: Eukaryota > Viridiplantae > Streptophyta > Magnoliopsida > Dipsacales > Adoxaceae > Sambucus > Sambucus nigra. Next base: position 618,336,180 of record OX422211.1, on the reverse strand, counting down.
GAAAAGAGATGCAAGAGACGAGTCAGAGACCGATGTGTAAAAATATGTTTTAGCAAGTATTTAAAACTGTCTTAAAGCAAGTATTATGTGCATGTTAGATTCGTTCTCTCACATGAAGTTCTCACCTCTCTTCTATTGTGCACTCCTATCGCATCTTCTATCTAGTACTAGTAATTCTACCCAAGTTAACTAGTTCAAAGTCAACGTAACACTATCTACATTCAACAATAGTATTCCCGTATCGCCCATACAATACCCCATAAGTAGTCTATCGCATTTTACTACCTTTCATGTTCACTCTTAGAGTATTTAAATCTTTATTTGATTAAGATTGTTTCATGTCATTGTTGCCATAACTACTAGTTTCTCTTAGTATAAGTTCTCATAAATACACACACACACACACACACACACACACACACACACACACACACATATATATATATATATATATATATATATATAGTCATAACATCCCTATACATATATATTCCAGTCCTTCACCCTCGGTTTGAATCCCCATTAGTGCTATAAATAAAATGATCCTGCACCCCCGGGTTATCACCCATTAGTGCACTTAATACAATATCCTTGCACCCCCGGGTTATCACCCATTAGTGCACTAAATAAAAACCTTACACCCCCGGGTTATCACCCTTTAATGTATTAAACAACATAACCTTGCACCCCCGGGTTATCGCCCATTAGTGCACTTAACAAAAATATCAAATAATAGGAATACACACATCCTATTAAAATTTATAGTTATTCTCCCAAACTAGTTGCATACTTACCATACGTATTTTATTCTCGTTGTTACGTATTGTATAATATTATTAGATTACCATAACTCTCTCGTAATCTTCAAGGTAAATCTTATTTCCGAAATATTTAAAGTACAAATCTCACATCCTTTCTCGTAAACCTGGCTCATTTTAAATTTGTTAACTGGCAGTTCCTCTCACTCCAATAAACTGAAAATTCCAAAGCTGGACCCTAAGAAAATTCCCAGAAATTTACCTCGTCGCTCGAACCAGATGGCAACGTCATTTGAACGACTGCCACATGTCGCTTGAGTGACTTCGTGTGAGATGTCTATCTCGCTTGAACAACTTCTCGCGAGATGTAAATCTCGCTCAAACGACTACGCGCGAGGCGCACTTTCTCGTCTTCCTTCCCAGAAGTTTGCATTTTTCCACCATTTTTATCCCTAAAACCTCTAAAGATTTTCTCCCATCGTCTCATCATCAAACCCAAACCCAAACAATAACACAATGTATATACAACAATTCTAAGACCCTAGGATCAATAATTCATCATCAATCATCAAGAATATATGAAATCCCCAATTTAATTGTATAAGAACCCTAACTCTTAAATTTCGAGTTTCAATCAATAATTTCCCAGATTTTTAATCATCAATACACATCAAATTTCGTGATTAAAACCTATCTACATGGGTATATCAATTATTAACATATCAACCCTATAATATGCAAGAAACCCTTTATTTTTCCATCATAATTATCATCAAATTCATGGGGAAAATTTATCTACTCTAACATAAACACAATTATTGCTAAAAAGGAGAAAGTAATAAACAATTTACTCTAATCAACCGTCTGATCTCTTAATGTTTTTGGTATGGGTGTGTTCCTCTTGTTCCGATCTACATGATGGTGGTGGTGGTGGTTGTGCAAGGTGGTGCTAATTGGGCCTTCCTTCTTGGAATTTGTCCTCCCTCACACAGTCTGTGGTTGTTCCTTACTTTTGTATATCTTAAGACTAATGAACCTCTCGTGACTGATATAAAAAACTCCCAATTTTCATCCATTTAATTTCTCCAAAATTAAAATTACAAAATTACCCCTACGGGGTGCCGGTTTGGCCTAAAATTTCCCGGAATCTAAATAGAATACCCGGGTAGTGTTTTATGACTATCTCGACCCTCCCGGACTCAATGGAGCACTCGAAATTATCATACGAATTACTTAAAAATAGTTTACCTTTATATTCCATTCAATTAGTCCCGACATGACTCACTCGCGTGTCCCGACTTAATATACCAAACTGTCGTGTATTTCACTCTCGACAATTTATCATATTCAAAAATTTCATATTACTTCACTACACCAAAACTAGCGATTGGTGACTGCCAAAATCCCTGACAAAAGCTGTGGGTCGCGGACTTGGGCCGTGACCATTTCTGGCGTGACCATTTTTGTCAATTTTCGTGGGTCGCGGCCCAAGTCCGTGACCAAAAAATGGTCAAGGCCGAGAGAGGGTCACGGCAGATGGTCGCGGACTTGGGCCGTGACCCATACCGTGACGGGGTCGCGGCCCTCATCCGTGACCCACAACCGTGACAAATTGGTCGCGGCCAAAGTCCGCGACCCACGTCCGTGACAAAAAAATAAAAAAAAAATGGTCGCGGCCTTCATCCGTGACCCACAACCGTGACAAATTGGTCGCGGCCAAAGTCCGCGACCCACTCCCGTGACAAAAAAAAAAAAATGGTCGCGGACTTTGGCCGCGACCATTTTTATGCGCGATGAAAAAAATAAAAATGGTCATGGACAAAGTCCATGACCATATTTAACTATAATTTAAAAATATATATATTTTTATTTGGTCCAATCCTAAAATTGGGGGTCCTGTGAGTGCACCGTCGGTTGCTACGTGTAACGTTAGACGCGTACGAGGTGTTACAAATATTTATTATTAATCACAAATTGCGAATCGAGAACGTTGTTAATAAACAAATATATATAAAAACTTATAAATATTACACGTCTTAATAATTCACAGACCAAAAAAAGATTGGGTAGAGTTTCCTCTATTTTCTTGACATTCCAAAACCTGTAAATGTAAAACCTGCTTATTATAAAGCCCGCACGGCCATAAAATTCAACAATCAAATTATAAAATCCAGCACGGAGATAAAACTAAACAATAAAATCCCGCACGGCTGTAACACAAAAAACAAAATCCTGAATGTCCACAACATATAAACAATCTTCATGCTGTAGACCATTGCCTCCTTCGTTTGTTTCGCGTGCAAAAATCCTACAAATGATAGGATACATAAAAAAAATATCAGTAATCAAGTAGTTTTACAAAAAAATTAATCAAGCTGAAAAATTGCATATATGAGTTAAAATTATCAGTAACCAAGTAGAAATAAGCAAGTTATCGTCATATTCTTAAATCGGGAGTCCCGCGGCTGCGGGGTCAGTTCCTACGAGTTACATTGGTCCCCTGGGAGGTGTTGGTGCCACCCACGGGGCCGTTATAGGGCTTTTTCGAGTTTTCACCCTCTAACGCCATGTTTTTAAGCCTAAGTCAAGAAATATGCAAATTATTATCGTATTCTCAAACCGGGAGTCCCGCGGCTGTGGGGTCAGTTCCTACGAGTTACATTGGTCCCGTGGGAGGTGTTGGTGCCAACCACGGGGCCGTTCGGGGGTTGTTACGAGTTTTCACCCTCTAACGCCATGTTTGGCTTAAGTCTAGAAATATACAAATTACCGTCGTACTCTCAAACCGGGAGACCCGCGGCTGTGGGGTCAGTTCCTACGAGTTACATTGGTCCCGTGGGAGGTGTTCGTGCCACCAACAGGGCCGTTTGGGGGTTGTTTCGAGTTTTCACCCTCTAACATCAGGTTTTTAAGCCTAAGTCTAGAAATATGCAAATTACCATCGTATCCTCAAATCGGGAGACCCGCGGCTGTGGGGTCAGTTCCTACGAGTTACATTGGTCCCGTGGGAGGTGTTGGTGCCACCCACGGGGCCGTTCGGGGGCTGTTTCGAGTTTTCACCCTCTAACGTCATGTTTTTAAGCCTAAGTCTAGAAATATGCAAATTACCGTCGTATTCTCAAATTGGGAGACCCGCGGCTGCGGGGTCAGTTCCTACGAGTTACATTGGTCCCATGGGAGGTGTTGGTGCCACCCACGGTTCCGTTAGAGGGCTGTTTCGAGTTATCACCCGCTAACGCCATGTTTTTAAGCCTAAGTCTAGAAATATGCAAATTACCGTCGAATTCTCAAACCGGGAGTCCCGCGGCTGCGGGGTCAGTTCCTACGAGTTACATTGGCCCCGTGGGAGGTGTTGGTGCCACCCACGGGGACGTTTGGGGGCTGTTTCGAGTTCTCACCCTCTAACGCCATGTTTTTAAGCCTAAGTCTAGAAATATGCAAATTACTGTCGTATTATCAAACCGGGAGTCCCGGGGCTGCGGGGTCAGTTCCTACGAGTTATATTGGCCCCGTGGGAGGTGATGGTGCCACCCACGGGGACGTTCGGGGGCTGTTTCGAGGTCTCACCCTCTAACGCCATGTTTTTAAGCCTAAGTCTAGAAATATGCAAATTACCGTCGTATTCTCAAACCGGGAGTCCCGCAGTTGCGAGGTCAGTTCCTACGAGTTACATTGGTCCCGTGGGAGGTGTTGGTGCCACCCACGGGGATGTTCGGGGGCTATTTCGAGTTCTCACCCTCTAACCCCATGTTTTTAAGCCTAAGTCTAGAAATATGTAAATTACCGTCGTATTCTCAAACCGAGAGTCCCGCGGCTGCGGGGTCAGTTCCTACGAGTTACAAATGTCCCGTGGGAGGTGTTGGTGCCACCCACGAGGACGTTCGGGAGCTGTTTCGAGTTCTCACCCTCTAACGCCATGTTTTTAAGCCTAAGTCTTGAAATATGCAAATTATCGTCGTATTCTCAAACCAGGAGTCTCGTGGCTGCGGGGTCAGTGCCTATGAGTTACATTGGTCCCGTGGGAGGTGTTGGTGCCACCCACGGGGCCGTTAGAGGGTTGTTTCGAGTTTTCATCCTCTAACGCCATGTTTTCAAGCCTAAGTCTAGAAATATACAAATTATCGTCGAATTCTCAAACCGGGTGTCCCGCGGCTCTGGGGTCAGTTCCTACGAGTTACACTGGTCCCGTGGGAGGTGTTGGTGCCACCCACGGGGCCGTTCGGGGACTGTTTCGGGTTTTCACCCTCTAACGCCATGTTTTGCTTAAGTCTAGAAATATGCAAATTACCGTCGTATTCTCAAACCGGAACTCCCATGACTGCAGGGTCAGTTCCTACGAGTTACATTGGTCCCGTGGGAGGTGTTGGTGCCACCCACGGGGCCGTTCGGGGGTTGTTTTCAGTTTTCACCCTCTAACGCCATGTTTTTAAGCCTAAGTCTAGAAATATGCAAATTGCCGTCGTACTCTCAAACCGGGAGTCCCGCGGCTGCGGGGTCAGTTCCTACGAGTTACATTGGCCCCGTGGGAGGTGTTGGGGCCACCCACGAGGCCGTTCGGGGGCTATTTCGAGTTTTCACCCTCTAACGTCATGTTTTTAAGTCTAAGTCTAGAAATATGAAAATTACCGTCGTACTCTCATACCGGGAGACCGGCGGCTGCGTGGTCAGTTCTTACGAGTTACATTGGTCCCGTGGGAGGTGTTGGTGCCACCCACGGGGACGTTCGAGGGCTGTTTCGAGTTCTCACCCTCTAACGCCATGTTTTTAAGCCTAAGTCTTGAAATATGCAAATTATCGTCGTATTCTCAAACCGGGAGTCTCGCGGCTACGGGGTCAGTGCCTATGAGTTACATTGGTCCCGTGGGAGGTGTTGGTGCCACCCACGGGGCCGTTAGAGGGTTGTTTCGAGTTTTCACCCTCTAACGCCATGTTTTCAAGCTTAAGTGTAGAAATATGCAAATTATCGTCGAATTCTCAAACCGGGTGTCCCGCGGCTCTGGGGTCAGTTCCTACGAGTTACATTGGTCCCGTGGGAGGTGTTGGTGCCACCCACGGGGCCGTTTGGGGACTGTTTCGGGTTTTCACCCTCTAACGCCATGTTTTGCTTAAGTCTAGAAATATGCAAATTACCGTCGTATTCTCAAACCGGAACTCCCGCGACTGCGGGGTCAGTTCCTACGAGTTACATTGGTCCCATGGGAGGTGTTGGTGCCACCCACGGGGCCGTTCGGGGGTTGTTTTCAGTTTTCACCCTCTAACGCCATGTTTTTAAGCCTAAGTCTAGAAATATGCAAATTGCCGTCGTACTCTCAAACCGGGAGTCCCGCGGCTGCGGGGTCAGTTCCTACGAGTTACATTGGCCCCGTGGGAGGTGTTGGGGCCACCCACGAGGCCGTTCGGGGGCTGTTTCGAGTTTTCACCCTCTAACGTCATATTTTTAAGCCTAAGTCTAGAAATATAAAAATTACCGTCGTACTCTCATACCGGGAGACCGGCGGCTGTGTGGTCAGTTCTTACGAGTTACATTGGTCCCGTGGGAGGTGTTGGTGCCACCCACAGGGCCGTTCGGGGGTTGTTTCGTGTTTTCACCCTCTAACGCCATGTTTTTAAGCCTAAGTCTAGAAATATGCAAATTATCGTCGTATTCTCAAACCGGGAGTCCCGCGGCTGCGGGGTCAGTTCCTACGAGTTACAAATGTCCCATGGGAGGTGTTGGTGCCACCCACGGGGACGTTCGGGGATTGTTTCGAGTTGTCACCCTCTAACGCCATGTTTTTAAGCCAAATCTAGAAATATGCAAATTATCGTCGTATTCTCAAACTGGGAGACCCGCGGCAGCCGGGTTAGTTCCTACGAGTTACATTGGTCCCGTGGTAGGTGTTGGTGCCACCCACAGGGCCGTTTGGGGGCTGTTTCGAGTTTTCACCCTCTAACGTCAGGTTTTTAAGCCTAAGTCTAGAAATATGCAAATTACCGTCGTATTCTCAAATCGGGAGTCCCGCGGCTGCGGGGTCAGTTCCTACGAGTAACAAATGTCCCGTGGGAGGTGTTGGTACCACCCACGGGGTCGTTCGTGGGCTGTTTCGAGTTCTCACCCTCTAACGCCATGTTTTTAAGCCTAAGTCTAGAAATTTGCAAATTATCGTCGTATTCTCAAACCGGGAGACCCGCGGCTGCAGGGTCAGTTCCTATGAGTTACATTGGTCCCGTGGGAGGTGTTGGTGCCACCCACAGGGCCGTTTGGGGGCTGTTTCGAGCTTTCACCCTCTAACGTCAGGTTTTTAAGCCTAAGTCTAGAAATATGCAAATTACCGTCGTATCCTCAAATCGGGAGACCCGCGGCTGTGGGGTCAGTTCCTACGAGTTACATTAGTCCCGTGGGAGGTGTTGGTGCCACCCACGGGGCCGTTCGGGGGCTGTTTCGAGTTTTCACCCTCTAACGTCATGTGTTTAAGCCTAAGTCTAGAAATATTCAAATTACCGTCGTATTCTGAAACCGGGAGACCCGCAGCTGCGGGGTCAGTTCCTACGAGTTACATTGGTCCCGTGGGACGTGTTGGTGCCACCCACAGTTTCGTTAGAGGGTTGTTTCGAGTTCTCACCCTCTAACGCCATGTTTTTAAGCCTAAGTCTAGAAATATGCAAATTACCGTCGTACTCTCATACCGGGAGACCCGCGGCTGTGTGGTCAGTTCCTACGAGTTACATTGGCCCCGTGGGAGGTGTTGGTGCCACCCACAGGACCGTTCGGGGGTTGTTTCGAGTTTTCACCCTCTAACGCCATGTTTTTAAGCCTAAGTCTAGAAATATACAAATTGTCGTCGTATTATCAAATCGGGAGACCCGCGGCTGCAGGGTCAGTTCCTACGAGTTACATTGGTCCCGTGGGAGGTGTTGGTGCCAGCCACGGGGAGGGTCGGAAGCTGTTTCGGATTTTCCCCCATTAACGCCCTCTTCTTATGCCTAATTCTAGAAATATGCAAATTATGGTCGTATTCTCAAATCGGGATTCCCGCGGCTGGGCGGTCAGTTCCTACGAGTTACATTGGTCCCGTGGGAGGTGTTAGTGCCACCCACGGGACCTTTCGGGGGATGTTTCGTGTTTTCCTCCACTAACGCCCTCTTTTTATGCCTAAGTCTAGAAATACGCAAATTATCGTTGTATTCTCAAACCGGGAGACCCGCGGCTGCGCGGACAGTTTCTACGAGTTACATTGGTCCCGTGGGAGGTGTTGGTGCCACCCACGGGGCCGTTCGGCGGCTGTTTCAGATTTTCTCCCACTAACGCCCTCTTTTTTTGCCTAAGTCTTGAAATATGCAAATTACCGTTGTATTCTCTAACCGGAACTCCGGCGGCTGCGGGGTCAGTTCCTACGAGTTACATTGGCCCCGTGGGAGGTGTTGGTGCCACCCACGTGACCGTTCGGGGGCTGTTTTGGGTTTTCACCCTCTAACGCCATGTTTTTAAGCCTAAGTCTAGAAATATACAAATTATCGTCGTATAATCAAACCGGGAGTCCCGCGGCTACGGGGTCAGTTCCTACGAGTTATATTGGCCCCGTGGGAGGTGTTGGTGCCACCCACGAGGACGTTCGGGGGCTGTTTCGAGTTCTCACCCTCTAACGCCATGTTTTTAAGCCTAAGTCTAGAAATATGCAATGTACCGTCGTATTCTCAAACCGGGAGTCCCGCGGCTGCGGGGTCAATTCCTACGAGTTACAAATGTCCCGTGGGAGGTGTTGGTGCCACCCACGGGGACGTTCGGGGGCTGTTTCGAGTTCTCGCCCTCTAACGCCATGTTTTTAAGCCTAAGTCTAGAAATATGCAAATTACCATCGTATTCTCCAATCGGGAGTCTCGTAGCTGCGGGGTCCATTCCTACGAGTTACATTGGTCCCGTGGGAGGTGTTGGTGCCACCCACGGGGCCGTTAGAGGGTTGTTTCGAGTTTTCACCCTCTAACGCCATGTTTTTAAGCCTAAGTATAGAAATATGCAAATTACCATCCTATTCTCAAACCGGGAGACCCGCGGCTGCAGGGTCTGTTCCAACGAGTTATATTGGTCCCGTGGGAGGTGTTGGTGCCACCCACGGGGAGGGTCGGAAGTTGTTTCGGATTTTCCCCCATTAACGCCCTCTTTTTATGCCTAATTCTATAAATATGCAAATTATCGTGGTATTCTCAAACCGGGACTCCCGCGACTGCGCGGTCAGTTCCTATGAGTTACATTGGTCCCGTGGGAGGTGTTGGTGCCACCCACGGGACCATTCGGGGGCTGTTTCGGGTTTTCCCCCACTAACGCCCTCTTTTTACGCCTAAGTCTAGAAATATGCAAATTACCGTTGTATTCTCAAACCGTGAGACCCGCGGCGGCGCGGACAGTTTCTACGAGTTACATTGGTCCCGTGGGAGGTGTTGGTGCCACCCACGGGGCCGTTCGGGGGCTGTTTCGGATTTTCCCCCACTAACGCCCTCTTTTTATGCCTAATTCTAGAAATATAGAAATTACCGTCGTATTCTCAAACCGGGAGACCCGTAGCTGTGCGGTCAGTTCCTACGAGTTACATTGGCCCCGTGGGAGGTGTTGGTGCCACCCACGGGACCATTTGGGGGTTGTTTCGGGTTTTCACCCTCTAACGCCATGTTTTGCCTAAGTCTCAAAATATGCAAATTACCGTTGTATTGTCAAATCGGAACTCCGGCGGCTGCGGAGTCAGTTCCTACGAGTTACATTGGCCCCGTGGGAGGTGTTGGTGCCACCCACGGGACCGTTCGGGGGCTGTTTCGGGTTTTCACCCTTTAACGCCATGTTTTTAAGACTAAGTCTAGAAATATGCAAATTACCGTCGTATTCTCAAACTGGGAGTCCCGCGGCTGCGGGGTCAGTTCCTACGAGTTACATTGTTCCCGTGGGAGGTGTTGGTGCCACCCATGGGGGCGTTCGGGGGCTGTTTCGAGTTCTCACCCTCTAACGCCATGTTTTTAAGCCTAGGTCTAGAAATATGCAAATTACAGTCGTATTCTCAAATCGGAACTCCCGCGGCTGCGGGGTAAGTTCCTACGAGTTACAAATGTCCCGTGGGAGGTGTTGGTGCCACCCACGGGGACGTTCGGGGGCTGTTTCGAGTTCTCACCCTCTAACGCCATGTTTTAAGCCTAAGTCTAGAAATATGCAAATTATCGTCGTATTCTTAAACTGGGAGTCTCGCGACTGCGGGGTCAGTTCCTACGAGTTACATTGGTCCCGTTGGAGGTGTTAGTGTCACCCACGGGGCCGTTAGAGGGTTGTTTCGAGTTTTCACCCTCTAACGCCATGTTTTTAAGCCTAAGTCTAGAAATATGCAAATTATCATCGAATTCGCAAACCGGAAGTCCCGCGGCTCTGGGGTCATTTCCTACGAGTTACATTGGTCCCATGGGAGGTGTTGGTTCAAACCACGAGGCCGTTCGGGGACTGTTTCGGATTTTCACCCTCTAACGCCATGTTTTGCTTAAGTCTAGAAATATGCAAATTACCATCGTATTCTCAAACCGGAACTCCCGTGGCTGCGGGGTCAGTTCCTACGAGTTACATTGGTCCTGTGGGAGGTGTTGGTGCCACCCACGGGGCCGTTCGGGGGTTGTTTTTAATTTTCACCCTTTAACGCCATGTTTTTAAGCCTAGGTGTAGAAATATGCAAATTACCGTCGTACTCTCAAACCGGGAGTCCCGCGACTATGGGTTCAGTTCCTACGAGTTACATTGGCCCCGTGGGAGGTGTTGGTACCACCCACGGGGCCGTTCGGGGGTTGTTTCGGGTTTTCACCCTCTAACGCCATGTTTTGCCTAAGTCTTAAAATATGCAAATTACCATTGTATTCTCAAACCAGAACTCCGGCGGCTGCGGGGTCAGTTCCTACGAGTTACATTGGCCCCGTGGGAGGTGTTGGTGCCACCCACGGGACCATTCGGGGGCTGTTTCGGGTTTTCACCCTTTAACGCCATGTTTTTAAGCCTAAGTCTAGAAATATGCAAATTACCGTCGTATTCTCAAACCGGGAGTCCCGCGGCTGCGGGGTCAGTTCCTACGAGTTACATTGTTCCCGTTGGAGGTGTTGGTGCCACCTACGGGGGCGTTCGGGGGCTGTTTCGAGTTCTCACCCTCTAACGCCATGTTTTTAAGCTTAGGTCTAAAAATATGCAAATTATCGTCGTATTCTCAAATCGAAACTCCCGCGGCAGCGGGGTAAGTTCCTACGAGTTACAAATGTCCCGTGGGAGGTGTTGGTGCCACCCACGGGGACGTTTGGGGGCTGTTTCGAGTTCTCACCCTCTAACGCCATGTTTTTAAGCCTAAGTGTAGAAATATACAAATTATCTTCGTATTCTTAAAACGGGAGTCTCGCGACTGCGGGGTCAGTTCCTACGAGTTACATTGGTCCCGTTGGAGGTGTTGGTGTCACCCACGGGGCCGTTAGAGGGTTGTTTCGAGTTTCACCCTCTAACGCCATGTTTTTAAGCCTAAGTCTAGAAATATGCAAATTATCGTCGAATTCGCAAACCGGGAGTCCCGCGGCTCTGGGGTCATTTCCTACGAGTTACATTGGTCCCATGGGAGGTGTTGGTGCCACCCACGAGGCCGTTCGGGGACTGTTTCGGATTTTCACCCTCTAACGCCATGTTTTGCTTAAGTCTAGAAATATGCAAATTACCGTCGTATTCTCAAACCGAAACACCCGTGGCTGCGGGGTCAGTTCCTACGAGTTACATTGGTCCCGTGGGAGGTGTTGGTGCCACCCACGGGGCCGTTCGGGGGTTGTTTTTAGTTTTCTCCCTTTAACGCCATATTTTGAAGCCTAAGTTTAAAAATATGCAAATTACTGTCATACTCTCAAACCGGGAGTCCCGCGACTGCGAGTTCAGTTCCTACGAGTTACATTGGCCCCGTGGGAGGTGTTGGTGCCACCCACGTGGCCGTTCGGGGATTGTTTCGAGTTTTCACCCTCTAACGTCATGTTTTTAAGCCTAAGTCTAGAAATATGCAAATTACCGTCGTACTCTCATACCGGGAGACCTGCGGCTGCGTGGTCAGTTCCTACGAGTTACATTGGCCCCGTGGGAGGTGTTGGTGCCACCCACGGGGACGTTCGGGGGCTGTTTCGAGTTCTCACCCTCTAACGTCATGTTTTTAAGCCTAAGTCTAGAAATATGCAAATTACCGTCGTATTCTCAAACCGGGAGTCCCGCGGCTGCGGGGTCAGTTCCTACGAGTTACATTGGTCCCGTGGGAGGTGTTGGTGCCACCCACGGTTCCGTTAGAGGGCTGTTTCGAGTTCTCACCCTCTAACGCCATGTTTTTAAGCCTAAGTCTAGAAATATGCAAATTACCGTCGTATTCTCAAACTGGGAGTCCAGCGATTGCGGGGTCAGTTCCTACGGGTTACATTGGCCCCGTGGGAGCCTCGTGCACTGGGTTTGACATTTAACCTCTAACGTCGTGTTTTTAAACCTAAGTCGAACTGGGGGTTGTAAATTTCCATAATTGGGGGTTGTGGCAAAGTAATTACACGAATAGAGCTAGTGAGAGTCATATCAATAAGATTTCTTTATTCTCCAACAGACGGGATTGAAGGATAGAACTGGGACTGGTGGGAAGAGTCTTATCAGGTTGTAAAGTCGATTTCTCAATATGAGGAGCTTTGGGGCCTTTTCTATTCGCTTGAGTCCATTCTTCTTCTCCAGTTACATAGTGGTGGTAGCTTTAGTGTCAGGATTTATTATCCACACACTTTTAATTTTGGGGCATTTGGATATATTATGGCCAAAGGCAACATAGTGGGGACATGAGTTGGTCATAGCTTGCTATTTAACCTTAACACAAGTGGAAGAACCATCCTCCAAAATGAGGTTAATGGAGTTTGGGTAGCTAACTTTTGGCAGCATTTCAATGCAAATCCTAGTAAAGCTAATTCTATTCATATTTCTAGTGACTGAATCAGCATAGATGGGGATTCCTATGGCACTAGCAATGTGATTGAGGCCTTTAACAGTCCAATATTTCATAGGGATGTTGGGGAAGAGCACCCAAACTGGAACTCTAATAGTATCCTCTTTAAAGAACTTGAAGCCATGTTTCCATTTATTCAAAATGTTGGGGTTCCCCACGAAGTTCCAAGGACCATTTTCCACCACCTCATCTCTGTAAGTGGGGTTGTGATATTTGAAGAAAAAGTATCCATCATCATGAGCAAACATTTTTCTCTTCATTCAACTCTTCTAATCTTATCACATTGGTTACCAAGAAAAAGTATTCAATTCTGCTTCGTGTTGGGGATGTGAACTAAAGTTTGGTTACCAAGGAAGCTTTGGATATATTTAGTAGTTTATCAGGGCTTAGGCCTAATCGTTCTAAAAGTAATATGTTCATTACTAGCTTAGATGAAGAGAAGACTCTTAGTATGGTTAGCAATCTCAACATTAAAAGCTGGACTAATATGCATGTATATGTATGTATATATATAACTGTATATGCATTTTTATAACTGTATATATATGCAGTATATATACTTTATATATATGCATATATATACCATTATATATACTGTATATATAGTATATATATATATATATATATATATGCAGATTATATACTGCAGTGTATATATATGCAGTATATATATATACTCTGCAGTATATATTATATAGTATATATAGTATATATATATATATACATATATGCAGATTATATACTGCAGTGTATATTTATATACTGCAGTGTATATATATGCAGTATATATATAATCTGCAGTATTTATTATATAGTATATATAGTATGTATATATATATATATATATACATATATGCAGATTATATACTGTAGTGTATATATATGCAGTATATATATACTCTGCAGTACACTGCATATGTATATATATACTGCATATATATATACGCGACTTGTTCCTACGACTCACATTGGTCCCGTGCGAGATGTTTGTGACTCTTACGGGACCGTTTTGTGTTCATTTTGCGTTTTCACCCTTCGATGGCATGTTTTTATGCTTCAGTCTAACTTTTTGCAAATTTATGTTGTACACTCAAATCGGGAGCCCCGTGACTACGCAGTCGGTTCCTACGAGTCGCATTGGTTCTGTGCGAGGTGTTCGTGACTCTTACGAGACCATTTTGTGGTTGTTTTATGTTTTCACCCTTCAATGGCATGTTTTTATGCTTAAGTCTAATTTTTTGCAAATTTACGTCGTACACTCAAATCGCGAGTCCCGTGACTATGCGGTCTGTTCCTATGAGTCGCATTGGTCCCGTGCGAGGTGTTCGTGACTCTTACGGGACCGTTCGGTGTTTGTTTTAGGTTTTCATCCTTCGATGGCATGTTTTTATGCTTAAGTCTAAATTTTTGCAAATTTACGTCGTACACTCAAACCGGGAGCCCCGTGACTACACGGTATGTTCCTACGATTTACATTGATCCCGTGTGAGGTGATCGTGACTCTTACGGGACCGTTTTGTGGCTGTTTTACGTTTTCACCATTCGATGGCATGTTTTTATGCTTAAGTTTAATTTTTTACAAATTTACGTCGCACACTCAAACCGGGAGTGCCGTGACTACACGGTCAGTTCCTACGATTCACATTGGTCCCGTGCGAGGTGTTCGTGACTCTTACGGGACCGTTTTGTGGCTGTTTTACGTTTTCACCCTTCGATGGCATGTTTTTATGCTTAAGTCTAATTTTTTACAAATTTACGTCTTACACTCCAACCGGGAGCGCCGTAACTACGCGGTCGGTTCCTACGAGTTACATTGGTCCCGTGCGAGGTGTTCGTGACTCTTACGGGACCGTTTTAAGGTTGTTTTACGTTTTCACCTTTCGATGGCATGCAAGTCTAACTTTTTGTAAATTTACGTCGTACACTCAAACTGGGAGCCCCGTGACTACGTCGTCGGTTCCTACAAGCCACATTGGTCCGGTACGAGGTGTTCGTGACTCTTACCGGACCGTTTAGTGTCTATTTTAGATTTTCACCCTTTGATGGCATGTTTTTATGCTCTAGTCTAATTTTTTGCAAATTTGCATCGTACACTCAACTCGGAAGCCCCGTTACTATGCAGTCGATTCCTACGAGTCACATTGGTCCCGTGCGAGGTATTCGTGACTCTTACGGGACCGTTTTGTGCTTGTTGTACGTTTTCACCCTTCAACAGCATGTTCTTATGCTCAAGTTTAATTTTTTTTCAAATTTATGCTGTACACTCTAACCGGGAGCCCCGTGACTACGCGGTCGGTTCCTATGAGTTACATTAGTTCCGTGCGAGGTGTTCGTGACTCTTATCGGACCGTTTTATGGATGTTTTATGTTTTCACCCTTCGATGGCATGTTTTTATGCTTAAGTCTAACTTTTTGCAAATTTACGTCGTACACTCCAGCTGGGAGCCCCACGACTACGCGGTCGGTCCTACGAGTTACATTGGTCCCGTGCGAGGTGTTCGTGACTCTTACGGGACTGTTTTAAGGTTGTTTTATGTTTTCACCCTTCGATGGCATGCAAGTCTAACATTTTATAAATTTACGTCGTACACTCAAACCAGGAGCCCCGTGACTACGTCGTCGGTTCCTACAAGTCACATTGGTCCGGTACGAGGTGTTCGTGACTCTTACCGGACCGTTTAGTGTCTATTTTAGATTTTCACCCTTCGATGGCATGTTTTTATGCTCTAGTCTAATTTTTTACAAATTTGCATCGTACACTCAACTCGGAAGCCCCGTTACTATGCGGTCGGTTCCTACGAGTCACATTGGTCCCGTGCGAGGTGTTCGTGACTCTTACGGGACCGTTTTGTGCTTGTTGTACGTTTTCACCCTTCGATGGCATGTTTTTATGCTCAAGTTTAATTTTTTTGCAAATTTATGTTGTACACTCTAACTGGGAGCCCCGTGACTACACGGTCGGTTCCTATGAGTAACATTAGTCCCGTGCGAGGTGTTCGTGACTCTTATCGGACTGTTTTATGGCTGTTTTACATTTTCACCCTTCGATGGCATGTTTTTATGCTTAAGTCTAACTTTTTGCAAATTTACGTCGTACACTCCAGCCGGGAGCCCCGCGACTACGCGGTCGATCCTACGAGTTACATTGGTCCCGTGCGAGGTGTTCGTGACTCTTACGGGATCGTTTTAAGGCTGTTTTACATTTTCACCTTTCGATGGCATATTTTTTATGCTTAAGTCTAATTTTTTACAAATTTACGTCGTACACTCAAACCGGGAGCCCCGTGACTACGCAGTCGGTTCCTACAAGTCACATTGGTCCCGTGCGAGGGGTTCGTGACTCTTACGGGACCGTTTAAAGGCTGTTTTACGTTTTCACCCTTTGATGGCATGTTTTTATGCTCAAGTCTATTTTTTATCAAATTTCCGTCATACACTCAAACCGGGAGCCCCGTGACTGCGCGGTTGATTCCTACGAGTCACATTGGTCCCGTACGAGGTGTTCGTGACTCTTACGGGACCGTTTTGTGTTTGTTTTACGTTTTCACCCTTTGATGGCATGTTTTTATGCTTAAGTTTATTTTTTTGCAAATTTACGCCGTACACTCACTCGGGAGCCCCGTGACTACGCGGTTGGTTCCTACGAGTCACATTGGTCCCGTGCGAGGTGTTCGTGACTCTTACCAGACCATTTTGTGGTTGTTCTATGTTTTCACCCTTCGATGGCATGTTTTTATGCTTAAGTCTAATTTTTTGCAAATTTACGTCGTACACTCAAAGCGCGAGTCCCGTGACGACGCGGTCTGTTCCTATGAGTCGTATTGATCCCGTGAGAGGTGTTCGTGACTCTTACGGGACCGTTTGGTGTTTGTTTTAGGTTTTCATCCTTCGATGGCATATTTTTATGCTTAAGTCTAACTTTTTACAAATTTACGTCGTACACTCAAACCGGGAGCCCCGTGACTACACGGTCTGTTCCTACGAT
The DNA here is from genome assembly GCA_949130495.1 of Sambucus nigra. Classification (NCBI taxonomy): domain Eukaryota; kingdom Viridiplantae; phylum Streptophyta; class Magnoliopsida; order Dipsacales; family Adoxaceae; genus Sambucus; species Sambucus nigra. Next base: position 618,319,450 of record OX422211.1, on the reverse strand, counting down.
TTACATTGATCCCCTGCGATGTGTTCGTGACTCTTACGGGACCGTTTTGTGGATGTTTAACATTTTCATCATTCGATGGCATGTTTTTATGCTTATCGTCGTATTCTAAAAGCGGGAGTCTAAAATATTTTAAAAATATTATCCAACAATCAAACCAATAATTTTCCCATACTCCTTCTAATTATCATATATTCCTTCAAACATACTATCCAACAACAAGCCAACAACCAATAATTATCCCGTACTCCTTCTATCATCTAAAAGATTTAATAAATAATGCATATCAATTATATAACTACTTTAGTTAAAGTAAAGAGTACTTGGTGTGTAATGAAGAACTGGTATGTAATGAAGAAGTGGTATCTAATTGGTATGTAATAATGTATGTGAGCATTCAATTTCTATAAAATTGGATGAACAAATAAAAAATATCATAAAGTTTACCATGATATGTGTAGGTAGTAGCGTTGCACCTCTATCCGGATGCTCACTCACTGTGAAATACCAAATCTGAAAAAATATTTACACTCCGTTAAAATAATTGGTTAATTTAAACACTCCGTTAATTTCAGGGACAATATGCCGTTAAAATATGAGGGTCACTATGACGACATATTCCCCCTGAACCGTTAATTCCAGGGGCACTATGAGGGTCTGGTTAGGTTAATTACAGGGGCACTATGAGGTTCTGGTTAATCCAGTAGAGAAAGGACTCAAGTCAGGAACATGAAATAAAGAAAATGACTGTAAAGTTAGTATAGTAGATCATAGTATTCAAGAAACAAATGTAAATATAATTTACTTATGAACCTGCATAGTTTCAATCTGCCTCAAAAGAGACCTAGTAGATTCAGGAACTTGAGTAATCAACTCTGCAACCATTTCCTATAATGTACTTTCTACGAGGTTTTCCATTAACCATATAATACAAAAAGGAAAAAAAATGATAAAAATAAAAATTAGGACTAAAATACCAAATATACTAAAATCGATTAATATGAATATTAACATCCTAAATCTAAATATGTGATATAAATTGGCTTACCCAAAGTTTTTTTTACTAATATTAACAACCTAGTAGGTTGTAAGACTAAAGTTTCAAAAACATTATCTCACACTATTTTTACTTTTACATTAAATTATCTATATATACTATATATACAGATAAAAAATATTATCCCAAATTCAAATCATATAAATTATCTATATATACTATATATACTGTGTATAAATTGTAAAGACATGTAAACTATATATACATATATTAATGGAATCTACATAAATTAATGGAGAAAAAGAATAAAATTTACCTGGGAGAGAGCTGGGGCTGGGGCTGGAGCTAGGGCGGCTGCTGCTAGTAGGTTGAAGCTGAGGAATACGTGTTTGACTAACCTCCTTAGAACTCCAACTGATTGACGAGAGAGAATCGCCATGTTTTAGCGCTAGGTCATCAACATATGACGAGAGAGAGAGAGAAGCGGGCAAATGAAAAAATAAATTAGCGCGCCTCTTTATTTTTTAGGAATGACTTGGTCACGACCTAAAGTCGTGACCCACCATCGCAACCCACCACACCCTTGGAGTTGTGCCTGTGACCTGATTGACGAAGAATGGTCACGACCTACAGCTGTGACCCCCTTGCGCGACCTACAGCAGCTATCAAATAAGGTATGGTCACGGCCCGTAGCCGTGACCCATACCAAGACATGGTCATGACCCAAAGCCGTGACCCTCGATCTGTGATGCGCGACCCTTCTCATCCAACCTATAGTGCTTGAATGAGGTACGATCACGGCCCATAGCCGTGACCCACGCCCAAAAATGGTCATGGCCCTAAGCCGTGACCCTCAATGTGTGTACTCACTTCTTCCTCATGCCTTGGGTCACGGACTTGGGCCGTGACCCATCCGAGACCAAGCTTGGAGGGAATTTTGGCGCGAGTTTGGCGCTAAGATGGACATGACCTGGTCACGGCTCAAGTCCGCGACCACTGTAGTCACGGCCCAAGTCCGTGACCACTTCCAGAGCATCGATAATTTAGTGTGGTAATAAATATGGTCACGCCAAATATGGAGTGGGTCACGGCCCAAGTCCGCGACCAGCTGGTCGCGGACTTGGGCCGTGACCCACTGGGCGTGACCATTCGCAGGATTTGGTGTAGTGCTTATTCACTCGGTAATATTCAATAATTCTCATTAATAAGTATTAATCCTTGTCATGAAAGTTAATATTTATTTTTAAATCCGGATTAATCACCAATTAGTTCTCGCATATTAATTTAATTAATCCCACAATAATAATTAATCACGTATTTATTTAAGTTCTAAAAAATACGGGGTGTTACAAAAAAAAGGAGGATGAGATGACCTATTACCTTCTCCTTCACTGTCACACGACTAGGGACTATGGGATTTTATCTTATCTTTAGGCAAGACCTTGTGGGCCATGCCACGTGAGGTGAGTGGAGTGTTGGCATCTTGGGTGAGTCCTAGGATTGACTTTGTCGGAGGGGCATTTGGAAGATGGTTTCACATCGTATCTTCTAGACTGTGTGGCAGGAGAGAAATCAAAGATGCTTTAAGGAGGTCGAGTTGGATACTTCACGTTTACAGTAGTGCTTTCTGAGCCTTCTTCTAGCTTGGCATAGGAAAAGGTGGGATACATCGTTGTGTCTTTACTTTGAGTTGTTGGAACAATTTCCAGTGCTAGGCTAGTCTTTGTTTGGGTTCCGGCCCTTTGTTTTACTTTCTTTGTATACTTCATGTATACAGGAGTCTTCCCTCTTAGGCGGGTACATTTTATTAAACCACTTACTTATAAAAAAACGTTATGTACTTCCTTTAGTTTATCTTTTAAAGTATGAAATTCATAGGACAAAACTTATTTTTGATAAATAATATACAAGGCTTTTTCACTTGTTTTTATTTTACAAAGACCTTAAAAAATAAGGACATCATTCGATTGAGATTTCGTCAATCAAAAAAAGTTTCAATTAAGGTCACTCTTTTTTAAAAAGCTAACCTTATAAGATACTGTGCTTCAAACGAGGTCCCCTCGAAAGAAGAGGGTTTTAAATGAGGACCCTTATTTTCATTGAGAGGACCTTGATCAAAAGTGACGTCGTTCTAATGAGGGCACACAGTTAGAATGAAGGTCATATTTTTCGAAAATGTATTTTAGTCAAGTTATTTAACTGCTTAAGTATAAATAACTTCATAAAAAAGTCTTTTAAATTGGGAAGCCTCATATTTGCAAAACCCTTTTATCGATTGTGAGAGATTTCTTTGGGAGTTTGAGAGCCTGTAAACCTCCAAACTATCAAGGTAGTTCATATTTACAATCCCCTTTGAATATTTTACATTAGTTGAAGAATTTCATGAGATATTTTGTGGGAGAGTAGAATGTTGGACTACATGTGGGAAGATCGTAATTAACGAAGATCGATAAACACTGACGCCTTGGACGTCGTGTTCGTAGAATATAATGGTTTTTTCCAGTGCAAGAAAATGAAAAGGATCATAATGCTAGGGAATAGATTAATGGAGGTTACCATTGTAGAATTTGAAATTCGTGTTTGAGTCCTTGTACTTTTATGTCTTTTAAACGCTATTCAATACTATCGGGCTTGTGTGGGCTGGGGCGGTAGTGGTTTTTCCTACCGAGAATCTTAACTATAATATTCTTGTTTGCTAGTATGATTGTTTTTATTTATTTTCTTCTATTGGTAATAACTATTTGGAAAAAAAATAAAATTGACTAAAACCAATAAGGATTAAAAAAAATTATGTGGTAATTAATTAAGTAATTAATTAATTAAACATAGACCCTTAGGTGTATACCTATTTCAAACTAGTATTAGAGCCTGATTTATTACAAATTCGGGCAGTATGTCCTTTGAGGACAGTCAATCATGCACCCTCCTATTTTTTATGGTATTAATTAAGCATGCTAGAAGGCACATATGACCTTTTTATCTAAGTCCCAAGATTAAGGGGTGTGGTTAACCATATTTAGGGGATGAAAACACCCATCGAATCATCTATGAGGATTCATTGTCAAATGATGAACATAGGATAGCAAATAAAAACTTTAATGGGATTATTGCGATTTTTATTGAGTCACTAAGAAGAGTTCCGCTGAATTTTTATGTGTACTACGTCCAAGGAGGTATGGGATATTCTACAACTCACCTTTGAGGTTATGGATACCATTAGGTCCTCGAATATCCAATAATTTACCACCTAGTTTGAGTTGTTAAAGATGCTAAAAATGATACATTCGATGATTTTTACGTAAAACTATTCGACATCGAGAACTCTCACTTTTATTTAGGTAAGAAGATCCCAGACTCTAGGATCGTTAGGAAAATTCATAGGTTACTAAATCCTAGGTTACTTCTGCACATATTTGCCCTTAATATCATAGGAGGAATATACAATGTAAAGGTTGAAGAGCTCATAATATCCTTCCAAGCTTTCGAGTAAGAAAACTATCTGCTATAGAGGAAGAATATTTTTTTTAAAGCCGAAAAGACTCAGCCTTTCGATTCTGACATGACTGATAATAATGAAGAGGATTAATCAAATTCATCGAGACATTGAATAAAATTCTGAAATATCTGAAATATGTTATACCAAAAATGTTTAAAAAAAATAGTGCTAATAATGTAATATCTCCAAGGAAGAGAAGGAAGAAAAATTGAGGGATTGAAAAGGATTTGGGGAGATGTTTTGAATGTCAAAGTGTGTGTCACAAGTCATTCAAGTGTACCACTAGAACTAGGAGTAAGGGAAAGAAGAATTTTAATTCCACTCGTAGTGATAATGATTCAGTCTGAACGAGTGATTCTAAAGTTGAATGAAATTTCATTGTATTCAACTCCACCAAGGATGTGTTTAGTCCTAAGTCTTCCTTTGTTAAAGACAGTGTTAATGATGATGGCATATAGTCCCATTATGATATCTCCCAATATAAATATGAGGAGTTTTATGAAGATAGAGAGTGTGAGGTTAACATTGAAAATTATTATTCTAAGATTTATAATATGTCCCTTAAGATAAAAAGGGGGGTGGGGATTTTAGGCTTTCATATAATCTTAGGGAGTATAAGGATCATATTTGTGCCATGAAGTAAGGTGAGGCACTTGTTAGCCAATTTAAGCTTCATTAATCCAATCTTGATGATAAGCTTATGAAAGGGAATAAGGAGCACCCAATTTTGCATGACAAGGTCGTTAGTCAAAAGAAGGTACTTCTTAAATCTTCCTGAACTCAAAGCCTGTTAGAGGAGGAGAAAGTTAGGATAAAGAGGGACCTTACAGAGTCTAAGAAGTTGAAAGTTTAACTGAAATAGAGATCTAATAAGTTAGGTAAGATTCTTCAAGAACCATCCCAATCCTCTAAGGAGAAGACCGTACTTATCTATGGTTATTTGAAAGGGTCAACTCCCAAAATCGACACTATCTATGTTAAAAGGTCATAGAGGACTCCTATGCACACCATACCTAGGAAACTACTAAGTGTAAGAAGGTGAACACCCCACGAACCTACATTTGCACTTCTTATCATAGTAAAGGTTGCCATATATATTTTTGTTTTTCTCTTAGGAGAGTGTCTAGGATTCCTATAACTAATTGATTCACTAAATGAAGTTTGGATTTGAACCACATAGGTAAAAAAAATTAGGAATATCATTGGAGAAATCAATTATATGACTAAAGCTATGAATTTTTAGGTTTGAATTCTAAGACCAAGGAACCTTCTGGGATATAACCAAACTGACATTCAAACCCCACTTTCCCATAAGTAGATTTATTTGGGGTTAGAAAATGTGACTTGGTTGCTCAATTTTTTGTAGCCATTATGTTTCTCATCATGTTCGTTTGAATACATTTCACTTTTAATGTAACACCCCAACTCGGAATTATGAGTTTTTCATAGGTTTACCGGGTATCATTCGGTTGCGTTAAGTGTGAAGTCATGTGGAATAACCTGATTAAAGTTTCTAGTTCATTTTAGTTGATTATAATTACTAAGTGAAGATCCACTTTCATTTTCAAAATTCTTAAGTGTAAGAGAAGAATTTATAATTTCTCATTTCATTTTTTATTTGTCTTATTCCATTACACTTTACTGAACCTTCATGACCGTTATCAAGTCTTTAAGGAGAAGAATTATTGGTGACATTTACATAATTGAAGATCATTCGTCATAACTTTTTTCGAGAAGTTTTATAAGGTGGCTCGGTAAAGCTTAAAAGTTTTCGGGGTTATTTTAAAAGAGTTTGCATTTAATCTCAAAATATTTTAAAGATGATTTTTAAAAGTTTTTTTTAATCTTGCTAATGCGATAGAACAACATTGACATGCCATTTGAAAAAGTTGTGTAGGTTCTTTAGAACGAGGTTTCCACGTTCTAACGAAATTTGGAATGTCCCCTTGGGTTTACTATGGAATGTCATTCGAAGATTCGTTAGAAACTGTTCGAACAAGATTAGGTACATTGTTCGAACAAGGTAGAAGTTCATTCGAACGAGTACGCCTATTTTTTGTTTTAAAATAAATCTTTCCCAAATGTTTAATTCGTATCTCGTTGCATCAACTTTCCCTATAAAAAGGGATGCATGATTAGAATTTTCAACAAGAATTTTTAGAGTTCTTTTTGTGATCAAACTCAATAATTTTTTCATCCAAAACCCTTGGATCTTTTAGGATCAAATTCTATAATTTATCTAATGCTGATTTGTGAATTTTAGGCTTTACGGCTGAAGAAGAAAGGAGTTGCACACTCCAAAGGCTGATCGGTGGATACCGAAGGAAGATATACTTCCCGTGGGTAGTGAGGGACTGAATCATTTTTGTTTGAATATTTGAAACATATCTAAGTAGTTTGTAAGTCACCAATTATCTGTCTTATCTTTCAACATTACTGAATTAAAGGTTTTCCCCGAAAGGGATTTTTCCTTTATTTCTTATTATTCTTTCTATTTTGGTTTGGAATTTGTCTTCACAATTTATCTTTCTTATTCAATTTAAATTAAATGGAGATAAAATTTGGTAATAAGTGAATTTATGTGTTTGGACTAAGATTCAAGTACATCTGTATAGCCCCTGCTGCATTCTCAAATCCATATAGGATGAAGTATTAACTGCCTTTGTCCAAAAATGTCTACGCACGTTACACACGCCATATGAGTTGTGGATAGGGAAAAAAACCCAATCAATCGTATTTTTATGTCTTTGGGAGTCCTTGATACACTTTGAGAGACAGAGAGCACCTAGGAAAGATCAACTCTTGAGGAATGAGGGGTTATTTCTAGGTTATTCATCATCGAGTAGGGAATATACGGTTCTTAACCTTGCAAGCTCTAAGGTTATTGTGTTAATACATGTCACGATTAGAGACAATGATCCGTCGTCTTTTGTTGACCTTTATCTCGATTGTGAGAATGATGCACCCTCTCGGGTTCAAAAGAGTCATGGCCCTTTCGTAATACCTAGTGATCCCATATCAGGTTTTAAGACTCACGCTAAACTTAAGAATGTGGTTAGATACTTTTGCTACACCTATTTTGTAGATTACAAAAATGTGAAAGAAGCACTTAAGGATGAGAATTGGATATGCATTATCCAAGATGAGTTGTTTTAGTTTCACTAGAACAATATTTAGGAATTAGTCCCCTGACCTAGCGAGACCAATGTGATTGGTACCAAGTAGATTTAGAACAATAATATGGACGATAATGGTACCATAGTTCGCAATAAGTCTAGATTTGCCACCCAAATCTACACATAGATTAAGGGTGAAGACTTTGATGAGACATTCTCTCATGTTGCTAGACTTGAGTCTATCTGCTTACTACTTGTCGTAGAATGTCATCTACATTTCAAGTTATACCAAATGGATGTCAAGAGTTCCTTTATTGTTGGTATTCTATAGGAAGAAGTGTACGTATAACAACAAAAATGTTTGAAAATCAAAATCACCTGGGATACGACTTTTATCTTAAGAAGGCCTTGTATAGTTTGAAGGAAGCACCCCATTCTTGGTACGAGAGGCTCACTTCTTAGCTCTTAGCTCGCGAATTCAAGAGAGGGGGAGTAGATAAGATATTATTTGTGAGGAGAGAGAGTTGTGCTATATTGGTTTCCAAAGTCTGTATGGATGATATAGTATTTGGATACACATGTTCCCAACATGTCACACGTTAGAGGAGGAAATGAAGAGTGAGTTTGAGATGAACATGGTTGGTGAGCTTACATTCTTCTTTGGTATCAATGTGCAAAAAGTTGAGTATGGAATATTTATGTCTCAATCTATAGACACCACATTCTAGTACCCCCTATGTCTCTCCTTGGGTACCTAACACTTCCCCATTCACTACAAACCATAGGTCATACTCTGAGTACCGATCTAGAGGCCATTGGGTGCTCCCATGCCCCGTTTGACTCTGTCCAACTCCATCGTCAAAGCGAATTCTCAATGAATCTTATAAGGGCTTTGAATACAGTTTCCAACGGTTTGCCTCGTACGTGAATCGGCATAATGGGTCAGACAAACGGATAATTTTACTACTGAAAACTGATCTAGAGGCCGTCGGGCTCTCTCGGGACCCGTTTTGATGCCAATAAATTTCTTCGTCAGAGAAAAATCTCAATAAATCTATGAAGGGCACTAAAACTCCTTTCTCACGGTTCTCCCCTTTTGTAAAATGGCATAACAGTTCGGACGAACGATCCATTTTCCCAAAAAAATGATTCGGGGGCCACCGGGCACTCTCGAGATCCATTTGACCAAAGTAAAATCTTCATCTCTAACGAGACTGAATGAATCTTCAAATTGCATTGAATACCCTTTTCCATCGATTCACCCCATACGTGAATTAACCTAACAGTACGTACGAATGATTCATTTTACTCTAAAAGGTGACTGGACGCTTCCACGCCCCGTTTGACCAAAGTTAACTCTCTGAACCAAACGAATCTCTTTCAAATATTGAAGTAACTCGCATAACCTTTCCAATGGTGTGCTCCTAGAGAGATTTGGACTTACGATTTAGACGAACGATCCATCGTAGTTCGATGATCTTCTGTCCAAAGGATCGACGGGCACTTTCGAGCCCCGTTTGATCCGAAGTCAACTCCTGAACTCGGGAGAGACCCGAAGTATTATTAAATGTATCTGAATTACCTTTCTAACAGTATGCCCCTGCACAATTTGAACTTACGAAATGCGTTTTTGGCCATTTTTTAGAAAATTTGCACGGGACTCCTAATTGGCAGGTCCATTTCCCTATCTATCGACAGTGTGTGTAGGTTTATCTACTGATAGGAAGAATAATAACAATTCCAATCGATAGTCCCCTTACCCTATATATGGAGATCTTGAGCTCACTTCGAAAGGGTCCTGAGAACCATCAATTTCAGTGATCTCAGCAACATTCTTCTGCAATCAGCGAAGTTTTCTTGTGTGAAATTATTCTCCACCTTTCATTCCCATCACTTTCATATCCAATTTAGTAAAAAAAATCCTTTTCTCTCATCCTACATACATCCCAACTTGCAAGGACGCTCATCATAATCAAGATTAAGTTTCAAGTCTCCAAAGAAGGTCCAAACATCATTCCCTCTCTTTAAATTTCTTTATTTTCGCATTAGTTATATAAATTCTTAATTTATCTTTTGGCTATATATCATACACATTAATATCTCATCCTTTATTAGTTATATTGCACATAATTTATTTTCTATAAAAAAACCAGAACAAAGAAAAAGAGGGTTACACTTATAAATTCCAACGGAATTTTTCATCACATATTGTCAAAACGAAAAATATATTTTCCATACACACACATATAATAAATTCCCGTTTGCATCTATGGGATAAACCACGCCCTCATGTCGCATGCGAACTACGTGGACTTTTGATGCCTTTATAGGCTACATAGGCATCTCAGGCTAAAACCCGAGACTCGAGTCCTATTTTCATATTTTTCATATTTTCATCATTTTTACTAGTATATCCATATATCATTAATATATATCATACTTGTGATTCATACTTGAGTCTTATCAAACACATTTTATCATTTCATCATAACGATTAATATCTCGATAAGTGCACACATCATATTTTGGGAACATTCCTATGGATGATCGCACTCCATCTTTTCCATGATGCGAGTTGAGAGATTCTGATCTCCACTTATATATACACGTACAAATACTTCATGGAGAAATTGAGGAAAATGATAACATAATCCCTTGAGAGAACCCAAAGGTGGGATGGATGCCTAACACCTTCCCATTCTGTAACTTATCTCGTGAACCTTTGACCTATTGGTTTCGCAAGCATCAGTTTGTCTTTGATGATTCTCTCTTAAGTCGGAGACATGTTCTTTTGCCTATATTGTGAAAAATAAGTTGGTGAATCTATATCTTTACCTCACCCCAAACTCCACGACGACCGAAGCACCCCATAATGTAGCTAGGGGCGTGGGAACTTTCTCTCTTCCTATTTATCCCCCCGGTAGAGACCCAAGGAAAAAAGGGTAAGATCTCGGGGTGTCCATAGTGGCGATTCCGTTGGGGATTGACTTAAGAAGTCTAAACTCTATTTTCACGGGTGTTATCATTCTCTTCTTGTGTGGGTATGCACCTACATGTATTTTTCCTTTTTCTCTTCTATTATTTTTCGTATATAGCTACCTCATGTTTATATTACCTCTCACCCACTTTTCACTTCACACACTTATAAATACTCTCTATGTACACTTCACACTATCTACACTTGTATACATGCTCACTTATATCCATATCTTGCACACTCCACTTAGAATATCCATGATTAGGTGTCACTAGAACACACCTCCACTTATCACACTTGCACATATCCATGATCATTTATTCTTATCACACACCACTTATAGTTAATTCGTGCTTATATTCAATACCACACACTCACTTATAGATATTCACACATCACTCACTCGCACGTATCCATGCTTACTATAATCTTCATGCTCCTTGCTAGATTTACTTTTTACTTGTACATTCCTCCTTATTAGTATAGTGCTCATCATGCTAAATAAAATACTCTCTCTATAACATACTAGTCAAGAATCATGCATTTTACACATTACATCACCAAGGGCGTTTCTATATAAAAAAAAATTGTCTCGCGTTGGGGGGTCACTGTTGATGGGCGCTGATCCCCCAGGTCACCGTTAGCCTAAGAAATATGACTCTCACCTTCCATTGGCCAAGTAACTTCGATGTATATCGAACGGTTCCCCCACATTGTACCATTTGATCGAAGTCATGATGGGAGGTATATAGTATGGAACTTGTTCATGTACATTGAGTATATCGAATTCGCTCTCACACGTACTGGCCCCATGAGGTATATAGTGTGGCAATTCACGTACACTCGGGTATATCAAATGACTTTCCCACGTGTACTAATTGCCCTCAAAAGCAAGACGTATATCGTGGAAGTTATGACAAAGGGGGGAACCTTTACACTAACCCAATAACTTTATACCCTCATATAGGAATCAAACTTACAACACTCAAATTTAGTTTACTGATTACTACCTGAAACTCTACCGAAATATCGGGTCATCATACCGCCCAAAATTTTGTACGATTTTTTCTTTTTTCTAAAACGGGAACCAGTCCATGAGCCTAGCAATAAGTCAACCCATGTTTTACATATTTTTCAAACCTAATTTTCCTAAGCTCCAAGGGTCCCGTGCGGAATTTCTTTTGCATTTAGGTAAACCTAATACAAGCGAAAACATAATAATAATAATAATAATAATAATAATAATGATACTTTTCTCCCGTTTTTCCTCATTCCTTACCAAAACCATCAAAACATTTTCCTTCCTCTTTTCTCAAAATACCCAAAAACATTTTCCCCATTTTTTTATCAAAATACCAAAAACATTTTTCCCTTCTTTCATAAAAATACCAAAAATATTTTGTCCTCCCCTTTCAAAAAAATATCAAAAACATATTCTTCTTTTTCTTCCTTTTCTATTAAAAAATTAAATTCGAATCATTTTACTTCTCAAGTCGATCACATACCCAACCGTTGTCCTGGCTCCCTATTAGGTTATGTCTTTCATCGAATCATCCCGAAGATCTGTCAGTTCTCCCGCTGCTTCCTCTGAGTTCTCAATCTACTGTCACCATTTATCCATGAAAAACACAAAACAAGTACCGAATGTGCAACCTGATTTGATGACGGTCCTGGTTCAATTTATCGCTAAGATTGACCACCTTTAAATTAAGGTTCATGAGATGCAGCATAATTGGGTCCCTATTTCGAAAGAACCCGAGGTCCTCTTCCCTCGCACTATGGGTCCACCTGCACCTGGGCCTATTTGGGTCCCGAAAGAATACCAGCATGTTCCACGTGCCCCTCTTGCCAATGGCCCGCTACTAGCTCAGCTCCTTATATCGAATCTTGCCCAGCTAGGGGCTAACTTGCCATTTCCTGCTGATCCAAAGGAAGGAGAGTTAAACAAGGTCAAGGAGGACCTTACGTTGTTAACCAAGAAGTTTAACCAGGTCTGAATCTCTGAGAACTACATGGATTACACTGATATGTCTCCCATCCCTAAAGCAAGGCTGCCAGAAAAATTAAAGATGCCTAACATTGAGAAGTTTGGGTGCAGAGGATGCCCAATTATTCATCTTAGAAGTTACCATCAAGCCATAACTCTCCTAGGTTCCTCCGAGGAAATAATGGCCCAAATGTTCTAGCAAAATCTAAAAGACAATGCTCTTCATTGGTTCCTGTCCCTCTAGGAATATAAAATTTGCAATTGGGAGGATGTTGCTCGTGAATTCATGTCGCAGTTAAATACAATGAGAATTTAGAGGTTGCACGCCCTGATTTAGAACTTCTGAAGCAGAGCCCCGAAGAAACTGTAAGCAATTTCATAGCAAGGTGGAGGGAGAAAGCGACCACTATAACCAGTCGGCCTTTCGAAAAGGAGCAAGTTAGTATTGTGAAGAAAAAATTCTTACACCATGTCCGAGCAACGATGGGAGGACAGTATTACCCATATTTCTATGCCCTATGATAAGCAGGGGTGGATATTGAAGAAAGCATTCCTAAGACAGAAACTGATCCAAACAAAGTATCCGGACAGTTCACTCCAAGAAATTATGAGAAGCCTGCTACAGTCTCAACCATCAACAATATCTCACATCCTACTACCTCTTGGGTGCTAGAAAGTCATGCTAACCCTGTCAGAAAAGAATACACTGAGATTCATACTCCCCTCTCCAAAGTCTACCGAGCTCTATTGAGATGAAATCTCATCAAGTTGTTGAACCCTTGTCCATTACCAAATCCAATTCCCAAAAATTTCAAACCTAACGCCCATTGTGATTTCCATTAAAATGTCGAACAAGCCACGCTTCAATCTCCAAAATTTAATCCAAGGTCTGATTGACCGGGGTATTATCATCCCACCATCCAATCCTAAACCAAACACCACTCACAATCCACTCCCAAATCATGCAAATGCCATCTTCCTAGAAAATGATCCAGAATCTGACCCCTCTAACCAGATTTTACCCAGTAAATCACCCATTGTACCCATATCTTTACCTAAATCCCTGAAATTTTGCCCATATTTTCTCCTACAACCTACCTATTTTATTGACCAGGACCTGTCGATTCTTATAAGATCATGCATTGCCATTCATACTCGTTCCAAGGGAAAAGATATATAATTGCAAGTAGTATAGAACTAGCTCCTAGAGTTCGGGTTGAAATTGCCCTAAAAAATGACCATTGACAACCAAAAGTTCGACACACTGTTTATGAAATCCCTGAATTTGGCTTGCGAGTTAGACAATTCGGTGGTACCCTTTGACGAAGTTAGTTTGAATGATGCAGTTCAAATCATGGCAGGCTTGTTCCGACAAACTAATGAGATCTGTAGTATGTCCGAGTTACTCGATGCCTTAAAGCTACAATGGCATTTAGTACCTTCACTTATGCATCTCCTTGTTAAGTGGGAGGATCTATAAGAAGAAGCTATTGAGGTTATGGAATGCATTGAATTCTCATGGAAAGATGACATCATTTTGGCCATATGAGGGGACGAGTTTGATAGTTCAGATAAATAGCCAAGCCAAGAAAATATTAGTCTGGTAATCAGCATATGTCGAATGATATTGTTTGAAGATCTGCTATGATAATCAATAAAGTGTCCGAACAACCTGAAATAGATGAAGAAATGGGGTTTTTATTCTTCCCCTCTTTTATGAACCATATGACATGATCTGGGAGGCACTACCAGAGTTTAAATCCTCAATCAGCAGTAACAGGGTAAAGGAAAGGGAGTTGTTGGGGAACTCTCCTATCAAAAATGACCATCGAGGAGAGAAATATCTTTGACTAGTTGAAGAACACTCAGAGCAACATCACCTTGTGGGGACTTTTCATTTCTTCCCAACAACACTAAAATGCCTTGATAAAATTGCTTATCGGGCCCATAGTCCCTCATTCCACCACTCCAAAAGAAGCCGTGAACTTGGTCGGGTCCTTAACCTCTACTATAATGCTTTCCTTATTTGAAGAAGAAATTCAAAAGTTTTTTCCTAATCATAACTATGCTCCTAACAATTCTGTTAAAGTAATGGGAAAGACAGTCCCTCTCTCACTCATCGACAACACTCAGTGTTTTCCTGTTAAGAACCTTCAACTGCCTGGGTTTAAAAGTAAGCGACCTTACTCCAACTTCCTCCATAGTGTGTGCTTATGACAACATTGGCTGGACCTATTAATCCCATTACTATGTTCCAAGTTAGCTACATATCGTCTTGTTTCAACCTATTACTTGGATGATCGTGGCTTTACAACTTCAAGAGGGTATCTTCCTTTTTCCATCAGAAACTGAAGTTCTTCTCCAAGGAGCAAGTCATCACCATTATGGGCGATGATTATAATACCTAGAATGCAAGCACCAGTAACCTCATTACTATACAACATGGGGAAAATGACATTATGGCCATCTCGATGTCTTCCCCTCCCTGACTGCTTTCGAGGGAAAATAAGGGAGATATAAAGGTCCCCACCCCTCGTTACATCGTGGGGTGCTTCGATCGTCATCAGTTTTAGGGTGATGTAAAGAAATAGAGTCACCAACCTATTTTTCACAAAACCAGCAAAAAAACATGTCATCGCCTCGAGAGATAAGCATCAAAGATAAAGTGATGCTTACAAAACAAAATAAATCCGAGGTTTGGGGACTAAGTTAAGGAATAAGAAGGTGTTAGGCACCCATCCTTCCATTTAGGTCTCTCTTGGTCTTATGTTACTATTTTTCTTAATTTGCTCGTGAAGTGTGTGCGCGCGTATATATAAATGGAGATCTAAATCGCTCATCTCGCATCATGGAAAATATGGAGTGAGGTGATCAATATGAATGTTCTCGAAATAACAATCAGAAAAATATGATGTGTGTGCTTACCGAGATATTGATCTTTATGAAGAAAAAATAATATGTGTTAGATAAGGTATGTGTATAAATCACAAATATGATTTATATGAATGATATATGGATAAAATAGAAAAAAAGATGAGAATATGAGATTAGGACTCGAGTCTCGAGTTTTAGCCCCAGACGCCTATGTAGCCTATAAAGGCATCAAAGTCCACATAGTATGCATGTTGCACAAGGGTGGGGTTTATTCCATAATTTCAAACGGGATTTTATTATATGTGTGTCTGGAGAAAAGATATTTTTAGTTTTGAGAAAATGTGATGACGAACCCCGTCGGAATTTATACGTGTAACTCTCTTTTTCTTTGTTTTGTTTTTTTTATAAAAAATAAATTATGTTCAAGATAACAAATAAAGGATGAGATATTAATGTGTATGATCTAAAGTAAAATCTAAGTTGAGATTTTATATAACTAATGGAAAAATAAAAAAAAATTAAAGAGGGAGAAGGATGTTTGGACCTTTTTTGGAGACTTAAGGCTTGACCTTGATCCTTGATGAGCTTCCTTGCAAGTTAGGATGAATGTTGGATAAGGGAAGGAGATTTTTCCTAAATTAGGTATGATAATGATGGGAATAAAAGGTAAAAAGGGATTTCACACAAGGAAACTTCACTAATTACAGAAGAATGTTATTGTGATCACTAATATTAATTAATCTAGTGTGCCTTTCGAAGTGAGCTCCTGCTCTCGTTCTATAGGGTAGGGGGGATGATGATCAACATAGTCCTTGCCCTGCCGATCGATTGGTAGTCCAAGACACTCTGTTGATAGGTTGGGAAATGGACCTGCAATTGGCAGTATTGTGCAAATTTTTAAAAAAAACGGTCGTGAAATGCAATCCTTAAGTCCAAATCACTCGGAAGAGCTAGTCGGGCGCTTGGACAAAAGTTCGTCGGATGATGATGAATCATTCATCCAAATCATAAGTTCAAATCGCTCATGAGGCAGATTGTTGGAAATGTTGTGTGAGGTACTTGAACATTCTAAAGAGCATCGTTCGGTTAAGAGAGTTAATTTTGGTCAAACAGGACTAAAAAATGCCCGGTGACCTTTCGGAGTAAAATGGATCTTTCATCCATACCGCAAGGTTGATTTGCATAAGGGGAAGACCGTTGGAAAGGGTATTCAGTGCCCTTTGAAGATTCATTCAGTCTCATTTGAGCTGAAGAGTGGACTTTGGTTAAATAGAGCTCGAGAGCGCTCGACGGCC
Organism: Sambucus nigra; assembly: GCA_949130495.1. NCBI lineage: Eukaryota > Viridiplantae > Streptophyta > Magnoliopsida > Dipsacales > Adoxaceae > Sambucus > Sambucus nigra. The sequence goes on along the minus strand of OX422211.1, from coordinate 618,302,711 downwards.
TCCAGATCAGTTTTTGAGGTAAAATGGATCGTTAGTCCGAATGGTTACATCATTTTGTGCTCAGGGAAGACCATTATAAATAGGGTTTAGTGCCCTTCGAGGATCCATTGAGTTTTGTCTCTGACGATGGAGTTTATTGGGGTCAAAACAAGGACATGGAGCGCCGGTGGCCTCCAGATTCGTTTTTAGTAGTAAAATGGATCATTTGTCCAAACCATTATGCGAATTTGTGCATGGGGTAGACCATTGCAAAGGGGATTCAGATCCCTTTAAAGATTCATTGAGATTTCATTCTAAGGATGAAGTTGACCGGAGTCAAACGGGGTCTGGGAGTGCCCGATAGCCTCTAGATCGATACACAGAGTATAACCTAGGGCATGTAATGAATGGGAAGGTTCTAGGGGCATAATGGGAGAGTTAGGGTGGTCCTAGAATATGGTGTCTACAGATTCCCTTGATGGGTGAGCTTGGTACAAGTGAAATCCATCGAATAAACACCACATGATGATTTAGGAAAGTGGTCAATTCTATGGACCAAAGGGACGAGGGTGACCATTTTAAAGGGTCGAGGTCAATTTTGAGGACCTAAAAAAATGCTGGGGATGTCTGATTCTATGGGTTGAGGTCAATTCCGAGTACTTTAAATGGGAGCGACCATTTCTGATGGTCAAGCTCAATTCTTAGGACCTTAAGTAGGAGCGACCGATTTTGAGGGTCGAGGTCTATTTTGAGGACCTTAAGTAGGAAACGACCAATTTTGAGGATCGAGGTCAATTCTGAGGACATTAAGTGGAAGAGACCAATTCTGAGAGTCGAGGTTAATTATGAGGACATTAAGTTGGAGCGAGCAATTATGAAGGTCGAGGTTAATTTTGACGATCTTAAGTAGAGAGTGATCAATTTTGAGGGTCGAGGTGAATTCTGAGGACCTTAAGTTGGAGAGACTAATTTTGAGGGTCGAGGTCAATTTTGTGGACCTTAAGAATTAGGAGACCATTTATGAGGTTCGAGGTCAATTTCGAGGCGCTTAAGTTGAGGAGCGACCAATTCTAAGGGTCAAGGTCAATTATGAGGACCTTAAGTAGAGAGTGACCAATTCTAAGTGTCTAGGACAATTTTGAGGACCTTAAGTTGGAGCGACCAGTTCTGAGGGTCGAGGTTAATTATGAGGACTTTAAGTAGGAGCGACCATTTTTTAGGGTCGAGGTAAATTCTGAGGACCTTAAGTTGGAACAACTAATTCTGAGCGTCGAGGTCAATTCTGAGGACCTTAAGTTGGGGTTGCTCTCTAGGGATTCTATATTTTACCTTTTTTTAGACTCAATTGGGGAAGAGACATCTGTGTAGGTATTATGGCTCTTTAAGAAGGGATAACTTTTTTGGGGGAGCTGAAATTATTAGTCTAGAAATTTCTTTATGGAAATAGTTGAGAAATTGAGGTTTTGGAATTTCGCTGGGGAATGTGTTTCTTGGGGACACTGCTGGGGAGAGATGTTCGGTTAGGGATTCTAGCTCTTCTTGATAAATTGGAATTTTTCTGAGAAAAAAATTAATGCGAGAATTCATGATGGAAAATGGTTAGCTCTGTTGAGGTGGCATTTGGTTTCTACTGAGGATCGGGTTTTTGTGGTTCCCCTGGGGAGTTCCACTAGGCTTTGTGAGTATGCTGATTCTTAGGGTTTAAGCTGGGGATAAAATTTGGTATTAATCTGGATGGGGATTTGGGATCTTAAAAATTTATTTTATTAGAGAACAAATGTTCCAATATTTATTAGGCAATTTTAGGAATTTTCTAGGAAATGTTTGGAATTTCTGACATTTTCTAGGATTTTTGTATGAAATTTCAGAGGATTGTGAACCATCATGTTGTAGGGGTTGCCAATCGATAGTGGCATGATCTTCTGGATTGCCTTTGGAAGGGGAAGGGATAATGTCGATCGGTGTGTGTTAGGGGTTCAATAGCTACTGGGATTGATTGTGAGGGTTTTCAAATAGAGGTGGATCGTATGTTGAGAGCGACATTGAAGGCATTGTCAGTGGCATTGGGTAGGATTGGTGAATCTCTGTTGGGGATGTAGGTGACCTTATAACCTTGAGGCATTGTCTTCGGGATGCGACGATTGATGGCGCGTGAGTTTGGGTACGTCTGGTACCAAGGAAAGAGCTTTGTGGGGTAGATGAGGTGATATCTAATTCTGGTTCCTTGCCTTTGGAATATCTTATAGATTCATCATTGATCGGGGGAGCTCGGCGTTTACCATGTTGCATGCTTGATGTGGGAGCATTATACCTGAAAGTTGACTCAAAGAAGGGAAAAAGAGATTCATATTTTGTTTGATTATCTTCATTTAGTGGCTTAATCAACATGCACTTTAATTTGCTACTGTGTTTTTATTTTCACAAGAAGTAGAAGAATGTGTTTTCTGTAAGTAAAGAGAGGCCTTAGAGGCACAGTGGCAAAGAGTTTCCCTATTAAGGGATTTATTTTGGGAAAAAGTGGGAAAATTGAGTTTTTTTGGAATTTTTGACTGGAGGAAGGCCTTGGAGGCTTGGTTAGTATATGGACGAGAAGATAAAAAGCTTGGTTGTAAAGTGGAGATTATCGCCTTCATTGGATTGTGATGAATTCGATGTGTTAAAAAGAGTGTACTAATGCTGGAGCTGTTGCCTTGGACCTAACTTTGAGGCTCTTGTTGATGATGGTGGACCCTCAATTGGCTATTATTACTATGTAGATGTCATATCGTCGCAATTATGCGATGGTGATACTAGCAGAGACCCTAAATGGTTTAGATTCTTAGCGGGAAGGCCATTCTTATGATCTGAGAGGAAGTCCTATCATGCTATTCATGTGGCTGTCTGAGAGATTCGGTTTTGCGATCCTATCTAAATATCACTTGGTAGTTGTGCCAAATTTCTTCACCTACTAATTCATTAGCTTTAGCCTGACTATCAAGAATTGGGTAAATTAGTTTGTGGAGCATGAAGCTCGATGTCTGCATTGGTCAGTGCCCTGGTGGGGGGAGTTATATCCTATTCTAGAACTAAGGGGAATACCGTTATGTTCACTTAGTTGGTCTCCGATAGACCTCCTTATATTTTCCCTAGCATCTCCTGTGTTAAGTCGGATGGGAGAAGATTGTTCCCTCCCATACACTGGACTTCTTTCCCGTAGAGGACTTGACCGAAGGCATGCGCTTGCGGTTGCGCTCTTTGTGGGAGAGTTGTCGACCGTCAACCCGTCCTTCCTAATCTGTTAGTAGGGTTTGGAATGTTTTTAGAGACTACATGAAATTGTTGTGGAAGAGGGTAGTGGTTAAGATATTGGACGAGGAGATCGGTCATATATGGTTTCCCATGTTTGACACTATGGAGGGGCGTAGTGGTTTTCTCTAGGCTAGTCCGGGCTTATCGTTCCATGGAGTGCCTTCGATAAACTATCCAGGCAGGGGAAGTTTTGGGGCCTCAAAATGCAGATGATAATGTAGTTGGGTCCTCTGGCAGCTGCGGGTAGGGTCTTTTTATGAAGTTGGTGATTATTTGTGATGCTTTTGTAATGGTTATATGCTTGGTTATTTTTGGTTCATGGGAATAAATTTGGAAGGTTTGAGTAGTTCTTTAGGAGTAATTTGGTTTGATTTTATTTAGGGCGTTTAGGTTGGCAGGGGTAGTTGTTTGACTCCATACACCGATATTTTCTATAATCGTGCCGAATTTTCCTAAAATGGAATAACAAGGATTTTAATAATATTTTTGTGTCTTTTGATGAGTTTTACATTTGAATTATCTACACCAATGGCTAAGGCATACATAATCCTTTTGTTCTTGTAAATGATAAAATGAATTGTCATTCCCAGAGATAAGAAAACGATGGTAGTTTGTGAAAAATAAAGGGACCGTGGCCATGTAAAGCATATGAGCTGCCTACGTACCTCTAGGGATTTTTATAATTTTTTGAGTTTCATTTTTGAAAGAAAAAAGGTTTTTTAGAGGATCAGGCCCCACGTAATTCTGAGTAGAGGGAAATGAATAATTTTTTTTAGAATAGAAGTGGGATGAGATGAGTCCTAGCACGTCGAGATATCAGACTAGGAGTAGAATTTCTTAAGATGGTCTAGGTTGACTGGACGCGCCATCTCTTCTCTATCAAGGTCAGTCAGCATAGCAGTGCCATCGGATCGAATTTTCTTCACGATATACGAGCCACTCCAATTTGTCTTGAATTTCCCTCTGGGGTCCCAAACGGTTTCTATAATTTTTTTCAGGGCTAAGTCCCCTTCTCGGACACCACGATCCTTGACTCTTTGGTTGAATGATAGCGATATCCAGCGATGGTACCCCTGTATATGATATAGATCCTTTAGTCTCCTTTCTTCTAGGAGTGATAACTCGTCAAGTCGAATGTGATGCTAGTCTTTTTCGTTGACCTTGCCTTTAATCATGATGCGTAATGAAGGTATTTCTTATTCAATGGGTAGAACTACTTCCATGTCGTATACCAAAGAGTAAGGGGTAGACCAAGTAGATACCTGGACTAAAGTGAGGTAGCTATAAATAGTGTAAGGGATCTAATTGAACCAATCTTAACAACTTCAGGTCATCTTATTGACGATTGCTTTGAGGTTCTTATTGGTGGCTTCAACTGCACTGTTGATTTGCGGTCGGTAGGGAAAAGATTTGTGTCTCTGAATCCCATACTCTTCGACCAATTCTGTGACTTTTTACTCGAAATATGACCCGTTATGTGATACTAACTCGTGTGGGACCCTGTATCGACATATGATATTCTTTTGGATGAACTTGGCTACCTTGTTGGCATTCAGCACTATGTATGACTCGACTTTGACTCACTGGGTGAAGTAATCAATGGAAACCAGGATGAACTCATGCCCATTAGAGTCTTTGGGTGTGACTTTCCTTATAATATTGATGCTCCGTGTGGAAAACAGCCTGGGAGAAGTCATGTTGTACAATTCTCGCAGAGGCAAGTGCTGGGGATTGGAAAATTGTTGGCATTTAAGGCATCATTGGAAATAGACGGTGCAATCCTGAACCATGGTAATCCAATAGTAACCATATCGGATGATCTTGTGGAGTGGATGTGATCGTTCATTTGGGGTCTCCATTCCCCATTGTGAATCTTCTGCATCATTTCTTTAATGTCATCCACTATGATACAGTGTAAGTGCGTTCCATTGAAGTTTCTCTTGAACAGTGCTTCATCGCACACAATGTACCTAGAAGTCAGCTTGCAAAGGGTTGGTCGGTCTTTCTTATTGGCATCTAGGGGTTACCTACCATGCTTGAGGAGGCGCCAAATGTCATAATACCAGTAGTTAGCTATATCAGAGCCATCTGTGATAACTTTAATGTGGTAGCAGTGGGCTGGTTTAGCTTGATTTTAGACTAGGAAAGAGGCCATCATTATTCTTTCGAGCATGTGGACCATGGAAGCGAGAGTAGTAAGATAATGGTCCAAGTTGTTCCTTACTCGGGGCAAGTAGTGGAATGTGACATCTCGGAACTGGGAGGCTAGCTCTTCCAGGTGGGCGTGGAAGGGTAAAAGTTTTTCGTCCTTGGCTTTCCATCTTTTAAGGATCTGGATGATGATGAGGGTTGAATCCCTGTAGACATCTAGGCATTGGATTCATTTTTTGAGGGCGACTTTGAGTTCTACAGTTCATGCCTTATATTCAATCATGTTGTTGGTGCACAGAAAATATATCTTGATGGCAATGAGAGTGTGAGAGTCATCATGGGTGATCAGAAGTATCCTAATGTCGTATACTTTTTTATTGGCGATGTCGTCAAAGAACATTTGCCACCATAGGTCTTCCAAATAGGTGCAATGGATGTCTTCGTCCAGGAATTCAGAGATCCAAACATCGACTTCTTCCATGGGGTAGTCAGCAAGGTCGTCAGAGATAACTTTTCCTTTCAAGGCTTTTTGCGTGACATAAACAGTATCGAACTCGACTAGCAGCATTAATCATCAAGCCATTAGGCTAGACAATGAAAGTTTCTCGAGAAGGTGGTTTATAGGATCCAGTCAGGACACAAGTTTAATGGGAAAAATGAGCATGTGGTGCCGTAATTTTTGGTTGACCCAGACAAGGGAGACACATTCACTCTCCAAGGTAGTGTAGTTGATTTTGTACCCGACCAACTTGCGACTATCATAGTATATGGCCCTCTCTTTGCAGAATTCTTTAAGGTATTGGGTTAGAAAAGCCACAGTTGTGATGTCTGTTACGATTAAGTATAGGAGTAGAGAGAGACCAAGTTACAGTGGTATGAGTACTGGAGGTCGGGTTAGATACTGCTTGATTCGATCAAAGGCCTCCTGACAAGCTTCGTTACTGACTTTGTTTGAATCCTTTTGGAGGAGTTTGAAGATGGGTTCAAAAATAAAAGTTAATTGGATGATATACTATAATTTTCCCAAGAATCCCTTCACTTCTTTCTTCATTCGGAGTGGTGGCATTTTTAGTATGGATTTCAATTTGGCAGAATCTGCTTCAATACCCTTCTCGCAAACCATAAATCCTAAAAAAATTCCTTTGGTAAGGCCAAAAACACATTTCTATGGGTAAAATCGCATCTATTATTGCCACGGTCGTTCGAAGAATTTTCAAAGGGTGGGAACATGACCTTTCTGAGTCTTAGACTTGATAATCATATCATCCACGTAGACATCGACCTCTTTATTTATCAGATTATGCAAGATGGTTATGGCAACCCTTTGTTAGGTAGCCCCTGTATTTTTTAAGACCGAATGGCATAACTGTGTAACAGAATGTTCCCCAAAAGGTGATGAATGCGATTTTTTCTTGATGATTAGGGTGCATCTTGATCTGATTGTTTCCGACAAACCCATCAACGAATGACTTGAAGGCATGATTGGCTGTGTTTTCTATAATCATGTCGATATTGGGTAGCGAATAATGATTTTTGGAGAGGCTTTTTTCAAATCTCAGTAATCAACCCACATGCAGACTTTTCCTCATGATTTTGGCACGGGCACAATATTGGATAACCATGTGGGATATTTGATCACCCAAAAGAAGCCTACTTTTAATTATTTGACTACCTCTTCTTTAACTTTGAGTGACCATTCTGTGCGGAGCTTTGTTTGACCTCTTTACATTTTGGCAGAGTTGGAATCTTATGCTGAGATGTCTTGAGATCGATGACGGGCATGTCGTCATAGGACCATGCGAAGATGTCCACAAATCCCTTCAGTAGTTATTCAAGTTGTGCACGCTCATTCTCGTCAAGGGTGGACCCTATCCTAATCTCGTGCAGTTAGCAACTAGAATCGATATTGATAATAATAGTTTCAGCCTCATTAATTTTAACACGATTACATTGTTTGTTATTAACCTTATTAAGATAAGTTAATAATTGTTAATTTGCAAAATCATCATCATCAAGAGTTTGATTAGAATCAAGACAATTAATGTAAGGCACAATAAGATACTCAAAATATTCATTTATTTTATTCTTGGGAAAAATAGCATTGTGAACCTTGTCGAAGGAGGTCTCGATTACATTGTAATCAGAATAAGGAACAATAGAAGAAGAATAAATAGGATAAACATCTAGGTTGGGTTGTATCTCACCGGGTGGAATGGTACAACATTTCGATTGAGGAGGGGTGGATCAATAATCTTGATCAGGATGGACAAATCCAATGAGCTAGCACTTGAGTGGATCATGTAGAGTGTCAGCCCTAGTGTCTGTAACTTGAATGACTCCTCGGAGTCACTTCCCTCAAAAACCTCGGTAATAGTTGTAGTCTTCTTAATGAGCTATTGCACATGATGTAGGTAAGTTTCGACACATGAGTAACAATCTTGAAAGAACATCTCCATACCTGGCTTCATCTTCTTATCCACGTGATCATACCATGGTTTGAGAAATCCATAAAAGGATAAATCTTCACCATCTCTAACGGATCTTCCATTCAAGAATCCCCTAAACAGTCATGGAAGTTTCTACAATTCTCTTCAAATGAGGTTGGCAAAGCATTCTGAGTTCCTTTGATGATGGTTGATCACCCAAGCCACATGGAGGAGAGGCCATCTTCAACACTATGGGTTCCAGTATTCCCTGTTATCGTCGTCCCAATCCCAGTATGGGCATAAAGTGCACATTCTTGAACATCTGTATCACATTAACATTATCGTGAGGGCTGTGCTTTGGACAGACTCGATCTTTGAAATCGTCCCCTACTAGGAGTGGAAGTGGTTCGACTCGAAAACTAGACATAAGCATATCATTCACCTCGTGTAGTATCTCTAGTATGGGGTTACCAGTGCTCACATTCTCAGTATTATAATCGTCATGTGCCCCTTGGTGAAGAACTTCAATTTTTGATGGAGAGAGGAAGATACCCCCTTGATGCTGTGAAGCCATGGTCATTCAAGTAATAGGTTGAAACAAGATGGTATGTCGATAACCTGAAACTCAAAAATGGGATTTATAGGGACAACCCCTATTGTAAGCTTTATAGATCCCATCACCTCTCGGCGAGTATAGCCATAAAAAGGCACCATGAAAGAAGTGGATCAAGTTTGATTACTTTTAAACCCAGGTAGTTGAAGGTTCTTAATGGGAAAACATTAAGTGCTGATCTGTTTTCGACGAGTGAAAGTAGGACTATCTTCCCCATTACTTCAACAGAGATGTTAAGGGCATATATGTGATTAGGATCAAACTTTGGTATTTCTTCTTTAGGGAAGGAAAGCATTCTATTAGAGGTTAAAGACCCGACCAGGCTCAAGTCTTCTTATGGAGGGGTAGAAGGAGGGATTGTGGGCCTTCCTGGTAAGCAATTTTATCAAGATATTTCGGTACAATTAGGAAGATATGAAGAGTCCTCACAAAGTCATGTCAGCATGAGTTTTCTTCAACTAGTCGAGGATCTTGCTCTCCTTGATGGTCCTTTTCGAAATGGGGAGTTTCTCGACAACACTTTTTCCTTTATCTGTAGTTTCTAATTGAGGGTTGGAACTCTAGTAGTGCCTCCCAGATCTAGTTATATGGTTCACAAAAGAGGGGAAGAACAAAAACCCTATTTTTTTAAAAGCGTTGGAACCCCAATTTTAAATTTTCAAATATTAATTTCCTAAAATGCGGAATAGGATGGTTCAACATAACACACACCACCTTCAAATTTTAATTTCTGTCAAATTAAAATTAAACTCAATAATTCAAGTCCTAAAATTTGCCTACACAAATTAATTCATTTTTGCAAATTAGGCCAAAATAAATTTTTTCAAATTAAATTATCTTGACTAGAATTAAATTAATCTAAAATTTCACCCAAACTAATTTTAGCACCAAATTAAACTTTAGTGTGATAAAACCCAATTTTATCTTGAATTACCTAAGCATGCATTCTAAGGTGAGTTTGAAAGATAAAGAGAAATAAATCACACTACGTCGCGATGTACGAGGAAAAAACGGGCAAAACCTCGGACGACCCCTAACCTTAAGTCCACTAAGTATGAAATTTTACAAATACAAGACAGATGACTTACACAACTCGACTCCTTCAACCCACTGACGCGACTTTTTGTACCAACCTCTGCTTAGCCGACCATACCGGACTCCACCGGATCATTGGACTCCTCCAATGAAGCTTTTGGACTCCGTCAACCACACACGATGCCTTTCACCGTATGAGCATGTCGCAACGAAAATAATACTTCTTATTTTATGAAAAATAGAAGCAAACCCAAACTTCTCCTTCTTTGTGGTAGAAATGAACCAATGGTTCCAAAAAACACTCCAAGCAATATATACATATGTAGAGATAATTGGAATTCTAAACTAAACAAATTGGGTGTATACTTTTGTGTTTTGGAAGGATTTAAGCCATCTAATTTAGACACACAAGGGGAATTTTCTAAACATTAATTTTTCTCTCAAAAGATCTCAAAGGATTGTGAAAAGTCTTTGGAATAATTCTATCCCGAAATGGTTAAAAACTGTCAAAAGAAAGTGGGGACAAAGTAGTGGGAAAATGCCAAAAACTGTTCCCGCCAGAAATTTCGTTCGAAAGACTTTTTCGTTCGAACGACATTTTGTTCGAACGACCCTTCTAACGATATGTCAGTGCTCAAAAGGGAAACTCGTTGGCAAAACTCGTTCGAACAAAAATCTTGTTCGAACGACAATTTCGTTCAAACGACATTTTCGAACGAAGAAACAGAATATGCATTTTTCATTTTAAGACCATAAAACTTTTATACCAAATTAAAAATATAAAATTTATTTTAAATAAAACTTGCACACAATAAAAATTCCAAGTTACTACAAATATATATAAAGGATTCATACCTTAAAGGGATTTGGAAATTATACCGTCGAGGACGCAAAACAAGGCACTTTGAAACCCGGCAAGGCGGATACGTCTTCAACAAATTTAAACATCATAGGTTTGAAAGAATGTACCATGAACATCTAACCTAGGACTCAAATGTTTTTGTCCAAAATTGAGCCAACACTGCATAAGACCCAATTGAAAATTTGTGTCATTACAAATCTCCCCCTTTGGCTATTTCGGGACAAAAACCAAACAAAAATCCTAAAGGGCCGTCAAGCTTAACTAGACTAAAAAACATCCCACCCAAAATAAAAATAAAAACTTGACTCAAAACCCAAGGATGACTATCTTTGCCGATATAAAGTTGCAACAAAAAAAATTCCTGCACACTTAAGCAAAACATTAAACGCATAGGGAATATCAAAATATTAAATGCAATGAAAATAAATACTCCCCCTAAATTAATTCTCCCATTTTTATCTTACAAAGACTTACTAAGAAAGACGTTTCCCCCTAAGTGAAATCTCCTAAACTAAAGGTTTAAATACCACTTCCCCCCTTTTTGTTCACGAATAGACAAAGGTGATAAAATTAATTAAATATGCATTTCTCCCCCAATTCAACTAAGTAACCTTTCTCCCTCTAAAAACTACATAAGGGATATAAATATGGGAAAGCAAGTAAACATGATGGTGCATAAGGTGATAAGAACATGAAAGCATATGGGCAATAAGAAAAAGAAGTAATCCACAATAAGGATAAATAGATACCAACTTATGATGCGATAAAACAAATGATACCAACTAAGATGTATTCAACACAAGTATGGGATATCAACCAAAATTCGCAACAAAATAGATACCAATTATGAATTAAAGGCATAAATGGACTAGAAAGCAAGGCAAAAACTCAAAAACCAAACAAATACCATATATATGAAAACTTAATGAACATCACTAATGCACACACACATATACATAGGTATAAACACCACACATGGCACAAAATACATTAATTTTTTCACACTCGTATGGCAAACAGGTGTCCAAATACATGTGGTAAACGGAAGTGTAGGGGTGTTAATCAGTAACAATTAAATTTCGACCCACTCACTTAAAATATGATCACGGAGTTCTCATTTGATTGCAAAATTTTAGCACATTTAGATATAGCCTCATATGACAATATAAATTGAACTCAATGAACAAACAAACACAATGCACACAAGCTTAGAATTTTGATGATTCTACAAACCAATAGAGTCATGACAATAAAAGCATAACTAGGATACAAAAGTCATTGTGCAAGCCCATTAATATATCCAACCAAACTCCTCATAATTTTCCTTTTCTATTTCTTGTCAACATATTAACTAAACTATTTTTGGCCTTGGCAAATATTCTTTTTAATTCCACAATTTTTAAGTCCTAAAAGTCAAAGGTGGCTTTTCACGCAAATTAATTTTGTCTTTCGCATCCCGATTCCATTGATAAACAACTACCCCGGATAAACATATTTTTCTATTTTTTTTAATCCAGGAAACGGTTATTACATGCATAAATCCTCCATAGTCATAGAAAAATTTAGATGACTAAATTGATAGGAGAACATCTCACTTAGCTCAAATATACATGTGACATTTAAATTTCAAAAGAGCTCGTGCATGTGTGAATATAGGCATATAAAAATAGAATCCATTAAGCAACACAAAATCCAACTACTCCATGCATGCATGACAAAGAACATTTTAAGGATAGACAATGTTAACCAAAAGTTCTAGCCACATGGAAGCAAATAGGAAAGGATTCAAACACAAGTATATGTCACATAAACTGTGCCACATAAAGTGTGCCAAACTAAAATACACACACACACACAATTTTTTTTTGAGTTTTTGAAACTTGTAACCAAACATACAAAATATTTATTCAAAAGACAAAAAAAAAATCATTTTGTATTTTTCGTTAAGCCTAAATTACTAATAAGGTAAAAGACAAATGATAAACAATTTTTTTTTCATTTAATGCAAACTAAAATGAACAAAATATAATACAAAAGATAAACACAAATCATAATTCTAGCATGTGATTAATCATGGAGCATAGACTAGAAAAATGATTAAACATGCATATAACTAGCAAACATATATGATATAAAGAACAAAAAGCTAGAGTATGAAAACAACTAACACATTCAACCTTTATATTTAGCAAGGGAGGTATCATGTGAAAGTAAATGAGAATCAAAAATCATATTTTGTAAATCTACCAAGTCGGATATCCTAACCCAAACTAATGAAGAGTGAAAATTTCGAGATTTGGGGATCTTACCTACCTAGGTTACCTTAATCTTGGATTTCCTAGAATTTCTTTGAATATCAAAACAAAACTTCTTAAGATGACCTTTTCGACCAGAATGTGAGCAAGTAAAGACACGTCAAAAATTAGTACCTAAAGGTTGACCTATAGAATTGTTCCTAGGTGATTCTCTCAAAATATTGGTTTTGGCTTTATTAGTGGGATCGTTACAAGAATCGAAGCCTTAACCACAAGTGTCATTTTTCAATTGGTCGGTGCATAATATTTTATCTAATTTAGCGGACCTACATTCCAAATTAAATTTGACCTCACTAGAGTCTTTCAATTTTTCTTCCAACTCTACTATTCTAGACTCTAGCAAAACATTCCTCTCTTCAAATATGAGAAGATCTTTTTTCATTGATTCCATCAACCCTCTAAGGCTATCTCTCTCACCTTCTACATATTCAAGATTCTCTCAAAATTTTCTCTCACGTGTCCTAAGGTCATCAACCAACGCACTCTCATCAACGACCTTGGCACTCTCCCATAAACTAGCTTCTAACTTCAAATTTGCTATTTTCAATTTGATAGATTCATCATATAATTCTCTAAAAAAAATTTGAGGTTCACTCTCATTAACCTCCTCATCACTTTCACTCTCTCTCTCTTCTCCACTCTCACTACCATCATATTTTTTAGCTTCACAAACAAAGGCCTTGGAAGCGTCATGTTTTAAGGCATCATCATTGGATAATATCTCACACTCACTAACATGACTAGTCGTGAACGCCGTAAAGTTGCGCTCAATGGGGTAATCGGGTCCCTCTTCCTTATAACTATCACTAAGGGTGGCATTTTATGAAATAGGTTGCTTACCCTCTCTCCTTAGTTTAGTGGTCCATTCAAAAACCCTATGGCCATACCCTTCACAACCAAAGCACCTATTTGACTCGTGCCTATTTAGATTTTCATTATAGAATTTAGGGATCTTTTCGACTTTGTCATGCTTAGAATTTTCAAATTTCTTAAAATCATTTTTAAACTTATCTTTATTAAATTTAAGAAATTTTTTAAATTTCCTAGCAAACATAGCTATGTCGTCCGAGTCACTATCACTCTCATCAACCACAAATTATTTTTCCTCCTTTCAGGCTTTCAAAGCGACACTCTTATCTATTTTTTTTTTAATTTTTGGAGGGAAACATATCTAGTTCATAGGTTTGCAAAGCACCTACTAATTCCTCAAGTTTGATAGAGTTCAAGGTGGGTAAAGAATTTAAAACGGTCACTATAGGGACAAATCTATCGGGTAGGGACCTTAAAATTTTCTTTACTACTCGGTCGTCGGTTATTTTATCTCCCCAATTAAATGATGAATTAACTATATCGGAAATTCTAGCATAAAATTCATCAAAGGTTTCATTCTCAAGAATTTTGATGGTTTCAAATTGAGTGGTGAGGTTTGGGAGTTTCGAAGCCTTAACGACACTAGTTCCCTCATGAGTGAGTTGTTAAATATCCCAAGCTTCTTTAACGGTATCACAAGTCATGATACGATGGAATGCATCCCGTGTGACCGCACTAAACAAAGCGTTTAATCCTCTGGAATTAAAATTTGCAAGTTTAAATTCATTCTCACTCCATCTATCTACCGGTTTGGGGACACGCTCATTTTCTATCAAACATCTGGGTGGGGACCACCCGTTAACAACTGACAACCGAACCCTCTCGTCTACAAACTTTAGTGCCAATTTTATACGCGTCTTCCAATACGCATAGTTAGAACCATTGAAAACAGGAAATTTTGAAAAAGGGAAAAATTCCATTTTTAATAACAAAATTCTAAAAGGACCTTAACGCAATAAATTAGCGCTCCAACTCTGATACCAATTTGAAAATCATTGGAACCCCAATTTTAAAATTTCAAATATTAATTTCCTAAAATACGGAATAGGATGGTTCAACACAACACACACCACCTTCAAATTTCAATTCTTTCAAATTAAAATTAAACTCAACAATTCAAGTCCTAAAATTTGCCTACACAAATTAATTCATTTTTGCAAATTAAGTCAAACCAAATTTTTTCAAATTAAATTATCTTGACTAGAATTAAATTAATCTAAAATTTCGCCCAAACTAATTTTAGCACCAAATTAAACTTTAGTGTGATAAAACCCAATTTTATCTTGAATTACCTAAGCATGCATTATAAGGTGAGTTTGCAAGATAAAGAGAAATAAATCACATTATGCCGCGATGTACGAAGAAAATGCAAAACGGGAAAAATCTCGGACGGACGCTAGCCTTAAGTCCACTAAGTACGAAATTTTATAAATACAAGACAGATGACTTACACAACTCGACTCGACTCCTTCAAGCGCCTGACGCCTCTTCTTGTACCAACCTCTGCTTAGCCGACAATCTAAGACTCCACCGGAACCTTGGACTCCTCTAATGAAGCTTTTGGACTCCGTCAACCACACACAGTGCCTTTCACCATATGACCACGCCGCAACGAAAACAATACTTTTTCTTTTACGTGAAATAGAAGCAAACCCAAACTTCTCCTTCTTTGTGGTAGAGATGGACCAATGGTGCCAAAAAAAAAACTCCAAGCAATAGATATATATGTAGAGATACTTGGAATTCTAAACTAAACAAATTGGGTGTATACTTTTGTGTTTTGGAAGGATTAATCCATCTAATTTAGTCACACAAAAGGGAATTTTCTAAACATTAATTTTTCTCTCAAAATATCATAAAGGATTGTGAAAAGTCTTAGGAATAATTCTGTCCCGAAATGGTTAGAAACTATCAAAAAGAAAGTGGGGGCAAAGTAGTGGGAAAATGCCAAAAACTGTTCCCGCCAGAAATCTTGTTCGAACGAATTTTTCGTTCGAATGACACTTCTAACGATATGTCAGTGCTCAAAAGGGAAACTCATTCGAACGACAATTTCGTTCGAATGACAATCTCCTTCGAACGATATTTTCGAACGAAAAAACAGAATATGCATTTTTCATTTTAAGACCATAAAACTTTTATACCAAGTTAAAAATATAAAATAATTTTAAATAAAAATTCCAAGTTCCTAAAAATATATATAAAGCATTCACACCTTAAAGAGCTTTGGAAATTATACCGTTGTGGACGCCAAACAAGGCACTTTGAAACTCGACAAGATATGAACTCTAAATTTTGTCCGCTACATATTCAACAACTTTAAAAGTCATAGGCTTGAAAGAATGTACCATGAACATCTAACCTACGACTCAAATGTTTTTGTCCAAAATTGAGCCAACACAACATAAGACTCAATTGGAAATGTGTGTCCTTACATTTTTCATCTATTTCGAGTTGTTCAACCATATTATTGATCTCTCCTTGTATATCTTCAAACGTTATCATCCCACATACACTTATCACTGGGCTAACCTTTTCCTGGCTTGGCGCTTCATCTGAACTATCAAATTCATCCCCCGATCCAGTGGAAATAACATCATCCTTCCATAAGAAGTCAATTTATTCTACAACCTCAATGGTGTCTTCATATAGATCCCCCCACTCAACAGGGTGATGCATAATTGAAGGGACCAACCTCCTTTGTAGCTTTTAAGCATCGAGTAACTCGAATATACTGTAAATCTCATTAGTCTGTTGGAATAAGCCTGCAATAATCTGAACTGCATCGTCCAAACTTACTTTGTCCACGGGAACTACCCAATTATCTAACTTGCGATCCCATTTTTGGGCTTCCTTAAATAGTGTGCTGAACCTTTGGTAATCAATGCTCATTTCTAAGGAAGATTTCACCCTGAACCTTAAAAGTTAGTTCAGTACCACTGGCAATTCCATATACTTTCCCCCGAAATGAGTACAAACTATAATGCATGCTCTTGTAAGAAGCGATAGGCTCTGATCGGCAAATCCGGTAGGGTGTAGGAGAAAATATGGGCAAACTTTAAGGGGTTTAAGTGAATATACTGGTATAATAGGTGATTTACTGGGTACAATCTGGATAGATGGGTTAAATTTCAAATCATTTTCTAGGAAGATGGAATTTGCATGATTTGGGAGTGGATTGTGAGTGGTGTTTGGTTTAGGATTGGTTGGTGGGCGATAATACACCGGTCAATAAGACCTTGGATTATATTATGGAGATGGAAGCACTAATCAATTATATGGATGGCATTTTGATGGAAATCACAATAGGCGTCGGGTTTCAAATTTTTAGGGAGTGGGTTTGGAAATGGATGAGGGCGCTTGATGAGATTTTAGCTCAATAGGGCTTGGTAGACTTTATAGAGGGGAGCATGAAGCTCGGTGTATTCTTTTCTAACCGGGTTGACACAATTTTCTAGCACCTAAGAGGTAGTAGACTGTGAGATGTCGTTAATGGTCTAAACTGTAGCAGGCTTCTCAAATTTTACTGGAGTAAACTGTCCAAATACTTTCTTTAGCTCAAATTCTGTCTTGGCAAGACTTTTTTCAATCTCCACTACTGCTTCCCAGAGGTCTAAAAAATGGAGGTAATATTGTCCTCCCATAGTAGCTCAAACATGGGATAAGAAATTTTTCTTCACAATACTAACTTGCTCTTCTTCGGAAGGCCTATTGGTAATGGTGGCCGCTTTCTCCCTCTACCTTGATGTGAAATTATTAACATTTTCTCCAGGGTTCTACTTGAGAAGTTACAAATCTCGATGTGTAACTTCCAATTACTCGTTGTACTCGAACTTTGACATGAATTCACAGGTAACATCCTCCCAACCATAAATTTTAGATTCCTCTAGGGATAGGAACAAACAAAGAGCGATGTCATTCAATGTTTGTTAGAACATTTGGGCCTTATTTCCCCAGATGCACCTAGGAGGGTCATGACACGGTGGTAACTTCAGAGATGAACAATTGGGGGTCCGATGCCCCAAGATTCTCAGTGTTAGGCATCTTGAACTTTTTTGACAGCCTTGCGTCAGGGTAGGAAGACATATAGGTGTTATCCATGTAGTTCTCGGAGATTCGAACTTAGTCAAACTTCTTGGTTAATAGCTTAAGGTCCTCCTTGACCTTGAACTCTTCTTCCTTCGGACCATCAGGTACTGGCAGGTTAGCCCCCGACTGGGCAAGATTCGACATAGGGAGCTGAGCTGGAGGTCGCCCATTAATAGGAGGGCCACGTAGAGCCTGTTGATATTCTTTCAGGACCCAAATAGGCTCAGGTGCAGGCGGACCCATAACGCTAAGGAAGACGACCTCGAGCTCTTCGAGAACAGGGACCTGATTTCGTTGCATCTCATGAACCTCGATTTGAAGATTGTCAATCTTGGCTGTAAGTTGGACTAGAACCATCATCAAATAAGGCTGTATATTCGGCACTTGGTCTGCGTTTTCCATAGAGAGTGGGTGAAGGTGGATTCTGGACTCGAGGAAGTATTGAAAGAACTGACGAAGCTTCAGGGTGATTCGACGAAAGATCGATTCCAATAGGGAGCCAGGCCAAGGGTCAAGTATGCGCTCAACCGGAGAGGGAAAAATGATTTGAATTTATTTTTGAAAGAGAAAAGGAAGAATATTTTAGAAAAAAAATGGATTTTTTTTTTACTTTTTTTGAAAAAGTGGGACAAAATGCTTTTGGGTATTTTTTTTATAAGAGTAGGAAAAATGTTTTTGGTATTTTTGATAAAGGAGAGGAAAAATGTTTTGACACTTTTGGTTAGGAAGGAGGAAAAACGAGAGAATAGTCTCATTATTATTATTATTATTATTATTATTATTATTATTATTATTATTATTATTATTATTATGTTTTCAGTTTTTTAGGTTTACTTAAATGCAAAAGAAATGTTGGACTGGACCCAAGCATGGGAAAATTTGGGTTTAAAAATATGTAAAACATGGTTTGACTTGTTGTCAGGCTCATGGAAAGGGTCCTATTTTGAAAAAAGATGGAATTGCGCAAAAATTTGGGCAACATGCCGACCTAACATTTCAGCAGAGTTTCGGGTACTAACCAGCAAACTAAATATGAGAGCCCTAGGTTTGATGCCTATATGAGGGTATGCAGTTATTAGGTTAGTGTAAAGGTTCCCCTCCTTTGGCAAGACTTTCACGATATATGTCTTGCTTTGAGGGCAATCAGTACATGTGAACAAACCATTTGATATACCTAAGTGTATGTGAATTGCCTCACTATATACCTCGTGGGGACAGTATGTGTGAGAGAGAATTCAATGTAATCGACGTATGTGAATGAATTCCCTTCTATATACCTCCCTTCTTAACTTCCTCAAGCGATACGATGTGAGGAGATTCGTTCGACATAAGTCGAAGGTACTTGGCCAATGGAAGGTGAGAGTCATATTGCTTTGGCTAATTGCCACCTTCTGGACCAGCGACCATCACAAAGTGACCCCCTAGGACGTTACAATATTTTGGTCCTTAACGATTCTCTTTGGTTATGTAGTGTGCAAAATGCATGATTCTTGATTAGTATATTATGGAGAGAGTATTTTATTTGGCATGATGAGAACTATATTAATAAGGGAGAATGTACAAGTATTATTAAAAGTAAGCATGGTGATTATACAAAGAATGGATATGTGAGAGTGAGTGGTTTGTCAATATCTATAAGTGAGTGTGTGGTAGTGAACCTAAGCATGTATCAACTACAAGTGATGTGTGATGAGTATAAGTGAGCATGAATATATACAACTGTAATAAGTGGAGGTGTGTGATAGTGACACCTAAGCATGGATATTCTAAGTGGTGTGTGCAACATGTGGATATAAGTGAAGATATATACATGTTTAAGTAATGTGAGGTGTACATGGAGATTATTTACAAGTGTGTGAAGTGAAAAGTGAGTGGGAGGTGATATAAACAGGAGGTAGACATATATAAAAAATAATATAGGAGAAAAGGGGAACATACATGTAAGTGCATACGCACACAAGCAGAAAATGATAACGCCCACATAAACAAAGTCTAGCCGTCTTAAGTAAGTCCCCAGTAGAGTCACCACTGTGGCCATACCGAGATCTTCCCCTCCCCGACTCCTTTCGGGATATAAAAGTGGGGAGAGATAAAGGTATCTCGCCCCTCGCTACGTCGTGAGGTGCTTTGGTCGTCGTTGGTTTTGGGGTGATGTAAAGAAATAGTGGCTCTAGCCTATTTTGCAGAAAGCAGGCAAAAGAACATGTCGTTGCCTCGAGAGAGAGGCATCAAATACAAACTGATGCTTGCAAAACCAAGTAGATCTGAGGTTCGGTGTCTAAGTTATGGAATAGAAAGATGTTAGACACCCATCCCGCCCTTTCTGTCTCGGATAGGCTAATATTCTTTAATTTCAACATGAAGTGTTTGTGCGTATATATATAAGTGGAGATAGGAATCGCTCATCTTGTATTATGGAAAATATGGAGTGAGGTCATCCATAGGAATGTTCCTAAAATAATAATTAGAAAAATATGATGTGTGCGCTTACCGAGTTATTGACCATTGTGATGAAATGATAATATGTGTTAGATAAGGCGCGAGTATGAATCAGAAGTATGATATATACGAATGGTATTGGATAAAATAGGAAAAAGATGAAAATATGAGAATAGGACTCAAGTCTCGGGGTTTTGCCCGAGATGCCTACGTGGCCTATAAAGGCATGAATATCCATGTAGTTAGCATGTGGAACTAGGGAAGGGTTTATCCCATAATTTCAATTGGGAGTTTATTGTATGTGTGTGTGTCGAAAATATATTTTTAGTATTGAGAAAATGTGATGAAGAATCTCATCGGAATTTATAGGTGTAACTCTCTTTTTCTTTGTTTTGGGTTTCTCATAGAAAATAAATTATGTGCAATATAACAGAGAAAGGATGAGCTATTGATGTTTATGATCTAAAGTAGAAGCTAAGTTGAGAATTTATATAACTAATGTGAAAATAAATAAATTTAAAGAGAGATAAGGATATTTGGACCTTCTTTGGAGACTTGAGGCTTGACCTTGATCCTTTGTGAGATTCCTTGCAAGTTGGTATGAATGTTGGATGAGAGGGAAGGATATTTTTGCTAAATTGGGTATGAGAATGATGGGAATGAAAGGTGGAAAGGAAGTTCACATAAGGAAACTTCGTTAATTGCTAAAGAATATTGCTGAGATCACTGACATTGATGGATCTATGGTGCATTTCGAAGTGACAAAATGCTCTCCATATATACGGTAAGGGGATTACTGATCGATATAGGCCTTGCTCTGCCAATAGGTTTATATCCAAAGGCATTGGCAGGGAAACGGACCTGCCAATTGGTAGTCTCATGCAAATTTTTTGAAAAATGGTCATAAAATTCAATCTGTAGGTCCAAATCATGCACGGGTCAATCCATTAGAAAGGTAATTCAGAGACCTTTAAGAGTTCTTTGGGAAGATCCTGGGTTCGATAGTTGATTTGGGTCAAATGGGGATCGAAAGAGCCTGTTAGTCCTTCAGACAAAAGATCATTGGACGAGGACGGATCGTTCATCCAATCCATATGTCCAAATCATGCATGGGGTGAACTGTTGGAAAGTTTGTGCAAGGTACTTCGATGTTCCAAAGACCTTTGCTCTGTTCGGAGAGTTGACTCTAGTCAAATGATTCCCAAAAGCACTCGGTGACCCATAAGAGTAAAACGGATCGTTCGCCCGTACTGTAAGCCTTATTTATGCATGAGGTGGACCGTTCTAAAGTGTATTTGGTGCCCTTAGAAGATTCATTCAGTATCATTTTAGTTGAAGAGTTAACTTTGGTCAAACAGAGCTCGGGAGCGCCCGATGGCCTTCAGATCAATTTTTGAGGGAAAATATATTATTTATTCGAATGGTTATGTCAGTTTGCACACAGGGTGGACCGTTGGAAATGGGTTTCAGTGCCCTTAGAGGATCCATTGATATCTATCTCTTACGATGGAGTTGATTGAGGTCAAATAGGGCTCGAGAGCGCTCGGTGGCCTCCAAATCGATTTTTGATAGTAAAATGAACCATTTGTCTGAACCGTTACATCAATTTTTGCATGGGGTGGACCATTGGGAAAGTGATTTAGGGCCCGTAAAAGATTCATTGCACTTTTGCTCTGACGGTGAAGTTGACTGGAGTCAAACGGGGCTCGAGAGCTCCCGATGCCTCTAAATCTTTACTCGAAGTAAAACATAAGGTATGTAGTTAATCGGGAGGTGCTAGGTACCTAAGGGGAGATTTAGGGGGTCCTAGAATGTGGTGACTACAAACATGCTTCTGTCTAGATTTTGAGTCGAACCACTTCCACTCCCAACAGGGGATGATTTTAAAGATAGAGTGTGTCTAGAACACAGCCCTTACGACAATGTAAATGTGATATAGATGTTAAAGAATATGCACTTCATTACCGGACTGGGGTTGGGACGATGACAACAAGGGATACTGAAGCCCATAGTACTAAAGAAGCACTTTCCTCCATGTGGCATGGCTTATCAACCATGATTAGAGGAAATGAGAATGCTCCGACGACCCCGGTTGAAACAAAGGTTAGAAACTACCAAGATTGTTTCGAAAGATTCATTAAATGGTAAATTTGTTAAAGAGGGTGAAGATTTTCACTTCTTTGGATTTCTCAAACCATGGTATGATCATATGGATAAGAATATAAATCCAGGGATGGAGATCTTCTTCCAAGACAGCTACTCATGGGCCAAATGTTCCCAACATCATGTGCGACCGCTCGTTGACAACATTATAGTTGTTACTAAGGTTTTCGAGGAAAGTGAATTTGAGGACTCATTTAATCTGCAAACACTAGGGCTGACACTCTACATGATCCACTCATCTGGTACATCGTCGGACCTTCTACTCTGATTAAGACTGATTATGTACCCCTCCTCAATTAGAATTTTATACTAGTTCCACATGCTGAAATTCCACCCAACCTAGATGTTTATACTGTTTCTTCTTCTTTTGTTGTTCCTCCCTTTTTCGATAACAATGTAATCGCGACCTCCTCCGATAAGTTTCTCAACGGTTTTTCCCCGAGAATGAAATAAATAAAGATTTTGAGTATCTTACTATGCCTTACATTAATTGTCTTGATTCTAATCAAACTCTTGCTGATGATGAATTTGCAAATGAACAATTATTAACTGATCTTAATAAGGTTAATAACAAACAACATAATTGCATTCAAATTAATGAAGATGAAACTGTTGTTCTCAACCTTGGTTCTAGTAGCCAACGGCGCGAGATTAGGATAGGGGACACCCTTGACGAGTATGAGTGCACACAACTCGAAGAACTTTTAAAAGAATTTATGGACATCTTCACAAGGTCCTACAATGACATTCTCGACATCGATCCAGAAATAGCTCAGCACGAGATTCAAACTCTCCCGAAATGCAAGCAGGTAAAAAAAAACTATAAAATCTCCGTGCCAAATAATCTCTCAAGGTTAAAGAGAAGGTGATCAAATAGTTGAACGTAGGCTTCATTCGGGTGATAGTATATCCTACATGACTATCCAATATCGTACCCATGCCAAAATCAGGAGGAAAAGTTTGCATATACGTTGAATACCGATATTTGAAAAATTCATCTTCGAAAGATGATCATCCATTGCCCAATATAGACATGATCGTGGAAAATATTCACCCTGGTCATCAAGAAAAAACAACATTCATCACCCCCTAGGGAACCTTCTGTTACATATTTATGCCATTCAATCTTAAAAATGCAGGGGCTACCTACCAAAGGGCTTCCATAATTATCTTGCATGATCTGATACACAAAGAGGTCGAGGTGTACGTGGATGATATGATCATTAATTTTAAGACTTGGGAAGGTCCTATTCACGATTTCTGTAAGTTCTTCGAACGACTACGACAATATTAGATGGGACTAAACCCACATAAACAAGTTTTCAGTGTTACCAAAGGAAAGATTTTAAGACTCATGGTTAGTGATAAGGGAATTGGAGTAGATCCTGCCAAACTGAAAAACATACTCGAAATGCCACAACCCCAAATGGAGAAGGAAGTTCATGGATTCTGGAGAAAATTAAAGTATATCAGTCGGTTCATCAACCAATTGACTTCTATTTATGAACCCATTTACTCCTTGGGAAAATTACAGTATATCTAACCCAACCTTCGGTACTGATGCCACTATATCCTGGACTCCCTATACTCCTATACTTGATCGTAACAGACACCATAATTGGGGCTTTCCTAGCCCAATACCCTGAAAAATCCTGCAAAGAAAAATCCATCTACTACGCCAGTCGTAAATTGGACTGGTACGAAGTCAACTACATTTCCTTAGAGAAAGTATATGTCACCCTTATTTGGGTCACTCAAAAATTATGGCACTACATGCTCGCCTTTCCTATTAGACTCGTGTCCCGTATGGATCCTCTCAAATACCTGCGCGATAAACTTCCCTATCTAGCCAAATGACCTGATGGTTGATGTTGCTAGCTGAGTTCAATATTGGATATATCACGTCGAAAGCAATGAAAGGGAGATCCATATTTAACTACCTTATTGATTACCCTATGGAGGAAGCCAAGCTTTGGATCTTCGAGAATCTGGATGAATATATCCTTTGCAACTCTCACGAAGACATCTAGTGGCAAATACTCTTTGACGACGCTGCTAACAAGAAAATAGACAACATTGGGATACTCCTGATGAATATCACACTCCCATTGCCATCAAGATATATTTTCCCTGCACCAACAGCATGACAGAAAATGAGGCATGCACCGTAGGCCTCAAAGTCTCTCTCAAGAAGGGTATTCAGTGGTTAGATGTCTACAGGGATTCTGTCCTCATCATAGGCCTAGTCCTTTGAATATGGAAAGTCAGAAACAAAAAGATCTTACCCTTCCACGCCCACCTAGAAGAGATGGACTCTCAATTTTGACATATCACCTTCCACTACTTTCATCGAGAAAGGAACCGCCAAGCTGATGCCTTTGATACTTTAGCCTCCATGGTCAACATGCTTGAGGGAATAAAGATGGCCCCTTCATAGTCCAAAAACAAGCTAAATTGACCCACTGTTACCATATTTAGCTCATCATAGAAGGGGATTATGATATGACTGAGTATTAGTACTACGACGTTTGGTGCCTCCTCAGGCACGGTAGGTACCCCCAAGATACCAATAAGAAAGATTGAGCAACCCTATGCAAACTGGATGCCCAGTACATTATCTGTGATAAAGCACTACTCAATAGAAACATGAATGGAACCGACTAACACTGCATCGCAGGGGCTGACATTGAAGAGATGATGCAGAAAATCCACGGTGAGGAATGCAGACCCCACATGAATGGCTATATGCTCGCTAAGAAGATTATTCGACAAGGTTATTATTGGATTACCATGGTTTAGGATTGCACCGCCTATGTTCGGAGATGCCTTAAAGGCCAACACTTTCCCAATCTCCAACACTTACCCCCGCGGGAATTATATAACATGACCTCTCCCTGGTCGTTCTCCACATGGTACATCAATATCATTTGGAAAGTCACACCCAAAGCCTCCAATAGGCACGAGTTCATCCTGGTTTCCATTTATTACTTCACCAAATTGGTCAAAGTTGAGTCATATGTAGTGCTAAATGCCAAAAAGGTAGTCAAATTCATTCGTAAGAATATTATAAGCCAATACGGGGTTTCGCATGAGCTAGTGTTAGATAACGAGTTAAATTTTAAGGCAGAAGTCACAAAATTGGTCGACGAGTATGGGATTTAGAGACATAAATCTTCTTCCTACCGACCGTAACCAACGGTGTAGTTGAAGTCGCTAATAAGAACCTTAAATCACTCATCAACAAAATGATTGAAAGTTACTGAGACTGGGCCGATCGGATCTCTTACGCCCTTTGGGCTACTGCACTTCAGTCCGAGCATCTACTGGGGCTACCCCTTACTCTCTATCATACGACATGAAAGCATTCCTACCCGTTGAACTGGAAAAACTTGCATTACGCATCATTCTTGAGAGAAAAGTCAATGAACAAGACTAGCATCAAAGCCATTTCAATAACTTTTCACTCTTAGACGAAAGCAGACCAAAGGCTCTATATCCTATACTAGGATACCAATGCCAGATAGGGCGATTATTTAACAGGAGACTCATGGACCATACTGTCCGAGAAGGGGATTTATTTCCTAAAGAAATCATAGAACCCATTTGGTACCCTAGAGGGAAATTGAAGCCAAACTGGAGTGGTCCCTACATCGTTAAGAAGATCCAGTCCGGTGGCACTACTATGCTACCTGACCTTGACGGAGAAGAGATAGAGCGTCTAATCAACCTGGACCATCTCAAGAAATTCTACCCCTGATCTGAAATCTCGGTGAGCTATGACTTCTCTCATCCCCCTTCTATTGGTAAAAAAAATCATTTCCCTTTACTCAGAACTACGTGGGGCCTAATCCTCTAAAAACCATTATCTTTCAAAAATGAAACTCAAACAATTTTCAAAACCCCCAGAGGTACGTAGGCAGCTCATACGCTTTAAATGAGTATGGTCCCATTCCTTTTCAAAAATATTATTCTTTTGTTACCTCCGAGAGTGACTGTTCATTTTATCATTTACAATAACACAAAAATTATGTATGCCTTAGAGATTGGTATGGATAATTCAATTGTAAAACTCATCTAGAGGAATAATAATATAATTAAAATTCTTTTTTTATTCCATTATAAGAAAATTTGGTACAATTACACGAAATATCACTTTAGGGAGTAAAATAACTACCTCGGCCAACCAAATTGTCCTAAAAACATATCAAACCAAACTAATCCAAAAAATAAACATAACCATACCTCCCTAAAATTATTCCCAAAAACTAAAAAAAAAACATAACCAAATCCGTAACCATCACAAAAGCTTCACAAATCAACACCATCTTCACAAAAGACCTTATCTGCAGATGCCGAAAGACCCAGCCCCATCATCATCTACTCCTTGAGGACCCCAAACTTCCCTTGACTAGATGGTATGCCAGAGGCTCTCCATGGAACGATAAGCTTGGACCAGCCTAAAAAAACCCACTACACCTCCCTCTATAGTGTCAAACATGGCAAACCATCTCTGACCGGTCTCCTCTGTCAATATCTTGGCCACTACCCTCTTCCAAATCCACTTCATATAGTCTCCAGAAACATGGCAAAACCTACCAACAGATTGGGAAGGATGGGTTAACGGGTGATGATTCTCCCACAGAGAGCCCAGTCGCATTCAGGATCCTTCAGTCAAATCCTCTACAGGAAAAAAATCTTGGGTACGGGAAGGCATAATTTTCTCCCATCTAGGAGCCACCAAGGGAAATAGAATGAGGTATGTCAAAGGACAATAAACCAAATGTACCCATAGCCCTCCAGTTCTCAAATGGGCTGCTACTCCCCATACTAGGGCACCTACCAACTCAGACATCGAGCTCCATGCTCCATAAACTAGCTTATCCAGTTCTCTATGGATGGGCTAAAGGTGATGAAATAACAAGTAAAAAAAGTTGGCACAGCTACCAAGGGATATTCAGGGAGACCGCCAAATGGAATATCTCAGCCAACCACATGAATAGCTTAACTGAGATACCTCTCATAAAATCAGATGAGCCTTCTCGCCAAGCATCTAGACCGTTCAAGGTCTCTGCCAGTATCATCATTTTAGAATTACAACTATATGACATCCATGAAATAATGATAGCCAATCGAGGATCAACCATTCGATCCCCGATCACCAGCAATAACTTTGAAGTTAAACCAAGGGCTACGACTCCTGCATGGCCTGCATTCCTAAAATCCAGCAGACGTATGGAATATAGTACTGTCAAAAGGGAGATCATTCCCCCAGTAACCAAAGGTCGAGCCACCGAAGGAGATATGTGGATAAGTCCTGCTAATAGCTCCTGAGGAGACTGAGAGAATTAAGGCCTGCTCGCCACCACACTAGGATTTACTCCCAATATAGCAAAAAACTCCTCATATTTTGGGCAGACCTCATCCAAGTAAAAATGGAAAACTTGATCCGCGGGGTACCAAAATTATTTTACCGCCGTCAGTATGTTCCCGTCGATGCGCCACAAAGAGACCCAATGGAGGTTAAAAGAGTCGTAGTCTACATTGTACGAACGCATAGCCTTGAAATTCTTGAGAAAATAGGCAAATTCCACACTCATGGGAAGGTCCATTTTGTAAATAATAAGACAAAAGTCAAGAAATAAGAAAGATGGAGGGAGGGAGGGAGGAAGGAAGGATGAGTGAAAAATAACACCATCTTACCCCCTTTTATACTTAACATTGGCTAAAAATAAGAAGTCTGTAAATCCGAATGAAATACCTGCCCCACCAAGGGGCTCTAAGCTACGGGAAAGTGAAATCAAAGCCCTAGAGTGATTTGACATGGCCTATATGCCGATAGACAAGGGTTATGTCGATCGGCAACCCCATATTTTTAGAAAATTCTATCTTGCTTTTTTTGTCAAATTCAAAATACCTCAAAAATAAATC
This sequence comes from Sambucus nigra, assembly GCA_949130495.1. NCBI lineage: Eukaryota > Viridiplantae > Streptophyta > Magnoliopsida > Dipsacales > Adoxaceae > Sambucus > Sambucus nigra. The sequence goes on along the minus strand of OX422211.1, from coordinate 618,274,553 downwards.
TTTATTGCAAAAAATTCCTTCCTGCATTATCCATTTTTACCCATCGTATCTAAAAAATAAATCTCTTTCTTTCTTTTTCAAAAAATAAAATAACCCATCTTTTTTACGATCTTAGCAACAAAGCAAAGAGTGCATTAGAACAAGTCATAGAAACAAAGATAAATAAAATTCCATTCATATATATTGTCATTAACATTTTTTTTTTCAGAAAAAGAAGAAAATAAAAACAACAGGACTCAGCCCGAAATCTTGAATTCTCTTTCTCTCTACGTCCCCCGACACTATGACGAACTCACTTCCCCTGATGATGAAATGAGGAGCCTCCACTATCTGACCCAGATCCCTCCTCAGAAGTAGCAGATGGCACTAGGAAGGAAGCAATAGAAATTGAATCCTGAAAATGAGCCATCACAAAAGCCACCCAGTCTCGGATGTCCCTCAGCCAAGTAGTCGATAAGCAAACATACTGCAAGAAAAATCAAAGGGCAAATCAGTTCGTCTAGAGTGAAAAGAAGAAATCATAAAGATAAAGGACATAGAAATGAAAAGATATACCTCTAGCTGAACGACGTCCTCCGTCATCCCCAACACCTTCGAGTCCATCGCATTAGGGAGATGTTGAGTACTCAGTGATCCCCCTCTAGTCAATCATATATTGTAAAAAGGAGGAGCAAGATGGATAAATGGAACATCCATTACCGCTGCCACCACTAACGACTACACACCACCAGTGTTGTGGGTAGACCCCATCGGCCGAATTTTACCCCTGGCCGAAGCCGTAGGAGGCGAAGGCATATTCACTACATCATAAATGCAAGAGGGTATCAGTGAGCTCGTCACAAAGTCAAGGTAGTCTTAAGTCACCACCATGTCTGTATAGAACGAGTAGGGCTCGCCAATCATCGCCACCGCCCTAGCCTCCTCTAACATCTCTCTCACAAGCCTCATATATCTTAGAGGCATCTCTAGCGGAACCGCCACCTCGTCCTCCATGATCTTACGAACTACTTTCTCTCTCAGATACCAAGATTAATCAAACTCATGCGCCAGCAGTCGACGCATATACGCATTCACCACGATCACCCTTGTGTGTTGGATAGCCGTCCCCTACTTGCATTTTTCTAAAATAAAGTCAATACTTGCACAAACAAAGAAAACACCAGATAAAATGATTCAAAAGATAAAAGAAGAAATAACTTGGTCACTCGTTAGGGTAATTCAAACTATCATTACTCATGCAAATAAAGTACACTTGGATGCTCCTGCAATCCTTAAAAATGAATTCTTGAATAAATGCATCAGTTATCGTGATGCACCATCCATGTCCAACCTACCTCACATCCAACTTTGAGACAAGAATGCCATCAAAACCAAAGATTAGCCAATTAACAACTCCCAAATGTAAGAAATAAAAAAATTCAACTATAAAGCATTGAATAGTTTGTATACCCCTTCCCAAAACTCGAAGGACTATATGTGGATACACGACGGGACCTATTCCTACCCACCACAACTCATGTAGTGCAAATCTATGCATGGGTTTTTAAATCATTTACATGAAGTTCTCCAAAGGACACATATTGCCTATGTTGTGGTCATTTTCATACCACAAACACGTACATGAGTTGACTAAGATGTCTTTTCGATTTTGATCCAAAAATATTTACTTGCACTTGTTTTCACTCAATCAGGTCATATTTTATTCGCTAGATTTTTTAGATGTGCATGTAAGAACCAATCTTATTTTATTATAAAAGTGATGATAAAATCCGTTTTAAGAGCTACATAAAGAGGGTGATATCTACTGTTGGCAAGAAAGTAATATTTATGTGCTAATGAGAGAAAAGAAAAATGAATTAGCTATGTCATTGAATAAGTTAAAAAAATAAAAATGAACATATATATAAGCAAATGTTTGAAGGCGTTATAAGTTGAAGACTAATGGGTTTTCACATTTTCGTCTAGTAAGTAATTTTTTTATTTTAATTAACTGTTAATGCAAGCGATTAAGTTTAGGTCTTAGTCGGCATGAACCTATGAGCACTCAACATTTTTTCAGTAAATATGGGTTTCATCAATGGGTTCGCGCGTAACAAAAATGGAGTCTATCTAGATTTTTCAAGTTTTGAATTAATTTATGTTCCCGTTATATAGATTGTGTGGGATTTCATTGCTGTGACACCCCACCTAATTAAATATCGGGTGATCAGTCCTTTATTAAATTAAAATGAAGGTGAACGGTTGGTTCATTCTTAGCATCACTGTTGCAAAATAAATCTCCAATTTAACAACCTAAATAATTAAGCTAAGTGTGAAAACCATTTAAAACCTTATTTCCATTTTTATTAAATTCCAATTTGAAATCCTTACTAATAATCAATAGTTTAAGAATCACATAAATACGAAGGATGGAAATCAACAAACAATAATTAAACCATCTAAATAAACCACACCAAGCTTAAAACTACAAATGAAATCAATCCTAACATGAGTCAACTCCCAAAGAGTACTGAATACTGGAAATGAAAATAAACATAAATATCTGACAAAGTCAAACCAAATAGGATAAAGGGTGACACATGCCCTAACTAAGCAAAACTAAAAATAAGAGAAGAATCAATGAAGAGGTCGTCTAAATCAAGGGCCTGCATCTTCCACATGAGCTGCAGCACGTCCAGTCCAAAAAAACTAAGCATGAAGCCCATGTGGCTGGGCACCTATAATATACATATATATACAAGAGAAAGAGAAATGACAGAAAATGGGTCAGATCCCGAATGTAAAACATTTTTAAAATAGTTTAGCAAGTATTTAAAATGCTTACCGGCTAATGTAACAACCATGTTAGTATGCGACACTCTCTTTGGAATTCTCACCTCTCATCTAGTGTGCACGCCTATCGTACTACTAATCTCATAAGTTTATCTAACTTATTTTTCCAAAAAGTTTTATCCCGAGAAGTAGAAAGGTTATGATATTTATTTTACACAATAATCAATCTCTTTAAGATTTATTACGTTTCTTATAGCAACACCGTACCGTTACACAGTTCCCGAACACTTATTAATAAGTTGGAGCAATTTATTCATTACTTAACTACTTATACGCACAGTAGAAAGTTCCCATATATAAGTATATATATATATATAAGTCACTCATATATTATATATACTATCGGCACCCCACATAAATTCTATGGTTCTGGCATACTCTGCTATCAAGTCCCCGTATCACTCATACTAAGGGAGATACTAGTTCGAAATCACTCTCGAACTGTATTAACACAATACACACAAAATGGAGGCGAAGCATAGTTCCAAGTCACTAAGAGGTCAGCACATACCCTTCACTTCTCTTAGGACCGTCTGACTATCATTCTCAGATAGCCTGTGCTAAGGAATCTTATGTTATAGGGTACAAGTCAATATCCCCCATAAAGCCCCATCGAGATAAGACTGTCCCGGCGCGGTAACCCCCGTGATAGCAAGTAGCGCGGGCATGATTATTCACAACTAAAGTATTTAATATATGTACACGGTCACACGGCCATATATAGATACACAATTTCCAAAAAGGTTCGCCCACGACCCATAATTATTGTTAACCGTATTTTGTACAATTTTTACCCAATTATCTCGTATAAAGGATCCATTTCTTTGATTCCCACTTAAAATTTATTTCATACTTACTTCTCATCTCTCGAAGTATTCTCTTTTGCTAAATACAATTTTAATAGGTATACCCTCTCTAACCTTCTGGTCTAAGTCACTCACGAGTCCCTCAATTCTTTTTAACGATCTTACGCACAATCTCTAATGTGTAACGAAATTCCCCGTTAACCCACAATTTTATCCCATGTTAAATTTCATTCAACGGAGTTTATCTGGACCCTACTGGTCTTCCTCACGACCCATTATACTCTTTAAATAATAATCAAGGGTTCCTATGTATTTAAACCGGATTAAACAAAAAGGGGGGAAATATACAGTTTTCCAGAAGGGGTTGATCGATCGAGGAAAGGGGGTCGATCGATCGATCGAGGTTCTTGGGTCGATCGATCGATCAAGTAGTTCTTGCCCAGAAATTGCGTTTTCAACCTACGGGTTTCACCTACCAAATTACTCCAAAACACCATTAACGGTTTCCAAACACCCAAACAATAATACTACTAGTTATATATACCGATATACATGATTTCCTACGTGAAATATGTCCAAATTCATCAAAGGTATACAATTTAAGGGATAAATCATCATATTTAACAAGAACCTAATTTTCTTAAACTTTCATTCTTTTAATACTTTTTCCAGATTTCTTACTTCTAAACTCAAACAAATTCGTCGGTTATTCTCTACCTATGATTGGGATGTCCAGAATATATTTATTTCCATCAAGATATGTGATTAAATCCTCAATTCCTCTAATGGTCGTTTTTAACTTTTGTGATTGTTAACCCTAAAATCCTAACTCAAATGGCTGATATACCTTAAGGAAATTCGTTGGTTTAATTACCCAAAAATACCAAATGTCGAAAATACCCTCCCGGGATGCCAATTAGGCCTAAAAACGCCCCGAGGCCCAAACTAAACTCCCGGGTATACTTTTGTGACTATTTCGACCCTTCCAGACACGTTGGCACACTCGAAATGACCATACAGGAGACTTATAATTTATTCACTTTTAATAATAATAATTTAGTCCCGACACGACACAGGCGCGTCCCGACTTAAATTTCCATAATTTCCATTTTATTCACTCTTGACAATTTTAATACAATCAATCTTATATATTACTTTACTCATCTAGTAATATTCAACAAATTCTTAATAATTACTAACTCTCGTCATGCTAGTAAATATTTAAAAAAATTCCGGATTAGTATTAAATTAATATCTCAATTTAAATTTAATACATCCCCAAATTAGAAGCCATAAAAATACGGGGTATTACAATAGCCTTTTGATGTTACCTTCCACTTGTAATCACTTTTATTTGTATTTTTTTTACGTTGAGATATGGTAATTTGGACGTGTTGATATATATTGTTGTTACTCATATTTTTATGTTTATATGTCACTTATCTCGTTGTGAACATGTTATAATCATATTCTTACTTTCTTGCTTAATTTGATTGGTTCCTGATATATTTTCATGTTGTTTCCTTGATCATTCAAGACAAAAAGGGTAGTCATTTTGGATTAAGGGGAGTATAGTGAGGGGCGTAGTTTAGTGCATGAATTGAATTTTTTCTTTCCATGTCGATTTTTATTACTCTCTTGTAGCCTTTGTGCATGCAGAGAGTATTTGTTAACTGTGTAAGACTTGCAAGGCTTGTGACGTTTATTTATCAAGGATTGGAAAGTCTTACATCATAATCGAGTCTATCTCACGAGTTCTGGGTACGGGTAGATTGATGTATAAGTATTTTATTTAGTATTTTTTTGGATTTTTTCCATTATTGGTTTTGTCCCGAAATAGCCAAAGGGTATATTTATAAGGACATGTTTTATCCATCCTAGGTTTAGATTGTAGTGGCTTTCTTCCACAACAAGTTTTTTATGTCATAGTATATATGTATTTGGTGTACTGAATTAGAAAATGCATATATTAAAGGCGAAGATACAAAGCACCATGACATAGATTACTTTATCGAACCAAACTTTTTAGATGAAAAAATATTTGAGGTTAGGTAAGTATTCAAGTTTTTTATTTTCTTTAGTTTATCTTTTAAAGTAGGAATTTATTGGACAATTTTTTTTAAAAAAATAATGGAAATGGTTTTTTAAAATAGTTTTTGTACTACAAAGTCATATAAAAATGAGGATATCATTTGAATGAGAATCCTTAGGTCGAATGAAGTTTTGATCGTCTCACTATTTTTCAAGGAACGAACCTTATAGGATGCACTACTTTAAATGAGTTCACCTCGAAAGAAGGAGGTTTCAAAAGAGGACACTGATTTTCATGAAGGGATATTCGTAAGATAGGAACTTTGTTTGAGAAGACCTCAATCCAAAGTGATCTCATTAGAATGGGGGCACCTAGTTTGAACGAGGGCCGTATTTTTGGATAGCATTTTTTAGTTAGGTTCTCACATTTTTAAAGTATAAATAATTCGTAAACGCATCTTTCAAAGTGAGAATGTTTGTTTTTATAAAACCCTTTTCTTGGTTTTAAGGGAGTTTGAGATCCTATCAACTTCCATACTTTCCAGGTAGACTTTAGGTTTATAATTCCTTAAAAGTCTTCTAGATTATTAAAAGAATCTCATAAGAGAGCATGTGGGTGATTAGATTTTGTAGTATATATGGGAATATCTTCATTAATGAAGAGCAATGGATACCGAGGCCTTGGACACTGTGTGCCTGAATCCTAGACTAAAATTATTATTGCTAGAATAAGAAAAAAGAAAAGGATCATAACGCTAGGGATCAGCTTCATGGAGGTTATCGTTGTCATATTTGTAAGTTATGTCAAAGTACTTTTAATATTCTTAAACATTATTCAATACTATTGGAATTGCATGTGTAAAAGTGGTGACCACTTAAATAAGCTCTGATACGAATTTGTGAAATAAGACGACGGTGTGTGATACCGATTTAAATTAATTCATAAGACTCCAATTAAACCTTATTTAATTAGAGTCTATTTTTAAACCAAATTAATTCAGCCCCTAAACATGCAACTACGTGTGTGCATGTGTCAAACCATAAATAAATAAATCATGCGACACTAATTTCAGGAAAAATCCCCGAAGGGCAAAACCTTTTATTTCTAGAACTTTGACAAGCTTACAAGACCATTGACTTACATACCATCTTGCTTTCGCCCACAAGAGTAACGCACGGTGCCTTCGTCAAACCTTCAAAGTAACGGTTAGAAATCAGCAGAGGTTCACACGCAGCTATACCATAAGGACGCGCAGTCTAGACACGCAGTCTAAAATCTTCACAAGGACTCCCTCCATAATAGCACGCACCTCTCCGGTTGTAGAGTTCTCCCCACAAAGAATGAACAAAAGAAAAATATGTTCTTGGGTTCCACAAAATAACTCACATAAAAGTAATTGGGATTTTTGTGAATTGAAAACAAAATAAATATTTGAACCCTTAAATTGTTGGAGAAAAACTTTCTGCCAAAGGTATCGAATTAAATTCTAGGCAGATAAACAAAAGTTTCAAAGGTTTAAAACTCCTTAAAGTTGAAAACTGTTCTCCACACAAAAACCAAGACTGGAAAACCCCTTTTATCTGAATATTAAGTCAGTCAAAGGATAATCATGAGGTCAGCGTGTCAGCTAAAAAGTCACATCGCTCAAACGAAAACCCATCTCTCTCGAGCGAGATACGCATATCGTTCAAACGACATCGCACGACATCTTATGTCTCTCGAACGAGATGGTGATCTCACTTGAAAGACCTGAGCGTCCAAATCGAGGTATGCTACAGGACTTAGAAAATTTCTCAAAAACTTTTCACAACCAAACTTTCTTCGAAAATAGTAATAATCCTTTTTATAAGAAACATTTATAAAAACATTTTCTATATCAAATCTTTTTCAAATCCTTTTAAAAATATCCCAACATTCTTAATATGAAATGTAAATGAAACTTTAAACATTATCTTACCAAATGTCTTATTGTTGGGCTTGAATGTTGAAGACCACTTGTAATTCGAATTTCGTCTTTTGTAGATGAAAACTTCTTCAATTCTTCGACAACTTGTAGCGGTATACCACATACTCAAATTGTGACGGACATTTATAAAATTATATCCTTACAAATCTCCCCCTATGTCTATGCCGGTACAGTCATAAAAACATCTGAATTATCAAATACCGAATGACCTATAAAAATCTACCCTCCCATGAATAGATTTGCAAGATCTCAAACTTTTCTTCCAAAATCTTCAACTTCAAATTTCAAAGCTCCAAGCTTTTCTCGTCAGGGTGTGCAATCTCTAATTTTGTACCTACACACATGAGATAAAGCAAAAACCTTCGCGATTCATCGAGTTTGAAATGATATAAGAATTAATCAAAAATAAATTAAATCTCCCCTATAATGCAAACTCCCCTATAAAATCATAATTCGTTCTCCCCCTTTTTATGATGTCCCCAAATAGATAGATAAGAAGAAACAAACTGAAACATGGAGTGTCACAATAAAATGCATATCAAACATGAATTAAACTATGCGCATGCAAAGGTGTATCTAAAAAAAATCCACAAACTATTTTTGAATTATTCAAATATTTCATACAAAAATAAGATAACAAAAATCACACCATGGATTTAAACTCAAACAACCAAGTCATGGAAACAGAATGAAAGGGTGTGAACACATTCGATAGGAAAATAAACTCAATCAATCATATGTGCACGATGAATACGTTTACTCCTAACGAATTAACATCAAAAGTATCCTTAGGTATAAAAATTGCTGAATTTAGATGACATCATCTTATGCAAATCAACAAATCAAAGTCAAAGTGATTTCCACACCAATAACGTCCAAAACTATTTAACGCTTTTTCAAGACTTTCAAGGACGTGCAAACCCGTTTTAAATTCCATCCAAACTCCCTCATGCATATTTTCTTTTAGAGGTAATCTAAATTCTCAAACATTGGAGAATTGGTGCAAAAACCTAATGACCCCTTTTTGGCATGAATTTCTTTTTATTGCCTTTAAATTTTTTCGGGCTCTTTTAAACCTCTTTAGACCCCAAATAATAAAATTTCTCAATTTTTTAGGTCCGATATAACGGTGGCTTAGTATTCGCAAAGGTCAAATGTGAAACTTTCGCAGCCCTTCCCCGTTTTCAAATAAAGCTCACAAATGGTTCTTACATGCATAAGTTTTTATCAAGTTTTATAGCGCTTGGTTCATTTTAAAGATAGGATTGAAGTGAAAACACCCAACCAACATGTGATAAGACAAGCAAAATAATCAAATAAATCCGTGCACGTGTGCAATAAAGAAAATCATGAGTCAAACATGTAGGAAGTAACACTTAATTACATCTCAATGACTCCAAACATTATAAAGCACAAAAATGACATGATATATTGTTTCAAAACACTATCAAATAGTCACATGACAAATGGAATGATGTTGACTTATTCATCCTAAGTGTCCATCCATAAATGGTGTAAACAAAATACAAAATACTTTTTGGATTTTTCAAAATTTTTAAAAAATAAAACATTTTCGGCCTTTTCTATTTTTTTCAAAAGAAAAAATTTATACAAAAAGTACATGTCACAATGCTAGCAAACATAAATATCATGAAATAAAAAACTAGCATATGACAAACATGCGAACATAATCATCTATATGATATGGCAAGAGAAGAGTCATGTGCAAGAAAATGAGAATTAATTATTCTAAAATCTAGCTTATCCAAAAGTGATTTCCTAACCCAAGAGGATGTAACACGTAGACATGGGGTTTTGGTAACCAAAAAAATACTAGACTTCGACTCCGTGGGACATCTTCCAAGATCAAAACAAAATCTCTTAAGGTGACCTTTCCTACCACAATGTGAACATGTGTAAACGGGAGGAATGTTATCTAAAGTGTGATCTTTTCTAACGTCCTTGGGAATAATTGACCCTTTAAAACAAATAATGGTTTTGGCTTTAGCACTAGAAGCATGAGAACAAGACGAGCCATTACCATCACTATCAAACCTACTTGCATCGTTCAAATCATTTGTCAACTTCAAAATATTTGATTCAAGCATCAAATTAGACTCTTCCAAAGACAGGGATTTCTTTTTCAAATTTTCAATTAAACTTAACAATTTATCGCGCTCCCCCTCAATTAAAACAAACTTATTCCTAAGAGTCTTTTCACGTGCCGTAAAATCATCGATTAATTTTTTATCGTCGACGGCACAAACGGGAACCGTAGAATTTTTTAAGTCCTCCAATTCATTTTCTAAAGATAGGAATATCTCAACACTCTCCTTTTTGGACAATTTTAAAGCATTACATTCATGGTCCAAATAAACAAAATTTTCACGATAAAAATCTCTTTGATTTTGAACCGTTTGCAAAATATCCATCGCGAATTTAAAACGAGAATTTTCTTTTTCCAAAAAATCAATTCTTTTAGCAAACGTCAAATTCTAATGATTTATTTCATCAAAACTCTAACTCGTGTCATCAAAGGGGGGGATCTGATTACATAAGTGCTCCATCGGGAAAATTGCGATTTTTCACAAAACTAATTTTTCAAAAAAAAATCAATATCACACGATTTTGCGAAAAATAGGAATACGCGATAAATTAGTGCAACCTGCTTTGATACCAAATTGTAAAAGTGATGATCGCTTAAATAAGCTTTGATACCAATTTGTGAAATAAGACGACGGTGTGTGATACCGATTTAAATTAATTCGCAAGATTCCAATTAAACCATATTTAATTAGAGTATATCTTTAAACCAAATTAATTCAGCCCCTAAACATACAACTACGTGTGTGCGTGTGTCAAACCATAAATAAAAAAATCATGCGACACTAATTTCAGAAAATATCCCCAAAGGGCAAAACCTTTTATTTCTAGGACTTTGACAAGTTTACAAGACCATTGACTTACATATCATCTTGCTTTCGCCCACAAGAGTAACGCATGGTGCCTTCGTCAAACCTTCAAAGTAACGGCTAGAAATCAGCAGTGGTTCACATGCGACTATAACATAAGGACGCACAGTCTAGACACGCAGTCTAAAATCTTCACAAGGACTCCCTCCACAATAGCACGCAGCTCTCCGATTGTAGAGTTCTCCCCACAAAGAATGAACAAAAGAAAAATATATTTTTGGGTTCCACAAAACAACTAACATAAAAGTAATTAGGATTTTTGTGAATTGTAAACAAAACAAATATTTGAACGCTTAAATTGTTGGAGAAAAACTTTTTGCCAAAGGTATCGAATTAAATTCTAGGCAGATAAACAAAAGTTTCAAAGGTTTAAAACTCTTTAAAGTTGAAAACTATTCTCCACACGAAAACTAAGGCTGGCAGACCCCTTTTATAAGAATATTAAGTCGGTCAAAGGATAATCATGAGGTCAGCGTGTCAGCTAAAAAGTCACGTCGCTCAAACGAAAACCCATCTCGCTCAAACGAGATGCGTGTGTCGTTCAAACGGCATCACGCGACATCTCATATCGCTCGAACGAGATGGTGATCTCGCTTAAACGACCTGAGTGTCAAAATCGAGGTACGTTACAGGACTTAGAAAATTTCTCAAAAACTTTTCACAACCAAACTTTCCTCGAAAACAGTAACAATCCTTTTTATATGAAACATTTATAAAAACATTTTCTATATCAAAGCTTTTTCAAATCCTTTTAAAAATATCCCAACACTCTTAATATGAAATGTAAATGAAACTTTAAATATTATCTTACCAAATGTCATCTTGTTGGGCTTGAATGTTGAAGACCACTTGTAATTCAGATTCGTCTTTTGTAGATGAAAACTTCTTCAATTCTTCGACGACTTGTAGTGGTATACGACATCCTCAAATTGTGATGGACATTTATAAAATTTTGTCCTTACAGCGTGGTTGGGGGGATGGTTTTTTTTCCACGAGGGTTTCCACTCTAAAATCCTTATGTGTTAGTGTGATTGTTTTACTTATTTTCTTCCATCGATAGACACTTGCATGTGAATTTGGACTAATTAATTGTATTCGGTAAAATGATATATATTCTAAATTAAAAAGGATTTAAGTTTGTTTGAAGCAGTAATTAATCAATTGAACGTAGACCCATAGGTGCATTCTTATTTCAGACCGGTATTAGATTCCGCTTTATTATGCATCTGGTGGTATGTCATTTGAGATGAACCAATCACGCGTCAACCTATTTTTTATGGTAGTAACTACGCAAATTGAAAGGAGCATAATACCATTTTACTTAAGTTCCAAGATGAATGATCGTTGTTAACCGTAGTTAGGGGGTAGAAATGCCTAACAACTTAGCAAGGACAACCCGTTGTCCCTAAATATAATGAGTCATGGTCCGAGGATGAACATAGGTTAGCTAAGTAAATTCTAGGGAGATTAATGCGACTTTCTATGGAGACACCCAAGAAGAGTGTCGCCAAACTACGTCCATGGTTTCGCAAATTAATGCAGTATCATGGTCAAATTTCCTATGATTCTCGTAAATTGAAGGCACGTGAGGTCAATTACCCGATCGACAATTTGGAATCACCAATATTAGTGTTCACACAATGTATATATAGGCATTATCTGTTCGGCAAGAAATGGTAACCATTATCAATGAGGTTTCATTGTGACCGAGAAATATAACTAATCAAATAATATAACACTAATACTAACTTGGTATTAGGGAAATAACGAGAAGAAATCACTCGAACAAATCATCACACTCCCCAACTTTCTCCCCCTTTAGCGAAACCTTTTGACGTTTTGTGTTAAACCTATCTTCCTCGATGTCTCTCATTGTTTTCACAACTCTCTCCCCAAAACTCATTTACACACTTTCGAATAACAAGACCTTGCATGTGTTCTTATTTCTTTCTCAATATATAGACATAATGTAAAAAAATAGGAATATTGCAAATATTTACTTTATTGTGATTTTACTTATTTATTTTTATTATAGCCCTCGAGTTGTCTTATCTTTGAGAACTTTTTTAAACAACACTAAGAACATCCATACATCCCTTGTCGTAGATGGTTACCAATTCTCAATATATTGTACTTAAAAATACCAATGCCATGGGAGATAGAATACGTCTAAAAACTTCCACGAAAATTTTGGTTTGATGGTTCCAAGACTGAGTTTTGAGAAAAAAAATTATCTTGGTAATAGAAGGCCAAAATATAATCAAAACTAAACCTATATTCACTATATAATCACTCAAATGATCTAACAATCAAGATGGATATGAAGCAAACAAAATCGGATTAGAAAACCTAAGATGTTTTAAGCCTTCGATCATTTTAATTTTTAGTGATTCCCATCTTGTCATTAGACAATTCACTTGGGAATACATAGACTTCAGCAGGGGTTAAAAATGTACCATCAAACTGTTTAAAGCTTACTACTTAAGTTTGATGAAGTCTCTATAAATTATATGTCAAGATTCTTTGATAAAGAAGACAATGAAGTGGCTTAACAAGCATAAGGATATATAACTATGGATTATTCTAATTTCGAATTGGTAGAGATGATAGAAAATAATATTCTACCTTTTGTTAAAAAAGGTATGCCACCACTTTTAGAATTAAATCTTGAATTAGAATTGGTTAACATAGACAGGTCTGAAGATTTGAGAGTTCCAGTCACCAATCCCCAATTTTTTAGTTGACCCTAATATTAAGGTTGTTAAGGAAGTAAAGTTAATAGCATTTTGTTACATCATGTATATTAATCAGTTATTCAATATAGGGCATTATGTCATGTTGTTGAAATGTTCGTTGATAGGGCTGTAAAGTTAAGAAAATCCATTGCTCAAGTTTATGAAGAACTTCGTGGTGCACATCAAGAAGTGTAAACATTATATGGCTACTTAGAAGGCATGTATATTATTGGCCAAAAATCTTTAAAATATTTTATTAATATCCCAAAGGATATCGGAAGTGACAAGTTCTTGGCCCTTTAAAACATTTTCCAACAATGGGTTTCCAATATGTTGTGAAGCCATAGACATTTAAAGGATGGGTTGTTTAACTTATTTGTAAAAGTTATCGCTTGAATTGTGAAAAAATGGATTTATAATTATGACCGTTGATTTGTTTAATAAATAGGTGGAAGCCATACCCCTATAACAATACATCTATTATAACTTTAGATCTACTTTTCCACTATTTAATGTATTTTACCACTCACCTTCTACTTCCCTTAGTTGTTTATAAAATATGGCACCATATATTAATAGCAATTAACCAAAATTGTCAATAGAGAATCAAACTTTTCTTAACATATACATGGAAGTAGAGTAGTAAGTAAATTAAAATACACGCACTTGGGGGAGTGTATGTAGGACATATAACAATAAAGTGTATATATAAGTTAGTTTTTTTATTTTTCTTTATTTTACAAATTTAGTATATGTATTCCCTCCATTTATTTTAAAGTTCTTATTTTTTATTTTCCTATTATTTTCTCATCTCGATTTTTTGGTTAGCTTGATTTTCTTCCCATAGAACATCTGAATGTGACAACCCGCGATCTGAGATAAGGGGTGGTGAGCCCGATATCCAAATGTAACAGGAATCATGGATGGATATCATCCTCAACATCACAAAATATAAACTGAGTATACGGGAAAACCACCCAATAAATCAGAAAACGGGTTGCCAAAAAGTTTAGAAATTTAAAATGCAGTTAAGAAATTTATATTAAACCAACCCCATCGGATAAGCAAGTTGAATTCCACAAGAATATATATAATACAACTAAGACGAGTGTATACAAAATGACCGAATAGGCTGTCGATCCACAACAACATACAATGAAGTACAACAATTTAAATATCTTACATAATACATTCATTAATCAAATACAAAACTTTGGGCCACACGCCCAAATATAAGACCCGATCATATCTAGAACACAAAGATGAAATTGTCTAATACAATATCCTGTAATAACCCGCAAAATCTTACAGCTCCTCGAAAGCAAAGGAATGGTAACATCAAGACGGGCGTCCTTGCAGGGGAGCACCTGAGCGGATACAATCATATATACAACAAGGAAAGTAAACCGATCAGGGCCGAGTTCTATATGATCACCAGAAGAAACAAAAAGCATGATAAAAATGAACAGTTACGCATGAATGATAAGGATGATAAACTTACATTACAATTTAACTAAATGATGAAATGAAATGGCATTTACATCAAAGAAAGAAAAGTAAATAACTTAAATTTGAAACCTTTCCTTATTTATAAATTTTCCATTTTCTTTTATATTCCTTAATAGGAATAAAACCATTTATTAACTTCCATAGTTAATTATCTTACCATTTCATCTTTCCATTTCTTAATAGGAATACCATTAATATCAAGTGCTCTCTATGGCATATAAATCTCAATCCCGTACTCTTTATGGCACGTATCCATGCTCTTTGTGGCATTTATCATACGCTCTTGGTGGCGTTTAACAACCATCAAGTCCCACTTGATAAAAATATAGTTATATTCATATACATATAACGATTCTAAGACCGTCCGTTCGGGTTTCCCCACTGTGTGCGCCCCTAAATGACCATCATCTTCCAGGGCCTATCATAAGACAACCTGGGAACCTACAACGCAAGACGTCGGGAAACGGCCATGTGCCTGCGGGATAGTCAAGACCACACCCGGAATATCCTACCCATCGCAGAAAATATATATATATAACAAACGCTCACATGGACTAGGACTATATCCACTCTGCATTCATTAGCCAGGGGCATCACCATGCGCGCGAACTTCCCTTATGATGTCATTTAGAGAGGTGTGTAACAGTAAATTAACATTTACATTTTTAATCTCATCATCATATTCAATATTCATTACCAATTTCCATTTCCATTTCCATTATCCATGTGATTGGTTCTTTTTATTCTAACTTAACATCATTAAACAACGGGGTTTATTTTATTTGAACCTATCATCTTTAAACACATTTGGGTTCACTTGAGTGGAAACTATCATCTTTAAGCCATTTGGGTTCATTTTATGCGAACCTAATTTCCATCGAATATTGACATTAACATTACTCAATTTATAAGTCCCGACTATATCTCCAAATAGACATTATGATCCTGCAATTCCCAAAGTTCGTAGGATTCCGATAAGCCCCTAAGTCTCCAAATATGGGCCATTTAACTTCCAAACTTCAAAAAGTTTGAATTAAAATAAGTAATGCCTTAACATCACTTTAAACCTCCCCGGAATACACCCCAGATGACCCCATTCTAGTCTAGGGTGGCGACCAAACTCAATTACAACTCTAGGACTCTAAGTTTACTTCTTTCAAGAAGGTACCTAGGTCCTAATACTTAAAAAATTGGTCAAAATTAGAAAAGGAAAACAAAAAGGAAAAATTCAGGGTTTCCGAATCGATTCGGCCTAGCCGAATCGATTTGGGTTAAGAGAAGCGAATCGATTCAGACTAGCCGAATTGATTCGGTCAGGAAAAATTACTTTCTGCATAATTTCCGAATTGATGAGGACGAGCCGAACCGATTCGGATGACCCAGGCTTGCAAACTGTCTCTCAGCGAATCGATTCGGCCAGGCCGAATCGATTCGGTTATGCAGAAATTCCTAGTTTTGATTATGGAGTTTTAAACTCCAAATTTCTTCCTAAACCCAAAATAAACCAAACCAAAATCATTTAATGGAACTAAAACTCCATAAATCCACCCAACTACCATTATTTACAATATTTATCATCCAAATCAATTTCCAAGGGTAAATACCCAATTAATCTAACAAAACCCTAAAATGATAATTCATAACAATTCACCAATATCAATACTAATTACTCTCCTTAAATCATACAATAGCAAGTACATAACTTGCCTTGATAATGAAAATGTAGATTTGATTTGTTGTAGGCAATGATCCAAGCTTGAATCTCCAAATCTCTCAATTTCTCCCAAAGTTCTCTTCCTCTCTCTTTCTCTCTAAGGCTCAATTGTGTGTAATGGAAGAATAGAAATAGGATAGGGGACTTAAACGTGGCTTAAGTCTAAAAAGCTCAACTTTAATGACTAATACGCGATATAATAAATCGCAACTACACATTTAAGCTATAACCAGTCAAAAGTGCCCGAAATACCAAAATGTAATATGACACTTATTTTGACTGTCTCGTACCTACCGGGACTAACTGCACTATCCAAATTATCATTTGGAAATTTTATAACTCATTTTAAGTTCCGGTTTCATATATTACTAAAATGTCATTTTATGTCTTATGACACTTTAAATTACCACATGGATATTTTTACCCACTCATCAGGAAATCATACAACATTTCAGTAAATATTAACCTTTTTAATATTAAATTAATATTTACTCAACATCCATCATTTTATAATTAATTACTACATATAGTAAATAAATATAAAATAGGCTCTCAAAAGAGAGGGTTATTACATACTCCCCCCCTTATGAGGGAATTTTGCCCCCAAAATTCAGGCATACCACACAAAAAGAAATGCGGATACTTTTCCCGCATGCCATCCTCGCGATCCCATGTCGATTCCTCGACACTATGGTGATTACATTACACCATAACTAAAAGTACTACCTGCGATCTTAATCGCCGCTCTCCACGCTCTAAAATAGCAACTGGCTACATCTAATAAGAACCGTCAAGTTGCATCTACTTCGATAGGAATGTGAATAAGGGCACCATCACATCTCTTGTACTACTTTACAGAGGATATATGGAACACGTCATGAATTTGCTGCAATTGTATCAGTAAAGAAAGTTAATAGGCTATTGGACCCACCTTAACATTTATAGGAAAGTTCCAATATAACGTGGTGCAAGTTTCCCCTTCTTCCCAAAATTCTTAATAGGCGACACTCGCACCAACACTTGTCCCCCGACCTCCATCTACATATACCTTCTCCCCGCATCGACATAGCTATTTTGTCTATCTTGGTTATGCAAATGCGATTATGAGCTCAATTTTCGAAGAAGTGTCTCGGATCATTCCAGGTCCGAGAGACTTATCATCTCGCACCACTAACCAACAAGCGGGAGATCCACAAGGCCTACCATACAAGGCTTTTTAAAGCGCCATCCCGATAGTGAATCGATACAATTCATTTTTAAGCCCATTCAACTGATGGAAGAAACTATTCCCAACTACTCTTGAAGTCAGGCACAGACATAAGGAATAGATCCCCAACATATGGTTTACCCTTTTGGTCTGGCCATCTGTTTGTGGATGATAAGGAGTGCTTAACCTCCATTCGGTTCCCATGGCTTCTTGGAAACCTGCCACAAGTGGGAAATGAAAATCTTGTCTCAGTTGGAAACTAAAATCAAAGGCACCGCATGCAGTCCAACAACCTCGTCATGCCCGGCCACTACTACTGGCGGCGCATAACTTGACATATTATGTCGTTACCCGGGTGTAACGCAACCCTAGAACCGCAAGATTTCTCCATATCTACCCTTCTAAAGTCCTTCTCATTCGGGACAAAGATTCTCTTATGGAAACGCACCCCTCCCTCCAAAATCAATAGAGCAGGGTTATGTTCCCTCAATTAATAGCTTGTGTATGTGGCTTTAACCACCCTTGTCACTCCTACGACATCTTGCAATAAAAATGTTGCTCGTACGAAAGATTAAATTCTGCCCAGGAAGTAGCACTTCCCTTTCCTACACAGCGGTCACCCCCACGCTGAATTTTAATTCAAGCATGGGATAATACTTCTCACAAGTCTTAGCTTATGAGGCGCATAAACATTAGGTCTATGCTCCAGTATTATTACTCCCAATCCTAGCAGAGGCTTGTCAATTGAATCCACCCTCGAGCTTAACAACATGGCTCAAGGGTGCGAGTCAATTCACCCTTTTCGTTACCTCCGTAACACTCTACTACGAGAGGCCTCATCTCCTTCGGCCTTAACTACCAAACTTCTCGAAATCCTCCCACTTCTCATTATCAGGGAACCAAATCCCTCTTAGAGTTAACACACGACTTATTCATGGTCAACTCCCAATAGCCCTCCTAAACTAATGTCATATACTAAAGGCCCTATGTCCAAACAATCCTAAAGTCTACCTACCTATACTATACCCTATCTAAGTCGTATGCACCTAATACTAAGTATATCCCTAGTGCCCAAGACCCTTCTCAACTCCCGACATTTGCTCAGTTTCGTGCGTGGGACATCTCGTCGAAGCGAAATCCAAACAAGGAACCCTCCCGTTACACTACTACCTCACATTGTCAGTCATCAAGGTATATAGGTCTAAGACACATGTTTAGGACCGAAAAGATTCTACTTATATACATTACCATATAAATAACTGAAGACTTAACAAATCAAACAAATCCAAACTAAAGCCCTATAATTATATATCCCACAATATAGGTACCTTTTTAAATAGCCATCTTATCAAGTCATAACCCAAAATCTTTACTCGACTTCGCATCCCAGTCTCCCTCACATTGTTCAGAGGAGAGAACTATATACAGTGATTCTATTTCGCACTTTAATAGCCACTAGTCACTCTTCTACGTGATTGTGGGCTAAACATTTCCACCCATCTCTTAACTAACAAAATAAAGTAAAATAAAATGAAATTAACTAACAGAAGAAAGAACAACATCTCTCCACTTCCAACGTCGTTGAGGTTCACGCGTGGAGCTTCCCGCAAAAGCGGAATCCAAATAAGTAACCCCTCCTATACGCTACTACTCAACTTTGTCGGTCATGGGGATAAGGCATACAATTCACATTATACCCGACCATGTTAAGGACGAGTAAATCGGCCTCAAAGCACAAAGTACCACAAGAAATCCCTATATGTTTACAAACAAGGAATTGAGCGAACCATCACTTGAAGAAAACTCAACGCTAGACAAATTACTCTCAGCAGACTTTACCAAATATGTAGCCTGAGAGGAGCTCATAAAACAAATGAGCACGTAACACCCGCATCGAATAACACATAACTCAAGTACCTCCGAAATTAAAAAAAAAACTTACCCTTAATAGCGGGCGGTGCTAACGAAACTGGAGGAAGTATAGCCTACCAAATTTGATAAACTCTCCTATACAGTAACTGTCCCTGCTGCATGGGAATAACCGGATGAGTTACCTGAGGTTGAAAATGAACGTATGGCTATTGCGGAGTCCTAGGAAATTGACCCCCAACCCATCGAGGACACTCCACCTAAATGACCTGCCTCCCCACATAGGAAGCACTATCCCTTCATATCCTCTCGACCTCGACCCCCGTTATTTCTAAACTGGGTAATGCCTTGGGCCAAAGGGTCTTTACCTCCACCACCACCCTGACCTACGTATTGTAAATCACCATTACTGTGCCTAATGTTATTGCCACTCGCAATAAACCCTCCAAAACGTTGTCTCTTAGACGAAACCCCTTGTCGAGGGTCCCTCTTTTTATGCTTACTATCCGAAGATTGAGATGAGGGAAATGCTCCTTCTTAAATCCCATACCCTCCAGGCTTTCCTACTTGCCCCACGACAGTAGCTTTCTAGCTACTCGGTGTATATAACCGATGCTCATGGCAATGGAGCAATGCTGCATTTATAACTTCACCAAAAGTTTGTAAAGTTGGATTACCCAGCAATTGTTGCCGGATTCTCCAGTTTAGACCTCACATAAACTTTGAGATCTTCCTATCTTCCGGAGTCACCTAATCCGATACAAATCCCTCCAAGCGGGTGAACTCCTCTTCATGTTCCGCCACAGATCTCTCTCCTTGCACAACATCCTGGAGCTTCCTTCTCATCTCCAATGAACTGCGGGAGGAACATACTCACGATTGAACAAAGCCCAAAACTTATTGATCGTAATTGTGTCTCTCTGCTCTGGCGTGGTTATTATTTCCAACCAGTATAACGCAGATCCGACTAGCTTAAAAGTGGCAAGGACTTGTTTCTCTCCTCGCTAAATTCTATCATTCGAAGGTGGCATTGTCTTTTCTCTTTCCATGAAGTTGGCTATAATAACATCCGTGCCTCCCTCGAATTTCGGGGAATTTCCCTTTAGAAAGGACTCCCTAACCCTTTCCCACGGAGTAAGTCCCGTAGGAGCTTGAACATCATAAGCCCATTGTTGAGCCTGTGGCAAATTATTAGACCACTACGGTCATGGAGGCGTTAACCGCTTGAGCTACTATGTTTGCTACATCCGCAGCATTACGGTCCCTTGTGGCGATGGTGGAGAATCTAACTCCTCTTCTACAACCCTATAACGTCTCGCAAGGCAACCTCTCTAGGCGGCATTCGAGATGAAGAAATAATAGAGTTAAAATACTACTTGAAACTATCTATCTTGCAGAAGATCGCAAACATAGACAACTACACAGTCCTAACATTAGGCTCTATATCAAAGAACGCCATAGTAGAACGTGACAAATAAACATAGATCCTAAAGACTCTAGAACCTGATGCTCTGATACCATCTGTGACAAACCGCGATCCTAGATAAGGGGTGGCCAGCCTGATACCCAAATGTAACAGGAATCAAGGATGGATATCATCCTCAGCATCACAAAATATAAACTGAGTATATGGGAAAACCAACCAATAAATCAGAAAACGGGTTGCCAAAAAGTTTAGAAATTTAAAATGCAGTTAAGAAATTTATATTAAAACAACCCCATTTGATAAGCAAGTGGAATTCCACAAGAATATATATAATACAACTAATATGAGTGTATACAAAAGGACCGAATAGACTGTCGATCCACAGCAACATACAACGAAGTACAACAATTTAAATATCTTACATAATACATTCATTAATCAAATACAAAACTTTGTGCCACACGCCCGAATATAAGACCCGATCATATCTAGAACACAAAGATGAAAGCGTCTAATACAATATCTTGTAATAACCCGCAAAATCTTACAGCTCGTCGAAAGCAATGGAATGGTAACATCAAGATGGGCGTCTTTACGGGGGAGCACCTGAGAGGATACAATCATATATACAACAAGGAAAGTAAACCGGTCAGGGCCGAGTTCTATATGATCACCAGAAGAAACAAAAAGCATGATAGAAATGAACAGTTACGCATGAATGATAAGGATGATAAACTTACATTACAATTTAACTAAATGAAGAAATGAAATGGCATTTACATCAAAGAAAGAAAAGTAAATAACTTAAATTTGAAACCTTTCCTCATTTATAAATTTTCCATTTTCTTTTATATTCCTTAATAGGAATAAAACCATTTATTAACTTCCATAGTTAATTATCTTACCATTTCATCTTTCCATTTCTTAATAGGAATACCATTAATATCAAGTGCTCTTTATGGCATATAAATCTCAATCCCGTACTCTTTATGGCACGTATCCATGCTCTTTGTGGCATTTATCATACGCTCTTTGTGGCGTTTAACAACCATCAAGTCCCACTTGATAAAAATATAGTTATATGCATATACATATAACGATTCTAAGACCGTCCGTTCGGGTTTCCCCACTGTGCACGCCCCTAAATGACCATCATCTTCCAGGGCCCATCATAAGAGAACCTGGGATCCTACAACGCAAGACGTCGGGAAGCGGCCATGTGCCTGCGGGATAGTCAAGACCACACCCGGAATCTCCTACCCATCGCAGAAAATATATATATAACAAACGCTCACATGGCTAGGACTATATCCACCCTGCATTCATTAGCCAGGGGGCATCACCATGCGTGCGCACTTCCCTTATGATGTAATTTAGAGAGGTGTGTAACAGTAAATTAACATTTACATTTTTAATCTCATCATCATATTCAATATTCATTACCAATTTCCATTTCCATTATCCATGTTATTGGTTCTTTTTATTCTAACTTAACATCATTAAACAACGGGGTTCATTTTATTTGAACCTATCATCTTTAAACACATTTGGGTTCACTTTAGTGGAAACTATCATCTTTAAGCCATTTGGGTTCATTTTATGCGAACCTAATTTCCATCGAATATTGACATTAACATTCCTCAATTTATAAGTCCCGACTAAATCTCCAAATAGACATTATGATCCTGCAATTCCCAAAGTTCGTAGGATTCCGATAAGCCCCTAAGTCTCCAAATATGGGCATTTAACTTCCAAACTTCAAAAAGTTTGAATGAAAATAAGTAATGCCTTAACATCACTTTAAACCTCCCCGGAATACACCCCCGATGACCCCATTCTAGTCTAGGGTGGCGACCAAACTCAATTACAACTCTAGGACTCTAAGTTTACTTCTTTCAAGAAGGTTCCTAGGTCCTAATCCTAAAAAAATTTGTCAAAATTAGAAAAGGAAAACAAAAAGGAAAAATACAGGGTTTCCGAATCGATTCGGCCTAGCCGAATCGATTTGGGTTAAGAGAAGCGAATCGATTCGGACTAGCCGAATCGATTCAGTCAGGAAAAATGACTTTCTGCATAATTGCCGAATCGATTAGGACGAGCCGAACCGATTTGGACGACCCAGGCTTGCAAACTGTCTCTCAGCGAATCGATTCGGCTAGGCCGAATCGATTAGGTTCTGTAGAAATTCCTAGTTTTGATTATGGAGTTTTAAACTCCAAATTTCTTCCTAAACCCAAAATAAACCAAACCAAAATCATTTAATGGAAATAAAACTCCATAAATCCATCCAACTACCATTATTTACAATATTTATCATCCAAATCAATTTCCAAGGGTAAATACCCAATTAATCTAACAAAACCCTAAAATGATAATTCATAACAATTCACCAATATCAATACTAATTACTCTCCTTAAATCATACAATAGCAAGTAGATAACTTGCCTTGATCATGCAAATGCAGATTTGATTTGTTGTAGGCAATGATCCAAGCTTGAATCTCCAAATCTGTCAATTTCTCCCAAAGTTCTCTTCCTCTCTCTTTTTCTCTAAGGCTCAATTGTGTGTAATGGAAGAATAGAAATAGGATAGGGGACTTAAAGGTGGCTTAAGTCTAAAAAGCTCAACTTTAATGACTAATACGCGATATAATAAATCGCAACTACACATTTAAGCTATAACCAGTCAAAAGTGCCCGAAATACCAAAATGTAATATGACACTTATTTTGACTGTCTCGTACCTACCGGGACTAACTGCACTATCCAAATTATCATTCGGAAATTTTATAACTCATTTTAAGTTCCGGTTTCATATTAAACTAAAATGTCATTTTATATCTTATGACACTATAAATTACCACATGGATATTTTTACCCACTCATCAGGAAATCATACAACATTTCAGTAAATATTAACCTTTTTCATATTAAATTAATATTTACTCAACATCCATCATTTTATAATTAATTACTACATATAGTAAATAAATATAAAATAGGCTCTCAAAAGATAGGGTTATTACATACTCCCCCCCTTATGAGGGAATTTTGCCCCCAAAATTCAGGCATACCACACAAGAAGAAATGCGGATACTTTTCCCTCACGCCATCCTCGCGATCTCATGTCGATTCCTCGACACTATGGTGATTACATTACACCATAACTAAAAGTACTACCTGCGATCTTAATCGCCGCTCTCCATGCTCTAAAATAGCAACTGGCTACATCTAATAAGAACCGTCAAGTTGCATCTACTTCGATAGGAATGTGCCTAAGGGCACCATCACATCTCTTGTACTACTTTACAGAGGAGATATGGAACACGTCGTGAATTTGCTGCAATTGTTTCGGTAAAGCAAGTTAATAGGCTATCGGACCCACCTTAACATTTATAGGAAAGTTCTAATATAACGTGGTGCAAGTTTCCCCTTCTTCCCAAAATGCATAATAGGCGACACTCGCACCAACACTTGGTCCCCGACCTCCATCTACATATACCTTCTCCCCGCATCGACATATCTATTTTGTCTATCTTGGTTATGCGAATGCGATTTCGAATGAGCTCAATTTTCGAAGAAGTATCTCGGATCATTCCAGGTCCGAGAGACTTATCATCTCGCACCACTTACCAACAAGCGGGAGATCCACAAGGCCTACCATACAAGGCTTTTTAAAGCTCCATCCCGATAGTTAATCGATACAATTCATTTTTAAGCCCATTCAACTGATGGAAGAAACTATTCCCAACTACTCTTGAAGTCAGGCACAGACATAAGGAATAGATCCCCCAACATATGGTTTAACCTTTTGGTCTGGCCATCTGTTTGAGGATGATAAGGAGTGTTTAACCTCCATTCGGCTCTCATGGCTTCTTGGAAACCTACCACAAGTGGGAAATGAAAATCTTGTCTCAGTTGGAAATTAAAATCAAAGGCACCGCATGCAGTCCAACAACCTCGTCATGCCCGGCCACTACTACTGGAGGCGCATAACTTGACATATTATGTCGTTACCCGGGTGTAACGCAACCCTAGAACCGCAAGATTTCTCCATATCTACCCTTCTAAAGTCCTTCTCATTCGGGACAAATATTCTCTTATGGAAACGCACCCCTCCCTCCAAAATCAATAGAGCAGGGTTATGTTCCCTCAATCAATAGCTTATGTATGTGGCTTTAACCACCCTTGTCACTCCTACGACATCTTGCAATAAAAATGTTGCTCGGACGAAGGACTAAATTCTGCCCAGGAAGTAGCACTTCCCTTTCCTACACAGCGGTCACCCCCACGCTGAATTTTAATTCAAGCATGGGATAATACTTCTCACAAGTCTTAGCTTATGAGGCGCATAAACATTAGGTCTATGCTCCAGTATTATTACTCCCAATCCTAGCAGAGGCTTGTCAATTGAATCCACCCTCAGCTTAACAACATGGCTCAAGGGTGCGAGTCAATTCACCCTTTTCGTTACCTCCGTAACACTCTACTACGAGAGGCCTCATCTCCTTCGGCCTTAACTACCAAACTTCTCGAAATCCTCCCACTTCTCATTATCAGGGAACCAAATCCCTCTTAGAGTTAACACACGACTTATTCATGGTCAACTCCCAATAGCCCTCCTAAACTAATGTCATATACTAAAGGCCCTATGTCCAAACAATCCTAAAGTCTACCTACCTATATATACCCTATCTAAGTCGTATGCACCAAATACTAAGTATATCCCTAGTGCCCAAGACCCTTCTCAACTCCCGACATATGCTCGGTTTCGTCCGTGGGACATCTCGTCGAAGCGAAATCCAAACAAGGAACCCTCCCGTTACACTACTACCTCATGTTGTCAGTCATCAAGGTATATAGGTCTAAGACACATGTTTAGGACCGAAAAGATTCTACTTATATACATTACCATATAAATAACTGAAGACTTAACAAATCAAACAAATCCAAACTAAAGCCCTATAATTATATATCCCACAATATAGGTACCTTTTTAAATAGACTTCTTATCAACTCATAACCCGAAGTCTTTACTCGACTTCGTATCCCAGTCTCCCTCACATTGTTCAGAGGATAGAACTTTATACAATGCTTCTATTTCGCACTTTAATAGCCACTAATCACTCTTCTATGTGATTCTCGGCTAAACATTTCCACCCATCTATTAAATAACAAAATAAAGTAAAATAAAATGAAATTAACTAACAGAAGAAAGAACAACATCTCTCCACTTCCAACGTCGTTGAGGTTCACGCGTGGAGTTTCCCGCAAAAGCGAAATCCAATCAAGGAACCCCTCCTATACGCTACTACTCAACTTTGTCGGTCATGGGGATAAGGCATACAATTCACATTATACCCGACCATGTTAAGGACGAGTAAATCGGCCTCAAAGCACAAAGTACCACAAGAAATCCCTATATGTTTACAAATAAGGAATTGAGCGAACCATCACTTGAAGAAAACTCAACGCTACACAAATTACTCTCAACAGACTTTATCATATATGTAGCCTGAGAGGAGCTCATAAAACAAATGTGCACGTAACACCCACATCGAATAACACATAACTCAAGTACCTCCGAAATTAAAAAAAAACTTACCCTTAATAGCGGGCGGTGCTAACGAAACTGGAGGAAGTATAGCCTACCAAATTTGATAAACTCTCCTATACAGTAACTGTCCCTGCTGCATGGGAATAACCGGATGAGGTACCTGAGGTAGAAACTGAACGTATGGCTATTGCGGAGTCCTAGGAAACTGACCCCCAACCCATCGAGGACACTCCACCTAAATGACCTGCCTCCCCACATAGGAAGCACTGTCCCTTCATATCCTCTCGACCTCGACCCCCGTTATTTCTAAACTGGGTAATGCCTTGGCCCAAAGGGTCTTTACCTCCATGACCACCCCGACCTACGTATTGTAAAGCACCATTACTGTGCCTAATGTTATTGCCACTCGCAATAAACCCTCCAAAACGTTGTCTCTTAGACGAAACACCTTGTCGAGGGTCCCTCTTTTTATGCTTACTATCCGAAGATTGAGATGAGGGAAATGCTCCTCCTTAAATCCCATACCCTCCAGGCTTTCCTACTTGCCCCACGACAGTAGCATTCTTGCTACCCGGTGTATATAACCGATGCTCATGGCAATGGAGCAATGCTGCATTCATAACTTCACCAAAAGTTTGTAAAGTTGGATTACCCAGCAATTGTTGTCGAATTCTCCAGTTTAGACCTCACATAAACTTTGAAATCTTCCTATCTTCCGGAGTCACCTAATCCGATACAAATCTCGCCAAGCGGGTGAACTCCTCTTCATGTTCCGCCACAGATCTCTCTCCTTGCACAACATCCTGGAGCTTCCTTCTCATCTCCCAATGAACTGCGGGAGGAACATACTCACGATCGAACAAAGCCCAAAACTCAGTGATCATCATTGTGTCTCTCTGCTCTGGCGTGGTTATTGTTTCCAACCAGTATAATGCAGATCCGACTAGCTTAAAAGTGGCAAGGACTTGTTTCTCTCCTCTCTAAATTCTATCATTCGAAGGTGGCGTTGTCTTTTCTCTTTCCATGAAGTTGGCTATAATAACATCCGTGCCTCCCTCGAATTTCGGGGAATTGCCCTTTAGAAAGGACTCCCTAACCCTTTCCCACGGAGTAAGTCCCGTAGGAGCTTGAACATCATAAGCCCATTGTTGAGACTGTGGCAAATTATTGGACCACTACGGTCATGGAGGCGTTAACCGCTTGAGCTACTATGTTTGCTACATTCGCAGCATTACGGTCCCTTGTGGCGATGGTGGATAATCTACTTCCTCTTCTACAACCCTATAACGTCTCGTAAGGAAACCTCTCTAGGCGGCATTCGAGATGAAGAAATAATAGAGTTAAAATACTACTTGAAACTATCTATCTTGCAGAAGATCGCAAACATAGACAAATACACAGTCCTAACATTAGGCTCTATATCAAAGAACGCCATAGTAGAACGTGACAAATCCACATAGATCCTAAAGACTCTAGAACCTGATGCTCTGATACCATCTGTGATAACCCGCGATCTGAGATAAGGGGTGGCCAGCCCGATATCCAAATGTAACAGGAATCATGGATGCATATCATCCTCAGCATCACAAAATATAAACTGAGTATACGGGAAAACCACCCAATAAATCAGAAAACGGGTTGCCAAAAAGTTTAGAAATTTAAAATGCAGTTAAGAAATTTATATTAAACCAACCCCATCGGATAAGCAAGTGGAATTCCACAAGAATATATATAATACAACTAAGACGAGTGTATACAAAATGACCGAATAGGCTGTCGATCCACAGCAACATACAATGAAGTACAACAATTTAAATATCTTATATAATACATTCATTAATCAAATACAAAAGTTTGGGACATACGCCCGAATATAAGACCCGATCATTCAGAACACAAAGATGAAAGCGTCTAATACAATATCCTGTAATAACCCGCAAAATCGTACAGCTCGTCGAAAGCAAAGGAATGGTAACATCAAGACGGGCGTCCTTGCGGGGGAGCACCTGAGCGGATACAATCATATATACAACAAGGAAAGTAAACCGGTCAGGGCCGAGTTCTATATGATCACCAGAAGAAACAAAAAGCATGATAGAAATGAACAGTTACGCATGAATGATAAGGATGATAAACTTACATTACAATTTAACTAAATGAAGAAATGAAATGGCATTTACATCAAAGAAAGAAAAGTAAATAACTTAAATTTGAAACCTTTCCTCATTTATAAATTTTCCATTTTCTTTTATATTCCTTAATAGGAATACCGTTAATATCAAGTGCTCTTTATGCCATATAAATCTCAATCCCGTACTCTTTATGGCACGTATCCATGCTCTTTGTGGCATTTATCATACGCGCTTTGTGGCGTTTAACAACCATCAAGTCCCGCTTGATAAAAATATAGTTATATTCATATACATATAACGATTCTAAGACCGTCCGTTCGGGTTTCCCCACTGTGCGCGCCCCTAAATGACCATCATCTTCCAGGGCCTAGCATAAGACAACCTGGGATCCTACAACGCAAGACGTCGGGAAGCGGCCATGTGCCTGCGGGATAGTCAAGACCACACCCGGAATCTCCTACGCATCGCAAAAAATATATATATAACAAACGCTCACATGGACTAGGACTATATCCACCCTGCATTCATTAGCCAGGGGGCATCACCATGCGCGCGAACTTCCCTTATGATGTCATTTAGAGAGGTGTGTAACAGTAAATTAACATTTACATTTTTAATCTCATCATCATATTCAATATTCATTACCAATTTCCATTTCCATTATCCATGTGATTGGTTCTTTTTATTCTAACTTAACATCATTAAACAACGGGGTTCATTTTATTTGAACCTATCATCTTTAAACACATTTGGGTTCACTTTAGTGGAAACTATCATCTTTAAGCCATTTGGGTTCATTTTATGCGAACCTAATTTCCATCGAATATTGACATTAACATTCCTCAATTTATAAGTCCCGACTAAATCTCCAAATAGACATTATGATCCTGCAATTCCCAAAGTTCGTAGCATTCCGATAATCCCCTAAGTCTCCAAATATGGGGATTTAACTTCCAAACTTCAAAAAGTTTGAATTAAAATAAGTAACGCCTTAACATCACTTTAAACCTCCCCGGAATACACCCCAGATGACCCCATTCTAGTCTAGGGTGGCGACCAAACTCAATTACAACTCTAGGACTCTAAGTTTACTTCTTTCAAGAAGGTTCCTAGGTCCTAATCCTAAAAAAATTGGTCAAAATTAGAAAAGGAAAACAAAAAGGAAAAATCCAGGGTTTCCGAATCGATTCGACCTAGCCGAATCGATTTTGGTTAAGAGAAGCGAATCGATTCGGACTAGCCGAATCGATTCGGTCAGGAAAAATGACTTTCTACATAATTGCCGAATCGATTAGGACGAGCCGAACCGATTTGGACGACCGAGGCTTGCAAACTGTCTCTCAGCGAATCGATTCGGCCAGGACGAATCGATTAGGTTCTGCAGAAATTCCTAGTTTTGATTATGGAGTTTTAAACTCCAAATTTCTTCCTAAACCCAAAATCAACCAAACCAAAATCATTTAATGGAACTAAAACTCCATAAATCCACCCAACTACCATTATTTACAATATTTATCATCCAAATCAATTTCCAAAGGTAAATACCCAATTAATCTAACAAAACCCTAAAATGATAATTCATAACAATTCACAAATATCAATACTAATTACTCTCCTTAAATCATACAATAGCAAGTAGATAACTTGCCTTGATCATGCAAATGCAGATTTGATTTGTTGTAGGCAATGATCCAAGCTTGAATCTCCAAATCTCTCAATTTCTCCCAAAGTTCTCTTCCTCTCTCTTTCTCTCTAAGGCTCAATTGTGTGTAATGGAAGAATAGAAATAGGATAGGGGACTTAAACGTGGCTTAAGTCTAAAAATCTCAACTTTAATGACTAATATGAGATATAATAAATCGCAACTACACATTTAAGCTATAACCAGTCAAAAGTGCCCGAAATACCAAATTGCAATATGGCACTTATTTTGACTGTCTCATACCTACCGGGACTAACTTCACTATCCAAATTATGATTTGGAAATTGTATAACTCATTTTAAGTTCCGGTTTCATATTAAACTAAAATGTCATTTTATATCTTATGACACTATAAATTACCACATGGATATTTTTACTCACTCATCAGGAAATCATACAACATTTCAGTAAATATTAACCTTTTTCATATTAAATTAATATTTACTCAACATCCATCATTTTATAATTAATTACTAGATATAGTAAATAAATAAAAATAGGCTCTCAAAAGAGAGGGTCTTACACTGAAGTATTTTTAAAATTTATTGGATGTTGAATTTTGAGGTAAATTAAATTATAAACTCTATTACAAAATCTTTTAAGATCGATTGTAAATACACTTGGCTAGGACTCAGATTGAGCCAGGCATGGTATGTTTTACAAATTTATAAAACCACACTCTTGATATTTCTTAATAGTAACCTTAGAAAGTATTTATGAAGTGATGTATTGAATTTAAACTTATAGTTTTGTAACATAACCTCTTAAGACCATCCCACTATTTATTGAAGTAAAAACTTCGACTAGGCAAGGAGGTAGGTTTTACAAAATTACAAACCATCCACATTTTAATACTACTCACTAGTCACTTTATTAAGTATTTATGAAGTGGTCCACTGAATTTAAATTAGTTTTATATTTTATAAAACTTTGTACACATTAATTATAAAGATGTGATGTGCACCAAATGTATTGAACAATTGCCAAAAAATCAATTTTATAATTTGTAAAATATAAATAATACCATCCCAAATTATCTTTTATTTTTGTGTAGTAACATGCTAAGAACAACTATATCAGAAGGGCAATAAAGCTAAAATCCTACTCTATTTGACAAAACTAAAACATTTATTGGCAACATAGATTTAAAATGAGATAATCTACATGGGAATGTTATATGTTTATGTTATAAATATCGTGTTTTGCAATTATACATAGTAGAAAATTTGGTGGGTTGAGTTCAACTTACCCACAAAAGATCAAATTTCTAGTTATTGTAAAATTGGATATTTTCAAAACTAAGATGGACCTGACACACAATTAATATAGATACAATACTATCAAAGTAGTTGGTCTTAACTATGGTAATCCATTTGACGGTATAGGAGCATCATGTTGTCACACATGAAAATGTATCAAATATAATCATGATGGAATACATGTATATATACTTACTATATTAGACATCGCCATTTTCATGGTTTGTGGGAAGGTGCATGGATTTTTAATCGAGGGAAATATTGAATTACCACATATTTTGATAATTACTTCTTTAATAAGGTGATGGCTGAGGCTCAATTGAATTGGACCAATAGGTTGACTAAGTTTTCCAATTAATGTAAGACACATGTTAGGTAATATATTATATAGAATTCGTGCACAAGGAAAATTTGTTGGATTTTTTAGAAAGCATAGTTTCCTAGGATTTGTACAAAAAAACACTATATTTTATTTTCATATTTTTTTTAATTAACTTGAACCAATTTAGAAAATTACAAGTGTTGTTTAAAATAATTTATCAATTTTAGTCTTGATGTAATCATCCATTTATGTGAGTATAAGCAAGAGTAAAATAAGTAAATCACAACACGACGATGTACGAAGAAAATCCACACCAGGAAAGATCCCGGACGGTCCATCCACGCAAGTCCACTACGATATAGGTAGTTTACAATACCAATTTAGACTTACTCAGAAATTCGATGCCTTCAAGCCTGAACGTGCTTCCGCGATCCTTGTAACCTTCTTCGAAGTCATTGTTAGACCCCATTCAATAGCAACACAATGCACGCACCTGCTCATGTCTCGATATCCCACCAATATTATTTGTCCCATGACCAGTCCAACCATCGCACAATGCCAAACACGATATCTACTGTAGGAAATGCTCACAGTATGAAGAGAAAACCACTATAGTGAAGAACACAGAGATCTCAAAATGACATATGTATGTTTGATTCATGGATCTCAAACATGGGTGTAGATTAGGATTTTGTATACTATGATTCTTGATCATAGAATAACACCAAAACGTGGAGAGCTTTTCTAAAGAGTTTGGGAACTCAAAATGAAGGTAAAATTCTCAATAAAACTGCTTCTTCTCACTCCTATTTATAGTAAGTTTTCCAAAATTGAGATAATGATAAAACACTTGAAGAAAATCTCAAAATCTTAAAAAATACACCGGCTCGTTCGAATGAAGTACATCTCATTCGAATAAAGTACCTCATCTTAGTCGAACTGGCCTCTGACCAAACTTCCAACGATATTCTCGAGAATGAAAAAACATATTTCATTTAAAGTTTGTTAGAACCCTATCTTAACGATATAGGACATCTCGTTAGAACGACATCAAAGTCATTCTAATGACAACAAGAAAAAAAAGAATATTTTTCTAAAAAATATCTAAAAAGGAGAAAATCATTTTTATAAACATCTTACACCCAAAACAAACTTTAGGGATCAAACATAAACATGTATTTATACCTCAATGAGATCCCTCGGATGAGGAAGACAAAACTCGACTTAAAACACGATGTATAGTCGATGTCGCTTTAATTTTGTCCGCTCTAATCTTCAATAACATGTCATAGGCTTGAAGGAAAAATAACTCAATTCCCAACCTTGACTCAATCAGGTTTTGTCCAAACACATAATTAAGTCAACACATATAAATTAACTTGATTCAAAAATTTATCCTTACAAATATCGCCCTTTGGCTATTCTAGGACAAAACTCAAAATGAAAAATCAACTGGGCTATCAAGCTCACTAAGACTCAATCCCCAACCAAAAAAGGAAAAAAGTACAAATGCTTGACCGATTAGCTTTGCTCTTGTGTAAACCTTTGTCGCATCGCCGTTAACCAGCACACTTAAACACACCTTCAAATGTAAAGAGACTATAACAATATATAAACTGCATATGAAAAACTCTCCCCTTTTGTATGACTATCTCTACATAAGAAAGGATGACTCTCCCTAAGTTAAAGATATCCCCCACATGAAAATAGTTAGATACCATTTCTCCCCTTTTTTTTCAATAATAGACAAAGAAAAAGGCACACAATAATCTATCAAATCCCCCCCATAATGTTAAATCATGTAAATATTAGGAAAGAAAGTATATCATGTAATGGTGCGAAATAAGCTTGCAACAACAAATAATTCATCAACGCAAGCATAAATAATCCAAGTTTAATTAAATATTACTACCTAACTTTATTGAAATTTAATATGAGTCATTGAGTTTATCTAGTTGGTTTAAAAGTGGTAAGTTTCCTATTATATTATTACATTGACGATAAGTAGAATTCAAGTTTAGTTAGGACACCGCTCTTCTCTTTAATTATAAATGATGAATACTATCCATTAATTATGTACATTAAGAGCAACACATTAAAGTGTGAAATCAAGTCCAAGAGGGAGAAATCGATTTTTGCATTCAAGAGTAAGAAAATTATTGGAGATCGAGAAGCACGTTTAAGATTTTGAATTCTATCTCCACAATATTCATATATATGGACCAACAAATGTTTATTTGTCGTCCACGTTATGAATACAAGCGAAAATAATGTTTAAGATTATAAGTTTTATCACTATTTAGGGTTTATCTTTTACAAATAATATTCGTGTTTTGCATGTGGTATAAGATCTTAGGTTCCGAACTCACGATATTCTATTCATGTTTATGTTATTTGTGAAAAAAAAGCCATCATGAATCAAGAATAGGGGTGATGAGAGTATAATTTTTTTATTGCATATTATCATTTTGGTTTGAAAAATTATGGTTTTGATTTACTACTATTCTTTATCAAAAACCAAAATTAGCCAAAACTTTGTGGTCAATTTTAGTGCAAACATTTAAAAAACTAATCTATCAAAATTACCTTACAAGATATTGATTTAATATTCTAGAAATACAAATTAATATCATTAATTGAACTCTAATATTATACCAGTTAAAATTAAAATTGATCTCAACCATTAATTTTTTTATATTAATAGAACACTCTTATTTAATTTTCTCTTTCTCTTTGGATAAGTGTTGGTTTTAACAATGAATACGTAGTGATTTTCAAACTATATATGGTTTATGCATATTTATTTATCTATTTGTTGATAATTTATGTATTAGTTTAGTTCTTTCCTTCTGAATTTCAAAAGTTTTAAAATCAAATGATATAAAAATAAAAGTGATAAAATAAGAAAAATGAAACTAAATTAATACTAGAAAAAATGGAATTACCGAAAGTAAAAGTTGTAAAAAATCGATGTACCGCTCGACTTAGTATTGGTAAATGTTTTCAAACAACCAAAAACTAAAACTACCAAAATCAAAATACTGAAATAAGTAGTAAAATATTTGTATGGTTCAAATACTGACCAAGCCAACTGATGACCACCCTTTATCGAAATCAACATTCTTAGAATTTTATGAAAGTCATATGGTTGTTTGAAAACGTGGAAATAAAAAATCTTATTGTAAACACTCACGTCTGTGATTTGATATCATTTAGGCACCTATAACCACATTTTTGAAGTTTTTGATTATAATGTTGACGATAATAACACTCTTCAAATTTTGACTTTTTGATTAACGTTGACATAATATTTTTTAAATCTTTTTATTTTTTATTTTTTTCCATTTTATTAATTTTAGGCATAAAAAACCCTACAAATATTATACTATTTATGATTGAATATAATATTCCCATGATGATGATTATCAATCACCATAGTGATCCAACTATGATCATGATTATTAAATTAGAGCTTTCATATTATATTTTATTTGGATGGCATCATAGTGATCCAATTATGATCATGAATGTTAGACTAAGTAATCAAATACATATTAATTGCATATGGTTTAATGATTTTGTAAAGTTGTTTGTTTCCATAGTTTATTTAGTCATCTATAATATTGTTTCCCATAGGGAGATCAATCAGTTGACTAGATATATATTAAGGAGGGACATAAAGTTACTTACGTCCACAAATTATTATAATTCTTCCAATCATCTATGATTGTGTTACCCACAAGTAGACCAAATTAGTTGATTAAATAAACATTAAAGGGGAATATTTTTGGCATGATTATACACACATAACTTTATGTCACCGCAAACATGTTGTTTATTTCTTATTCATCTTACAAAGTGTTTTAATGTCTCGATTTTCTTTTATTCAACAACATTCAATATGTTTTGCATATACTTAATCTTTAAGGATTTGGGGTTTCTCTGTGTAACTTGGCGAGTATGCATAAATTTTAACATTGTGCATGATGATGTGAAGTAAATAATTGACATCTTGTTCCTTTATTATTATTGACCTAAAGTCTTTTTGAAGTCATTACTCATTTTAATTTTCATATTACGAGCGATTAGAATTTTTCGTGAATATCAAATTAATTAATGGACATTAATACAAATTATACATATACTATGAGTAATTGTACCTAAGTTCTTACCTATCTTTAACTCTAATATTTATATGATGTAAGGTTTGGTGTTAAACATAGTTCTCCATTTTATAGTTATAAATATTGTAGATATTCATTCATTTCATATATGTGTTTGTTGCTCACTGGTCCATTTATCATAATGAATTCTAGGTTATTAATATTTTATGATATCACACATAAATTGGTATTTATTTAATTATTGTAATTTGAAGTCCATGGGTCCAATTATGATGAGTGAACATACGGTAAGGGATAATGTATATTTTTTAGGTGGGTATAGGACATCCACATATGTTATAGGTTCTTCAATTAATATGACAGACAATTGAGATATCAAAATTAATGATATAACTAATTGTATAAAATATTTAATGATAGATAACAAATTCATTTTTTAATGAATATAAATGGAAATTTTTTATATATTACTTACTGATGTAAATAACTAACCAGAATAATTATGAATAACTAACCAGCATGCTTGTGGACAATTTTTATATAATATTGTTTATCGTAACTAGAATGGTTTTGTAGTCATAATAACGAACCAACCCGAATGATTGAGAACATTGAATTTGAAGAAATATGGTTGCAATAACTTGTGATGTTGATAATTGTGAAGATAATGACATATATTGAATTTATTTATTCAATCAAGTTTATTCGATGCAGGAAATTAATTTTGAGTAATTGAATGAACATTAAGGGGTCATGTATATTATTGAATTAGGTGGTCATAAATTATTCGCAAATAACGCATCCATATAATTAATAACATAATACCTAATAAAATGATATGTAAAAATTCAAAGAAGCTTCATAATTAATATTTTATAGACTACATAACTAAATCCACCTCATACACTATATGTTTGTGTTGTAAACTCAATGCATTAATGTGGTGAGCTATTTATCTTATTATTTTATCTTATTATTGTATTCCATTTGTTTCTCTATAAATTCACGTCTCATTATTTTTAATCCTCTCAAGACTAACTTAGAATGATGTGAAGCAGTTACATTTTAATTAATTGTTTTAGGTATTTATAAAATTTGTAATTGACGAACTCACTATTAATTATTAAATTAGTGTGATGGGGTAGTATTTTTGTTTTCAATTTTTGGTTGAATTTGATGTACTCTCGAAAAAAAGCATCTTTTGTAATGTTCTTAAGTTTGTTTAGGGTAAGACCCCGTGTATGTAGTATCTTCCTTTAAGAGAAACACAAAGAATCCCCCTTAGTTTTTTTTGTAAGGGAATTGTCGCCCAAATATTTTTTTTCTATAAATAATCAATATTTCCCATTCTTGATGAATTGTTGGTACTTTGCATGTTTTATTCTGCCTTTACTTGGTTTATAATGGTCCTATATACCGAATAACGAAAAATGCGTATAAAATGATCCTAATCTCTTTTTAATAAAATGGCGGTGACATAATATATATATATATATATATATATATATATATATATATATATATATATATATATATACTTTTAAAAAGTAATAAAAAGATACATATACTCATGGGAACAAACGTGCCCCATCTCTGACACCTTTTCTTTTGGGATAGGCCATTATATCCATCTTGCTAGTGTGTTTTCCATTTGTACTGACATTGCTCGTGAGGGAAGGAGGTTCCCTTTCTTCGTTTGTGAATTGGAGGGGGCCTTTCGATGTTAGTTTGGAATTGAAGGGTTGTCCTTTAGCCATGATAGGGTGCCAGTTTTTTATAAGCCATTTATGATTATGTCTGTCAATGATTCATCCCGGTATGTGGGGAGTTTTGAGGAAAGTGTTTTTGTTTAGTGTTTATTTCTGTGAAAAAGGATGTAAGGATAACGTTCTTTCTAGTTTGGCATCTTTCTACTTTTGCTTTCGTAGTATTATCCCTTATGTGTTGTTTCTTAAATAAGGATAATTCTATGGAGTTTAAAAGTTCCTCAAGGCACTATTTTATTGACGTTTAGTTTATTTAGACTGTGCTAACTCTTTTGGGGTGATGGAACACTGACCATAAATAAGGTTTTCCATGTAACGAATGGTTTTTTGGTGTTTGTTTAGACTGGGCCCGAAGTGATATATCGGGTTGCCTATGTAGGTTTGATTCAAAGACAATGGGGTGTTTCTGTTTAATGTTTGTGACAATAATAATGGAGAATTAGGTCCACCTTGTTCTCTTAAAAATGAAAATTTTTGGGGCTCGAAGTTTTTAGGTTACTTCAAATGAGTGGTTGGTGGCTCAAGTGGATATTTTGATGTAGGGATAGCAATGTGTTTGGACTTATATGGTTTGTTCTTCCTGCTATGATCGGATTTTTATACTAGTTTCTTCCTTTTTTAAGAGGAAGGTTCAAGGGAATCATTTTATCAATCAGTCGAGATTCAAAGGTTGGGAAAACATGACTCCGTCATGATCAGCTAAGGTAAAAACCCAGTTGTGTGCAAATTTTCCTCCGAGAGTCAAGGAATGTTTGAGATTATCTTTTAGGACTACCTTCTTACATGTTTCTCTTATTGACCCTCTTATTGAATTCTCGAGCGATACTCCACTGGTAGCTCTTATTGTGATATGTGGCAGTTAGCCTCCTCTTTTCGAGGAGAGAAAGCTCTTCGTAGCGGGCTTTGTCCTAGTTGGTTTTAGTCACTTTGGTTTAGAGCATGACCCATAATGAGGGTATCTCGACTTCTATGGGCAGGACTGCTTCCATGGCATAGAGTAGGGGTGGCCCTCATCGAGTTTTGTTTTGTAGTTCAGTAACCCCAAAAGGCATACGTAAGTTTGTCTGACCGTCCTTATAGGTAACAGTCATCTTGTTAATGATGTTACTAATATTTATATTAGCATCATTGACCACATCATTACTTTGAGGTCTGTACAGGGAAGACTTATATCGAGTAATACCGTACTTGTGTGGTAGTTTTGAGACCTCTTTCTCAAAGTGAGAACTATTGTTTGATACCAATTCGTGGGCTATACCGAAACAACGAATTATTTTTTGATGCCACCTTCTTGGAATTTAGAACCAAGTAATGTTCGAATTTGACCCACTTGGTGAAGTAGTCGTTGGTGAATAGGATGAACTCATGTCCCCTGGGTTGAGAAATGATCGGTTAATGTCATA
This sequence comes from Sambucus nigra, assembly GCA_949130495.1. Taxonomy (NCBI): domain Eukaryota; kingdom Viridiplantae; phylum Streptophyta; class Magnoliopsida; order Dipsacales; family Adoxaceae; genus Sambucus; species Sambucus nigra. The sequence continues at coordinate 618,235,221 of OX422211.1, read as the reverse complement.
CAATGTAACGCCCCGACCCGAATTCACGGGTTACCCGTGAGTCAACCCGATTCAACCCCAGCATTATGTGTGAAGTGCAATGAAACAACCTATGTAATGTTGCTATTATAGTTTTATTTTAATTAACATTTTACTTGTTAGCATGTGATTCCAATTTTATCCTATAAACTACGTGAGGGACCCATGGTGAGTGCCCTGGAGTCCAAGTAAACATAGCTACTAACATAAAACATAAATGAAATATACTTACCTGTATAGCGCTCACAAAATACGAAGCCTCTCCCAACCTAGGCTCGGTGGGATTTATATAAGAAACATAGAAACGAACGTCCAAAAGAAATACTGACACGCTACAACCACATGCATGCAAAAATATGTATATATCTACATACGTATACCCTTGAAAAATAAGTATTTCAATGTATTAATCTATTTATTTTCGAAAACATTCCTTGCCCAAATTAATTGACCTTAATCTTATTTAAGGTTTTCTTTAATCATACTTAGCATTTTCACTTTGTTTAATGCACTCGGTTCAAGACTTGAAGCCTTTCCACCTAATTCATTAAAACCATTCCTGTAATGGAATTTACCCATTTATTCATTCCAATACCCTTTAGTATTTTCATTGAAAATCGCCTTCTCAACACACGCAATCCCCGTGTTAGAAAAATACTTATTTAATCTTTGAAAAACCTTTTCACAATACTGTGACACCCCGACTAATTAAATATCGGGTAGCTACTCCTTTATTAAATTAATTCAAAATGCCAAGTTGGCTCAGTTAATAGCATCACTGTCGAAAACATTTTTAATATTACTAACCACCTAGTATTTAAAAAGCAAGTTGCCAAACTTTACTTTAAGTCTGATTAACATGCAACAAATGTAATGAAGAAATAAATAACACCATTCACCATACTGAAGTAAAATGAATAACCATCACAATAGAGTAAATAAAGCCTGGAGGAAAACTCCTCATTACAATCCCATAACTGAAATAAATAAACTGAAACAATACATGCTAAAGTCTGAAAACTGAAATGTAAAAGATGTCTCTAAAGAAATGGGCAACATGCCCTACAACTGATAGATAGTGACTCTGGAATCCAAAAGATAGAAGCGTCTATAAGCAAATCCCTGTAGCTTCCACAAACAGCTACAACTCGTCACCTGAATGAGAATCCTATGCTTGGTGTCCCTGTGGCTGGGCACCTAAAAATGGTTTTACAAGAAAAAGATTTGAAAAGCAAACGGGTCAGAGCCTGAATGTGGAGTTATATTTTAAAAACTTGCAAGTGCTTTAAAAACATTTAAAACATTAAATGCAAAGTACATGTTAGGACGTGCACTCACATGATATTCTCACCTCTCGTCTAACTGTGCACTCCTAACGCAAGTACCCATCTACAATGATATAACCACTAGCTAAGTGACATCATAACTAGCTAGACTGTAATAGTTCCTACCCTTATTACCCGGTTCTATTAACGTATAATGCTCGTAATTAAATAGGGATTTAATGTAAACTCAGTTACTAAATATGCCATATATATAAGTATCAGTTAACTCCTTATATAACTCGAAGCAATACCGTAATATGTTCACAATATTAACAGGAGGATTTCCATTAATTAAATGAATATTATTCACATCATAAATATACGATACAAGCACCCCGCAATCTAAGCTATGGTGCACACATACTCTGCTATCCATCCCGGTACATCACGTACATAAGGATCACACATTCCGAATCTCTCAGGAATAGTTCAGATAACACAAATCACAAATAGTGGAGGCGAACACAGTCACCATCACGTGGGTCACGCACATACCTACGCTCCCACGGTCAGCGGACTTATTAACATCACAATAAGTCTTTCTATGACCTATGTTCATCAAGGTACCAGTCTATATCCCCCCCGTAGGCACACAAGGATTAGAGGGTCCTAAGCGAACGCAAACCTCCCGTGATAGCAAGTATGGTAGGTATGTCATACACACAATCCATATACCAATACTAAGTAAACACACATCTTAGTAATACCATATTTTAATCGTAGTACTATTCTCATTCACGTACTAACTCGTAATTATCACTATATATGCTATACCGGTTTATAATCATACGTGCCATAATTAATTCTCACGTCGTAGTGGACACTCACGTCTCGACCCAAACCGTCCATGTAATACAACTCTCGTATGTAAATTTCTCCTCATAAATACCCAAATGTCCCAATCCTATGATTACTACATCTACGGAATGATATCTATATCCTCAAATCAGTTTACGGAACTCCAAAAGTCAAAACAGTCCAAAATGGCCCAAACTGCCAGCTCGTTAGAAGTCTCGTTCGAACGAGTGTTCGAACGAGTTTGGACTGTCATCTCGTTAGAAGTCTCGTTCGAACTAGGCTGTTCGAACGAGATCCCAGTTCGTACGAACGAACTGTCCCTTCTAACGATATCTCGTTCGAACGAGATATCGAACGAAATCCCTACTCGTTAGTAACGACTGGTCAACTCGTTACAAGCTCGTTCGAACAAGTTCGTTCGAACGACCTGGGGCTGCTTCTAACGACTGACCAGTTTCGGCCCAGAATTTTCCCAATTCGTTTTCCATCCATTTTTACTCCTCAAACCTCTTCTAAAATTCGTTCCAACAATATATTGAGTTCTCTAATTATCCTCAAACATGCCAAGGTGCTATACTAACATCATTAAAGGGGTTTAATACCTTCTAAACATCATTAAATCACAAATTTCTACATAAATTCCCAATTTTCTTCAAGAACATAAACCCTAGGTTCTTCTCATCAAAATTTCCCAGATTTTAATCCGTTTATACATCACATAGGTATGAAATCTCTGAATTAAATCTTCAAACAATGTTTCTACATGCAAACCTATCCCAAAATTAAACAACAATCTTCCAATTTCATGGGTTTTCTTTTAACTCTTATATAAGATTGATTAACAATGCTTCTAACATGGAAAAAGCATTCACTGCATAAGGAATGTAATTTAAATCACTTGCCTTGGTTTGATTCCGGATTTGGTGTTGATTTGATGAAGAATTTCTGCAGAATTTCTTCTCTCCAAGCTTCCTCTCTAATGGTGGCTTAAGGTGGCTAGGGTTTGATTTGGGGAAACTTAGAAAACCTAAATGACAACCTACGTAGCCTTCTAGGTTAATATGGGTTGGTTAGTGGGCTTAATGGGTTTAATCCACATCAGATTTACATCTCTAATTTTCGTCACTTTTAATTCCTAAAAATGTAAAATTACCAAAATACCCTTTAAATTACCGGTATGGCCTAAAAATACCCCGGGACCCAAACTATACCCCCGGCTAGTGTTTTCTGACTATCTCGACCCTTCCAGACGCGTTGGCGCACTCAAAACGACCATACGGAATATAGATTTTAAATTCACTTTTATTAACAAAATATTATACCGTGACGCGGCGGTCCCACGCGTCTCAACAAAATTTCTAAAATGCCGTATATAAATCTCACGACAAATTTCATAATGCCAAATACATATATAATCATATATGCACATAATCAAATACCAATTCGCATCATATTAGTATTTATAACCCGGATTAATTTCCAATTAATACGCATTTAATTAATTAATCCCAAAAATAAATATAGCCAAAAGTACGGGGTATTACAAATACATTCTTGTGTTAAGTATGGGTTTAACCATTTAGGTTGCTTAACCACCCATTTATTTACTCCCTTTAACCCTTTTCATTTCTTTATGGACATTAATAGATTTACGCATTTACCTATCCATGTTACTTTTACCGGAACATTTATTGCATTCATTCAAGTTAGGTTGTATTAGAATATTTTACCACACAACCCATTTCATGATATGTTCCATATTTTCTTTATCTTTTTTTGGAATCATCCTATACTGCATATTTACATGGGCACCACACCGACGACTATGCGCACCATATGCTCTGGCCAGTGATTTAGGACTTTTCACCCAAGGGCTCAGGTTCCTTCTTGCTTTATCCCGATGTCATCCGAGTTCTTTTAATATTTTCTAACATTTTACAAATTTCCATATTTTTACATGGCCGAGGCCAAAACCCGGACTTAACCGTCCGTTTTTCCATTAACGCTTGGAAAATATTATATTTCTCCTTTAAGTCTTTTATCTCCACACACCTCGATTTTATACAAAACTCAATTACACTTTTTAGGACTTAATTCAGTTTCAACCATACTAATATAAAAACATTCATTAACATTTTTATTCCATAAAAATGTCCGATTTTAAGTAAATTACCATTTTACCCTTTTCGTGCCAAATTTGCAATTTAATCCTTTAACAAGTGTTATTTTCCCAAAAATAGTTATTAAGTTTCCAACTTAACATTTTAAACAACTTTTAACCATTTCAACACTTGTTCAATATCACAATTACCCCACTTTCTTACTTGCTACTTTAACATCTTTAATATATAAATTCACACCTTTTTACATATTAAAGTCCCATTTTCTCAACATTTGAAAGACACACTTTATTTATGAAATTTTGCATCTTAACATCCACTTCACTTATATTCACACATTTAACCACTTTAACTTCCATTATTCACTTACACACCACAATTTATGTAAAACCATATCTTTCACACATTTCAACATTTAATCGACTTTACTTTCTAAATGTGTTTCACACACTTTAATATACTTATTAAGTAGGTTTTCCTTTTTAATTTATCTCCATTTATTCATGTAGGAAATAATCCTTTAATCTCACAAAATTACTCAAACAAGCCTATCGCATTTTTATTGCACGAAATCACATTTCCTTTCCTTTAAAACATCATTATAACATATTTTATCTCACAAAAACTTGAAGCTACATATTCTAAAATTTTCTAAATTTCAAATCCATTTTAAATCATCCTTTTTGAAACCCATTTTCAAACAATGATAAGATAACTACTAGCCAACATTCAAATGCAAACTAACTTCAATATTACATATATTTAGTCTAATATATGTAACTAAACATGCTGAATTTGTACTATTCTATACAACATAAATCCAAGTTAGTTTACCCACGTCAATAAGCTCTAAGAATGTTGGAGATGGTGAAGAATATGGTGGATCCCCACCTCCAAAGGTGCCCTCAAGGGTGTTTCTAAAAGCCCTATCAAACTTGTCTCCATTATCAATCCAAGAATGATCCACACAAGCCCCACCAAATTTCTTCTTCGTCCTCATAATATCCTCTTTAAACACACAATAAAACATCACAAACATCATCCTCAATACCTCTCCAAGGTAACCTAGTGTTTCTATGTTGAAGTATGGGGAGAAACACCTCTATAAAACATGGTGGCGGGCTTTTGAAGTGGTGGGGGTGTCTGGAAAAGGTCTGGGAAAGAAAGTTGTTCTCTATGGGAGCTCAAAGTTTCTAGAGAGAGAGATTAGAAGTTTAATGGAAGAAGTGGGACAAACCCACCTCTATTCCCTGTTTTTAAAATCAACTCCCACTCTCCCATACCTAAAATGGAAGACCCTATTACTTCCTAAAATGGAAACTTTAGATATAATATATGCTAAAAGTCTCCCAATAATTGACAACTCAAATAGATCAATGGCTAGGAATTGGATTGCATAAAAAAGGAAACAGACGCAACCTTACCTTCTGGGCGAAGTCGACCGCGGCCTGGGGACCAACCCTAGTGTAAAAATGGCTATTTTCCCCATTTTGACCCCATGGACTTTACATATATATTTTTAAGACCCAATAAATGTGGTCGTTATATTTTTATAGCTAAAGGGGAGCCCTTTAAAAATTGCACAAAGTTCCATTTTTCCTATGTTGCATACCGGTACTATTATCATATTATATTAACTATGCTCGTGTCACATCCGTTCCTTGACTAAATTGTGTCGTACCATAGTAATATACTAATTATGACCATTTGAATATGAAAATGCATCCAAGCGGACCATGCAAACGTGGAACTTGACGCGTTTTAACACCTTTTTGCGACGCGTAACTTTACGTACTATTTGTCATAATTCACAAATGCATTTGTTTATCCAATAATTTCTCTGGATAACTATTCAAATTATAATTAAAATATTTATTTCTAGGGCGGGGTATTACAAACTTCCCTCCTTAGGAAATTTCGTCCTCAAAACTCTTGGCTTATCATAACCTATAATCCAGTTATTCACAACCAGTTTCTAATCTTAGGGTATCCTCAACACTACGGATTAAAATCCAAATAATTCAAATCAATCAATCACCATTGCTAGTTCGCTCACAATTAACCCTAAGACCTTATCAATAATTCTAAAGCAGGTTTAACATGCCTACCTAAACAAAACCTCAAAATATTTGATATTCGTAAATTATGTTACCATCACTAATGGACTCATTATCATGGATGATTTCTTCGTTATGGTTTAAAACCTACATTTCCTCAAACAACCTTGGACCATCCCTAGACCAGGTTGAGACAACCTTAACCCTTTTGTCATACTCATTAATGATTCCTAAGACAATCACATTACCACATAGGTCTACCCGACTGATATCCTCTACGAGATTCTTATGCTGACTTAGAGTCATCCTAGGTATCAAAACACACACACACACAGACACACACACACACAAACACACATATATATATATATATACACACACACACACACAAGCGATCACCTCCTCAATACGCATCATTCTTAATAGAGCGTAATGCTAGCACCTATTGTTCTATCAAGTTCCAAAGTTCATAATATTCTCAAGTCATCACCTCGAAACACACGACCAAGTCATAACTATCTATACCGATTAACTAATGAGATGTGTTACCCTAAAGTAGTCAAGTAACATATGCAACTACATGCAACGATGTGAGACCACGTATACACACAACTAGTGTAGAACAAAGGTGTTTTTGAAGAAATGTGCACTCATAAGCCGCGACGCATCAACCATAATCGGCCTAACCTGCATCCCTACTAGGCTTATATTGCATTACACCTGAATCACAAATGATCAATAACTTCCCATTACCGGGATCAAGAAGATGCAAGGAATTCCAGGAATCAAGCGACTGCCAAGCCAAAGAAAATAATCAAATTCCAATAATTAATCAAGGCACACAAAGTACGAATGTGCAACATACCCCTTGAAGTCTATAACTCTTATCGATATCTCCCTAGAGTCTTAGTCTTGCCACGCACCCTAGCTTATCCCATTAACCCTGACGGTTTCTAATAATGAATCAACCTTCCTTACTGGATGAGCGGAATACGAAACCAATTACTTCGAAAAGATGAAACACTAGGCTTCCATCCCTAGGACTAATGCAACATAACCATCATTGTCTAGTACAACAACCTGAACCAAATGAAATTTCATTCTTTCAACGCTCATCGTTAGTCACTGACCTATTACAGCTAGGCCTCAAAAATTTTCAACACACGATAACTAACCTCAGTTTCCAAGATCACTATCATCAAGTGAAACATAATGCTGACATGTTTTAAAACAATCAACATATGAACCATTGCCATAACTTTTAGCAACGTCCTAAACCTTCTCGAATCATAACCATTCTAATGGCGTCTCAAGCTTCCAAGAATTTCCCATACCTAAGAACTAATGATTTTTCCCACTAGGGTCATACCAAATCATATAGGTAGTTCACGCAGTGCTACATCCAATCCTACACTCCATTCTGAATGTTATCTCTAAAATAAGCATGAACATCATCGTGTTCTAAGTCCCCCAATCGCATAATCTATCACTCATCGATCTATTTTTTGACATTATCCTCAAAGGTCATGTCATGACACATACTTACAAACAAAGATCGTGGTACTAACTCCAAGTACTTCTATAAATCTACCTACTACAAACATCAATAATTTACCATCACTATGTAAACTCCAATACGATAATGATTTCCCAAATGCCTTATGGGTGATGACACCAAACTCAGTTATCTCTCTAACAACTTACACGTCTATTATTAGATATTTCAAGTCATATCATGATTTATGCTATGCAACCTGGGTTCTAACAATACAAATGTATATCACCACATAAACCTCGATATAACAATGATTTCCAAGGTTTCGAGGAGAAAACCTTATTATCGTTGTAACGCACAATACAAAAAACTCAAATTTTCCATTACTAGGGAAGGAGTGCAACTCACATTAATATCTCAGTAGATAAACCTTAGTATAAATATCCAAGTAATTTCAATACGGTTTCTCATGCCTATCCACGTTGCCAACCCGAACTCAATATCTCTTGGCTAAATCTTTTAAATCTCAATGAGTGTTCAACCATGACCACTAAACTGCCTCACTATGTAAACGTCATATTACGTGTTAATCTACCTACTAACATAACTATATATTTTGGTGGGATATGGGATGTCGGGTATTGCCTACAACACCAAGGCCCATGCCCAAGAACGCTGCAAGGGGTCTTATTTCTCAATGCCACACTATACTCACTAAGCCATAAATTTTTACCATCCAAGTTTTGGTAGGACGCAGGTTGTCGGGTATTGCCTAGGAGGAGACTCTCCTTAATGATGCCGCAAGAGGTCCTATTATAAAACATCATAACTCATTTATTTAAGACTAGGTCACCATGACTATCTAGGTTCACTCCCAGGCTGCTTATCCTCAATACTATTTAAACTCGTATTATAGTCAAAGTACATAAATCGAGACATACCAAATTCAAGTCCACAACCAAGGGACATAATACGTTCTCACCATCTAACTAATGCGTATAGGCACATCATTTAATCACTTAATTTCGATAGGAAAGTTCACAAGGTTTCCTTTATAAGTCGCAACGAATACTACGCGATGTTAGTATTACTACGAAGGCTTTTTGGTGGGACACATGACACGACGTATAGTCCGTACATTCCCATACATATAGTGCTAGTGTCACTAAAGATCCATTTTATCAACGTTGCATTATTCTTCAATCACTACCCCGATGGGTTACCTAAGGTTCACTACCTTGTCACTATAACTGATCATTGTCACTTACGTGACTTCTTGCCTCAATGGCCCGTAATTCTATTCACGACTCGCAAGGTACATTCATTGGCTAACAACCACTACGACGCTCATCCACAATGATAGCATCATGTAACAACCCGTCCTTTTGGAGACAATTAAATTCCATAAATGGATATAAATTGGGAATTTGGAGAATTTCTCGAAATAGTGATTTTTGGGATTTTCGATGGATGGTACATTTACTTTTGGTGTTAAGTAGATAAATTGAAGTATTTTAATTATATGTCGTCCTTGGGTAAAGCGACAGCAGATAATATTTTAATATTAATACCGCATTTAATTATTTTGGGTTGAAATAGTGATTTGCGGTCAAGTACCTCGGATGGAAATTTCGAATGCACCATGAGTCTCGGAATGGACGAGATAGTCGAAAAAGAGTGTTCGATTGTCGAAAATGAGTTTCGAAAAATTTTTAGAGTTAAAAGTAACTCGTAATTGGGTCAACGAGTCATTTTTGGGTTTTAAGGGTTAAAACCCTTTTTATTTCTTTATATAGAGGGAGAGAAGAAGAAAAGAGAAGGAAAAGAGAGGAGAGAGAGGAGGAGAGGAAAAGAGGAGAAAAGGAGGAACTCCGGCCAAACTCCGCGGGAATTCAGCTCGAGGTCGTCGGATTTCATCCTCCAGGAAAGTGTTTACTTGCTTTATTTCAATTATGCATTTATTTCATATCATAGTTGGTAGAACCCCAAATTAAAAATGGGGAAAACTTCGATACGAGTTTACATATTGATGTAATGTAAATTCCTGATGCTTTTTAGTATTAAAACCATGTTAATGGAGTAATAAATCAAACTAAATTGGGAGAAATGTCAAAAACTAGGGTTTTGGGTTTTAAGATCCAAAACCTTAGAAAGTAGTTTAATACCCAAAATTTATGCAAGAATTTGTTGTAAATTAGTGTTAGGATGATATTTGGGTTGTTGGTTGAGGTTGGAAACCATAAAAATGGAGTTTGGGTTGTTATTGGGTATTTTGGAGACTGAAAAATCGACCAAACTGTAGCCCTCGAACTGGCCAAATCGATTCGGGTATAAGACGAATCGATTCGCCTAAAGGGAATTGGGTTTCTGCAGTGGGCCGAATTGATTCGGGTACAGACCGAATCGATTCGCCATTTATGGAACTGTTTGCAGAATAATTTCCGAATCGATTAGGATTGGGAACCGAATCGATTCGCCAACCCGAATCGATTCGCTAAAGGGGCGAATCGATTCGCTTAGGCCAGAATTTCCAGTTTTCTCCCTTTAAGAGTATGGGGAGTTGAATTACCATCTGGGATTTTTCTGGGGGTTCCTAGTGATGATAATGGGACTTCTATATAATAGTTTTGAGGGTAAATAAACCTCTAGTTGGATGAGAAGGCCTTGAATTGGTGTAGGGCGTGATCCGGAGGATAAATTCATAGGTTAGTGTTTTTGGGGCATTTAGGCCTACATAATTATGCGTATAGGAAGCATGATTATAATTGATTGTGGAGTGAGTTTATCCTATAAGATAATTTGGATAATTTGGGAATATAGATATATATTCATTTAGTGAGAAATAGTATGATTGGAGATATCCAAAGGAATCCGTAGATGGGATTTAGGTATGTATTGATTATCAAAGTTAGGAAATACATTGGATTAAGTATCATGCGTATATGAATGCATGATTATGATTCCTTGAGGGAATCTTTGGGATTATTGGTCATTGTTAGATGGTTTGGCAAATATGGCCATTTGTTTATATTCGGGGGAGAATATATGGTATATGTATACTATGTGATTCAAGTATATATATATATAATTTGAGATAAATGATTTTGAAAATAAAATATGAATATTTTCAAAATGAAAAGACAAATGATTTTTATAAATGATAAAAATGAGGATACACACCTCTCTAAATCGCTATCATAAGGGAAGTCGCGTACGTGTGGTGAAGCCCCCTGACTAATGAATGCAGGGTGGATATAGTCCTATAGGCCATATGAGCGTTTGTTGTATTTTTCTGCGCTGGTTAGGAGATTTCGGATGTGGCCTTGACGATCCCGCAGGCATATGGCCGCTTCTCGACGTCTTGCGTTGTAGGATCCCATGTTGTCTTGATGATAGGCCTTGGAAGATGATAGTCATTTAGGGGCGCGCACAGTGGGGGAAACCCGGACGGGCGGTCTTAGAACGCGTTATATGTTAAAGAATTTATGATAATAAATTGGCTTTAATTTACATTTCCTGGATGGAAGAAGGGAAATGGGATAAAGGTTTTGGCTTCGGTAACACTCCCGGATGGAAGAAGGGATGTGGAAGCATATGATATGGTAAAAGCATTTTCATGATAATGAAAATGGCTTTTAATACATTTCCTTAATATAAAAAGGGAAATGGGATATTTTGAAAACGAAAAGCATTTTTATGATAATAAAATTTGGCTTTTAAAAAGCTATATGTTATGGTAAAGCAATTCATGATAATGGATTTGCTTTTATATTTACATTTCCTTGATATAAGAAAGGAAATGGGAAGTTTTGAGAAAAATGAAAAGTATTGATAAATACTTTGTATATGAATCCTCAGTCCGGGAGATAGATCTGAATGTATATTGTAATATGAATATGTATATATGGATGAACCGAGCACCGAGGGTCTAATGGATCACGATGATCAACCTTGCCGGATAGTAGTGTATCGGGGGGGTTCCTTCTTTGTATTTCGCTTTGCGAGACACCCCACGCACGAATATGGCATTGTGTTGAGACTGGGGAGAAGTTTAATCCTTAGTGATCTTATATTATGATTTAGCATATGATGTGTGTGTATATATATATATATATATATATATATATATATATAGAGAGAGAGAGAGAGAGAGAGAGATATTCTGTACTGAGGGACTAGCGGATCTCGATGATCGACCTTGTCGGATAGTAGTGTATCGGGGGGGTTCCTTGTATGGATTTCGCTCTGCGAGACACCCCACGCACGAACTTGGCTTAGTGTTGAGACTGGGGAGAAGTTAGCCCTTAGTACACTACTTGGACTATCTAGGGTTGATAGTGGTTGGGTGATAGACTAGTTTAGCAGGGTAGCTTGACTAGGATGTTTAGAGGGATGCGTTAGGAGTGCACTGTTAGATAAGAGGTGAGGGGTATCTCATGGGAGTGCGATACCAATTTAAATATGAGATAAAACATATTTTCTAAAATAAAGCAATTATGCACTTGCAAAATATTTTCAAAACTCAGGCTCTGACCCGTTTATCTACTTTTCCTTTCTTTCTATATATATATATTTATATTATATAGGTGTCCAGACACAGGGACGCCTGGATGGCACTTCTTTCGAGTCAGACGTCTACTGCAGCAGCTGTGGATGCGTGAAGGATTCTCGGTAGACGCTTCCATCTCTGTAATCTAGATAGGAGGTACTGTATACACATTCGGTCCAATTGTCCAATTAGATTTATTTATTCTTTTAGCATATCATTCGATATGGTTGTATATTTTGACCGAGTGTTCGATTATTTTATTTTATTTCATTTCAGTTTCATTTACGTATAAACTGTGTGGATGTTTTTATTCATTGTCATTTAAAAAGAGTAATTAAGTAAAAATTTTGACACCGGCCTAATAGGTTATTAGTAATTAAATGGATTTTCGACAGTGATGCTAAGAATGATCCATATGAGACTCCTGTTTTAATTTAATATTGGAGTGATCGTCCGGTATCTTATTAGGCGGGGTGTCACAGATGGTGTCAAAGCATCAGTTTCTAGTGTCCTTAGGAATCTGTGCGGACGTACTACGCTTTCAGCGTTGCTCTCATTTGTTATAGAGCCTCAGGACTAGGATTGCTGATTTCTCTTGTGAGATTTCGTTCTCCTGCCATATTATGAGATTATAGAAATCTTTTGCGCGCTCATTTGAGAATCATGTGCGGAGCTTGGATGGTAGCAGGAGGTGAGGCTTAGCTGGAGCAGCTGGTAGAAGGTTGGGATGAGGACCCTAGTAGAGGTCACTCTCCTTATGGTAATTGTTAAGGATTTTGGCGACGAATACTAAATAATGGTAGTTAGGAGTACCACAGTACCACTGAATTAGAGAGTGGTACTAAAGTCGAATTCCTCATTGAAATTGAGGGTTCGAAAGGGATCTTACGGATAGTCTTAACCGTGAGTCCCCACGATTTAGTCGGAATGAGAAGGATATTGCTATGAGTTTTACCTCAATTGAGGAGGTATATTTGGCATGGATAGATAAAGTCACGGTATTAGTTAGACCTAGACTCGTGTGTTTAATTTGAGTTATGGCGATCACGATAACATAATATCATGTGTGTTTATGTGTTTTCCACGATAGCGGAATTTTATTTTCCTTCATTCGCCATAGAGGCGGGTGTTGATATATTGTATATATATATTTGGGTTGTGATACTCATTTTATATGTCCATACGAGTATGGTGTTATGATGAGTATATATGTAATTCGTAATTTCGGAGCGATAGCAGGCTAAGAATGGAAAGTCTATCGTGTCCATGGTTCCTGGAGGGAACAAGTTGTTATTGCGGTGTCTCACTTAGATATAGGTTGAGTTCACCTTATTTATTATGGGTAGATGGAACTTCAATGAGTAGAGGTTTCATTATTGTGAATTGTGTATATGGCGACCTTATATATATGATTTAAGGCCGCAGGATTATGGTTGAGCTGAAGATAAAGCTCATTATTGATTGCACAAGGACTTAAAAAGGGTGGTATGACTCTTAGTTAGAGATAGGAGTTCAGACCACCATTTTATTGGATTAGGGGATAGGGATATCCCGATTGCATGTTGAAATAACGGAACTTCATAACCAACGAAGTCAAGTGTCAATGTGTGGAGGGGTTCCTTGTTTGGATTTCACTTTGCGAGACACTCCACACATGACTCTTAACGGCGTCGGGAGTGGAGAGCTGTTATGGGATGCAAGGATGTTGATTTTGTGGAAAGGTCTTATAGTGTGGATGAACCCCTATAGGCTATGAGCCACATGATGTTGATATACTTATGGAAAGATTGTGCTATGGAAATGCACTAAAGTGGTCCCCTCGCCACAAGTGGGTGGGTGAGGTTGGACTTAGATAAATTGGTTTGAGGATAATAACCAGCCTTAATGAAAAGGCAAATTTTGAGAAGGTATGTTTTGGGGATGATGTTCGTAGTGTTCCTACAGAAAGTAGGCACTTCGAATAGTTAGGTTTCCTTTCGTATGGGCGGAAGGATAGAGTAGTAGGAATGCGTTCGTAGGTTAGTTTAGTAGGATTTAGGACGTCCCGTTGGTGTGCCTTGGTCGCTATATCTCAATGATCGATTACGTGAGGGAGTAGTGTAACGGGAGGGTTTCTTATTTGGATTTCTCTTCGGCGAGACGTCCCACGCACGAAACCGAGCAAATGTCAGGAGTTAAGAGAGGCCTTGGGCATTAGGGATATATTTAGGAGTATCCTTGTCTCGCGTAGGTAGAGTAATGTATAGATTGTAGCATTTGTTAGGATGTAGGTTCGATAGAGTTAGTGACGCCGCGGTTAGAAAAATGAATTTTACGGGTTGGGAGGACCCATAGGTGAGTATTACACCGAGGAAAGGAGACCCTCATTGGGAGAGAGTGTTAAGTGTCAAACGTTTATTACAGATGTGTAGATGTGCACATGTTAGAAAGGTGTATGGGCACCTTAGTGAGTTGGTTTATATACCGCCTGAAATAGAATGGGCATGGTATGTAAATTTGAAGTTTATGCCGTGAGGTACTAGTAATGATGAGTGCTAGGTGACGCTATTGGAGTCACTTTACAACCGTGGTAGCCGTATGGTATATGGTTGGGAACCATTGGGTTAGTATAGTTCCCCTTTGAGATATTAGGATTAGGAGACATTCTAGGATTTACGGTATAGGTTGTATCTGAATTTCGAGGAAGAAATTCCGTTGTAAGGGGGGGGGGGGGAGTATGTAACAACCCATCCTTTTGGAGACAATTAAATTCCATAAATGGATATAAATTGGGAATTTGGAGAATTTCTCGAAATAGTGATTTTTGGGATTTTCGATGGATGGTACATTTACTTTTGGTGTTAAGTAGATAAATTGAAGTATTTTAATTATATGTCGTCCTTGGGTAAAGCGACAGCAGATAATATTTTAATATTAATACCGCATTTAATTATTTTGGGTTGAAATAGTGATTTGCGGTCAAGTACCTCGGATGGAAATTTCGAATGCACCATGAGTCTCGGAATGGACGAGATAGTCAGAAAAGAGTGTTCGGTTGTCGAAAATGAGTTTCGAAAAAATTTTAGAGTTAAAAGTAACTCGTAATTGGGTCAACGAGTCATTTTTGGGTTTTAAGGGTTAAAACCCTTTTTATTTCTTTATATAGAGGGAGAGAAGAAGAAAAGAGAAGGAAAAGAGAGGAGAGAGAGGAGGAGAGGAAAAGAGGAGAAAAGGAGGAACTCCGGCCAAACTCCGCAGGAATTCAGCTCGAGGTCGTCGGATTTCATCCTCCAGGAAAGTGTTTACTTGCTTTATTTCAATTATGCATTTATTTCATATCATAGTTGGTAGAACCCCAAATTAAAAATGGGGAAAACTTCGATACGAGTTTACATATTGATGTAATGTAAACTCCTGATGCTTTTTAGTATTAAAACCATGTTAATGGAGTAATAAATCAAACTAAATTGGGAGAAATGTCAAAAACTAGGGTTTTGGGTTTTAAGATCCAAAACCTTAGAAAGTAGTTTAATACCCAAAATTTATGCAAGAATTTGTTGTAAATTAGTGTTAGGATGATATTTGGGTTGTTGGTTGAGGTTGGAAACCATAAAAATGGATTTTGGGTTGTTATTGGGTATTTTGGAGACTGAAAAATCGACCAAACTGTAGCCCTCGAACTGGCCGAATCGATTCGGGTATAAGCCGAATCGATTCGCCTAAAGGGAATTGGGTTTCTGCAGTGGGCCGAATTGATTCGGGTACAGACCGAATCGATTCGCCATTTACGGAACTGTTTGCAGAATACTTTCCGAATCGATTAGGATTGGGAACCGAATCGATTCGCCAACCCGAATCGATTCGCTAAAGGGGCGAATCGATTCGCTTAGGCCAGAATTTCCAGTTTTCTCCCTTTAATAGTATGGGGAGTTGAATTACCATTTGGGATTTTTCTGGGGGTTCCTAGTGATGATAATGGGACTTCTATATAATAGTTTTGAGGGTAAATAAACCTCTAGTTGGATGAGAAGGCCTTGAATTGGTGTAGGGCGTGATCCGGAGGATAAATTCATAGGTTAGTGTTTTTGGGGCATTTAGGATTACATAATTATGCGTATAGGAAGCATGATTATAATTGATTGTGGAGTGAGTTTATCCTATAAGATAATTTGGATAATTTGGGAATATAGATATATATTCATTTAGTGAGAAATAGTATGATTGGAGATATCCAAAGGAATCCGTAGATGGGATTTAGGTATGTATTGATTATCAAAGTTAGGAAATACTTTGGATTAAGTATCATGCGTATATGAATGCATGATTATGATTCCTTGAGGGAATCTTTGGGATTATTGGTCATTGTTAGATGGTTTGGCAAATATGGCCATTTGTTTATATTCGGGGGAGAATATATGGTATATGTATACTATGTGATTCAAGTATATATATATATAGTTTGAGATAAATGATTTTGAAAATAAAATATGAATGTTTTCAAAATGAAAAGACAAATGATTTTTATAAATGATAAAAATGAGGATACACACCTCTCTAAATCGCTATCATAAGGGAAGTTGCGTACGTATGGTGAAGCCCCCTGACTAATGAATGCAGGGTGGATATAGTCCTATAGGCCATATGAGCGTTTGTTGTATTTTTCTGCACTGGTTAGGAGATTTCGGATGTGGCCTTGACGATCCCGCAGGCATATGGCTGCTTCCCGACGTCTTGCGTTGTAGGATCCCAGATTGTCTTGATGATAGGCCCTGGAAGATGATAGCCATTTAGGGGCGCGCACAGTGGGGAAACCTGGACGGGCGGTCTTAGAACGAGCTATATGTTAAAGCAATTTATGATAATAAATTGGCTTTAATTAACATTTCGTAGATGGAAGAAGGGAAATGGGATAAAGGTTTTGGCTTCGGTAACACTCCCGGAAGGAAGAAGGGATGTGGAAGAATATGATATGGTAAAAGCATTTTCATGATAATGAAAATGGCTTTTAATACATTTCCTGAATATAAAAAGGGAAATGGGATATTTTGAAAAGGAAAAGCATTTTTATGATAATAAAATTTGGCTTTTAAAAAGTTATATATTATGTTATAGCAATTCATGATAATGAATTTGCTTTTATATTTACATTTCCTTGATATAAGAAAGGAAATGGGAAGTTTTGAGAAAAATAAAAAGTATTGATAAATACTTTGCATATGAATCCTCAGTCCGGGAGATAGATCCGGATGTATATTGTAATATGAATATGTATATATGGATGAACCGAGCACCGAGGGTCTAATGGATCCCGATGATCGACCTTGCCGGATAGTAGTGTATCGGGGGGGTTTCTTGTTTGGATTTCGCTTTGCGAGACACCCCACGCACGAATATGGCATTGTGTTGAGACTGGGGAGAAGTTTAATCCTTAGTGCTCTTATATTATGATTTATCATATGATGTATATATATATATAGATATATATTCTGTACTGAGGGACTGGAGGATCTCGACGATCGACCTTGCCGGATAGTAGTGTATCGGGGGGGGGGGGGGGGGTTCCTTGTTTGGATTTTGCTCTGCGAGACACCCCACGTACGAACTTGGCTTAGTGTTGAGACTGGGGAGAAGTTAGCCCTTAGTACACTACTTGGGCTATCTAGGGTTGATAGTGGTTGGGTGATAGACTAGTTTAGCAGGGTAGCTTGACTAGAATGTTTAGAGGGATGCGTTAGGAGTGCACAGTTAGATGAGAGGTGAGGGGTATCTCATGGGAGTGCGATACCAATTTAAATATGAGATAAAACATATTTTCTAAAATAAAGCAATTATGCACTTGCAAAATATTTTCAAAACTCGGGCTCTGACCCGTTTATCTACTTTTCCTTTCTTGCTATATATATATATATATATATATATATATATATATATATATATATATATATATATATATATATATATATATATATATAGGTGTCCAGACATAGGGACGCCTGGATGGAACTTCTTTCGAGTCAGACGTTTGCTGCAGCAGTTGTGGATGCCTGCAGGATTCTCGGTAGACGCTTCCATCTTTGTAATCTAGATAGGAGGTACTGTCTACACATTCGGGCCAATGGTCCAATTACATTTATTTATTCTTTTAGTACATCATTCGATATGGTTGTATATTTTGACCGAGTGTTCGGTTATTTTATTTTATTTCATTTCAGTTTCATTTACGTATAAACTATGTGGATGTTTTTATTCGTTGTCATTTAAAAAGAGTAGTTAAGTAAAAATTTTGACACCGGCCTAATAGGTTATTAGTAATTAAATGGATTTTCGATAGTGATGTTAAGAATGATCCATATGAGACTCCTGTTTTAATTTAATATTGGAGTGATCGTCCGATATCTTATTAGGAGGGGTGTCACATATCATACTTAACAAAGGCTGAAGGTGCCTATCTTTAAGTGTTTACCCACACAAATTTACATTCTCATCGAATTTACCATCAAACCACGATATTACTCCAAGGATCAAGATTGCTTAATTGTCACATTGATATCGACCTCTCACATGTGTCACACCCAAGGCTACATATAATTTAAATCATGATTTACCATCACACAATTATTACGATATAACAATAAATCCCTACCATCGATTCTCCACAATTTGGTGCCACTTACCCAACGGACGTCATCTCATTCTATGAATATCTCCAAAGTCTCTATATCAACAAATTTGGAAAAAAAACACGTCACACTATGAACCTCGGTGTCACCACTTATTTTCTTCAATGGACACCCATAAATTATTAACACACTTAATCTGAAATGTGGAATAGATATATAGCAATTAACTTGATCGTATGACACTTGGCACTAACCTACTTGTCGCGTTAACCTCTTTGATATTACCGTTGCGGACATGAATTATAACCGTCATCAAACTAGCGTGACTGGCCCAAACCAACATCGATGTCGAAAGATCTAATGCCGACCTCACCACATCACACCCGAAAGGAACCTTGAACCTAGAGCTCTGACACCATTTATAATGCCCAGACCCTGACTCATGGGTTACCCGTGAGTCAACTCAATCCGACCCGAGTGTTAGGTGTGAAGTGCAATGAAACAACCCATGTAATGTTGCTAGTCCAATTTTATTTTAATTAACATTTCACTTGTTAGCATGCGATTCCAATTTTTATCGGATGACCTACGTGAACGATCTATGGGGAGCGCCCCAGAGTCCAAGTAAATAGAGCTAATAATATAAAACATAAATAAAATATACTTACCTATATAGCGCCCTCAAAATACGAATTCACTCCCAACGTGCCATAACAAAGTGAGGATGTGAGCATATGCCCGGTGGAATTTATATAAGCAGCATCGAAATGAACAGCAGAAAGGAATACTCACACGCTACAACCACATGCATTCGAAAATATGTATATATCTACATACGTATACCCTTAAAAAATAAGTATTCCAATGTATTAATCAATTTATTTCTGAAAACCTTACTTGCCCAGATTAATTGACCTTTATCTTATTTAAGATTTTCTTTAATCATACTTAGCATTTTCACTTTGTTTAATGCACCCGGTTCAACACTTGAAGCCTTTCCACTTAATTCATTAAAACCATTCCTTTAATGAAATTTACCCTTTTATTCATTCCAGTACCCTTTAGTATTTTCATTAAAAATCGTCATTTCAACACACGCAATCCCCATGTTAGAAAAATACTTATTTAATTTTTGAAAATCCTTTTCACAACACATTCTTGTGTTAATTTTGGGTATAACCATTTAGATTGCTTAACCACCCATTTATTTACTCCCTTTAACCCTTCTCATTTCTTTATGGATATTAATAGATTTACGCATTTAATCCATCTCACTTTTACGAGAGCATTTATTGCATTCATTCAAGTTAGGTTTTATTAATACATTTTACCACACAACCCATTTCTTGATATGTTCCATATATCCTTCATCATTTCTCGGAATCTTCATATACTGCATACTTAAACGGGCTCCACACCAACGGCTATGCGCATCATATGCTCTGGCCAGTGATTTAGGGTTTTTCACCCAAGGTCTCGGGGTCCTTTTTTCTTTATCCAGGTGTCATCCAAGTTCCTTTAATGTGTTCTAGCAATTTACAAATGCCCACATTATTCCATTTTCTTACTTTTACCGGACGAAGCATAAACTCGGACTTAATCGTCCATTCTTCCATTAACACTGGGAAAAATGATTTATTTCTGCTTTAAGTCTTTTATCCACACACGCGTTCATTTTATGCCAAAATCATTTACGCCTTTTAGGACGTAATTCAATTTCAATCATACTAATATAAAAACATTCATTAACATTTTTATTCTATAAAAATGTCCCACTTTAAGTAAATTACCATTTTACCCCTTTTGTTACAAATTTGTAATTGAATCCTTTAGCAAGTGTTATTTTCCCAAAAATGTTTATTAAGTTTTCAACTTAACATTTTAAACACCTGTTAACCATTTTAACACTTGTTCAATATCACAATTACCCCACTTTCGTACTTGCTACTTTAACATCTTTAAAATATAAAATCATACATTTTTACGTATTAAAGTCCCATTTTTTCAACATTTGAAATACACACTTTATTTATGAAATTTTGCATCTTAACATCCACTTCACTTATATTCACACATTTAACCACTTTAACTTCCATTATTCACTTACACACCACAATTTATGTAAAACCATATCTTTCACACATTTCAACATTTAATCCACTTTACTTTCTAAATGGGTTTCACACACTTTAATATACTTATTAAGTGTAGGATTCCCTTTTTAATTTATCTCCATTTATTCATGTAGGAAATAATACTTTAATCTCACAAAATTACTCAAACAATCCTATCGCATTTTTATTGCACGAAATCACATTTCCTTTCCTTTAAAACATCATTATAACATATTTTATCTCACAAAAACTTGAAGCTACATATTCTGAAATTTTCTACATTTCAAACCCATTTTAAATCATCCTTTTTGAAACCCATTTTCATACAATGATAAGATGACTACTAGCCAACACTTAAATGCAAATTAACTTCAATCCTATATATATTTGGTCTAATATATGTAACTAAACATGCTGAATTTATACTAAACTAAACAATATAAATCCAAGTTAGTTTACCGACCTCAGTACGCTCTAACAGTGGTGCAGATGGTGAAGAAGATAGAGGACCCCCCACCTCCAAAGGTGTCATCAAGGGGGGCTCTAAAATCCCTATCAAACTTATATCCATTGTCACTCCAATAATGCTCCACATAAAGCCCCACCAAATTGATTCTTCATCCTCATACTACCCTTTTCAAACACCCATTAAAACATCAAGAACACCATCCTTAATACCTCTCCAAGGTAACCTAGGGTTTTTATGTTTAAGTATAGGGTGGAACACCTATAGAAAACATAGTGGTGGGCTTTGGAAGTGGTGGGTGTACGTGGCAAAGGTCTGGGGAAGGAAGATTTTCTCTATGGGAGCTCAAAGTTTCTGGAGAAAGATTAGAAGTCTAATGGAAGAAGTGGGATAAACTCACCTCTCTTACCTATTTTTTAAATCAACTCCCACTCTTCCATACCTAAAACGGAAGACCCTAGTCCTTCCTAAATTGGAAACTTTGCATATAATATAAGATAAATGCCTCCCAACAATCGACAACTCAAATAGATCAATGGCTAGGAATCGGACAACATAAAAAAGGAAACACACACTGCCTTACCTGTTGGGCATGGTCGACCACGGCCCGTCGACTGGCCCTAGTGTAAAAATGTATCTTTTTCCCAATTTTGACCGCTTGGACTTTACAGATATATTTTTAAGACCCAATAAATGTGTTCGTTATATTTTTATAGCTAAAGGGGCACCTTATAAAAATTATGCATAGTTTTATTTTTCCTAAGTCACGTGTCGATACTATTATCGTATTATATTAACTATGCTTGTGTCACATCCATTCCTCGACTAAATCGTGTCGTAACACACTAGCATAATAATTATGACCATTCGAATATGAAAATGTGTCCATGGAGACAATGCAATGTGGAACTTGACGCGTTTTAACCCCTTTTTGCAATGCGTCACTTTACGTACTATTTGGCATTACTCACGTATGCATTTCTTTCTCCAATAATTTCTATGAATAACTATTCAAATCATAAATAAAATAATTATTTCTAGGGCAGGGTATTACATAAAGTAGATGTCTCACTAAGGTAGATGTTTTCTTGGGGCCTAAAGTTGACGTTTGAGGAACCTCCTAACATAATCCGTGCAATCCTTTTGCTTGGTAGTTTAGTAGCATGAATATATAAGTATTTTTCTGAAGGTGGTTTGTCCACTCATGTGGAGGAAACCTTCACCACTATGAATTTTTTTAATGATTTCAAGGGTTTCGTCTTCCATGACACATCTTAAGTGTATGTCATCGAATCCTCTTTGGTAGAGTTCCACCCACACATGATGAATTAGGTTGTCAATCTTCTTAGGGTAAATCTATCATTCGAAAAAGAGTCAATTGGTAGAAGTTCTTGTTTAACAAGTTCCATATATTGCAGTACCATATCGTGGGTTTTACTATCATTTAATCAATGGCATCGATCCCAAAGCAGTAGGAAGGGGTGCTTTATCTAGTCATGTTAAACCTAATATCTGTAGTTCCTTATGGCATATATATTATAGAGGCTATAGTGGCAAGTGAGGGTAAAAAGTTATTTTTAGCCTTGGAGAGGAAGCCAAAATCAAGATGCTCGAATCGCAAAACTACCTCTTATAAGTAGGCATCTTACGGTTGTAGCTTATCATTTATATTTTCCATTTGCCTAATATTCGACTGATTATTTGGCTTGAGTCTTCATAGGATTTTATGTCGTGATTACCTTTCTAAGGGGATTTCGAGATCCTTAATGCATGCCTCGTATTCGCACATATTGTTGGTGCATTCGTAGCTATGTTTGATGGTCATGGGGTGTCATAATGACTAGGTATCTATTGTTGAATACCTTTTGTTAGATGGCCCGTCGAAGTAGATTTCCTAATTTTCTCTATTGATTAAGGTGAATAGGTCCTAATGCCTCATTTTATACTTCCTCATCTGGTAGGGGATTCCCTGCGATACGTTTAGAGATGGATTGCCCTTTGGTTGATTTATATGCGACGTCAGTTATTTTGAATTCGGACAACATCACCAACCATTTGGCCATCGAATAGGCAGAGCAATTTTTCAAATACGTATTTGAGGGGATCCATCATGGAGATGAGTCGTATGATGAAGGGAATCATGTAATGGTGCAGTTTACGAGTAATCCACATGAGAGATACGGAAGCCTGTTCTAAGGCAGTGTATTTGAGTTCATAGGACACTAGATTTTTACTGATATAGTAGATGGAATATTCCTTTGGGTAACTCTCTACGTATTGAGCCAACATGGCTCCATCATTCGTGTACGTTATTATCATATAGAGCATGCGAGGTTATCCTAGTTCGAATGCCTCGTGGCATTGGGCGTTCCACTATTTGGGTGAGTCTTTCTTGAGCATTTTTAAGATAGTTCACAAATGGTAGTAAGTTGGTTGATGAACTGACTTACGAATTATATTTGACCTAGGAATACTTTGAACACTTTTTCTATTTTAGGTAGTGAAATATCTCGTATCACTTTAACCATGGTGGGATCGACCTGGATTGCTTCTTTGCTGATAATGAACCCAAGCACGTTCCCATTAGTGACTTCGAAGACCCATTTCTTAAGATTTATCCTTATTTTAAAAAGGCCTAACCTTTAAAATAATTTACCTCTTTTGCTAAAATGTATCCTTTACGGTCTTTGGATTTAAGAATTATGTTGCCGACATAGAGTTACACTTCCTTGCATATGAGGTCGTGAAGGATGGTTGTGGTCACTCTTTGGTAAGTCGCACCGGTATGATTGGGATCAAATGACATAACTGTATAATAATACATCCCTCATGATGTGATAGATCCGTTCTTTTTTGGTGAGTAGAGTACATTTTTATCTGGTTGTAGCCTATGATCCCGTGTACAAAGGACTTGAGCGACTTGTTAGATATGATATCTACTAATGAGTAGATATAAGGGAGAGGAAAATAATCCTTAGGACATGTGTGATTGAGATCCCTGTAATACATGGACATTTGAACTTTTTTGTCAGTTTTAGGTACTGATATGCTTTTGTCAAGCCAAGTGGGATAGTCTAGTACTCTGATGAACTTGACGCTGGGATGTTTCTTTAATTTCTATTTAACTTTAAAGGACCATTAATATATTAGTTTATGGGGTCTCTGTTTTACGAGTTTTGCATTTGGGAGACTGGTTATCTTATGCGTAATGATGGTTGGGTTGATTCCGAGAATTTCAGCATAAGACCAAGAGAATACATCTACGAAACTGACGAGGAGATTAATGAACACCTTTTGCTCATTCTCATCTAGGGCGGACCCTATTTGTAATGGTTTGGGGTTTTAGAGAGTACCTAAGTTTATAGCGTAAAATATATTTTAAAGATGGATACATTAGGAGAATGTACGAGGGGGGACTCACTTATTAACTTTACAAACTCAAAGGGCCTCCAAATAATAGGCACCAGGATGCATCTAATAGAGTTACAGTTATTAAGTACCATAATTTTTGTGATGTTCGTGATGAGGTGGGATGAATTTTACTGTGGGACCTTAGTAGTAGTCTTTGGGTTATCTGGAACCTTGGCACAAACTACAAGGTGGGGTAGGTGGTGTTCTTTGAGTTGGGCTATCTTCTCCTTAGATGTGGTTACATGGTCACTAGTTGGATCTGCCATAGGGTCAGTATATAGGAGGGCCTTGGATAGGGCTTGAAGCAAGTGCTGGTGATTTTTTTTTCCACTGATATTCCCGTGTAAGCTAGAAGGTTGAATTATGAGGTTCGATCAAAGTGGTATCTCAGATGGTGGGGCTATTGAATCAAGTATGCAGAGGTAGACATTAAGTTCAGGGATAATGACTAATAATACTTTCTCAATTGTGATACCTTGTGCGACAAAAGTGGTGTACCAGTAGTGGAAGCATTCTATGGGGCTTAAGTCGAAGGATACCAACATGGATACTATGGTAACCTCATCAGGAAATAATGCGAGTAATCCCTATTTAAGTTTTGGCTCGGGGAGTTTTTTGTCCTCTTCAATAAACCATGATATGTTAAGCTCTCTCTGAATGACTTTGTCGATTTTCCCATAATCCACGTACAGTCCCACTCCATAGAGGATCTCGATCACGGGTGGTAAGGATTTATCTGGTTCTTCCTATCATGGTTCGGGGAGTCCATGATAGGGGACTCCATCTCCTTGGAGATGAAAATGACCATTCCATAAGTGACGGGGGTCTTTGGGACCATATATTATATCTTTATTGTTGTGAGTATACCTTAGACCAGTTTTCCCTTATATTCCGTGGTCATGATGACTTCTAAGGTTCTTTGTTAATTCCTTCCTAGTTAAAATCCTAATAGGTACTCCATTTTGTGGACAATTCGGGCTGCTATATAGTGAATCACTAGTTCTTACTATATTATGTGAGTAAGGGGGTGACTCAAAACCTACCGAGGCATATTTCACTACTGTCGTGATGCGTATCCAGGAGGGGAATAGTGCTAGTGTTAGAAATTGTGGCCCAGTCATCGTCCCCGTGGATTGTGATGACCTGCGTATTGAACAACAATCTTACTGTCATAGGTAATAATGATACTACCCTATAGAGTGTATCCAAGCCCTTCCTAGAAAGAGGTTAAAACTGGTTGGGAGATCGATTACTTGAAAATCCACATCACATTTGATAGGTCCCACTGTAAGAGTGAGGGTAATGGATCCTAGGAACCCTTAATGGGTTTTATCATAGGCCCTTGTGGACATAGAAGATGGTGCAAACTAACAGGTGGTGTATCCTAGACCAGTGGCAGTGTAGAGGGGGAATATATTTATGTTGGACCCATTTCTTATCATTAATAAGGGTACAACCTATCTTAAAGCCTTAGTGGTTATGTGTAGTACAAACTGATGATTACAGCCTTACATGGGGATATCCTCGTCAAATAATCTAGTGTGTTTTTGAATGGTAATGGACCAGATAGTGGATGATATCTCGGACGAAGTCGGGTCTTGAGTTATAAAATCTTGAGACAACATGTGGATAAGGGAGTATCGGTGTTCCTAGGATGTGGATAGAAATTCCCAAATGGTCATGTTAGCGGACGTCCAATGGAGTTTCTCTTGGATTTTATTATTTTCCCTAAGAGGGGGGTATAATAGTTTTTTCTGATGCACCTTTATCTTTGCTAGCTGGGTTCGAAGGGGAGTGTAGTGTTATGATGACCGAGTAAGAAAGTCAACCTCTTTGTTTGAAGAGAGTATGGGTACTTCCCGAGAATATAGATTATGATTTTTTAAGGATGTGGGATGGTAGGTGATATTGCCTTTGAAGATATTACATTAGTCTAGTCGAGGTTTAGGGTTGGGATTTTTCTTTCAGGAGCCTTATTCTGAGATCGTGGGAGATGTTTAGAAGGATTATTATGTATCCAATGTATGTACATGTTCGCATCGAGGGTGTGCGTGAATATTTCCTCTACTGTTACTAGAACCTACTCATCCTTTGGCTTAGGGGTGTCATAGGGTGGTTCTGTAGATATGGATGATCCTGATAGGATGTTGTCATTAGAGGTGGTATCATGAATATTTTCTTCCTCTGAATAGTCTATAGACCTTCTCAGGTTTATGTCTTTCATGATGATGATGTCCTCACAACAAATGTCCCGATAATAATAGCGGTAATCTGCGTATTCTGATATCCTAGGTAAGACTCCCTTGACAAATATAGCCGCGGCTAAAGTGGTCACCATATACTGTACATTGTGGAAGTTTCCTCGGGTATTACCATGGCGATATGGGATAACCATTTATGTACATAAATTGTACTAATATCTTCCGGTAGGGGCACCTTCTGGGGGAGGATGGTATCAATGGGTCATCTCATCTAGGAGCTCGATACATCAATGATTTAGGTGACATCTAAGTATGTCCTCCCGTATCTATGCCCCACACTGGTGTAGTGATGGGTCCATGGTGATATTACTACTACATATAGTTCAAAATACAATCATAGTGTGAGTACGTCCAGTTCATTATGCGGGTCAACGTGGTTTCACGTAGAGTGCCTTTTGAGTTGTGGAACGATTTTGAGTCGCTCGGGATCTGCTCTAATAGACCTTTATAGGGCGTCTTGTATATTTATTGGCAAGTCATCCCATATGGGGGACCGGATACATTGATATACGTTGATGCTGGGGTGATTGAGTTCTCTTTTGTCGTTAAAAAAATTGATGGGTGGTCCTTCGTATGATAGGTGGCCTATAAACTGTCTATAATGTAGCCTCGCTTTTTCATGCTACGGGTCCATTGATTGTGCTGTTCTAGGAGGTCGAGTTACTCAGAGATATATTTATACCAAATTCAAAATTTATTATCTCAGATATTCAGAGCTCGAAGGACATGTGTCCCTACTCATTATTTTCTAGTCATTTCCGCAAGGAGTAGTCTCATTGTGTTATCATAGACCATAATTGAGGGTAGAGGACAAACTCATGACCATGCCTTGGATATATGTTCCCCTAGGTGACCAAAATATGATCAAAGTATTTGGTAATGCCCTTCTCTAGTAGGTGAGCGTAGTAGACTTTCTCGTGTCCAGGGGATGAAGGTCCTGGACGAGGCAGGTCCCACTCTTTTCCAGAAACTTGAACGAGTTTTTACCTTCAAAGTGTGTGAAAATATTTTGGCAAGACACCCGAATTATGTTCGTTTTCAACTAAACACTCATACTTAAGATACACATATAAGAACTTATCTTTCATTAACATAGTTTTTTGAACGTATGTTTTATAAACCCTACTGTCAATAGCCATTGCACCTCTTTCTTGATCTTCAGATCTAGCTCCGACTTGTAAATCGTTGTAGCTTGCTTCCCCAGTATGTCTAAAGGCATAACGTTCAACTTCTGACAACTTACTTATTCATCCAACCCCTCAATCTCAGTGTATTTCCATTCAAAGACATCCATTTACTCTCGAATCAACTCAATCAAAGCCCCACTTTTCTCAACACTCAGATCCTTGAAAATAAAGATGGGCCTTGGATCTTCTTATGCATCATCCAGATCAAGCTATTTCAATTCCTGTACTTACGATTCTTGACAATTAGTTATGTACTCAGGTTCATCTTCCACTTCCTTCATGAACTCGTGTACATTGGAATTATCAATGACCATACACTGCCCTTGATTATCAACCAGAAAACACTCATATTGCAGGTCAGCCTCCTCGGCAGCTTCCTCGACTGCCTGCTCACACGTTCAGAGGCAATAGACCACCCTTCCATCTTCCATCTATACTTTCTTACACTAATCGTTGACCAATGTAGCTATTTTCCATTTCCTCTCCCACGAAGCTTCCTCTAACTGTACTCCTGAAAACCTACTTAGTGCACTCCATTGTTTGACCTCGTGCTCAATAGGATCAATCATGGGCCTCATTCTATATCTCAATTTATTAGATATAGTTTGAGGTCTAGGGCTTCCACTTTTAATTTCCTCATCTCATTTCCTTCCACTTATTCCTTCATTGCTCCGATTATTCACATGCCCCATCCTTTCTATAATAAAGAGGACTCTGACACCCTACATGCACCTCATTAAAACTCTCAAATTATGTGTAGAATATGGCATCAACGAAATGAGCTTCCATGTGAGCAAACATATTTTTGGTTTCCCATATGACAATCTCCATTCCCTTTACGTTCACTTTGGCCTATCAAAATATGGTAGGAAGTAACACTCTCAATAACATGGAACTTGATATGTGAGGTTATATTTCCCATTACTATCCCCACATTAACATACCCAATCAATTTTGAAGACTAGTTGTCATAACCATAAATCACCAAAGGCATTGGTATCAACCTAGTCTCATATATGTTAGATGTATAAAAAGAGCTAATAGGCATCATATTTATGGAAGTTCCCTTTCATCAAAGCTCTTGAAAATCTTACCCCATTAACACTCGTAGTTATATACAGTGGTCTGTTGTGAGGGAACCTCACTGCTCTATCGCCGTCAGGGAAAGTTATCTCAAATAAAAACTTTCTTACTATCCTATCCATAGGCCCTTTCCATCTCAACGATGGAACTGCATTCTTCCTGGAAATATCTAAGATTGCCTGAGTGATCTCCAACCTACTCTCTCGAGGCATCCCTACCTAATCGAAAAACCACGTGAACTTTGATGACTGCGATACATCTTGGTATTCTAGTCATGGATCCACTTCTTGACTATCAAGATTGTACACTTCCTTAACGTCCATCATGCTTGCTTAATCATTACTTGTCATTACATTTTCTATTCCTCTTGTAGAATCTTCTAGAGATTCTTTGAACTCTTCCCGTTCTACCATCAACTTTCTTTCTTCACCTTCAGCTTCCTCATCATACGCCATTACCAAGTTACTGCATGCGATCGTAATGGATCATTGTTGACATTTCCTTTTTGGGGATCTACAAAGTCCTAGCCATCAAATGTTTGTTCATTATCTTTCTCAAGGTGAAAAATGACTCCATTGGATGGCCAATCCTCTAATAAATTTGATAGTATTTTGGGTCTACTCTTACTTCTGGATCTAGATCCTTAGCTAAAGCATCCTCGGGTGCATAAATTGTCCTTCCTCACAACAAAGCATTATAACAACTAACAACCTCCTCAATGGTGCAAGGCAATGTTGGTAGATATTCTCTTTATCTGCCAAACTTCCTCTTGTTATATTTTTTTGAGTCATTCACTCCTTCTTCTCCTCCATCAAAATAGCCCAATCGCGATGGCTGAACACGTCCCCCAATATGTTGTGCTTGTGGCATGAACACTAACGAGATGTTCCTTGAAGACTTTAGAAATTCCACGAAACTTCCTTCTCGTGTCTCATTTATAAAATGGAATATGTACTCCAAGAGAAAACCTTCAGCGCATATTTGGAGAAACTTGGACTCTTTATCCTCCTTTTTCACATAGAGGGACCTTTCCCTAAACCCCTTTCGCTAAACCTTTGAATGTACGCTACAACCTTTTCACCTTCTCATTGCTTCTCCATGACCAACTGCATCAGAGTGAACTCATCTTCTTCCAGAAAGAACTTCTGGACAAATTAAATGTGCATTACCTCCCACGTGGAAACACTCCTTAAAGCTAGGTGAGAGTGCCATGTGTATGCTTTATCGATAAGGGATTTAGAAAACTCCCTTAAGCGCAACCTCGTGTTGTTGCAATGGGCCCTCGGATGTTCCACGAACCTCTTGATGTTCTCTTTGAGATCTCCTCCTTTCCAAGTGTACTTGTTAAAGATTGGTGGCACATAATCTTTGGGGTAATGTTACTCATTGTACTCCTTTGGATAAGGAGTACGAAAATCATCATAAACTAAAGATGCCTCACTGGCTGACTGGGAGGAAGCTACTACCATTTTCAATATCTCTGTAATACCCCGCATTTTTATCGATATTTATTTATGGGATTAATTAAATTAAATGTGAATTAATTGAGAATTAATCCGGATAAAATACTAACGATATGTGAGTTGGTATTTGATTATAATGTGTATATATATCAATTTATGAATATTGAAAATATTGAAATTATCGCGAGGCTGAAATACGGTAATTTGGAAAATTTAATTGGAACGCGCGTGTTAGTCGCGTCGAGAATGAATTTATGAGATTTGAAAATAAATTATTTTTATTTTGACCAAATAGTCATTTTGAGTGCACCAACGTGTCCGGAAGGGTCGAGATAGTCAGAAAACACTAGCCGGGGGTTTAGTTTGGGTCCCGGGGCATTTTTAGGCCATACTGGCAACCCAAAAGGGTAGTTTGGTAATTTCAGAATTTTGGGAATTAAAACCCACGAAAATTAGAAGTAAAATCTGTCTTATTCTTTATCCACTAAACTCACTAACAACACTAAATAACTTAATGGGCTACGGGAGTTATTGGAAGAAACTTTAAGAGGTTCCTAAGGCAACCTCTAAACCACCATTGTTATCTTGGAGAAGAGCTTGTAGAGAGAGAAAGAGAGAGGAGAATTTTGTAGAGAGAGAGAGAGGAATTCAACCATCTTCAACCAACAACAAATCTGGAACATAAGGCAAGTGATTTAGTTACAATTAATTCCATGAATGTGTTCTTCCATGTTTAGGTAATTATCGAATATTGTCTTGGAAGATTGATATAGACCCATGAATTTGAGGATTAAAACTATGAACTGTGTTAGGAATTGCATGTAGACATATTCTGGAAGAATTATGAATTCAAAATATAACCCTTGATGATCTAAAAACGGATTTAAGAAGAGATTTATTAATGATATTGAAAGAAATAGAAAACTAGGGTTCTTGATGAAGTTTTGATCCAAATAAAGCCCTTGGATGATGAATTATTGGTTTTAGAACGTTAACAATGTTGTAGGATGGTTGTATGATGGTATTATAACGTTAAATTAGAGTTTCATGCATTATAATGGAGTTTTGGGATGAGTTGAGGACTGCAAAACGAAGCAGTCCGTAGCCTACCTGGTGTGATCGATCGATCGACATTCATCAGTCGATCGATCGACCACCATCGATCGATCGAGGTTCAAGGTCGATCGATCGACCTTCCCAGAATGAGTAAAATTTCCCCTAGTTAAATCTTAATGATGTTAACCCTTAGAAAATATTATTGGAGACTTTATGAATATCCTTAGACTTAAGGACGACCAGTAGGTATGGTTATAAAATTTGGACCTTAATTAGAATTCAATTTGAGGAATTATTCTAAAAGCTAATGAAATTCGATGAGTGAGATAATATTCGGGTTAAAAGAGTAAATTTGAATAAATTGATGAAATGAGGTTTGGGGCAGAAGTAAGAACCTTAAGAATAATGATGTTATATGTGGGAATAATAGGAAACTTAATAATCCCTTTGAGATAGGTTTTAAGTACAAAAAACTATGACGTGAGATGTGTCGACAGTATAAATTTTATATTATCGGAAGACTTAAAATGTATAAAATTGGAATAATGGTATAAGGATGTAGAATGTACCTTTATTAATATTGAGACATCTAAGATGTGTGAATGCTTAGTGTATGATTTTATGTGTATGACATACCTACCATACTTGCTATCACGGGAGGTTTACGTTCGCTTAGGGCCTTCTAATCTTTGTGTGCCCGGATTTAGATTGGTACCTTAAGAACATAATACTAGAATGACTTATTTGTGAGTTAATAAGTCAGCTGACTATGGAGCGTAGGTATGTACGTGACCCATGGATATGTTGAATTATGTTCGCCTCCATTTTTGTGTGTTGTGCCTATTCAAACAATTCTTGAGAGCTTCGGAATTTGTAATCCTTATGTACGTGATGTACCGGGATGGATAGCAGAGTATGTGTGCACCACAGCTTAGCCTCGGGGTGCTTATATTGTATATTTATGATGTGAATAATATACGGTTAAATGATAAGGAATTGTGATGTTTAATTATGAGAATAATTTATAGTAACTCCTTGAGAAGATAAATAAGGGGATAACCTCCAGTAAACAGTAATGCTAATAATTGAGAATCCGAGTTTAAGTAAAGCCATCTATTTAAGTGATAACATGGGGAATTCATATTGTGAATCGAGTAGTTGGGTTAGAACATATGACGGCTTAGTTAGATATAAATAACACATGAATGGGTACATGAACGTTAGGAGTGCACAGTTAGACGAGAGGTGAGTATTTCATGTGAGAGCACGTCCTAACATGTATTTTTCATTCATTGTTTTAAATGTTATTAAAGAACTTGCTGTTTTTAAAATACTCTCCACTTTCGGGCTCTGACCCATTTGCTTTCAAATCTATTTTTTTGTAAAAACCTTTTAGGTGCCCAGCCACAAGGACACCATGCATAGGAATTCTATTCAGGTGACGAGCTGTAGCTGTTGTGGAAGTTACAGGGCTTTACTAGTAGACGCCTCTTTTCTAGTCGTGACTCCATCTTCAGTTTCATCATTGTAGGGCATGTCGCCCATTTCTTTAGAGACATTTTATATTTCAGTTATTCAGACTTTGGTTTGTAATTAATTCAGGATGCAGACTTGTTTTATTTATTTCCATATTGGGATAGCAGTGAGGAGTATTTCCTCTAAACTCTTTATTACTTGTTGTTTACACTATTGGGACTTTATTGTGAATGGTTATGTTATTCTTTCATAATTCATTTATTGCATGTTAATCATATTTAATTTAAAATTTGACATCTAACTTTTTAAATACTAGGTGGTTAGTAATCATAAAAATGTTTTCGACAGTGATGCTATTAACTGAACCAACTTGGCATTTTGTATTAATTTAATAAAGGAGTAGCTACCCGGTATTTAATTAGTCGGGGTGTCACAATCTCCTTTTACATCTCCCTTCTCATTTCCTCCAAGAAAGATGAAGGATCCTTATCTTCCATTGGGTCACTAGGTTGAGGAACCACATGTGGAACAATGGTCACATTTGGATCACCCACCATGGCATAATGGGGGCAGTGGATGTGGGGACTGTACACATTGCAACTGCACTTGGTGGGGCCGTCGGAGCCGCCAATGAAGTAACAAAAGAGATGAGGTTCATCCCCCCCCCCCAAAAAAAATGCATTGCTTCCACGAGAGTCTGTAAAAATTCCATAAACCTACCCATCAGATGGTCCATCTGGACTGACGTTATCATAACACTCGTGGAAGCTTGCGTGACTGTTTGGAATCCTGTCGCCATTTAGATTTGGGGATATCCTCTAAAGGAAAACTTTCTCTGGTGGTTTCAATCTTCCTCGCTGCTTGATCTTCCCTCCGTTGAACATCATCAAAGTCAAGGACATGGTTAACGATATCTTGCGCCATATTTCTAGAAGAATGCCTCCCCAGTGCAGTCGCCAAATATAAGAGGGGACTCCTCTTGGGTCTAGGGGTATTACAGTACAATCAGAGGCATAACCCCTATAGATATGATGATAAACCACTAACCTAAATATCCTTAGCAATCACATATGAACACACAATATTTTATATAAAAAATACTGAGATTGAACTCACAAATAACTTGTGTATAACTAAGACAATAATAAAAAGAACCTCAAAAATAACTCAATCAAAATAAGAGAGAAGTAAGAACCCTAGATACACCTTGGAAGGCATTCGATACACCACAACCATAAATGTCTCTTGGAAGATAATAAAAGCTTTCAGATAATAAAAGCTTTGTAATAAATATCAATGATGGGTGTGTAAACTCTGGTTTACAATAGCTCTTTGCTCTTAGGAAGGGTATTTCTCTCTCTCTCTCTCTCTCTCTCTCTCTCTCTCTCTCTCTAGCAATAAATCTCTCCTCTCAGAAGTGGTTGGGGTTGATAAATAGCCCCACACCTCCGCGAGACGTCTCAGTCCTCATAAATGTGAAAGACATTCCCCTTACACTTTAAGCCACAAACATTATATGCCTAATAGTTCAGCTTGTCTTACGTTATAAACATTAAATTCTAATACATACCTTTTGACTATTAACTATGCATCAGAGGACTTTTGCGACAGTGGTAATCTACAAAACCGTCTTACATCCCAAAATATAATAATAGTTTACTCAAGTTTGGATTGGACATTGAGTAGGTGTCTAATGACATCACTCAAAGTATATGTGACTTCTCGTAGAAGGTTATTTGGCTCAAGCTCCAATGTAATATAGGCCTCAAGGTTAAGGTTTCTCGGAATGCGATGTCCTGATGTTTTTAAAATGGTTAAGACAAGCCTTAACGCCGCCTTACTTCTCAATCCTCCAAACGAGGTCCCTCTGAAGTTCCTATAGCGAGGTCATTCAGTCGAGCATGTAAGATCTCCCAAGCCTTACCAGACTTGGTCTCTCGTGAGTACCATTTGACCTCACACTAAAAGTTACAATCGTTACAGCTTACAATCAATATAACCAAAAGATACAATTTGACTAAGTAATCAAAACAGATAAAGTATGAGATTTCTTTGCAGATTTCCTCATAGGTAGTATTAAGCTTTATTACCAAGCTCCCTCGCTGAGATTCTCCGCTGCCTTCTTACTCCTTACTTCAATACTTCTCTTGATCTTATTCTGCTAGGAGGTGGGCTATCTCTAATCACAAGATTACATGCACATTAAATTAAATCAAGATAAAATTTATTAAAATTTGAATTTGTGTGTGTTTAACCTAAGATACAAATAAGTACATAGAATCCACTTTCTCACGCGACCAATGTCTTGGCTCACAGTTATGGAACATGACAATTTTAAGGGGTATTTTAAGTGTCATGAGCCAAAACCATGACCATAGTATAGGTACACAGTATCTTTTATAACCATAATAATAAAGGCATGGTCACGGTGATGGGTCATGACTAATGGTCATGATCATGAACCGTGACCCCAATCATGACTATTTTTCCCTGGTTATGGTATCAAACTGTGACCATTTGTCATGAATATAGGTCAAATGGTCACGATTCTTGATTGTGACAACCTACTGTGAACTCTGATTACTTGCTCATGTCGTGAACCGTGACCCCAATCGAGTCCATAATTTAACCCATTGAAATTTTATCATAGATATGGTCACGATTTTGGACCATGACTAATAATAAATTTTTTTTAATAATTTTTATATATTTTCTTCCAAAAAAATTCATGTACATGTTTTCAAACTTGTATACAAATCAATTATAGAACTAACTAATACATCAATCAAAAAGAAATATAACAAAAATTATTAAGTCATTAAATTAATTACATCAATCCATCACAAATAAATATTTAATTGTTCAAAGAGTTCCTTCCACGAAGCATATGCAAAATATTCAAAGTGTCCCTTCCCTAAGTAGACCTGCAACTATTTCAAAATGTTCCAATCGTAAGAAAGAACTTGAATCCAAAAATTTCTTCGGGAGGACTACGTATCCATAAATGGCATCAAAGTCCACGTAGTTCGTAAGATGAATAAGGTTGGGATCTAACCCATAATCTGAATCTAGGGTTTCTCTTTTGATTTATAAAAATATATGCGAAATGTGTTGAAAATGTAGAAAATTATGAGAACACTTTAAATTCGGAATTGTGGTATAAGCCCCATTTTTCGATTTTTGATTCATGAAAATATATGTGAATGTACATCTGATAATAAAAAGAATGGGATTAGTGATAGAAATATAATAAACAAGCTACAAATGGAATAAGAACAATATGCAAAATAGCATTTATGGGACTAGTTAAACATAAAGGATACTACAAAATGTGAGCTACGAGGAAGTAAGTGCAAGAGAACTAAATATATGAGTATAAGATGCTAACCACATGAATGATATTTGTGTATGTATCCCTGAATTTCTTGGAGGTTTAACCGGTCTACCTCCAATGCATCCGTGGTTCCTAACTTCAAAATAAGACTATAAAATAACCCTAGTAGGCTTAAGATCTCGAATGAATTTGACCGGTTATACCCCAAGAAAAAAATTCAAGGGTACTCACATGAAACAAAGTTACAAATATTACAAAATGAATTGAACGTAATTTATAAGCAAAGATAAAATTGAGTTATTTTCTTAACGTGTTATCATGTCGGTTGCATCAGAACTACAAAACCGGACCATTAACTTAACAAATTTATTAAGCATAATGCATTGATGTGAACGACAAAGAGCGATTATGCACAAGAATAGAGTAAATAAATAAGTCTATATAAGAAATGACTTGAATCCCAATTTGACTTCGAGCCACCCACAGAGCCAAATAAACTGGCGTCAAAGTTCATGTAGTTTTCTCCCCACCCAAAATTATAATGTTATTGTGTTATTGATAATCTGATTATTAAGTTAAATGGTCCAAACAGTGAAGCGGAAAATCTTAATAGCATCAACAAAGTATTGTTCAAAAGGGATCAACCTTATTAGGGCATCCAGAGTGTTTTAATCAACGTTGTGTGAAGCCATCGATCGAAATACAAGCTATTAGTCGTCTTATAGGCTTGGCCAAATAAGGTTACTCTTATATCTAGGAAGGTCTTGTCCAAATTATAAATTTCTCTCATTTTATCCTCTAGCTAGCTTTCTTTTGTCACAAATTATTTATCTCCCTTATTCAAGTCTTCTCTCTCCATAGGAAGTTTCTCCCTATTTTAGGAAAGATAAAGAGATTAAGAAATTGAATCACTAATGACACGAGGAATGTAGCTATAAAACACAATTAAAGAAAATAAACTTAAAGTGTGAAAAGCATGTTATGTATCACAATAAGCACAAGGAGATGGTTGGAATTTAGGATATGAATCAGATGGTATAAAATATAAAGGCACAAATGATCAATAATGATATAACAAGACAAGTATATATTGGTATGTATACATTTGGCACTCAACTTAGTCAAAGACCAATCCACATCAAGGGTCCACGTAGCGGGGAATTTGTAACGAGACCACTTTGCCTCATGGAAACAAGGCCACCATATGCAATCTCATGTAAATATGTTCGATCCTTATATGAGCCAAAAACATGGGACCCCAATATATTATGTGTCTATGGTAAAAATAAGCGTCCGTGGGATCCTCTCCTTATGAAAGAATACCATGCAAACTAGAGACTTTATTTTGCAAAGGGTGTGGGACCCTCACTAGATAACACTGACTCAAATAAGAAAAAAAGACCAAGTACAAGTCCTGCGCATGACCTACACATGTACATGACCAAGTTCTGCACATGACCATGTCGTGCGCATGACTAGCCCAACAACGCAATAGGATCCAAGATCACTTGTCTAAGGTCTCACATACCATGTCCTTAACACCCATGTGACATAATTATTGCATGATAGGTCCTCGAAGAAGGTAAGCACTATATGGATCTGACACATCATCGAAGAAGGTGAGCATTAATGGCCCTAATATGTCCTTGGATAAGGTGAGCATTAATGGATTTGACATGCCCTTAGAGATGGTGAGTATTAATGCAATCATTACCTTGGTTATGTCTTGAGACGCTACTGCATCTCTATTCTCTTGACATATTTTTATTTTTATTTTTATTTTTTTTATATTTTCTTCATTTTATTTAGTTTATCAGGTTTTATAAAAATAATCCTATCTGAAAACTTTTAACATTTTATATTTCACTTAGTACATATTATATGTATTTTTGTGCACAAATAATTTATTTCAGTTTTAAAACATGATTTATAATTTTTCCTGATTTTTTTATATTTACTACTTTTTTTTAAAATGTTAGAAATACCTTAATTAAAAATATATTAAACAGTTTTACAAACATCAAAATGGAAGCGTCTCGTGTCTTTTGTGGGCCATTTGTGTTCGATCCTTGGGCCTGGTTGTTGGCCAATCAGCTTGCAATGTTTAACACACGCAAGTTGATAGTCATTTGCAGTTTTGTCTGGTTGTCCTTTTACTCTCTTGCCCTTACTGTGCCTCTGGTTGCTTTTGCATTTGGCCATGTATTTTGGCTTCCTTGGTTGTCCTTAGATTCTTTTGGTTGTTTACCAATTTTCCCTTATACTTGTTGTAATTGCAAGAAAACCAAGCCTCTTCCAGAGCCTTCCATCGTTTCCGATATATAGAAGCCTTATACTTCATTTTTTTAGAGAGAAATAGAGAAAGAAATCTTATCGTTACTCCGCTAAAATTTTCTCTGACTTTTACTTCACCTCAAAAATGTTTTTCACTCCCTGTTGATACTTTGAGTTAGTTCCTTTATATGTTTATACACTTTGAGGGATGAAACCCTTTTATATGGTGTTGTTGTTTTAAGGGGGAGTAAATAAAGTATTTGGTATTTTTACAAAGTGTTGTTGCTGGATCCTTTACTTGGAGATGTTTTTGGAAAGATTAAAATCCATGGTGGCGTCGAAACTTTTGCTTTCCCGTTGTCTCTAAGTGGGTAACATTCTAAAATCCTTCGTCTACTTTATATTTTTTAGATTTCAGTCCCTTTTTGGAAAACCATACAT
The DNA here is from genome assembly GCA_949130495.1 of Sambucus nigra. Lineage (NCBI taxonomy): Eukaryota > Viridiplantae > Streptophyta > Magnoliopsida > Dipsacales > Adoxaceae > Sambucus > Sambucus nigra. Next base: position 618,195,694 of record OX422211.1, on the reverse strand, counting down.
CTCTTTTGGTATGTGATTTTGATATACCTTTTTTAACTTGTTTAAGTCTTTGCATCTCCTTTTCAACTATTTACTTAGAGTTTGTTTCACTGCTGATGCACGTTTTGAGTTAATCACTATTATATTTTTTAAGATAACCCCTTTTCTGTGATTTTGTTTATTTGCATGTGTGAGGTAGTTTGATTGATCTATTCTGTGAGAATATTGCGGTGGCTTTGGAATATAAATATCCAACTATCTCCTTTTTGTTAATATCCTTAGATATCCTCATATATCTGAATTATATTGGTTATGCATGTTTGCTGATACACTTGTTTTGTGAGTAAACTTGCCTTCTGCATGTTTAGTCTCTTTGGATCAGTTTTGTTGCTTGTGGGGTTGAGTAGATATATCCTTGGTATACTGGTGGTATTGGTTTTTATCTATGTCATTTACACTTGTTATGACAAACTAATTGTACCAGAATGATTGTTTAGTGGAATTTGGTGTGTGTGTGTGGTCTTTGTGACCCGGGGTTTTCCAATTATTTCTAACTTTTCCTCGTAACCCGTATGATTGAGTTCTCTACTTCTCCTCACCTCCTTCTATGTATGTTAATATATATTATGCTTATTCTTGTCATTGAGATCTTGCTAAGAATATAAAACTATTTTTGTGTGAGTTAAGTTTTAGTTTCAGATATAAGTTTTTAATCCGGTTTTTACCAAAGAGTTCTCACATTTTTTATATATACCCTAGCTTTTTCAAGTGGTATCAGAGCTTTTAGGACTTTTATGTTCAAATTTTTTATAAAAAATATCATGGACTCTTATTTTGAACCTTTATAAAAATGGAAGACCGTAATCATAGTTCTACTCGTCCACCCCACTTTGCTGGTGCTAATTTTTCTTATTAGAAGGTAAGAATGATTGCTCATCTTCAGCGGTTGGGTGATTACGTGTCGGACATGATTGAAACACATTTTATTGTCCCTACCCATATTGTTAGTACTGGTGATTCTCAGAGGGAAGAGCTAAAGCCTCTCTCACAATGGACTGAAGATGAGATACTTACCTTTTACCACAACAACAAAGGCAGAAAAGCCATTTTTCAAGCTATTAACGAGTCTGAATTCAAACGAATCTCAGTGTGCACAACCCCTAAAGCAGTCTGGGACATTCTAATGTCTACACATGACGGTAATGCACGTGTAAAGAAAGCTAAATCACAATTGCTAGTTCATACTTATGATACCATGTTCATGCATTATGATGAGAAATTTGATGATTTTTATTTGCGCTTACAAGATATAGTTAATCAGTTTCATGCCAATAGTATAATATATGCTGATTCTCAAATTTGTGCCAAAATATTAAGATCCTTGAATCATAAGTTTGATGTGAAAAGGAATATAATTGGTGAAATGGATAATACTAGTATAACCCATGAATTGTTGTGTAGAAAAATTAGAACTTTTGAATTAGACACTGTGCTTAGTGATAATCAAAGACGAAAATCTAAAGAAACACATTCTATTTTGATTTTGTGTCTTCTTTGACTAATGTTGATGATGAACATATATCACTTGAGTATTTGGATAATGAAATTTCCTTAATGTCAACATTTCAAGAAGTTTGTTAAGTTTAGAAACAAGTATGCCTCTAAACAAAATCAACCCAATTACTCAAACAAACCACATGAAATGAGTTTTGAAAAGAAATCTTCTGATAAATAAGAACATAGTAAAGATTTGAGTCATACATAGTGTAGGAAATGTCATGAGTATGGTCACTATGCTAACAAATGTGTTTAAAAAATTAAGTGGCAACAAACACAAAAGGCTATAATCTCAAAAACATGGGATGACAGTTTAGATAAAGATAATGAAATAAATGAATCTAATAACTAGTTGATGGCTTTTACTTCTCAATGCATGCTTGAATCTGAATGCTGAAAATGTTTTTGTTTTATCTGATGAGTCTGAAATATGTGTTGATGATTATAATATTGCACCTTTCACTGAATCTGTGTGCGATACTGTTGTTGATCAAATTGCTTATTTGTCTCCCATATCACAATGTAGTAATATTGCTACTCTTGTTTGGAACAATGAACATGATATTTCCTCTACTCCTTGCTTTGATAATCTTGTGTCTAAAAATGTGAGTGAATATGTTTGTAGTGGTTTTAAAATTGGTCAATCTAGTAGTAGTGAAAAATCAAATATGCTAAAATTGGTTAATGACAGATTAATGTCTAGTATAGATGCCTTGAATAACCAGATTAGATTTATTACTGAGGCATTTTCAATGCAAACAAATGTTTTTGAATTTGAAAAATAAGAATTTTAGAAAACCATTGTTTATTTAACTAAACATAACACCTCTCTTGTGAATGAGCTAAATTTTGAAAAGAAATTAATTGAATCATTTTCCTCAACAAAGTCTTAATGAGTTATTAAAAATTACATATGATAGAAGGAGAGGTCTTGGTTCTAGAGGAGAGGAAGTAGGTGAAACTGTATTTGTTAAACCCGTGTTACACATACCAGAACCAACTACTGTTAAATTTCTTTCTCCACATGTTTACAATACTTGTGATAAGAAAATGTTAATTCTGTTTTAGATATACCTAAATCTTATGGAGCTATAAAATGTATTCCAGATGTGTTTTCCGATTTGAATTTGAAATCCTTAGATAAGAATGTTTATGTATGAACCTTCCGTGGGAAAAATGGACACTTAAAAAAATAATGCTTTAAAGGACCTAATAAGGATACCAAAATTTGGAAAGAAATCTGCTTTGAATCCCACCTTGCCTAAATCAAAACTTATTGCAAATGTGTCAAAAACCAAGGCTGTTAGGGTTAGAAAGGGCGAAGTAAATTAGTAAACTTGAAATTTTATTATTACTTCTTTGAATACCTCATATAAAGCCTATCAATTTTACCGTGACTCTAGTTGCTCTAGACATATGATCGGGGATAAGTCTAAGTTTTCCTCCCTTAATCTTTTTTCTAGTGGAAATGTAACTTTTGGAAATGGACAAAAAGCCCTGATCATAGGTAAAGGGGCCATCCAGTGTGAAGGATTACTCATTCTTGAGAATCTTATTTTAGTTTAAGGATTAAAAGAAAATTTGTTAAACATAAGTCAGTTTTGTGATACTGAACACTTTGTTAATTTTTCCAAACTTGATTGCAAAATTTTGAATCCGGATGGAAAGGTAGTATTAAGTGGTCAGAGAATCCGTGATAATTGTTATGCTGTAATTTAAAATGATAAAATTGAACAATGTATGTCTACTAAAATTAATGACATTAATTTATGGCATGAGAGGTTAAAGCATATTAACTATGAGATCCTATCTAGGTTGACTAGTGAAGAACTAGTGCATGGCCTTCCTAAATTGTCAAAATAAAAATATTAAATATGTGGACCATGTCAAGCAGGAAAAATGCACGAGGCCCCTCATAAGAAACTAAATATGTTCTTACAACCCAGCCTTTAGAATTACTCCATATGGACATAATGGGCCCTTCTAGGATAGTTAGTTTATATGGTAATTCATACATCCTTGTCATTATTGATGATTTATCAAGATTCACTTGGGTTGCCTTTTTGAAAGAAAAGTCAGAAACCTCTAAACATTTTCTTAAAATACTTTTGAGAATTGAAAATGAAAAGGACATCCAAGTGTCTAGAATCAGGAGTGACAGAGGTGGCAAGTTTAAAGATATTGGTGTTATTGAATAGTGTGCTGGTAATGGATATAGACACGAATTTAGTGCACTTAAGACACCACAATAAAATGGCATTACTGAAAGGATAAATCGCACTATTTAAGAAATGGCACCTGTTTTAATCCATGCTAAAAATTTGCCTAAGTATATCTGGGTTGAAGAAACTCATACTGCATGTCATGTTATTAATCGTGTTAATCTCAGAAAGAACACTAAAAAGACTTCATATGAATTATGGTATGAAAAACAACCTAATTTGAAATATTTGAGAGTTTTTGGTAGTAAATGTTATGTGTGTAGTGATAGAGACCAACTTTCAAAGTTTGACACTATAGGTGATAAGTCCATATTTTTAGGATACTCCCAAAATAGTCGTGCTTATAGGGTATATAACTTGAGAACTAAAACTATAATGAAGTCAATTAATATAGTTGTCAATGATAGTTTTTGTCCAATGAAAAAGAATGAGTATATACCTCCATTTGTTGAAACTACTTCCAAAAACTCCCTAATTGAAAACTCAATTGAAGGTATTTTGGGTTCCTTCCACCAGATGATATTGATGTATCCAACCGGGTCAAAGCCAGTCATCCTAAAAATAAAATTGTTGGTAGTGTATTAGATCCTATCATAACAAGGTCACAAACTATATCTGCTTTGTTCTCTTCTTTTATATCTTTAATTGAACCTAAGCATGTTAAAAAAACTTTACTTGATGAATCTTGGCTTTTTGCTATGCAAGAAGAGTTAGGAAAATTCAAATTGCATGATGTTTGGTTACTTATTCCATGTCCTACGAACACAAATTTATAAGTATTAAATGGGTTTTCAAAAATTAATGTGATGAAACTCGAAATGTCATAATAAATAAAGCACGTCTAGTTGCCAAAGGTTATACATAAATAGATGGTATTGATGTAGATTACACCTTTCCACCAGTTGCATCCTTAGAGTCTTTTAGACTATTACTTGTTGCATCGTGTCATCTTAAGGTTAAACTTTACCAAATGGACATAAAATCTTCTTTTGTGAATGGAAATTTAAAAGAAGAAGTGTTTGTAGAACATCCAAAAGGATTCACTAATCCTTTATTTCCAAACCATGTTTTTAAATTGAAAAATTCTCTTTATGGACTAAAACATGCTCCTCGCACTTGGTACGAGAGGTTAGATACTTTTTTTTAATGAAAATGAGTTCGTCTGATGAGAAGTTGATCTTAAGATGTTTTTCAAACATCAGTAAAATGTTTGTTAATTGCTCAAATTTATGTGGACGATATCCTATTTGGATCAACTTCCATCTCTAAAGTCCAATCTTTTGCTAACGTAATGAAGTCTAAATTCCAAATGTCCATGATGGGAGAATTGCACTTTTTCTTGGGTCTCTAAGTGTCATAAAGACCTGATCACATTTTTATCTCATAAATAAAATATGTAACAAAATTGATAAAAACATTTGGTCTTTCGACTGCTAAAACTGCTAGGACAACCATGAGTTCTTCAATTAAGCTTAGTAAAGATTTATCTGGAAAGAAAGTAGATGTCACTTTATATCGTAGAAGGATAGGAAGTTTGCTTTATTTAACTACAAGTAGACCAAATATTATGCATAGTGTTTGTGTATGTGCTAGATATCAATGCGATTCCAAAGACTCCCATTTAAATATTGTCAACAAAATAATTAAATACGTAAGTGGAACTGTTCATTATGGTATCTTTTACACACTTGACACAAATTCTAGCATCATAGGATACATTGATGCTGATTGGGTCAGATGTACTGACGATAGAAACGTACATCTGGTCCTAGTCATCTAAGAAACAAAATTGTGTTTCTTTATCATTTTCTGAAGTCGAGTACATTGCCACAAGTAGTTGTTGTACTCAGCTACTGTGGATGAAACAAATGCTTGGTGACTACGGTCTTGCTGATAAAACTTCTTTAATTCTCTGTGATAATCAAAGTGCCATTTGTATCTCCAAAAATCATGTTCTTCATTCTCGTACTAAACATATAAAAATGTGGAAACATTTCATTAGATATTTGATGGAAAAGAAAGAAATTGAAATTGAGTACCTGAACACAAAAGATCAATTAGCATATTTATTTACCAAACCCTTAAACAACAACCAATTTGAAATTTTGAGAATGTCTATAGGTGTTTGTGTTTGTTCCAAGTAACTTTTTTTGAACAATCAGATGTGTAGTACTTTTTTTTAAAATATATCCACATTCTAAGGTACTAACATGTTTGTGCAGGTTTAGTTGCCCACATTGCGACAAATAGGGGGGGAGTGAGACTTGCGATTTGCTGCTGCCATGTAGATTTTTTTTCTCTTTATGTTGTTTTTATGGTAACCTATCCAATTTGTATTGTAAATATGTCTTAGGAACAATTTTTTATTAGTTGAGTTATGTAATGCTTGTCTTTTATAAGTAACTTTTGCGTTTTCCCCGAAATTGGCCAAAGGGGGAGATTGAAGCTTCAAGTTGTGTTTTATCAATCAAAACCCCTCTCCTTTTTGTTAGCTCAATTTTGGTATAGTAGTACCATGCAATCATTACCTTGGCTATATCTTGAGACTCTACTACATCTCTATGTTCTTGATATATTTTTATTTTTTTTCTTTTATTTTCTTCATTTTATTTAGTTTATCAGGTTTTATACACATTTTTTCCTATCTTAAAAACTTTAACATTTTTTTCATTTAATACATATTCTATGTATTTTTGTGCAGAACTAATTTATTTTGGTTTTAAAATATGATTTATAATTTTCCTAATTTTTTTATATTTATAAATTTTGATTTTTAAAATGTAAGAAATGCTTTAATTAAACATCTTAATTGTTTATGTTAAACATTTTTAACAAACATCAAAATGGCAGCGTTCAGTGTCTTTTGTGGGTCATTTGTGTTCGATCCTTGTGGTTGGTTGTTGGCCAATCAACTTGTAATGTTTAACACACGCGAGCTAATCGCGCGTGTGTGTGCTGAGTCTCCATCATTTGTAGTTTTCTCTCGTTGTCCTTTTACTCTCTTACCCTTACTGTGCCTCTGGTTGTTTATGCATGTGGCCCTATATTTTTGCTTCCTTGGTTGCCCTTATATTCCTTTGATTGTTTACCAATTTGCACTTATACTTGTTGTAATTGCAAGAAAACCAAGACTCTTCCAGATCCTTCCATCATTGCCTATATGTAGAATCCTTATACTTTATTTTTTTAGAGAAAAATAGAGAGAGAAAGCTTATCGTTACTCTGCCAAAATTTTCTCTCTATTTTACTTCACCTCAAAAATGTTTTTCACTCCCTCTTGATACTTTGAGTGAGTTCTTTTCTTTTTTTACACACTTTGAGGGATGAGAACCTTTTATATGGTGTTTTTTTAGGGGGAGTACATTAAGTATTTGGGGTTTTTACAAAGTGCTGTTGCTAGATCTTTTACTTAGAGATGCTTTTGGAAAGATGAAATCCATGGTGGTGTTGGAAATTTTTCTTTCCTGTTGTCTCTAAGTGGGTACTTTCTAAAATCCTTCTTCTACTTTATATTTTTGTAGATTTCATTCCATTTTTGTAAAACCCTTCATCTCTTTTGATATGTGGTTGTGATATGCCTTTTTAAAATTGTTTTGGTCTTTGTATGTCCTTTTCACATTTCGATTTAGAGTTTGTTATACTGCTGATGCACATTTTGAATTAATCAATGTTATATCTTATAATAAACCCTTTTCTGTGATTTTCTTCATTTGCATGTGCGATATAATTTGATAGACGATGCTCTTAAAATGTGTGTGATTCAAGTGCAAATCACACACTGTAGTAATCGTGCAAGTTCGAGATCGTATTCCACGGAGACTAGAATCTCCTAAGAAAACAAAGACGGGCTATATGATGTCCTTTATACGTCATAAAAGGAAAGTGTAAAAGGTTATTTTTGTTTGGATTGGTGAAGATTAACTGACCACTATCCTAACATGCATTTAATAAATAGTGGAAGAGTAAACAGTGAAGATACTATGAAATAATCTAAGAAAACTTTTAGCTCTCGAGATAAAAGGGATTGGGGATAATTCTCCCACCTTGGATTTTCTATGTAGATGATGGGATTTGATTCAAATTTATTCTAACCGATCGTAAATAATTAAGTCTGTACATCAACCATGTATAGACCAAACTCATCAATAAAGGATTAGGGGTCAATTAGTTATGGTGCGAAATGGGTTGGGGTTGTAGTAAAGCTTCAAATACTACTCTTGAAAGACAAGGGAAGCTAAGAAACTAGGATAATCCAATACCAACACACTAAGTTCCATTAGAAAAATTATAAACCAAACCCTAACTATGAAACTCAAGCATCCATGGTGGGATCATGATTCCCAACCTAGAGGACTAGCCACTCATGATAACAACTAAGTAAAACATGCAAAAGAACATCATAAATTAAAATCCCATCTATTTATATACCAACCAACATAAGAGAGATCAGGAAATGCAAGTTAAAACAACTAGATCAAACAAAGATGAACGAGGTGAACAAGTAATGCAATAAACCCAGCTATATTTATCTATTCAATGCTTAACAAGAGAGAGAAAACCATAAATGTCTTTGACCTAGGAGAGAGAATAGAGAGTTTCTAAACTTAAAAACTTTCTAAATATATAATTTGATCATCTTGCAAAAGGAAAAACAAAGGGATATAAACCAATATCTTTAAAATGGCTAACTTGTAATTACAATAAAATAGGAGCGAATCAATTCGATCTGATACCCGAATCAATTATAAAACAATTCCTTCACACTAGATGAGATCGAATTGATTATGCCTAAGACCCCAATATAATTGCAACTTCTTGCAAATAAGGGAAGAGCAGGTAGGGGATAATTAGGCCCTCGCTCCAAATAAACTTTCGTAACTTCTTTGTCATAGATCAAATTCATACAACGTTGGAGGCCACATGAAGATGACTGAAAGAGATTCAAATTCTGTGTAAATTTCGGGATCCGAACTTATAATCTTTCCAAATATAAAATATGATCCTCTTGCAAGAGGTAAAACAAAGGGATATAACCCAATATCTATAAAATGGTAAACTTGTAATTAAAATGAAATAGTTTTGAATCGATTCGGTCTAATACCCGAATCGATTCATAAATCATTTCTTTCGTAATGGATGAGATCGAATTGATTCATCTTGAGACCCGAATTGATTCGCACCTGCTTGTAAAATGAGGGAAGAGCGTGTATGGGATAATTAGGCCCTCTCTTCAAAGAAACTTTTGTAACCTCTTCGTTATAGATCGGATTCATGCACCGTCAAAGGCCACATAAAGATGACTCGAAGAGATTCAACTTTTATGAGATTTAGAGATCCAAACCCAAATGTTAAAATTACTAAACTGCCCCCAAAGTTGCAATTATTGACGAAACTTTTCCAAGATTCAACCAAACTTCAAGTCTTGCATTCCCGACACCTATAAGAGTTCACATAAACCCCACGCAATATATATATATATATATATATATATATATATATATATATATATATATATATATGTGATGAAAATAGGGGTTATCCATCAAATTAGCATAAGTTTCGGGAATAGCGTGCATGGGAATGCTAGAATGCACAAATATACGTGGTTTTAAATGCAATAATCATGACTAATCAATAGATTTATTATGTGAGCATCTTATGGTGGCTTTAGAATATAAATATCCAACTATCTCATTTTTGTTAATATCCTTAGATATCCTCCTACATCTTACTGATTTTTGTTATGCATGTTTGCTGAGACACTTGTTTTATGTGTAAAATTGCCTTCTGCACGTTTAGTCCCTTTGGATCTATTTTGGTATTATTTTATTGCTTTGGGGTTGAGTATATATAGACTTGGTATAGTGGTTGTATTGTCTTTATTCTATTTCATTTACACTTATTAGAATAAGTTGATTGTACCATAATGATTATTTAGTGGACTTTGGTGTGTGTGTGTGGTCCTTGTGTCCGGGGTTTTCCAGTTGTTTCTGATTTTTCCTTATAGCCCATATGATTGAGTTCTCTAATTTTCATCAAAACGTTCTGTGTATGTATATATATTGTTCTTGATCTTGTCACTAGCATATTGCCAACAATATAAAACTATTTTTGTGTGAGTTAAGTTTTAGTTTCAACCATAAGTTTTTAATCTGGATTTTATCAAAGAGTTAAAAGAGTTTTTGATATTCTAACCTTTATGATATAGACCCCAAGGTATTTCAGAATTATATTCAAGCAACTGCTCTAATTACAAAAAGGAACATATACCAAGTTTATAAAATACGGTATAAAAACATCATTCCATAAGATTATAGTTTCACTAATTCAACTCTTCCTTTCTCAAGGTTCTCTCCCCTTGTGGAAGAAATATCTCTCTCCCCCTTAAAAGAAAGATCTCTCCACATTTTTGTCATGGATTTGGAAAAAGAAAAGAGACGGGAATGAAGAAATGGTCTAGAAAAAGATTATCTAAAGGATTAAGACCAATATACCACAATCTCTAATTGAGATAAAAGTTAAACTCGGATATGAACACAAGGTAACCATATATAAGGAAATAATGATAACTATGATATGTAACGTAAAAAAAATTTCATAAAAAAATGCTAAAAATTTGTTATCTCAAACTAAAATTTCCTTAACATGGTGTCATATAAACTATACCCTAAGAAAAAAAATCACATTTTATCCTACAGCTAGCTTTATTTTGTCACAAATTGATTATCTCATGTATTAAAGTATTCTCTATCTATATGAAGTTTCTCCCTATTTTAGGAAAGATGAAGAGATTAAGAAACTGAATCACTAAGGACACAAATAATGTATATATAAAACACAATTAGAGAAAATAAGTTCAAAGTGTGAAAATCATGTTATGTATCAGAGTAAGCAGAAGGAGATGATAGAAATCTGGGTTATGAATATAAGTTATAAAGGCACAAATGAACAGTAATGATATAACCGGCCAAATATATATTGATATGTATTAATTTGGCACTCAACTTCGTCAAGGTCTTGTCCACCTCATGGGTCTAAGTATAAGGGAATTTATAACAAGCCAAATTTGCCTCGTGGAGCTAAGGCCACATATAAAACCTCATGTAAATATATTCTAGCTTTACATGATCCAAAAATGTGGGACCCCCAATAAATTATGCATCCATGGTAATAAGCATCTATAGGCCCTTCTCCTTATGAAGTAATACCACACAAACTCGAGATACGATTTTTCAAAGGGTGTGAGACCCCTGCTAGATAAAACTAACTCAAACAGGATGAAAAGACCAAGTACAAGTCATACACATGACCTACCCATGTACTTTACCAAATCCTTCACAACAAATGGCCATGTCCTGCACATGACTAGCCCAACTCAGCAAAGGAATCCAATATCACTTATACAAGTCCTCGCCTACCGAGTGTGTACACCCAGGTGACACAATTAATGCATGATGAGTCCTTGAAGAAGATTAGTGAATTTGCCCAATATGTGTGTTTCAAATCAAACCAAATTTTATTACCAAAAAATTATCCAACTTTTAATTATGCACCAAACCAAGTTGTGAAAACCCAATTCTTACTTTAAACCAATTTTATCTTGATTCATCCTAAACACGGATCTAGTGATTAAAGCAAGTAAAATAAAGTAAAGAATACTCACAATGTCGGATGTACGAGGAAAAAACCCAAAAATGGGAAAACAACCTCGGACGGCCCAAGCCAGATAATCAAAATGAATAATTGTTTTATAAAGACAGATTAGCCTTACTCAATGACTCGATCCCCATGGGTCTTGACGTTCCTTCTGATCTTCTACCGTTCTTCAATAGTGCCCGCGTAGAAATTACTTCTTCCACGATACCTGTCCACAACACACACATCCACGTATGTCTCGGTGTCCATCGATTAGCTTTGATTTGTCTACGATGTCGAACATGAAGTCCTTCTCTTTTCTTCGCCGCAAAACCCTTTGATGTTAAATGATAGAACAAACTTCTTTGGTGAAGCAAGGTCACTTAAACATATAAGAATGATATCTCGGATCTTTGCAAACTCTAAGGATGTGTTTATGCTTTGTAAACCTTAAAAAATATGTGCAAACAAGTTTCTGGTTCGAATACTATTTTCCAGAATGCACACCTTCGAAAATCTGCAATTAAGCGCTGCCTCGAAATGATTATCATTCGAACGACAATGCCACGTCATTCGCGCGACTTAGGAATCTCGTTCGAGCGAGATCCTTATGTCGTTTGAACAAGTTGACGTGTCACTTTGACTTTTTGACTTTTAGTTCAAAACGTCTCTTTAAAAGAGATCCAAATTAGTCAAACTTTATTTCGAGTATATCAGAATAAAATGTAGTGTAAACACTTCAAACACTTTTAAAAACATTTTAAAATATTTTTCTTTATAAAAATACATCGTTGTATTTTATAAAAACAATTCCGAGCACCATTAATTATACGCATTCATACCTAAGTGATCTCGGAATGCAATTACCTTTGAAGACGAGTAAACTTGCACCAATTAAACTTTGACATGATAAATTCTTTGAAGCTTTGCCACAATGTCTTCAATTTCTTCAATACGTCATAGACCAAGTGGGATCGTGTCAAAATAAAATCTCCCTATGACATATTACAAACACAGTTTTGTTCGCGGAATTAAGTCAAAACAATACAGGGACTCAATTGGAAATTTATGTCCTAACAAATCTCCCCCTTTGACTATTTCGGGACAAAACTAAACCAGTGAAATGCCTAAGCCGGGCCGTGAAGCAGTATGACACCTAAATCCCATCCCATAAACCCAAAATAAAAAATACAGGACACGGACTAGAATATGTAGCACCGACAAGCATAAACTGTCTGAATGTGATGTAGACTTGATATCTCGAATCGCTGAAGCATAACTACACACATGAAACAAACAAATACCCAGTGAAGTATGGAGGATAAAATGAAACCAATATATATTATCCAAATGATACAAGACAATACAACATACCAATATGAATAATCTCTGAAAAAACATTTGTTAAACAATTTGAGCAGCAAAATGATACCAATGTGTACTACCAATATTACCAATATGAGATACCAATTTGTAAACATATATAAACCAAAACATGCTCAAATCTCCCCCTACATCACATACATATCTCCCCCTTTTTGTCTCGAATAGACAATCCGGTGAAAAGATAAGCCAATAAAAGTATCTAGCATGAGAATATACCAATGTGAATCAATGTGAAATGGCTAGATAATCATGAAATAACCACCTAAATATGATCAAGTAATGACAAATCAGTAGCTAGTAAACCAATTAATCACACAAAAAAATGTAGCAATTTAATCAGGTGTGATAAACGGACTATATGCAAAAAATCAATTTTGAACCAATTATAACCTACATATAAACCAAGTCAGTCCAGAAAGCTTCCAGAAGTACCAAAAATATATCAATTTAAACCAAAGGACTGCAAACCAATCAGAAGCAAAAAATCAGCCTGTCGTTCGAACGAGCCAGGGACGTCGCTCAAACAAATTGAGTAGGTCGCGGGAACGAAGTACAGCTGTCGTTCGCGCGAGATGTATATGTCGCTTGAACGAGGAACGGCTTCTCGTGACCTGCTAAAATTTCCCAGATTCCTAGAAATATTATATAATATTGCCCAATGAAAAATTTTCCATAAAAAAATTCCAGGAAGGGCCCGACAGAAGAAAAATAGTGTTAAAATAGTAGGCTTTTAACACAAAATGCGAAAACTCATAAAAACTAAAAATGTGAGTTTCATGAAAACATAGTATCTATGTGCTTAAACATGGATATGGAATGTATAGATGTGAAACTAAAAATAAATGAGTCACAATTCCATCACATTAAAACAATCAAGAAGCTCTAATTGATAGCGATAAATCATCCAACTTTATCATAGCCATATGACAATATAAGTGTGAGCTTAATGAACTAAACATACTACATGGACACAAATCTAGAATTTTGATGATTCTACAAATAATAGCGTCAAATTGCAATGTTTCAACATTAGGATTAGTTGTGTAAACCCGTTTAAATTTTTACTCCATCCCAACTCCCTCAATAATATCATATTTTCTTTGGAATGAACTAGTCTAATTTGGCCCTTTTCTTAGCATATTGCATTTTCTTTTGGGCTCTTTAAAACGGTGGCTTTCACGACGAGTTAATTTTGAACACTCGCATCCCTTTCTCGTGAATCACTCATCATTTTTACCAATTCAAATACTCACGGTAAACGGTTCTTACATGCACACTTCTCCTTAAGTATACTTACGCATAGATGATAATATTGAGATAAGAACGCCTCATCAAATTCAAATATGCAAGAGGATTCAAACATCCATATAAACTCGTGCATATGTACAATATCGGCATATATACAAATTCGAATCAAAATGCATATCAACTTCGAAATCAAACCCATATAAACAATGGTTAAGATCATTCTAAGCATCGATAATAATGACCAAATGTCCTAGCCATGTGGATAATGAAACGATGGGGGTGGGGTCCAAGCACACTAATATGCCACATCAAACATGTAAACTCAAAAACAAAAAACGAAAATCTTTTTGGCTTTTCAAAAGTTTTCTCAAAAACAAAATCTTTTTGTATTTTTCAAATAAGACTCAAACAAATGAAAAATTTAATACAAAGAGATAAACTTGTTATAACACTAGAAAATTATAAATCTTGATGCAAGGGCTAGCGTATGACAAAACATGCAATCTATTATCCATAAGAAATAGCAAGAGATGAATCATGTGCATGCATGTGAGAATCAACCAACGAAGCATTTAGCATCTCCAAAATGGATTTCCTAACCCCAAAGAGGTGTATACCTAACAAAACGGGTTTTGGGAACCAATGGGACACTACGTTTAATCTTCCTACGGTCTTTTCTAAGATCAAAACAAAAACTCATAAGGTGACCTTTCCTACCACAATGCAAACATGTAAAAACACGACGAGAAACGGGACCTTTAGGTTGACCTTTTCTAATACCCTCGGATATGTTTGACGCTCTAAAATAAACTATGGTTTTGGTTTTTACATTCAAACCACTAGAACAAGATAAGCTGCTACCAACACTACTCGAGTCATTTAAATCATTTTTTAACTTCAAAACTTTTGACTCAAGCAAACGAATAGACTCCTCAAACATTCGGGACTCCATCTTTAAATTTTCAATTAACCCTAGCAGGTTATCTCGCTCCCCCTCAATATGAGCAAACTTATCCCTGAGAGCCTTTTCTAGTGCCACAAAATCATTAATCGAATTATTTTCCTCAACGGCACAAACTTTAGAATTTCTTAAATCCTCTAACTATTTTTCTAAAATGAGGACTCTGTCATCACTCTCCTTTTTGCCCAATTTTAATATATTAAAATATTTAAATAAGGAACTAAAGTGCTCACGAAAAATATCGTTTGAAAATTTTGCAAATATTCAATCCTATTTTTGAAACCATAATTTTCTTTCTCGAAAACTTCAATACGTTTTGCAAACTTTAAATTCAAATGATGTAAATCGTCAAAGCTTAGAGAATCCATCGAGAGAAAATAAACAGAGGAGAGATAAACAAACATACGGGATCACAAAATAAATAAATTATATTTTCTAGCTCTGATACCAATTTGAAAGTGCCCAATATGTGTGTTTCAAATCAAACCAAATTTTATTACCAAAAAATTATCCAAATTTTAATTATGCACCAAACCAAGTTGTGAAAACCCAATTCATACTTTAAACCAACTTTATCTTGCTAATCCTAAACATGCATCTAGTGATTAAAGAAAGTAAAATAAATTAAAGAATACTCACAACGCCGGATGTACGAGGAAAAAACCCAAAAACGGGAAAACAACCTCGGATGGCCCAAGCCAGACAATCACTATGAATAATGGTTTTACAAAGAAAGATTAGCCTTACTCAATGACTCGATCCCCAGGGGTCTTGACGCTCCTTATGATCTTCTACTATTCTTCAATAGTGCCCACGTAGAAATTCCTTCTTCCACGATACCTGTCCACAATACACATGTCCACGTATGTCTCGGTGTCCATTGATTGGCTTTGATTCGTCTACGATGTCGAATAAGAAGTCATTCTCTTTTCTTCACCGCAAAACCCTTTGATGTTCAATGATTAAACAAACTTCTTTAGTGCAGCAAGATCACTTAAACATATAAGAATGATATCTAGGATCTTTGCACACTCTAAGGATGTGTTTATGCTTTGTAAACCTTAGAAAACATATGCACACAAGTTTTTGGTTTGAATACTGTTTTCCATAATGCGCACCTCCGAAACTCTGATGAAAACAAGCTTTAAATAACAATTAAGCATTGTCTCGAAATGAGTGTCATTTGAACGACAATGCCACATCGTTCACGCGACATAGGCATCTCGTTCGAGTGAGATCCTTATGTCGTTTGAACGAGCTGACGTCACTTTGACTTTTTGACATTTAGTTCAAAACGTCTCTTTTAAAAGAGATCCAAATTTGTCAAACTCTATTTCGATTATATCAGAATAAAACGTAGTGTAAACACTTCAAACACTTTTAAAAACATTTTAAAATATTTTTCTTTATAAAAATACATCCTTATCTTTTATAAAAATAATTCCGAGCACCATTAATTATACGCATTCATACCTGAGTGATCTCGGAATGCAATTACCTTTGAAGACGAGTAAACTTGCACCAATTAAACTTCGGCATGATAAATTCTTTGAATCTTTACCGCAACGTCTTCAATTTCTTCAATACGTCATAGACCAAGTGGTATCATGACAAAATAGAATCTCCCTATGACATATTACAAACCAAGTATTATTAACGGAATTAAGTCAAAACAATACAGGGACTCAATTGGAAATTTATGTCCAAATAGTTAGCATATAATGGCTCTGTCACATCCTCAGAGAAGGTGAGCATCAATGGACCTGACATGTCCTTAAAGATGGTGAGCATTAATGGCTTTGACATGCCCTTAGAGATGATGAGTATTAATGCCTTCCAACAACCACAATTAGATCCTCCTTCTAGGCTAAAGCTCAAAGGCTATAAATACCTAACACTTCACTAAGGAAATAAAGGTTGATAGTTGAGCTTAATATTCCTACACACTTGTTTTCTCTCTCTCTTTCTCTGTTTTTAATTCCCAACCTTTGAATAATTGTGACTGCGCCTCCGGGCAACCCTCTGGGCATTTATATTTTGGCGTTCTAGGCCCATATTAATACAAAGAGAGCAAGAGAGCATTCCAATCATAGACATATGCCCAATCTCTATGGATGAACCAAATTAAAAACTTGTGTCAAAATTCATTTATTATGTTTTATTTCCTAAGTACAACTCACACACATTTCATACTTGATGAATTCAAAGTCATCAAAATTTTGGCATCATCATATATAAAACATTGTTAAGATTTTATCATAAACACTCAAAATGTACTAAACACAAGGTAAGAACAATGAGAAAAGAGTGTAGGATATAAAGGAGGTGCCAACTATTATGATTAATCCTCAAACTCAAAACATAAACATACTTCAAGATACTAAATTATAGCTTTTGATTAAGACAAGTATATATGAAATATGTCAAAGAAATATCCCGAGGTGAAGCATGGGCCAAACAATGATTACCACCATGGAAATAGGATATGCCAAAATAAGATATTACAATTTATCATATCAACCTATCAAATATGATTAAACAAATAATAATAATAAAAAATTGGTTGTAGCATATTAATCGCAAATGCAAAAACTATAATATTAACATATATGAAATTTTTTTGTCAATATTAAAGTCAATGTAATACAACATACTCTAAGACCATGAATAAGAAACATTGAGTCTAAAGCCAAATCAATGACTATATATGCGCAAATATGTATCAGCAAAAGTTTTATCACTCAACAAAGGTGATATACCCAATTAAACATTTTCAAATAAATCTTTTTGAGAAACTTTCAAGATATACTATATGGGGAAAGAGAATAATATGCGAGGCAAATAATGTAATTCGAGTTTCTAACATCTTCTCTTAAATAAAGGATTTTACATGGAATAATCAATATTTATGAAATATGAGAACAATACTAAGACCCAATTTTGGTAAGTAAAAAGTATAAGCATTATTATCACATTTACCAATGTTCGAGAACTATGACCAATGTTCATAATCTAGAAAACATTATCCATAAAAAAGTCTAATAACACGATGAGAGTTTTAACCGAGAACATAAGATCCTATCTTGAATGCACAAAACAAAAATAAAATGAACACTATTAAGAGAAAGGTCCAAGATCAATTACAATTAAGATAATGAATCGTAAACCAAAGAATGCAAAGCTTTGACTCAAATAAAATCTCCAACACCTAATTTTGGGATAATTTTGAACTATGACTTTACTCCCCTTAAATTATCAATTTTAATTAAAAAAAAATTATCATATCTTTGGTGTTACCCAATTTTAGATAGATGTGCTCAAATTGTTTTGCATGTGGAGTCTTTCACACATTATTTACTAAGATGGGATACTATTTCTGATTTTCAAAGGCAACATCATCCAATCAAAGTTACATCCCTAACCACATCTTCACTCGTGATTTTGACATATAACATAAGTTGTTTCAACTTTCTCCAACTCATGAATCAAAATCTTCACATACACATATAGGAGTTAGGCACTCTTTCAAAAGTATTTTAAAGCTTTGAATGCTTTGTAAAAGATCTAAAATCTATGGCATTCCTCATAAAGTGGAATCAACTCAATGTGTAGTGTGGTGTAAAGTGCAACAAGATATGATAATGAATTCTCAAAGTTTATAGAACTTAAAAGAAAATAAAATTCATCTCAAGAAGCACTTGCCATGTTACCAAACTAACGAAAAAATTATCAAACAGATAATTTTGATATATGATAATATCTTACAGAGTAAATCATCTAATAGGAAAAATGTAATTGTACAAAAAAAGTATCTTTTTGAATTTTACGTTGAAATATATATACAACCACAAAAGAGCATGACATAAGATTAAAATATATACGTGAGGAACATAATCCTAAATATGTTCCAACAAGATCAAACTATCGTCAAAATAATCAATGAAATCCTAAGATAATCAATCTAGAGAAAGAAAGGTTAAGGTTATGAGAGCATGCCAAACTTAAGTACAAGACTAGGTAAAATCCAAGGATAATAAGCAAGTGTAAATAATATATATCGAATGTAAAGTGAGAATAATTTTAACATGCATAAGAACATAACATACACATATCAAACAAGAGATTAACTAGATGTGAAAATCCTAAGTATATCATTGGAAATCTAAAACAAAGCATTCTTTAAAACATAGTTTTTCCAATTTATTTATGAGATAAATCAAGAGAAAATTAGGAAGACAAATAAATCACATGCGAGTTATCAAGAATGATAAACATGTAATATAAACTCACATATGATATGAAAGTACGCAGCCTATTATAAGATAGATGAAGGGAATTACAATAAGGGTGCAAAGCTCGCTTTTTTGAAGGGGAAAAAAAAGAACCGTCGTTGTTACCGGAGATGCCAAAGAGGAATCCATGCTCTTTCGAACTCTAACCACCATGATAATGCAGTTGTTACCTCTTTCTGGTGTGCCCAGCTACACGGATGAACATGAAAATCCCAAGACAATGGTAAAACTATTGCATGCCATTGAGTACCTCTGCTGCTGCAACTTGTCTGCCGAAGAGGAGGCTACACACCATCATCAACATAGGCAAAAAAAGTAACAATCTCTAGTGTTTAAAGGTGGAAGGAACCAATTTTAGAATATTCTTATTCTCAATTTCAAATCCTGGTGAAATCTCCTTACTAAACCATACGTGACTCACATGATGAGACTTGGGTCCAAATGGGGTATGAGGCATAATTTTCTCATTTTTTCATCTATTTTCTTTACCTACATGATCAAAAATGGTTTGACTCCTTTCAACTAAAATTTGTCTTTTGGCGTGTTCGGGTAAAAAATACCTAGAATCATAAACCTTTTGACCCTTATTGTTCCCCACAAAAATCTTACCATTCTTACCAGGTTTAAACGTAAGTTCGAATTGACGGAAAAGCAAAAATTCCTCAAATGACCAACTCTATGACAATGATCACATTTAAACAGTTTTGATTTAGTCATGTGGGTTTTAGGCTTGAGAACAACCCTTTCAAAATATTGACCTTTCATCAACTTGGAACAAAAAATCTTTTGTGTGACCGTTCTTATGACAATGAGAACAAAGAAAGTTCATTTTAGGTATTATATGATGTGGTGCATGATTTTGTTATCAAACTTGGGATAAACAAGTTCATTCTTTTTAAAATTATTCACAATATTTTCCTGTTTATCTTGAGTTTTCAAAGAAGGTTTTTCAATGCTTGTTATTTGATCTTAAGAAGATGATTCTACAAAAAGTGGTTCATTAGTGGAAGTCGAAACATTAAACTTGTCAAAGTCTAACCCTTTTTTATCATAACCTTTTTGGGTTGGAACCAAAATAGTTTTCCCAAGTTCTTATGAACTTATCCCAAGGTTAACTTCCACCTTTTTGACCTAGTTTAAATAGTTTTGAAGACTTTGAACTTTACTTTCAATAACCATTCTAGACGCTTTACACAAAAGAAGATCCATTTTCAACTTTTCAAGAGATGTTGAAAAATATTTTCTCTCTTCTTCGAAATTGATTAAGTTTCCATCCTCTTGTTTTGAAGTGATGTTCTTATCTTTTAAATCATCCAAAAAGTCTAAAAGATCCAAAAACGAAACATCAACACATTTAAGTTTTTTTAAAAAGGATAGGACGGTGAGCTTCCAAAGTGCACAAAATTCATTTTTATCTTTTGTAAGTGCAAGCTCCTTACAAAGTTCTAAACTTTCTCTTTAGAGAGATTCGACCTTTTTCTAAAGAGATCCATTTTTTTTCTTTCAAAACTTTTATTTAAGTACAATCAATAATTAAAGGCTCTTTATTTTACAACTTAATCATCTCACTCATGTGTGCACGGTCAACTTGAAGTTAATCAACCATAGACGCTTTAAGTACAAATTATTGTTCTCGTGTTTATATTCTTTGAGTTATAAGGAAAATAAGATATTCTCTTTATAAATTTTTAAACACTCTTCATATAATTCATCATATTTTTTCATAAAGAGTTAATAAACCAAAATCTTCATTATCATCATCACTAGATTCATATTCATTTATGCGTGAAGGATGACAATTGAAGTTGGACATATAATAAAGTCTAGAATGAGACATATCGGACGTGCCACACGGAGAATCCTTAAAAATCTCAAACAAACACTCCATTTATACCAGCACAATCTACCTCTAGGTGATTAAACCTAACAAGAATGAGGTATATCTCTGATACTAATTTAAAGAATGTGCATGCAGAGGGAGACTACCCAAATTAAAAATTATTACCAAAATGAAGGTAATGTTTCTTTAATTTAAATTTGGGAAATAGTTAATCCTAACGTCTAAGTGACAAAATTGTTGTTTACAAATTAATTTAAGTTAATAATATATGTTCATGAATCATATAAGATAAATCAAAATGCTGAATAGTAAATCATGCACTTGAGATGAGTATTTCTACGAGGGAAAAACCTTGCGGGGAAAGCCTCGGGTCAGCCAACACCTTCCACTACATAAGTAAAATTTTTCCAAAGAGATAAATGACTGACAAACTTGACCCTCTCCCATAATCAATAATTCACAACATCCACAAGATACTTTTCCAGCCTTCTACATCGAAGAGTAAGCACAGATCTCTCTCTGACCACTCGCTACATTACATGTGCCAATTTCTGTTGATAATGTTGTTTTGCACCAAAACAGATTCCTTCTTTTAAAGTTCGTGTTCTAAAAGGAACTAGTGAAAATCCACTATATATATATGGAGATCTAACTTCCTAGGATTTGAGAGTCCTAAAATAGGTATTTAGCTAATCAAAATAAACTCACAAAGTATTTTTAAGATGTCAAAAATATTTAAGTTTCTTAAAAATAAATTTTACAATTTCTGTTCAAGTCTTAAGAGAAGTATTTAAAATGCAAATAACTTTAAACTAAAATGATAATAATGGATATCTAAAAATACAAAGAATGTATTTTCTCTTAAAAAAATTGATTTCTTTTACCTTGATAAAACAATGGAAACTTTTATAAAAATCTTAACCTTATTTTGTGAATGAGAAGAAACTGAGTTAAATAGGTGTTTTCAAACTTGTGAACATAAGATTTTAAATCCTTTAACTCATTCTCAACCACAAAATAGGTTAATTACCCAAGGAAACAAAATATATGGAAACAAAAGAGAATATTCATATTTTACAAAGCAATCTTTTGGGAAGATTTTCTTTATGCCATTTCTGGCATTATCACAACAATATCACTACAGTGAGACATTTTTTCGCTGAGGTGTTCCTAAAGGGATCTAGGTAGTGCCAAAAGTTAAGGAAAATTGGACATGGAAAAAGGATAATAAGGACACACTTTCACTTCAGCGAGGAAAACCATTGCTACAGTGAAAAAATACCGAGCAGGTCCTGACATTGACCAGAAGATTCGAACATGGACGAAGGGTACCAGCTACAAGCTTTCGCTGGAATGAGGGATACCATTGTTGCAGAGAGACTACGATGAGGCAGGTTGCACCCTTTTCAAGAAACTTGAATGCCTATTTTCCTTCGAAGTGTTTGAAAATATTTTGACAAAACATCCTAAGTATATTTGTTCTCAACCAATAACAATTATACTTAAAATACACACATAAAAATGCAACTTTTATCAGCATAGTTTTTCTATAAGCAAAGTATAATGCATAGTGTATTTGTTGAATTTTGTCCAAACCACTCACACACAAGTTTTAACACATTTTCCAATTTAAGAAATCCTTAAGTTATGTTATGTCAAAACAAGGGTGGTAAACTAAGACATTCTAATTCCATTACCTTTATCCTAAACCCATACTTTCATTGGTCATGGAATAAGGTAGCGTTTCTAATGAAGACAACGAAGTCCCGTCTTTAAATTCTTCAGCACGAATATTCTAGGAAAACTTATAATATAACTTAAATATGTTTTGGAATGTCATAAGATAATCCAATCATATGGAGATTTTGATCGTATATATGCTCTTATAGTAAGCTCAAATGTAGTTTTCATCTTGCTGATGGCTTCCTAGAGGAGAAGAAATTTAGATTGGACCTATGTCATCTCCTGGTTTGGAGGTGTGGGGACAACTTAGTTGGCTTGAGGAGGAACTACAAATCATCTTGTGGGTCCCTTAGAAGGTGAGGAAAGGGTACTTGGGGTATTTATGGTAAGGTTCAAAGTAACCATGTGGGGCAAATGTGGACACCCCAATTTGGAATTAGGGCTTGATTCCTTCTCCCATTTTGGCACCCTACAAATCCTAGTATTAAAAGGGGAAAATCTCCCCAAAGTGAGAGGTTGAAACTACCATGAACAAACTTATGGTGGGACAAATTGAGAATCCTAGAAAAACTTCCATAAGCCGAAAATCCATTACCAGGCTCCCTTTAACCGATCTGGTAAAGGGCCATTTCCCCTTTTTACTAACCGGCCAAAGGGGAAATGGCCGGTTACCTTCTTACCTCTTATCCACTATATGCATTCCTCATAAATTGAAATCTTTCCAACTCCCCCAATCCATGCACATTACCTTATTACCTCTTATCCACTATATGCGTGTATAAACCTTTAACCCACGGGTTAAAGTCCTCATTCACCTAATGGACAAAGGACCCCAATCGACCCTTATAAAGGGAGGTTCTCGCCCACATTCAAAAAGACAGCAAAACCAAACATTGATTCGGTTTTCTAACTTTCTTCTCCCTCGAACATCCTAGAAACTCGATCACAGTAAAAAAAATCCATAATGAAGCTCGTACTTTTGAAAAGTTGTTTCCTTCGAAATACAGAGGCAAACCTCTATGCAGTGAAGTTCGTACTTCTAAAAAGTAACATCCTCAAAAAAATGGGGAAAATTTCTATGCGCACCCCATGAAGGTCAGCACTTCCGAACCAAACTCTGCCTGACTAAACGATGCCATCTTATAGGGGACACTCCCCCAAGAAAAATTTGGCTTACGCTACAAAGGTACATTTTTTTTGCACAAATCTCACGTCAATACCATATATATATATATAAACTATCCATCCTTGTCTATGTCAGTTAGCCTCGCCCCCATTTAGGGGACCGAGTATGTATTTTATAAGGTTTATAAGTTAAATCTTTGGTTTTAACGCAACACGTCTGTTAGTTAAGCTGAAATGACATACTCATACGAGGAATAAATGCTAATAAAATTCTATAACTAAATACAATATGAAAACTTACATTTCAAAACCGTTCTTAGGAAAGTGTTAGTGAGCTGAGTCATTCCAAAACTTTGATAAAACCAAAGTCTAAAATCGGACTAAACTCACTGCCTATCTGAGCGCAAAAAGCCCATCACTACGACAACATTCCCAAATATATATTTTCTTGAAAATACTTGTCAATAATTAGCCTTTTATTAACATAGTTTTAACATATAAATGTATCAATCCAACTCATAATGAAAATACTATATTAAGGACTAGTCTCAATAAATATCGTAATGTTATATATTCTATACCCGGTATCCCATCATCTACACCCATAAGTATGTCCTGTTTGTTGGAACAACGTTAGCTTTGATCCAAAGTGGTCTTGGGTACGTATGCGCTATACCAAACCAAAATTATGAAGCCCAAGTCTTATAATATTTCTCTCGATGTATTATCTATTAGAGATGCTTCCTTATCTAGTCCAAATATCGAGTAACCAATCCGAGACATATGACACCTATGGGATTTTAGTCATGTCGATAAAGAATACATAGATCTCTGTCAGTGGATTTATGGTCCACTCCAATCCTAAATACGTTGTGTCCTCTCCTCCTACACTTACATACTAGCTCGAAGGATAATAACATCCTACTAGTTATCATATAACAATCATAATATGATACGCTAATGTTAGAGATCTTTGGGTACCGTACCATTTTGAACCTCCACTGAAGCTACCCTTTGTCTATAGATACCTTATCCCCCTATCAAGCCAAGTCCTCACACTTGTACATACATCACATTTGAACACGTGTACAATCAAATGACATGTGCTTTCATCCCAAGTCCTCTTGGGTAAGTAGGCACAATATCGTGTCCTTTTTCATGAGCACAAGCCTCAACAATACATCTCTCGATATGTTGTCACAATATAGATGCATCCATCTCCCATATTACCTTTATATCCATCTTTATACCCTGAAAGAGATATCAAATAATCTCAAGTTGTGACTTCTCACGCTTACACACACAGACTCTTGATGGCCTCCCATTATACAAGTCGATCTTTCTCGCACTCTTATATACTCTAGATAGCCTCCTGTTACACAAATTGAGATTTTTTTGCTCTCTCAAATACACACCTTCAACGGACTCCCGTTACACGAGTTGAGATTTATCGCACACGTATATACATACTAATTACCACCCATTATCCTAAAATACACACTCGTACACAAAACCCTTGTGTACCCACATTGGTTAAAGTGACATTCATACACCTATCACCAATTCCATTTGTATACCTAATCACTTATCTACGTTTTAAGGGATTCTCAAGATAAGGCCTCTAATCATGTTCTAAAATAAACTAAAAAGTAATCATATAATGTTAAGAGATGTAATAATCATATAATTAAGTAAACATAAGGAATAAGAAGGGTGCCTAACTCATTCCCTACTCGTAACCCAGTTCTCAAACCCCACAACAAGAATCTCAGGATCAATCGCAGACTGAAAATTGCATTAAGATTAGCCCGAAAGGGACAAACCGAACCTTTTATTTATTTTTAAATAAAATAAATTGGCAAATCTATAAACCCTTGCACGGAATATCTAGGCTCAAACCTAAACTAGGGGCGTACAATAAAAACCGGATGTGGTGTCTAACATCTTCCAGAGGCAAATGATCAAACCATCAAACCCATAACTCGACATCGAGGAGAAACGAAGGACCAATAAATAAGCATTCTCGCATCCCTGTAGGGATCAAGATAATGAATCTCACACAATGAATACCACTACCCAAATGCAGCGATGACCCCTCCCCCTCTCCTAATTTCATCTCGAGGCCTACAATACCATAGTGGTGACTCTGCTGGGGACAAATTAGAATAACCGAACTATCCTTATACTTCATTTTATACTGTGCTTAATATCGCTCCCTCGAATGACTACTTTATGAAAAAATTTAAAACTGTTTAACGGCCTTATTTTTAGAGTCCCTCAAAACATAGATACATACTTAGGTCCCTGTGTACAATATTATACATTCATCCAAACGTATAGGTATGCATGAAGGACTTCGAGATAAAACAAACATCAAAGTATGTAATAATAAATATTACATGTTTGTATCACATAATGCATAGTCTTAATGTTCATATTGTTTAAACCTTATAACCTCGAGGCCAAAAGCAGTCAGTTGAAAGGCTTGTTATCGATGAATATTCTCACTCTTTTCTCTTATAAGTCTTGTATATCAGACAACTTCTCTCTCGATCCCAAAGTCTCTATGACAAAGAATGTTTAGAGTTTTTTCAGTAGTAGGATATGTCGAACAGTCTTTCACAGTTGTTCGGTACTAGGGTAAAGTGGTTTCACACGTGCCTTAAAGATTTTTTAGTCCAAGCAGCCCGATATATTGCAATCCATGGCAATAAAAAGCAATCCACCGATAATTGAGATGCAATGCCATTTTTATAGAGAAAAATCTCTAGGTACACATCCTATTACACAAAAAGAACAAATACATAGAGGTTAATTGCTTTGACAAAAAAATTCAAACTTGCCAGACGAATGAACGTTGATCCAAACTCCTAAGATTCCAGGATAAAGTTCTTTCCCTTTTACATGGAATATAGACAATATGAATCCGCAAGTCATCATCAAAACAGAATTCCTTTACATTGGATTCCCCTATCCATATTTTATTTTGAGTTAATAATAGACAAAAGTCTACTAGTTCCTCATTCCTCACATAAAAAACAAGAGCTCACCTCTATTTATCCGAATCCAATGATACTATATTATGTTCTTCCCCTTTAAAGATACTACCCAAACAACAAATATAAAAACTAAGATATGGTGCACAGATGGTTAACTGCAGCTAAAATAGTTGCATAAAAACTCATGCATATGTGAGTCCGTATCCCCCTATGTATTGTCCTTTTATAAATCCTTCTTTCTATAAAATCTTGAATAAAAGTTCCTCGAATTTTTCTCTAGTTATTATTATTAGTAAATAATTCACACTAAGTTATTACTTTGGAAGCTCGAGTCCGTGTTTCGTGCAGTTGTTTAATTTTTAGTAGCGAGCTTTGCACTCATGACTCTTAAGTCTACTCTGCAGTATGATTCATGTGTACTGAAAAAGATCAGGTTCCATCCATAATGGATCAGTTTTTGAGATAACTAGAGAACATCACCGCCTCTCAGAACATCATACAGTCCGTCTATAAGATGCTACAACTACAACCGAAGAAGGAAAGAACGTAACCCCTCCCTACTCCCCAACATTAGTACACTACCTATGGAAGTTGTCGTGATAATACCAATTAATCCTCAAGATCCACTCATATTAGTTCCCGCACCGACTCCCCTTGCTAATGCTGGCACCCCTACTTCCAGGTGGGTCATCCAACCATTTAGGATTTTATTCAATCAACCTGGTTTGATTTCTTGGTGCTTAAGTATTTTCCAAGAGGTATTTTTCTTTCTTAGGGGTAATTGATGATGTTATCTTGTTAATGATGAACCATGTAACCTTAAGATAGTGACTAAGTGTGAAAAAAATCAATAAGGCATCAAGACAGTAATTTGATCAGACAGAAATAAGATAATTGTATTAACATAGGCTCACCAACTTTTAATCTCCATTACCCTCTGTTGGTAATGCATTTGAGCTTCTGATGATAGGTATAACTATAGTTGGATGTCTTATCCTAAGAGAAATGGGATGACTGAGGCTTTCAACAAAATAGTCATCGACATAATGAAAAGAAGTTTGGAAAGAGCGAAAGGCACATGGGTGGATGATATCCCCCATATCCTCTGGGCATACCTAACAACTCTTAAGAGGTCAATCGGGGAAATTACCTTCTCCTTAGTGTGACACCCCGCCTAATTAAATATCGGGTGATCAATCATTTATTAAATTAAAATTAAGGTGACTCGCTGGTTCATTCTCAGCATCACAGTCGCAAAATAAATATTTCCAATTTAGAAACCCTAAATAATTAAGATAAGTGTAAAAATAATTTAAAGTCTTATTTTTATTTTATTACTTTCCAATACGAAAACCTTTTTAATAACCAACAATTTAAGAATCACATAAATGTTAAGGATGGAAATTAACACACGAGAATTTAAACCATCTAGATAAACCAAACATGGTTTAAGAAACATAAATGAAATCATCCTGATAATAGTTAACTCCCAAGGAGTACTGATTATTGGAAATATAAATAAACATGAATCTTCGACAAATCCAAACGGAATAGGAAAACTGTAAAACGTCGTATGCGACCGTGTGATAATGATTTAAAGAAATTTCGCAAGTTTCCAAGTAACCCTTATTTAATTAGAGTCTACTTTTAAACCAAATAAATTCAGCCCCTAAACAAGCATCTACGGTGCGTGTGTCAACCCATAAACAAATAAAGTATGCGGAACAAGTTTAAGGAAAAATCCCCGCAGGGCAAAACCTTTTATTTCACTATAATAAGTAAATCGCAACTTACATGGATTACAATGAAATACAGTGACACACGAATACCCACAGGCGTCGATCAGTGTCGTCAGTAATAAATCCACACGCAGCGAACCCATATGAACCTCAGTCTAATCAGCAAAGGAAGAACCGCAGCACTCCTCAATGGCACGCATCCATAAAACTTTGTAGAGACTCTCTTAGCAATAACACGCAGCCCTCGGTTGCAAAGATCTCCCCACAAAGATGAACAAAAATAAAGTTGTGTTCTTGGGTTTCAAAAAGGATTCACAAAGGTTTGGAAATTGTGTGAATCAAAACATGAGTTTGGGAACTCAAAAATATGAAGACTAGAGGTATTTGGACTCTCAAAATCATCTATCAAAGTCTTACAAAACTGCTCCCCCGAAGTTTGTTTAAATAGGAAAACAAATAAAGAGTTTCACAAAATAAAACTTTGACAGCGTATAGGGTACTCGAACCGGTTCGGGGTCCCTTGCAAACCGGTTCGCCCCCCGAACCGGTTCGGTCTGGGTTCGGGGAAATTCGCTGGAAAAGGGGGTTAAACACCAAGAAAAAATTCCAAGGCTTTTCTTGGAATTATCTCAATTTTCAACTGGCCATAACTTGTTCACCATAGCTCGAATTGAGGTGCCTTTTCTTCCAGTGTCTTTGTTGTGGTAAGCTCTTCAACTTTACAGTTGACCGGTCCTCCGGACAATGGCTGTAAAATTACCAAATTTCCCTTAAACTTCCCTATCAATCCTTGTTTCACTATTTTGACTTCTCTTGCATACCACTTGCATTACGAGCCTAAAATCATGGAACGTGAAGCCGTTGAGACAGATGAGGGACATATGATGGAGATGTTGAATGCTAGTTTCCCAAATTTTGGATTGAGTCCTTAGAGTGAGATCTTGAGGTGACGTGACAAATGTAGCGGCGTACGACATACACAAATGTAACATGTTGGACATGAGAAAAATGTCCTTACAAATCTCCCCTATGTCTATGTCGGTACATACATTAAAAATCCTAATTATCAAATATGAAATTGCCTATACAAATCTACCCTCCCATGAACCCAAAACTGGAAAAGGTACAAATGATTAGTCTCCATCGTTTCTTCTTCAAATCTTCAGGAATCTCAAATCTTTTCTCATCAGGGTGTGAAATTCAGTGATCATCAATGTAGTACCTACACATATGAGATAAAGAAAAAATACCAAGTGACGTATCGAGTTTGAAATGAGATAAACATAAAATACTAATAAATGATAAGCATAAGTTAAATCTCAAAAATTCCTCCAAAATTCAAACTCCCCCAAAATAAGATAATTCTTTCTCCCCCTTTTTATGATGTCCCCAAATAGACAAATAAGAAGAATGAATCAAACAAGCAAAAATCGGGGTGTCACGGTATTCAAACCAAGGCATCAAACAATATGGCAAACATGCTCTTGTAAGCAAATGCCAAAAAATAAATGCACAAACTATTTTTTATTTTTCAAATTTTTCGCACAAAAATAAGATACCATTTGAAAAAAATATGTAAAGTACATGATACAAAAATCACACCATGGATTTAAACTTGAACAACCAAGTCATGGAAACAAAATGAATGGGTGTGAACACATTCGATGGGTAAATCAACTCAATCAATCATATGTGCACGATGCATATGTGTACCCCTAACGAATGAGCATCAAAAGTATCCTTAGGTGTAAAAGATTGTTGAATTTAGATGACATCGTCTTATGCAAAGTCAAAGTGATTTCCACACCAATAACGTCCAAAACTATGTAGCACATTTTGAAGCATTTCAAGGACGTGCAAACCCATTTTAATTCTCCAACCAAACTCCCTCAAATATATTTTCTTTTAGAGGTGTATCTAAATTCTCAAACTTTGGAGAATTGGTGCAAAAACCTAAATGGCCCCTTTTTGGCATGAATATCTTTTTATTTCCCTTTAAATTTTTCCAGGCTCTTTTAAACCTCTTTGGACCCCGGATAATAAAATTCCTCCATTTTTTAGGTCCAATTTAGTGGTGGCTTGGTATTCTCAAAGGAAAAATGAACCTTTCGCGGCCCTTCCCCGTTTTAAAACAAAGAACACAAATTCACAAAACGGTTCTTATATGCACAATTTCCTTATCAAAATAAAATTGTCGCGCTTGGTTCGTTTTAAGGACAGGATTGAAGTGAAAACACCCAACCAACATGTGATAAGAGAAGCACAATAATCAAACAAATTCGTGCATGTGTGCAATAAAGGAAACATGAGTCAAACATGTAGGAAGTAACACTTAATTACATCTTAATGACTCCAAACATTATAAAGCACAAGGATGAATTGACCTATTGTCTCAAAACACTATCAAATAGTCACATGAAAATAATGGAATGATGTTGTGACTCGATCATCCTAAGTGTCCATCATAAACGGTGCAAACAAAATACAAAAATCTTTTTGGAATTTCTCAAAATTTTATAAAAAAATCTTTTTGTATTTTTCAAAAATTTTCAAAAAAATAAAACATACAAAAATGATACATACTAGCAATAGGAAAACAATGTCATCATGAAAAACATCCTATGTTAGTAAACAAGTCAAACCGGAGCGGAGGGGTTTTCCAAAGGTGGTGACAACTTATGAAAAACCCCCATCAATTCTTCTGAAGTTTTGACTAAAAATTTAACTTTCTCACCTAGATGGGCAAAATCTCTCATGTAGTCTCCGGGAGCATGTAAAGTATAATGAGTGGGTGCATGTGTATCAGAAACACGTGTAGAAAAATGTGATAATAACCCAACCTAAAATAAAATTCCTTAAGGTGACCTCTCCTCTTATAATGTGAACAAACATAAATAGTCCTAATAATACCTCTCCCAAAAACTCTAGGACGTGCTCTCCTAATAGGAATGGGACGCCTAGGTGGGTTAGGGTGAGACTTACGTGAATCTAACAATAAAGTGGGAACCGTCTCGGGTGCTAATTGGGAAGAGGAAGCACCATCATGACTTATTCTAAACTTCTCACCTTTACCCATATGAACCACCTTTTCAACCTTCTTAGGTGCGTTCATAAAATTGACTTTGACCTCCCTGGCACGTTCGAGATCACTCTCGAGTTGGGATACACGTGTCGTCAGACTAGACATCGTGTTGGTCAAATCACACTTTTCCTTTCTCAAAAGCTCCTTCTCTCTCTCCAAATCTAAAACCCGATAACCTAAATCACGATTATACTTCTTAGTTTTCAAGGTCTCGGTGTACAAATCTCTAAAAGATTTTTGGAGCTCACTTTCGTCTCCACTCTCCTCCTCTCTTTCTCCCTCACTCGAAGAACACAAATCACTATCATCGCTCTCGTGTGCACTCTCGTGAGACAAAGTGGGTGTGCTCACACGACTAGAAAAGGCGACAACCATCCCATGTGCTAAACCTTTATCGGACTCATCTCCCTCCTCTTTCTCACTATCACTAAGTGTGGCAGGCATGGCTACTTTCTTTCTAAGCCACGTAGGACACTCAAACGACTTATGCCCCTTACCCCCACATTCAAAACAAGTTATGTTCTCAAAATCTTCCTCACACTCCTCATCGCAGTCATTCTCTTTTTCTTTCTCATCGATTTCTTTGGCCTTCCCTTTCTTTTTATTTTTCTAAAACAATCTCCTTTTATGGGAAGAATTATTTTTCTTCATGTTGAGAAACTTTAAACAAGGCCATATCATTAAAATCAAAGTCTCCCTGAGAATCGGACTCACAAACTTTTTATTTCTTTTTCTTACAATGAGTCTTTAAAGCAATGTCATTATCCTTAGCCTTAATGGTTTTAGGAAACATGTCAATCTCATATATTTGAAGATCTCCGACAAGTTCTTCCAACTTAAGGGATTTCAAATTTCCCAAAGAGTTCAAAACAGTGACTTTAGGAATAAAAC
This sequence comes from Sambucus nigra, assembly GCA_949130495.1. Lineage (NCBI taxonomy): Eukaryota > Viridiplantae > Streptophyta > Magnoliopsida > Dipsacales > Adoxaceae > Sambucus > Sambucus nigra. Next base: position 618,163,055 of record OX422211.1, on the reverse strand, counting down.
GCTTTGAGAGAGATCTCAAAATCTTTTTAATGACACGCGTGTTATCAATCACCTCATCTAAATTAAAACATGTGTTAATAATGTCCGACAAACGTAAATAAAACTCATCAAAGCATTCGGACTCAAACATGGTGATAGTCTCAAATTGGGTGGCCAAATTTTGTAATTTTGATTCTTTAACCGCGTTCGTACCCTCATGTGTCAGTTTCAAAACATCCCAAGCCTCTTTAGACGTGGTGGACGTCATAGTTCGGCGAAACTCATCAGGAGTGACAGCTCCAGAAATAGCACTCAGACCACGGGAATTGAAATTGGACAATTTATAATCATCTTGAGTCCAGGCTGACACGGGTTTTAAAGTGGTGACGTTATTAACGGTGACCGTGGGAGGAGTTCAACCATTTTCGCAAAGCAACCACACACGCTCGTCAATAGCTTTTAAACATGATTTCATGCGAGCTTTCCAATAGGCATAATTATTTCCATCAAAAATAGGCACCTTATTAAATGAACGTTCCATTGGAAAAATTGCGATTTTTCACAAAACTGATTTTTCAAAAAAAATCAATATCACACCATTTTGCGGAAAATAGGAATACACGATAAATTAGCGTAACCTGCTCTGATACCAATTTGTAAAACATCGTATGCGACTATGTGATAATGATTTAAATAAATTTCACAAGTTTCCAAGTAACCCTTATTTAATTAGAGTCTACTTTTAAATCAAAAAAATTCAGCCCCTAAACAAGCATCTACGGTGCGTGTGTCAATCCATAAACAAATAAAGTATGCGAAACAAGTTTAAGGAAAAATTCTCGTAAGGCCAAACCTTTTATTTCACTATAATAAGTAAATCGCAACTTACACGGATTATAATGAAATATAGTGACACAAGATTACCCAAAGGCGTCGGTCGGTGTCGTCAGTAATGAATCCACACGCAGTGAACCCAAATGAACCTCAGTCCAATCATCAAAGGAAGAATCGCAGTACTGCTTAATGACACGCAGCCATAAAACTTTGTAGAGACTCTCTCAGCAATAACACGCAGCCCTCGGTAGCAAAGATCTCCCCACAAAGATGAACAAAAACAAAGTTGTGTTCTTGGGTTTCAAAAAGGATTCACAAAGGTTTTGCAATTGTGTGAATCAAAACATGAGTTTGGTAACTCAAAAATATGAAGACTAAAGGTATTTGGTCTCTCAAAATCGTCTATCAAAGTCTTGCAAAACTGCTCCCCCAAAGTTGGTTTAAATAGGAAAACAAATGAAGAGTTTCACAAAATAAAAACTCTGACAGCGTACAGGGTACTCGAACCGGTTCGCCCCACGAACTGGTTCGATCTGGGTTCGGGGAAATTCGCTGGAAAAGGGGGTTAAACACTTAGCAAAAATTCCAAGGCTTTTCTTGGAATTATCTCCATTTTCAACGGGCCATAACTTGTTCATCGTAGATCAGACTGAGGTGTCGTTTCTTTTATTCAAAATTTTTTACTCAATTATCTCGCATAACGGATTCGTCTCTTTTATTCTCATTTATAATTTATTTCATTCTTACTTCTCATCTCTCAAATTATTCTCTCTCACGGAGTATAATTTCAGTAGGTATACCATCACTTACCTTCTGGTCTAAATCTTTCACGAGTCTCAATTATTTAGTGAACGTACGCATAATTTCCAATGTATGAATAACTCCCCGTTAACCCAAAATTTCATCCCATGTTAAATTTCGCTCAACGGAGTCTACTTAGACCCTACTGGTCCTCTTCATAACCCATTATACTCTATAAATAATAATCAAGGGTTCCTACGTATGTTAACCGGATTAACCAAAAAGGGGAAAATATGCAGTTTTCCAGGAGGGATCGATCGATCGATGAAAGGGGTCGATCGATCGAACATTGATGGATTGATGCTCTTGTTCGATCGATCGATCAAGCGGTTCTTGCCCGGAATCTGCATAGTCGACCTACGGGTTTCATCCAACCATTTTCTCCAAAATGTCGTTTATGATCCCCAAACTTCCAAACAAGATTACTACTGGTTATATATACCTATATATATGATTTCCTACGTGAAACATGTCCAAATTCATTAAAGGTATTGAATTAATGGGGTAAATTGACATAATTATCAAGAACCCTAATTTTTCATGAAACTTCCATTCTTCTAATTCTTTTCCATATTTATTGCTTCTAAATCCATACAAATTCGTGGGTAATCCTCTACATATGATTGAGATGTCCAGAATATATCTATTTCCTCTAAAATATATGATTTAAATTCTCTAAGTTATCAAGTTCGTCTATGAAATATGCTTTTATCAATCCTAATCTAACATGGGTGAAACATTAACTAAAAAAAAAGCAAGATAGATACTTGCCTGGAATTCAAGGGTCTGATTTGTTGATGAAAAATATATGGTTGCATTCCTCGTCGTGCGATCTACGTTTTAGTGGTGGCAGTGGTGTGATTGAGTGAGTTCTAGGCCTTGGATTGCTTGGAAATCTCTCCACCTTCTTCTCTAATGGTCGTTCTTAAGTTTTGTGTTTGTTAACCCTAAAAGAAAACTCCTAATGGCTGATATATCCTAGGAAATTTCGTGGGTTTAATTAACCAAAAATTCAAAATGTCTATAATACCCTCCCGGGATGTCAATTAGGCCTAAAAACGCCTCGAGACCCAAACTAAGCCCCCTGGTACACTTTTCTGACTATCTCGACCCTTTTGGACACGTTGCCATACTCGAAACGACCATATGAGCGACTTATAGTTTATTCACTTTTATAATAATAATTTAGTCCTGACACGACACAGGCGCGTACCGACTTAAATTTCCATAATTGCCATTTTATTCTCTCGTGACAATTTTAATAAAATCAATCTTATATATTACTTTACTCATCTAGTAATATTCAACAAATTTCCAATAATTAGTAACTCTCATAATGCTAGTAAACATTAAAAATAAATTTCTGAATTAATATTAAATTAATATCTCAAATTAAATTTAATGAGTCCTTAATTTAAAAGTCGTAAAAATACGGGGTATTACATACTTCCCCCCTAATAACGGAATTTCATCCCGAAATTCAAAAAATATGGCATTCCTGGTAAAAAAAGATCTGGATATTTTTCGCGCATATCTGCCTCGCGCTCCCAACTGGATTTCTCCACATTATGATGCTCCCACTTGACCCGTACAAGTGGAACTACCTTCGACCTCAATTTCCTCTCGCTATGATCAATAATATCCACTGGTCTCTCCTCATAAGAGTTATCAGGCTGTAAGTCAACCTCCTCAATCACGATGTGAGTGTGGGCTATATCATCCCGAAGATATCGTCTCAATGATGAAATGTGGAATACATAGTGAATACGGTGCAAGTGCTCAGGAAACCCCAATCTATATGCCACCGGCCCAATCCTCTCGATAATGGAAAATGGGCCGACGAACCTCGGAGCCAACTTCCCCTTCTTTTCGAACGTCATTACAACTTTCATAGGAGATGCACGCAGTAATACTTGGTCCCCCACGCAAAACTCTCGAAAGGACCGCTTCGCATCGGCGTAGCTTTTCTGTCAATCTTGGGATACCCGAATATGAATCCTGATAAAATCAATCCTAGATGAAGTCTCCTGAATCGCCTCTGGTCCAAGCAGCTTGTTGTCCCCCACCTCTAGACAACAAGCGGGAGAACGATAAGGTATGTCATACAATTCCTCAAATGGGTCCATGCCGATCGTGAACTGATAAGAGTTATTATAAGTGAACTCCACCAGTGGAAGATAAGTCTCCCAACTTCCTTCAAAATCAAGGACACACATGCGTAGCATATCCTCCAAAATCTGATTGGTACGCTTTATTTGTCCATCTATTTGTGGGTGGTAAGCTGAACTCAATCTCCACTCTGTACCCATGGCCTCCTAAAAGCTCTCCCAAAAGCACGACACAAAAATCTTGTCTCTGTCAGACACAATATCCAGGGGCACCCCATGTAGCATAACGATCTCGGCTATGAATAACTGTGCATGCTGGCCCGCGGTGTAGTCTGTCCTTACAGGAAGGAAATGAGATACCTTGGTCAACCGATCCACTATAACCCATATGGAATCGTGACCCCACTGTGATGTTGGCAACCCAGTAATGAAGTCCATGGAAATACTTTCCCATTTCCACGTAGGTATCTCCAACGACTGAAGTTACCCTGGCGGTCTCTGGTGGTCCACCTTTACCATCTGACAAATAGAACATTTGGTCATAAACTCAGCAATGTCCTTCTTCATCCCACTCCACTAGTACTGCCGCCTTATATCCTGGTACATCTTATCCCCTCCGGGATGTACCGTAAATCTAGATCCGTGCGACTGTGTCATAACTGCATGACATAAGTCTTCTCCCTCCGGGACCACTAATCTCCCATTAAAACTCAAACCCCATCAAATCTCACTGAATAGGATTTAGCACCCTCAGCTAATAGCCGTACAATCTTCTCCTGGAAAAACATATCTGATGTATGTGCCTGTATCACCCTCATGGCAATCTCGATTGTGAATGATATAATCGATACAAAGGAACGGTCTACCGCATCTCGGTGACCCAATTCTTTCCACTTCGCTCTTTATACTTCCACGATGTCACGTTCCGTTCTATGGCTTAATGCATCAGCAACTACGTTAGCCTTCGATGGATGATTCTATATCTCGAATTGGTAGTCTTTCATAAACTCCAACCACCTGCGCTGACGCATGTTCAACTCTTTATGAGTGAACAAGTATTGCAGTGACTTGTGGTCTATGAACAAGCGGAACTTTTCCACCAACAAGTAATGTCTCCAAATCCGCAATGCAAATACGATCGCTACGAACTCCAGGTCGTGGATGGGGTAATTCCTTTCGTGAGGCTTAAGATTACGAGAGGAAAAAGCTATAGCCTGCTCCTTCTGCTGAAGTACTCCCCCGAGTCCCCATACAGAGGCATCAGTGTACACCAGGTACTCCACTCCTGGACTGGGAAAAGCAAGAACTAGCGTCGAAGTCAACTTATCTTTCAGCTCATCAAAAGCTAATTGACAAGCATCATCCCATACATACGGTACTCCCTTACGAGTCAGATTCATCAACGAAACTTCTATCTTCGAATAGCCTCAAATTAACCTCCTGTAGTACCCGACTAACCCCAAGAAACTACGCACCTCTGTCGGTGTCATGGGTTATCCCCACTCCCTCACTGTCGACACTTTGCTTAGGTCAACCGATATCCCCAATTCCGATATAACATGCCCCAAAAACTTTACTCCCTATAGTCAAAATCCACACTTCTCTTACTTAGCATACAATTGATGCTCTCGTAGAGTCTAAAGAACCTGTCTCAAGTTATCGGCATGTTCCTTCTCAGTCTGTGAGTAAATCAGGATGTCATCTATAAGGACTATGACAAACTTATCCAAGAACTCTTTGAATTATCAGTTTATCAAATCCACGAATACGGCTGGAGCATTTGTCAGCCCAAACGGCATGACTCTGAACTCATAGGATCCATATATCATCAAGAAAGCAGTCTTTGACACATACTTCTCCCTAATTCGTTGCTGATGGTATCTCGATCTCAAATCTATCTTCGAAAATAAGGTTTCTCCTCTCAGCTGGCCGAATAGGTCATCGATTCGGGGCAACAGATATTTATTCTGTATCGTGACCTTGTTCAACTCCCGATAATCCATGCATAATCTCAGTGAACCGTCTCTCTTCTTCACAAACAACACTGGAGCGCCCCAAGCTGAGGTGATCCTATGAATGAATCCCTGGCCTAACAGTTGCTCTATCTGATCCCGTAACTCCCTCATCTCTGTTGGAGCCATACGGTATAATGCACGTGCTATCGATCGAGTGCCCGACATCAAGTCTATGATTAAATCTATCTTTCAACTGGGGGTAGTCCTGGTATCTCCTGAAATATGTCCAAAAACTCATGAACGACTGGAATCGAATCCAGGGAATCACAATCTCCTTAGAGGTATCCTCCTCTATGTAATACAAATGGGTGGCAGATCCTTCCTATGGGTGAGGCATCGCCACCAAAAACATCTACTGCCCCGGAATGGCAAAGACAGTACTCCTATCGAAATAATCTATCATAGCTCTGCACGCGGCAAGCCAATCCATGCCAATAATGACATCTTGCTCATGCATATCTAAGACTAGCATGTCTGTAGGTAAAATCAAGCTACCAATCTCTATATCTACACCCCGGCATATAAAGAAAATCAAAGACCCATTCCCCAGTGGTGAGTCTACGCTTGTCACTATACTCTCTGTCGTGTCTAATAACCCTTATGCCCGTGCAAAATGAGTAGCTATAAAATAGTGTGATGCCCCAGTATCAAATAAAACCCGACCCATAGTGCCATGGATAGGAAATGTACCCTCAATCGTGGGTGGTGCCTAAGGTGCTGCTGCTTGGTGGACGTTATAGACACGTTCATACTGTAATTGCCCCTACTGAACAAGGGCTGCTGGGATGGCTGGTAGAGTTGGCATTGGGAGGGTGACTGGGAAGAGTGGCCTATGCGGCTTATTATGGGCACCCTGCTGCCGTGGGGACCTATCCCCCTCCGGGCAACCCTGACTTTTATGGCCATTCTTTCCACATACAAAACATCTTCCCCTGAAATTACCTCCCCTTTGTCCTGTTGGCCATTACCACCCTTCCACTGGCCCTGCAAAAAACATTGTTGTCCCTAATGGCCCTGCTGCTGACCCTTCTGCTAATGATGTTAGCCCTGCTGACTAGACTGGCCCTGTCTAAATCCCCCAAATCCCTGTCTGGAATCACCTGATTGGAATCTCTTGGCAGGGTCCTCCTGATGGGAACTCTGCTCACTGTGACGAATCTTCCCTTGGGCTGCTGGTGCCCCAGCAGTACTACTACTGCCCCCTGTCTTGCCCTGTTGGCTGGACTCTCTTACTCGTTTTCTCCTCTGATGATGGAAGAGGTGATCCTGACAGTGCAATAATGTAGCATTAAGTACGTCCGTGTAAGTACTCAACGATAGATTGCCTATGAGATGCTGACAAATCCTCCAGGCCAATCCATCTGAAAATAGCAGTATCTTCTTCTCCTCAGTGGGTGCCTCATCCGACACTATAGCGACAAGTCTAGTGAACTCCTCCTCATACTCAGAAACGGTCATAATCTCCTTCTTGAGATTCAGTAACCTCCGCCTCATCTCTGTCTTCACGGCGGATGGGAAATACTTGTGGTCAAACCGTGCCCAAAAAGACTGGATTGGTATGTTGTCCCTCTCCTCCAAGGTGGTAATGGACTCCCACCACTACAAAGTGGCCCCCACTAGCTTGAAGGAAGCCAGTAACTATATCTGCACGTTGGTGCACTCATACATGCACAGATGCCTCTGGATGTCCTTATTCTATTGGCTGGCGACTACGATATCCGAACTACCCGAGAACTCCTGGGGATGCGCCTTCTGAAAGGAATACCTGACCCACTCCCATGCAGTGGGGAGTTGTGCTATTAATGGCACCACTGCCTGAACCTGGGGTGGAGCCTGCTGCACCACAGCTAATGCATCATTAACCACCTGAGCAATGATGGTGGCTACTTCAGTTGCATTCATTATTCCCTGAGCCAAAGCTGCTGGTTACTCGGGCTAGGCATTCCTGTCTCGGGCTGGGCATCTCGGAGGCATCTGAAATGAGGAGGAAATTTATTAGTCAACAGTTATTATCAAATCTCAAATAGCTGAAGATGTAAGCATAAGTACAAGAATACAACAGTCCTAAAAATAGGGCTCTATATCAAAGACGCAAAGCTGGAAGCGAAATAAGTCATACAGATCCTAAAGGACACTAGAACCTGATGCTCTGATACCAACTGTGACACCCCGCCTAATTAAATATCGGGTGATCAGTCCTTTATTAAATTAAAATCAAGGGGACCCGTTGGTTCATTCTCAACATCACTATCGTAAAATTAATATTTCAAATTTAAACATCCTAAATAATTAAGCTAAGTGTCAAAATAATTTAAAGTCTTATTTTTATTTTATTACTTTCCAATACGAAAATATTTTTTATAACCAACAGTTTAAGAATCACATAAATGCTAAGGATGGCAATTAACACACAAGAATTTAAACCATCTAGATAAACCAAACCAAGTTTAATAACCATAAATGAAATCATCCTGACAATAGTTAACTCCCAAGGAGTAATGAATACTGGAAATATAAATAAACATGATTCTCCGACAAATCCAAATGGAATAGGAAAACGGGCGACATATGCCCTAACTAAACAGAACTAAAATAGGAACTGAGTCAACGAAGTGGTCGTCTAAAGCAAAGGCCTGCAACTCCCACATAAGTTGCAGCACGTCAAATCGAAAGAACCTAAGCATGATGCCCCTATGGCTGGGCACTTGTAATACATATATATATATATATATATACAAGAGAAAGAGAAATAACAGGAAACGAGTCAGAGCCCAAGTGTAAAACAGTTTAAAATAGTTTAGGAAGTATTTAAAATGCTTACTGGCTAATGTGATAACCATGCTAGTATGCGACACTCTCTTGAGAATTCTCACCTCTCATCTAGTGTGCACGCCTACCGTACTACTGATCACATAAGTCTATCTAGATTATTACCATGAATTTTTATCTCGAGAAATACTAAGGCCGTGATATTTAGTTCTAGAAAATTAATCTCTTCCATTTTCTTACGTTACTTAGAACCACTGAGTTCCGTTACAAAATTCACGAACACTAGTTATAAATCTGGAGCATTTATTCATTACTTAACTATATATACACACAGTAGAACGTTATATATATATATATATATATATATATATATATATATATATATAGAGAGAGAGAGAGAGAGAGAGAGAGAGAGAGAGAGAGAGGAAGGCTCACCTACATCATGCACTATACATCACACGTAATTCTAGGCCCGAGAAAACATTTTTTTCAAATTTTATATTTTTCTCTTGAAATTAATCTTCCAATCAACACATGTAAAAAAAATTAGGTCAAAATACATTTTGTACATATTTTTAAAAAATCCACAAAAAACTGTTGGCGCAGACCCTTATAAATAAGGTATTTTTAGCAGTTTTTTGTGGATTTTTTAAAAATAGTAACAAAATGTATTTTGAAATATTTTTTTGCATATGGGTTGATTGGAAGGTTAATTTCAAGGGAAATATAAAATTTTAAAAAAAAGTTTTTTAGGGCCTGTAATTAAGCGTGATGCATGGATGATGTATAGAGCATGATGTAGGTGAGCCTTCTCCATATATATATATATATATATATATTAGTCACTCATATAATATATATATATATATACTATCAGCATCCCACATAAAATCTATGGTGCTGGCATACTCTGCTATCAAGTCTCTGTATCACTCTTACTAAGGGAAATACTAGTTCGGAATCACTCTCGAACTGTATTAACTCAATACAAATACAAATGGAGGCGAAGCATAGTTCCAGGTCACTAAGAGGTCAGCACATACCCTCACGTCTCTTAGGACCATCTGACTATCATTTTCAGATAGCTTGTATCTAGGATACTATCTTCTAGGGTACGAGTCAATATCCCCCATAAAGGTCCAATCGAGATAAGACTGTCCGGATGCGAAAACCTCCGTGGTAGCAAGTATCCCAGGTATGATTATACATAGATACATAATAATATATATACACAGTCACAGGGTCATATATATAGATATTCACATTTTCCAAATTAGGTTCACCCACGACCCATAATTATTAGTATCCGTTCTTAGCACAAACTTTACTCAATTATCTCGCATAACAGATTCGTCTCTTTTATTCTCATTTATAATTTATTTCATACTTACTTCTCACCTCTCGAAGTATTCTCTCTCACTAAGTATAATTTGAGTAGGTATACCCTCACTTACCATCTGGTCTAAATCTTTCACGAGTCTCAATTCTTTAGTGAACGTACACACAATTTCCAATGTATGAATAACTCCCTGTTAACCCACAATTTCATCCCATATTAAATTTCGCTCAATGGAGTTTACTTAGACCCTACTGGTCCTCTTCATAACCCATTATACTCTATAAATAATAATCGGGGGTTCCTATGTATTTTAATCGGATTAAACAAAAAGGGGAAAAATATGCAGTTTTCCAGGAGGGGTCGATCGATCGATGAAAGGGGTCGATCGATCGATCATCGATCAATTGGTGCTCTTGGTCGATCGATCGATTAAGAAGTTCTTACCCAGAATCTGCATAGCCGACCTACGGGTTTCATCCAACCATTTTCTCCAAAATGACATTTATGATCCCCAAACTCCAAAACAAGATTACTACAGGTTATATATACCTATATACATGATTTTCTACGTGAAACATGTCCAAATTCATCAAAGGTATTCATTTGATGGGGTAAATTAACATAATTATCAAGAACCCTAATTTTTCATGAAACTTACATTGTTCTAATTCTTTTCCAGATTTCTTGATTCTAAATCCATACAAATTCATGGGTAATCCTCTTCATATGATTTGAGATTTCCCGAATATATGTATTTCCTCTAAAACATATGATTTAAATTCTCTAAGTTATCAAGTTCGTCCATAAAACATGCTTTTATCAATTCTAATCTAACATGGGTGAAACATTAACTAAAAACAAATCAAGATAGATACTTACCTGGAATTCAAGGGCCTGATTTGTTGATGAAAAAGATATGGTTGTGTTCCTCGTCGTGCGATCTACGTTTTGGTGGTGGTGGCAGTGCGATTTAGTGAGTTCTAGGCCTTGGATTGCTAGGAAAGCTCTCTACCTTCTTCTCTAATGGTCGTTCTTAGGTTCAATGTTTGTTAACCTTAAAAGACAACTCCTAATGACTGATATATCCTAGGAAATTTCGTCGGTTTAATTACCCAAAAATATAAAATGTCTATAATACCCTCCCGGGATGTCAATTAGGCCTTAAAACGCCCCGAGACCCAAACTAAACTCCCGGGTACACTTTTCTGACTATCTCGACCCTTCCGGACACGTTGGCACCCTCGAAATGACCATATGTGCGACTTATAGTTTATTCACTTTTATAATAATAATTTAGTCCTGACACGACACAGGCGCGTACCGACTTAAATTTCCATAATTGCCATTTTATTCTCTCGTGACAATTTTAATAAAATCAATCTTATATATTACTTTACTCATCTAGTAATCTTCAAAAAATTCCCAATAATTACTAACTCTTGTCACGCTAGTAAATATTAAAAAAAATCGGATTAATATTAAATTAATATCTCAAATTAAATTTAATAAATTCTTAATTTAAAAGCCGTAAAAATACGGGGTATTACACTTAGCTCATGGAATTGACACCATAATACCTCTAGAGACTAGTTTATCGATCATGACAACCATCGCTAATCAAAATGTGAATAATGAGATCATTTGAATGAAATTTGATATGGTGAATGAGAGGAAAGAACAAGCCTTGATAAGAATTAGTAGCTTACCAGAAGTTGTTGGCAAGGTAGTATAATAAAGGTGTTAATCTAAGGAAATAACTGGTCGTGGAAAAGCCTTAATAAGATTGTCAGATTACGAGCAACAGTTGGCACATCAGTACAACAAGGGTGTTAATCCGAGGAACTTCAGGTCATGGGCTATGTCCTGAGGAAGGACATTGACACCATAAAAAAGCCATATTACGGCAGCTTAGGACCCAATTGGAAAGGGAGATACCTAGGGCTTGGAATCTAGCCAGCCTTATAAAAACTAATTATTAATTCATTACCATATTAATAAAATCTTAGTTTTTCATTAGATTTTTACCTTCAGTACTTCATCTTTTTATCAAGTTTGTACAAGGCAGTTAGCATTGAATGTTTCAAATGGTATACCAATGTTAATATAAAGTCATCTTATTTATAACAGATCATACTATTATTTTGATACCTTGTTAATATGATTAATCTTATTTACGGTCTTAAGGTCACATGTTTTTGTCATTAACAACATGAAAACATCATAAATTGCCTAGGAAAGATAAAAGACCTACTCAGGAATCCCTTAGAATTACGTATCCTAGTCAACATTGGTTGGGTAAAATATTGAATGGGTTGGGTTCCCAGATAAAAGGAACATTCTTGACCGGATTTGGTACCAGGCCTCAGGATACTGCCGCTTGTTTGGAGCACTCTTCCACCTCATTGTGAATTTCCTAATAATGTGGAGCATATTCACACAAGGATTATTGGGGCTTATTATTCAACATGAGGAAGGATTCCATTCTTTTTGGATGTGTGTTACTGGTGATAAACCTTTCCATAAAGGCCTATATAAGCTATTTAAAGATAGAGATGGATCGGTATGGTATTTTTTTTTTAAATTTATGTTACATCCCCCTAATTGGAAGGAAATAGCCAACACATGAGGGCCTTGTTATTATTTCAAAGCGTTACGGCCTTGTGGAACTAGCATGCACGATCGGTGGGATCTATTTTCCCATTATAAATATTGAATCTATCAGTCATGAACTTCTAGGAGGGCTAAAATTCGTTGATCATTTAGGTAAATGGAGACCTGATTTGGCATATAGGGATATTTTGGCCAGTTATTTGGTGATTCTGGCTCCTCGATGGGCATGATGGTCATCCATATCTCTCTACCTGATCTTGTGAAGATCCTTCTTATTATGATGACTGTCGTTGTGATCTTTCTTTACTAGTGATCCCCTCTGGTAGGAAATATCGTGGTCATGTCACGAACGCCTTCATTGGTTGTGAGTTTTACTCACCTAAAGGCTAGGGATGCAAGACACTTTGTGGTGTTTGCATTTATCTTCATGGAGCTCTTATTACATCCCCTTAAGACAATATTGTAGGTAATTATTTTCCTCTCACTGATGGCGTGTGACTACCTCTTATTTAAGAAGGCATTTCTTATAAGCATCCTTGAGCCACAACATCTGGATAGATTGTGGTGTCCCACTATTCTTCATTATTTGATCCTTGAAAGAACCAAGGACTCATAAGAGGGAAATACATTAAGACAAAGTATCACTTGATTAGGGAGATCATGTAGAGGGGAGATGTCATAGTGATCAAGATTGAATCTGAGGAAAACCTGGCAGATCCTATTTCAATGTGCTTACCAGCTAGTACTTTTGATAATCACTTAGAATGAATGGGAGTCAAGTGCATGACCACGTGGATTTAAGACTAAGTGGAAGATTATTGGGGTTTTATTCTTAAGAACATATGTAAAACATTTCATTATTTATTAATAAATGACATTTATTCATTTTGGAATAAAAATCAAGTTTGTGAGCATGATTTTTATTTTTTAAAATATATTATTTCATATTAATGTCGAACAATAAATCTTAGTTATAATTCCAATGAAACGACCTCGTGTTGATCACAAGGAGATTGGAATTATGGTTATATCACTATTGAAATGTTCACAACCTAGATAGGAGCTTTACATCCTATCAAAACGGTTGCGATGCAATCCTAGTAGTTTATCTCAAACCATGGAGAACCAGTGTGATGATTCGAGAACTTGTGCAATATTTCAACAGAGGATTCCAATCAGTACATCCAAGGAATATACTAAACGGGATCACTCATGAGATTTGAGTATATGGGCTATTTAGATTAGACTCAAGAAATCACACACCATTTGTAAAGGATATGTAAAAAAACACGTATTTTTTGTCACGGTCATTGACCATGACAAAGACTTGTCACGGTCAATGACCGTGGCAAAGACTTATAATATTGTCACGGTCAAGGACCGTGACACGTCCGTCACAATTTGTTCAGTAAAAAAACCCTACGCTTTCTTTTTTTCCCACCGTTTTTGGTTTTCCCTCTCTTTCTCTCTCTAAGCGATTTCGAGCTCTCTCTCTAAGGTATGTTTTTTTCCTCTCTTTCTCTTTCATTTCTATATGTGCGTGTATGTGTGTGCGTGTATATGTGTGTGGTGGTGTGTGGTGGGAGGAGGGGGCAGGGGGTGGGGTGGGGTGTGTGTGCACGTGTGTGTGTGCATGTACGTGTGTGGTGGGGGGAGGGAGGGACAGGGGGCTGGATGGGGGAAGGTGATGGTGTGTGTGTGTGTGTGCAGGTGTGTGTGTGTGTGCAGGTGTGTGTGTGTGTGTGTGTATGTGTGGTGGGGTGAGGGGGCAGGGGTGGGGTGTATGTGTGTGTGTGTGTAGGTGTGTGCATGTGTGTGTGGCGGGGGCAGGGGCAGGGGCAGGGGGTGGGGTGGTGGGGGTGGGGGTGGGGTGGGGTGTGTGTGTGGTGGGGCAATCTCAACAATTGTATAGATTTAATTAATAAATTGTATAGCTTTAATTGTAACTTTAATTGTATAGTTTTATATGAAAGTAAATTAATAATTAGTGCCTATTTCATATGAAAGTAGGATTTCTCCTCATTGTAAATTAGTAAATTAATAATTGTATACTTTAATTGTTAGTTTAATTGATGAAATGAATTAATTGAGTAGATAAATTAGAAGGAGTACGGGATACACATTTGTTGTTGACATTGTTGTTGGATTATAGTGGATCGATGTTGGGTTGGTTAGTTTTAAAAGTGGCATGACCACTGGATTATTGTCCATATGGGGGTGGGATTTTTCAACTTTTTTTTAAAATTACTTTGTATATCGAACAATATATATATATAGTATGATAATTAAATGAAACATACTTGAAATTACATATAGTGCGCATAGATACTAGCCTTCTAGTTCTTATGCGTACGCATTCAATAGCCCTTAGACCCGTTCGAGAGTCATTACCCCTATAATGAGATCTCTCGAATTGTCCCGTTTGGACTGTTTGGGACTACATAATTTATGCATAATATTCTTAGTGGCTAAAAGTTGTTGCTTTTGGAGGAAGTTCTGCAGTCGTATCCTAACGTTCTCTGGGTACATACTAGATTGACAAGTGTGACTGTTATTTCAATTGATCAATTGAAATAACACTCACACTTGCCAATCTACGTTGTGTACTTGGAGAACTACAGGGATATGCTGCCGAATTTTTTTCAAATCGTAACAATGTTCATGAGTTGTTAAGTATATTATAGAAAAATGCGGTCTTGAATGGGATAGGACCACTCACCCTTTAGAGGAGATGGAGGAAATATAAATTTCTATTATAAATTGAATTTGAATATAAATAAGACATAATTAAATGAAACATATTATAAATCTAAGTTTTGTTTATACTAATCCATGAATATACGCTTCGTACCATTAATAGGTGATTAGTTGTGGTAGCTGTGATGGGATATCCGAAATACAAAGAGTGGATGGATAAGACAAATAGAATGGGGGATGTGTTTCGCAGAGGTGCTAACGAATTTGTGAAATATGCAAAGAGATGTCATAATGATGAAGAGTTTCTGTGTCCGTGTGCTGGGTGTACGAATGGTAAGGTGTTTGAGTGGAAAATAGTTGAACTACATTTGTTAAGATCGAGTATGCAAGATAGTTATCGATTTTGGAGTTTTCACGGTGAATTAAAAGTTCCTTTTGTCCCCCGACCAACCTTCATAACAACCTTCAACAAGTAGGATAGATGTAGAAGGGGACGACGTAGATCATAATATGTTAGAGGATTTAGTTGATGATGCATACGGAGTTTATGAACCAGAAGAGAATGAGGTTACTGATGATCTATAAGGTTCAAGTGCTCGTGAAGATATCACGATAAAACATGACGATGACTACCAAAGTTTAAAATTTAAGGCGACCCAACCGTTGTACTTTGGTTGTGAGAAAGATCAAACAACTTTACATGCCATGGTTGGTTTGCAAAGTTTGTAGACGCAATACGATTTGTTTGGCAATAGCGTGACAGGAATTCTGAAATGGGTGAAGGTCTTATTGCCCAAGGAGAATACACTTCCAAATAACTATCATGTTATGAAGAACAGCTTGAAAGGTTTGGGAATGAAGTATAAATCGATTCATGCTTATGTATATGACTGCATACTATACCGAAAGGAGAATGAAAATCTCTATCGTTGTCCGGTATGCGATGAACCTAGATATGTCCAATCTACTAGTAAGGAAGACACAAGCTCAAAAGTGCCTTAAAAAGTATTAAAATATTTTCCCGTCGGGCCTAGATTAAAGCGATTTTTCACAGTACCATGGATAGTGGAGGCAATGACTTGGCATGCTAGGGAAGAGGGATATTATGAAAATTAGTATTACCTTCTCACTCTTGTATGAGAAGGTAGTCAATCGAGAACACATAGTGGCCACAAAATTGGCGGTGACCGAAGCGATTTGTGTGTTGGAGAAGTACTTTCCCCCAGCATTCTTTGACATAAGTGTTCACTTGTTAGTACACCTATGCGAGGAGGCACTTTTTTGTGGTCCAGTTAGATATCGGTGGATGTATCCGTTTGAAAGATTGATGAAATTTTGTAAAGATTACGTCAAGAATACGCGATACACTGCAGGATCAATTGCAAAGGAATACATAGCCATGGAGTCATCAATATATACTCGGGAATATATGCCTGACTCGACTAGCGTTGATGACACTGATGAGTTCGTCGATGATGGTGGTCATGTGATGGGAAAACGAGTGAAATTAACGAGTTTGCAACATGAACAAGTAGCTCGTTATCTATTTGACACACATGAAGATGTCGAAGAATGGAAAAAGTAAGTTTCGATTATTATAATGTTTAACATTATTTTAGATTATTTTATATATGATTAATTTTGTAATATGCAAAAAATATGAAGCCTGTGAGAACAATAAAAAATGAAAAACAATGGTACAATCAAACAGCGAATTTAGGTTGTGGTTGACACAAGAGGTAATTATAATGAAAATGGTTATTATATAATGTTACATTACACTCAAATTTTACAACTAATATAATTAATTTATCTATATTCTCATCTCTTAAAGACGGGTGATGTGACATCAAGTCTTGCTCGTCTAGCCACTGGACCCTTGTTTGTGGCACAAGAGTACAAAAAGTATCGATTGAACGGTTACATTTTCGGCGCTAAAGTGTACGAGGAAAGTGCAAATGTACATAACTCGAGCATTTCATACAAGGCTCTTACTTTCTTTCGAGCGAGCGCAAAAGATAAAAACCTCGTTGAAGCTAAAATGACTTACTATGTTGTAATCCAAAATATATTTGAATTGGATTATATAAGCTTCAAAGAGGTTATATTTTACTGTGACTGGGTAAGAGTTGATGATAAAAATGCTTGTAAAGTTGATCCTGTCACCAATTTGATCATGGTTGACTTGTCCAAGTTGAAGAGAAACGACCACTTGAGCGATGAGCCATTTGTTTGTGCATTTCAAAAGGTTAACCAAGTATTTTACTCGGAGTATATCAACAACGAGCCATGGTCAATTGTCCAACACGCTCCAAAACGTCTAAATACTAGTGTGGATGACTTGGCTGCTCCTACCGAATATCAATCCATTTTTTATGATAACCCAAATTTTAAATAATTTTCCAATTTGTAATAAATATTCCAATTTGTACCGAAATATTCCAATGCGTTTGGACAGTTTGGGACTGCATAATTTCTGTATAATATTCTTAGTGGCTTAAAGTTGTTACTTTTGGAGGAATTTGCTATCAAAAATTGAATTTGAATTTGAATTTGAAATTTAAGTTTTGTTTATACTAATCCATGAATATACGCTTTTTACCTTTAATAGGTGATTAGTACATAGTTATTTGGGTTGTCCTATTTGTGAAGAGGAGACCGAATCTCTTCGTCTATCCTTTATATCCGAACACTAAGAAATGCCATAATTCTATGGAGTGATGCTCTGGAAATTCCTTCCAACCGTTGTGTAGCCAAACATCACCAGTTGAAGTTGTCAATTACACTTTCCATACCCCACCACTTAGAACCTCTAGCAAAACATGGGAAAATATGGAAAGTGGAATTGACAACTTCAACTGGTGATGTTTGGCTACCCAACAGTTAGAAGGAATTTGCAAAGCATAACTCCATAGGATTATGGCATTTCTTAGTGTTTAGATATGAAGGGAATTATATTTGACATGATTGCTCGGGGTACATTAGTTGGAAAGAGGTGCCATATGAGCTCAAGTTAGCTGTTTGGGTGGCACTACAGGTGATGTATTTATATTTATATTTATATTTATATGAATATTTAAATTTTAATTTCGATTTTGATTTCGATTTTTATGAATATTTGCTTGTTGGGTGGCACTACACTCTTATGCAGTGGTTGATTCTTATAGTGGAACTGGAACTGGAAATTAATGCTGAATTTTCTCAAAAGTTGTCCTCTTCTAGAGGTTCTTATCTTTGAGGTACGTCAAGGGTTCATAACATCACTTCCATCTAAATAGTTTGTAGTTCTGAGATAATTGATGCTGATGTTGTTTCTTCTTATATTGGTTTTTCATTTTGTTGTGAAAAAATCGGGACATCGTGGTTGGAATGGTATGTACCTGATTGTTTGAGATCACACCTAAAGACAATCGAAATTATGGGATTGGGGTCGAACAATGGAGTTGAACAGTTGAGGTACTGCCAAAGTTTTGAACAGGTACGGGATTGTTTATATTTTGAATGTATATTTGCACTACTCTATTTTATTTGGATATATAATGTTTGAACAGGTACAATGTTGCTATAACAGGTACATATATACTGCTGGGCAGTGGCAGTGGCCATACTGCCCAGCAAATTTTTTTTCAATTCTGCCTAGAATTATCACGGTCATTGATCATGAAAAGTCCTTGACAAAGGAAGTTGTCACGGGCTTGTCACAGTTGTTGACCATGATAATTTTTTTAAACACTGTCACGGATTTGTCACGGCCCTAAACCGTGACAAAACTTATCACGGTCATGGACCGTGATATGATCGTGACAATTCTAATGAACTTGTCACGATCAATGACCGTGACATAATCCTGACAAAAATAGTTATCTCGTCCAAAATTGTCACGGTCATTGACCTTGACATGTCCAACTTGTCAAGGTCAATGACCGTGATAATTCGACAGATTTGGTGTAGTGTAAGGATTGGGATGCTTATGTAGTTATCTCTTTGATTGCTATGATTTGATTTTAGATTGGATCAAATGATCTTCACATATTGGGTGATAATTATGTAAGTAGGCATGAGATAGTCAAAATGACTGTCATTGGGTCTTATTTCGGCTCCGGAATGTTTTTAAGTTATTTTGACTTGAATTGGAGTAAACGAGTCATTTAAAGTGTGTATTAACATTTAAAATTGGGTTTATTGTTTTAAGGGATTTAAGGCTTACGGATCAAGCCTCTCTCATTTTGAGAGAAAGAGAGAAAAGCCCTAGAGAGAGAAGAAGAAAGGGAAGAAGAAGAAAAGAAGAGAGAGAGAGGAAGAAAGCTTGGAGATTTCCGGCCCTACCGCGACATCGAGGACGATTCAACCTCTACAAACCTGAGGCAAGTGTTTAATCTTGCTAAATAGCTATTTGTGTATTTCATTTCATAATTTGTGGGTTAAAGAAATGGATTTTTGGGTATTAATGTCAAAACTTAGATTTTAGGTTTAAATCTTGAAATCAATGATTAAATATGGATTTAATGGAATAGAAATGTTTGGGATCAACTTTGGGTTGACTTATGGGCTTAAAATCATAGATTGATGAAGGTTTAATTGTTAGAAATGAAAATTTAGGGTTTAGAATTCGTGGGTTTTGAAGAAGCAGATGAACCCTTCAAAAATTGCAGGTCCGAATCGATTCGCCCCCTCAAGCGAATCGATTCGGTTTGGTAAAAATGGCAGGTCTGCATTGACCGAATCGATTTGGACCCAAGCCGAATCGATTCGGCCTATTGCAGAAGCCCAGGTCCTTGGACCCGAATCGATTCGCCTTGGGGGCCGAATCGATTCGGATTAGGGCCGAATCGATTCGGAAACAGGGCATTTTGAGGTATTTTCTCCATAGTGATTTCAAACCCTTTTTGGTTGGGTTTATTGATTTGGGGGCTTTCTCTAGGATGTAAAAGATATATTCTTGGAGTCATATAAGGAGTTTCTCACATATTGGGATTTGGGGACTCCTTAGGGTAACTTGGGAGAAATGTACCCATGTACGTATTGGAGTTACATATGGATATCGGGGAAACCTCTTTGAGGTTGGAATTACCAATTATAGATAAAGGTATATATATATGTTTGAGGTTGAGAACTCTTAGAGAGTGAGGGGTATCCTATCCTTAGAAATATTTAGACTAAGGAACAAATGATAACCTGATAGGAGTAAGGGTTCATATAATAAATTGAACCATAGGTAAAAATGGGAAACAACTTGGTGGTGTACTATCGACTAGGATAAGCGGTAGCGTAAATTCTAGTTAGGATAGTTTATACGCAATTATGGGGATATGGCCATTGAGATTTCCAATACTTAAAATGAGGTTGGAATAAATTGAGGTTTTAGACTATTAAGTCATGTTTATGCCTATGGTTAGATAGTACTAAAGATAATTATGTACTTTCACATTTAGAGGTGAAAGGTGTGGTGATGGATTCCTACACAAATTCTTGGGTGATAACCCTAATGTTGAATGTATATGTATGGATATATATACATATGGTTTTGGGAGACTACTCATCATAGGAAGATGATTGAATATGTTTCAACTGAGGGATTATATTCACATATCAAGGTAAATTTAATGGAAATGGTAGTGACGGCTTGTATATCGAGGACTATGTATACTTATAGCCAGGTATATATATCTCATACATATGAACGAGAATTAGTTTATATATATAGATAAGGATATGTGTATATGTGTTGATATATATATATATATATATATATATATATATATATATATATATATATATATATATATATATATATATATATATATATATATATATATATATATATATATATATATATATATATAGATATCTGCATGTTGTAGACATACATGGTATGTATATTTAAATCGTATACGATGGTTTATTATTTTGATCATATGATTGGATCATATGGATTATATATATTATGCATGTAAATGATATATATACTTAATTGGTTAAGCATACCCCGCTCATGCTATCATTGGGAAGTTGCGCGCGTAGTGGGTGAGCATCCTGGCTAGAAAAGCAGGGTGTGGATATTCCCCAGGTCATAGTCGTCCCGTGTGTTACCATATGATATATATATTTATTTTGGGATGAGACGTGATGGGTATGTTTCGTCTCATTGCCGGATTGGAGCTATGACCGCTTCCCGGGACGTCGTGTGCGTGAGTTTATCACGAGATGGGTGTCGTTTAGTCCCACCATGGTGGCCCCAGTTTTGCTACGTGAGCCGGGCACTGGGAAGGTGATAGCATTGATGCAGTTTATCGGCGATATATATAGCCGGGTATATTATGTGCATGGCCTTGTACATCATATGTAGTATGTACACTTGGCTATTGGATTGATGATGATATATATACGGTTAGAAATAAATACCTATATATATATATATTTATATATATATCCTATAGATGAAAGGATATGGACTTTTATGAAGTACATCTTAGATGATTATGGTGTACTAGATTGATGGGGGTTGATGTATCGCACATAAGGTATTATTCGGTTATATCATCCCAAGGATATTATTGGAGGTTCTTTTATTTTATTCTATTTGTTTTCTTTTTCTTTTCTTCTTTCTTTCTTTAGTAGTTATAGTTAGTAATAATGGTAGTATTAACTTGTATGTTGAGGATTATGGATCTCTAGGATCGACATTGCCCAGGAGTAGTGTAACGAGGTGGTTCCTTGTTTGGATTTCGCTTTGCGAGACACCTCACGCACGAAGCGCAGTGCCATGTCGAGATTTGAGAGAAGTAATTCCATAGGTGGCATCTCGGATCTCTGGTCTTGACCTTGTCAGGAGTAGCGTAACGGGGCGGTTCCTTGTTTGGATTTCGCTTTGCGAGACTCCCCACGCACGAAATGTAATACAATTTTGGGATTAGAGAGAAGTCTTGCCAATATTCCATGTGCATGTTATTAAGTATATTAATTCTTACGTTTTTAGCCTATATAGGTATATGTATATATATATATATATATATATATGTATATGTATAGGGGTAATGTTTTAAGAATTATGATGATTATAATTCATAAGATTATTAATCGGAAATTCATTTAGCCTAGTATGGCATAAATTGTTGTAATCATAATCTAATAGGATTAGAAATTGGTGGATCCTTAGATTATGACGGGAAGGTAGCTCTCGTGGATATAGGCTAGGCCTGATAAGTTAGGTTGTCCTAAAATCAATGGGGGTAGTTTAACTAAAATTTGAGGACGCGAATAGGTGCGCGCCTTTAGATGAGAGGTGAGTTGGGGTTCCACGAGAGTGCGGTCTCACTTTATTTATGAAATTAAGTACACCGGTATTTATTATGCACGGTTAACACACTTGCTAAATATCTTACACATTCGGGGCTCTGACCCGTTTACTTTTCCCTCCTTCTTGTATATACATATATATGTTACCACAGGTATCCTACCGCAGGGATGCCGGATGACCTTCTATCCTGAGTCTTGGGAGCCGTTACAGGTGCGGACTGTTGCAGGATGTTTCATGTAGCCTCTTCCTACTTCTTTAAAATTCTAGGTAGGCTTCATGTTGTATACCGGGTTTGTATCATAGGGATATTTATATACATGTTTATATTTATTCCATTTCAGTTATTGTATTTGCTGTGACCCGACAGCTTATTCGGGTTTATTTATTGATGGCATATTCATGTATAGTGATTCCCTTCATTTCTTATAGTGCTTCTTGCATATCTCTCTTATTCTTTAATAGTTTCATAGTGTTGGGTTTTTGTATGTTGCAAGTTTTAAATTTTTATAACATCTCGCTTATATGATATCGGGTAGTTAGACCTATATTATATAGTACCGATAGTTGATGTTGAGACTGGACCATCTGGAATTCCTGATTTAATATAGTATAGGGCTGGCCACCCGTTATTATTTTAGGCGGGTTGTTACAGATGGTATCAGAGCATCAGGTTCTAGAGTATTTAGGATCTGTGCGAGTTATGGATTCTTCCGCTAACGTTCTTGATATAAAGCCCTACAAATAGGACTGTTGTGTTCGCTGCGTTGCTTTCTTCTGTGAAGTGTATTCACTTGATTGACGTTCTGATAATAATTGCTCTTGTTTCATTTCAGACGTCGCCTAGATTTTGTCGTC
The DNA here is from genome assembly GCA_949130495.1 of Sambucus nigra. Lineage (NCBI taxonomy): Eukaryota > Viridiplantae > Streptophyta > Magnoliopsida > Dipsacales > Adoxaceae > Sambucus > Sambucus nigra. The sequence continues at coordinate 618,139,751 of OX422211.1, read as the reverse complement.
TAGGAAAGGATAGGTTTAGAAGTACAATACCCATAGCATATTTTGGGTACGCTTTGATCGGGGGTAGTTGTCTTCCCCGATTCTGGAGGAGTTATTGAGGAGATTTCTAGCAATGGTTCGAGGTGATTTGTCGACAGTTGAGTAAGAAAGGAAAATTTACTCGAATGACAAACCTTGGACTTGATAAAGTAAGTCTGAGGAGAGGCATATAGTGTAGTCTTTGGGAGGTTTGGATTTAGAAACCTGTCAACCTTCGCTAGGAAGGATTTTGAGGAAGATGTTTCTCTTATGGAGAAATAGGTTTAGGAGTAATGATTGTCCTGGAAGAAGTAGAGGGTCTTGAATTGAGATCCTTGGATGAGGTGAAACCATTCGATTATGGAAGTATAAGGTAGAATACCTTTCTTTGGGTTTAAGTTACGCTTTGTGCGATACCGGGAACGTCGAGAGTTATAACATTGAATTCCGGAGGTGAGGAATGTTAAGGTTCGCTGAATAGTGACTATAAGACTATTGTCTTATGGGTAGGTAGGGCATGTGATTATAGTGCGCCAAAAAGGGGAGACTTATATTGTGGCAAGACGTTAATGTATGTAAAGAAGTTTTAGATTTGTGAGATTTAAAGTTTAGTAGGGGTATGTTGAGCGGATAATTTAGCTCATAGTTGTGCTAGTTTTGAGAACTAGATATTGGCTACAATATTGTATTTGTTGAGGCCTTGTGTCTTAAACATAAGGTGTTTGTTTGGCGTGTCGAAAGACGCGGAATATATTTATATTGTATTATTGTATAGGCCCTCGGGCAATATCTAAAAAAAAAAAAAAAAAAAATCTTTTATAAAACCTTAACCCTGGTTCAACTAATCTCAATCCCCGACCTAGCTACACAGTAGTGTATTGGGAGGGTTCCTTGTTTGGATTTCGCTTGCGAGACCTCCCCCGCACGAAGGTGGCTAGCGTCAGGAATTGAGGAGAGTTCAACCAGTGGAAATTTTCAAACTTTTATATATTTAGTATATTGCTATAGTTTATATTACCGAGGGTTATCTTACAATTTTGAGGCTAATGGAGCCTGATTAAAATTCTACGAGTGGAGACTCAGGTACGGGGTGTATGGGCGCCCTGAGTAGTTAGTTTGTTTTAAAGGCTATATGGTTCGACGTGAGAACTAGAAAGGATCGGCATAGTGATCTTGAGGATTGATGTTAGGACTAGATGATATTGAGGTCCTAGGCATATTTTAAATTTCGCGGACGAAATTCTTGTAAGGGCGGAAGATTGTAACACCCCACGACTTTGGAGACTGAGAAATTAAATTTTTGGGAAGATAAAATTTAATTAAATTGGAGAATTTTAAATTTGGGAATTTAAGTCCAAAAATAGAGGATGTTTTAAAGTATTCCGGATAATGATTTTGAGTGCGCCATCGATCCCGAAAGGGTCGAGATAGTCAAAATGACTGTCATTGGGTCTTATTTCGGCTCCGGAATGTTTTTAAGTTATTTTGACTTGAATTGGAGTAAACGAGTCATTTAAAGTGTGTATTAACATTTAAAATTGGGTTTATTGTTTTAAGGGATTTAAGGCTTACGGATCAAGCCTCTCTCATTTTGAGAGAAAGAGAGAAAAGCCCTAGAGAGAGAAGAAGAAAGGGAAGAAGAAGAAAAGAAGAGAGAGAGAGGAAGAAAGCTTGGAGATTTCCGGCCCTACCGCGACATCGAGGACGATTCAACCTCTACAAACCTGAGGCAAGTGTTTAATCTTGCTAAATAGCTATTTGTGTATTTCATTTCATAATTTGTGGGTTAAAGAAATGGATTTTTGGGTATTAATGTCAAAACTTAGATTTTAGGTTTAAATCTTGAAATCAATGATTAAATATGGATTTAATGGAATAGAAATGTTTGGGATCAACTTTGGGTTGACTTATGGGCTTAAAATCATAGATTGATGAAGGTTTAATTGTTAGAAATGAAAATTTAGGGTTTAGAATTCGTGAGTTTTGAAGAAGCAGATGAACCCTTCAAAAATTGCAGGTCCGAATCGATTCGCCCCCTCAAGCGAATCGATTCGGTTTGGTAAAAATGGCAGGTCTGCATTGACCGAATCGATTCGGCCTATTGCAGAAGCCCAGGTCCTTGGACCCGAATCGATTCGCCTTGGGGGCCGAATCGATTCGGATTAGGGCCGAATCGATTCGGATTAGGGCCGAATCGATTCGGATTAGGGCCGAATCGATTCGGAAACAGGGCATTTTGAGGTATTTTCTCCATAGTGATTTCAAACCCTTTTTGGTTGGGTTTATTGATTTGGGGGCTTTCTCTAGGATGTAAAAGATATATTCTTGGAGTCATATAAGGAGTTTCTCACATATTGGGATTTGGGGACTCCTTAGGGTAACTTGGGAGAAATGTACCCATGTACGTATTGGAGTTACATATGGATATCGGGGAAACCTCTTTGAGGTTGGAATTACCAATTATAGATAAAGGTATATATATATGTTTGAGGTTGAGAACTCTTAGAGAGTGAGGGGTATCCTATCCTTAGAAATATTTAGACTAAGGAACAAATGATAACCCGATAGGAGTAAGGGTTCATATAATAAATTGAACCATAGGTAAAAATGGGAAACAACTTGGTGGTGTACTATCGACTAGGATAAGCGGTAGCGTAAATTCTAGTTAGGATAGTTTATACCCAATTATGGGTATATGGCCATTGAGATTTCCAATACTTAAAATGAGGTTGGAATAAATTGAGGTTTTACTCTATTAAGTCATGTTTATGCCTATGGTTAGGTAGTACTAAAGATAATTATGTACTTTCACATTTAGAGGTGAAAGGTGTGGTGATGGATTCCTACACAAATTCTTGGGTGATAACCCTAATGTTGAATGTATATGTATGGATATATATACATATGGTTTTGGGAGACTACTCATCATAGGAAGATGATTGAATATGTTTCAAGTGAGGGATTATATTCACATATCAAGGTAAATTTAATGGAAATGGTAGTGACGGCTTGTATATCGAGGACTATGTATACTTATAGCCAGGTATATATATCTTATACATATGAACGAGAATTAGTTTATATATATAGATAAGGATATGTGTATATGTGTTGATATATATATATATATATAGATATCTGCATGTTGTAGACATACATGGTATGTATATTTAAATCGTATACGATGGTTTATTATTTTGATCATATGATTGGATCATATGGATTATATATATTATGCATGTAAATGATATATATACTTAATTGGTTAAGCATACCCCGCTCATGCTATCATTGGGAAGTTGCGCGCGTAGTGGGTGAGCATCCTGGCTAGAAAAGCAGGGTGTGGATATTCCCCAGGTCATAGTCGTCCCGTGTGTTACCATATGATATATATATTTATTTTGGGATGAGACGTGATGGGTATGTTTCGTCTCATTGCCGGTTTGGAGCTATGACCGCTTCCCGGGACGTCGTGTGCGTGAGTTTACCACGAGATGGGTGTCGTTTAGTCCCACCATGGTGGCCCCAGTTTTGCTACGTGAGCTGGGCACTAGGAAGGTGATAGCATTGATGCAGTTTATCGGCGATATATATAGTCGGGTATATTATGTGCATGGCCTTGTACATCATATGTAGTATGTACACTTGGCTATTGGATTGATGATGATATATATACGGTTAGAAATAAATACCTATATATATATATATTTATATATATATCCTATAGATGAAAGGATATGGACTTTTATGAAGTACATCTTAGATGATTATGGTGTACTAGATTGATGGGGGTTGATGTATCGCACATAAGGTATTATTCGGTTATATCATCCCAAGGATATTATTGGAGGTTCTTTTATTTTATTCTATTTGTTTTCTTTTTCTTTTCTTCTTTCTTTCTTTAGTAGTTATAGTTAGTAATAATGGTAGTATTAACTTGTATGTTGAGGATTATGGATCTCTAGGATCGACATTGCCCAGGAGTAGTGTAACGAGGTGGTTCCTTGTTTGGATTTCGCTTTGCGAGACACCTCACGCACGAAACGCAGTGCCATGTCGAGATTTGAGAGAAGTAATTCCATAGGTGGCATCTCGGATCTCTGGTCTTGACCTTGTCAGGAGTAGTGTAACGGGGCGGTTCCTTGTTTGGATTTCGCTTTGCGAGACTCCCCACGCACGAAACGTAATACAATTTTGGGATTAGAGAGAAGTCTTGCCAATATTCCATGTGCATGTTATTAAGTATATTAATTCTTACGTTTTTAGCCTATATAGGTATATGTATATATATATATATATATATATATATATGTATATGTATAGGGGTAATGTTTTAAGAATTATGATGATTATAATTCATAAGATTATTAATCGGAAATTCATTTAGCCTAGTATGGCATAAATTGTTGTAATCATAATCTAATAGGATTAGAAATGGGTGGATCCTTAGATTATGACGGGAAGGTAGCTCTCGTGGATATAGGCTAGGCCTGATAAGTTAGGTTGTCCTAAAATCAATGGGGGTAATTTAACTAAAATTTGAGGACGCGAATAGGTGCGCGCCTTTAGATGAGAGGTGAGTTGGGGTTCCACGAGAGTGCGGTCTCACTTTATTTATGAAGTTAAGTACACCGGTATTTATTATGCACGGTTAACACACTTGCTAAATATCTTACACATTCGGGGCTCTGACCCGTTTACTTTTCCCTCCTTCTTGTATATACATATATATGTTACCACAGGTATCCTACCGCAGGGATGCCGGATGACCTTCTATCCTGAGTCTTGGGAGCCGTTACAGGTGCGGACTGTTGCGGGATGTTTCATGTAGCCGCTTCCTACTTCTTTAAAATTCTAGGTAGGCTTCATGTTGTATACCGGGTTTGTATCATAGGGATATTTATATACATGTTTATATTTATTCCATTTCAGTTATTGTATTTGCTGTGACCCGACAGCTTATTCGGGTTTATTTATTGATGGCATATTCATGTATAGTGATTCCCTTCATTTTTTATAGTGCTTCTTGCATATCTCTCTTATTCTTTAGTAGTTTCATAGTGTTGGGTTTTTGTATGTTGCAAGTTTTAAATTTTTATAACATCTCGCTTATATGATATCGGGTAGTTAGACCTATATTATATAGTACCGATAGTTGATGTTGAGACTGGACCATCTGGAATTCCTGATTTAATATAGTATAGGGCTGGCCACCCGTTATTATTTTAGGAGGGTTGTTACAGATGGTATCAGAGCATCAGGTTCTAGAGTATTTAGGATCTGTGCGAGTTATGGATTCTTTCGCTAACGTTCTTGACATAAAGCCCTACAAATAGGACTGTTGTGTTCGCTGCGTTGCTTTCTTCTGTGAAGTGTATTCACTTGATTGACGTTCTGATAACAATTGCTCTTGTTTCATTTCAGACGTCGCCTAGATTTTGTCGTCTAGGAAAGGATAGGTTTAGAAGTACAATACCCATAGCATATTTTGGGTACGCTTTGATCGGGGGTAGTTGTCTTCCCCGATTCTGGAGGAGTTATTGAGGAGATTTCTAGCAATGGTTCGAGGTGATTTGTCGGCAGTTGAGTAAGAAAGGAAAATTTACTCGAATGACAAACCTTGGACTTGATAAAGTAAGTCTGAGGAGAGGCATATAGTGTAGTCTTTGGGAGGTTTGGATTTAGAAACCTGTCAACCTTCGCTAGGAAGGATTTTGAGGAAGATGTTTCTCTTATGGAGAAATAGGTTTAGGAGTAATGATTGTCCTGGAAGAAGTAGAGGGTCTTGAATTGAGATCCTTGGATGAGGTGAAACCATTCGATTATGGAAGTATAAGGTAGAATACCTTTCTTTGGGTTTAAGTTACGCTTTGTGCGATACCGGGAACGTCGAGAGTTATAACATTGAATTCCGGAGGTGAGGAATGTTAAGGTTCGCTGAATAGTGACTATAAGACTATTGTCTTATGGGTAGATAGGGCATGTGATTATAGTGCGCCAAAAAGGGGAGACTTATATTGTGGCAAGACGTTAATGTATGTAAAGAAGTTTTAGAGTTGTGAGATTTAAAGTTTAGTAGGGGTATGTTGAGCGGATAATTTAGCTCATAGTTGTGCTAGTTTTGAGAACTAGATATTGGCTACAGTATTGTATTTGTTGAGGCCTTGTGTCTTAAACATAAGGTGTTTGTTTGGCGTGTCGAAAGACGCGGAATATATTTATATTGTATTATTGTATAGGCCCTCGGGCAATATCTAAAAAAAAAAAAAAAAAAAATCTTTTATAAAACCTTAACCCTGGTTCAACTAATCTCAATCCCCGACCTAGCTACACAGTAGTGTATTGGGAGGGTTCCTTGTTTGGATTTCGCTTGCGAGACCTCCCCCGCACGAAGGTGGCTAGCGTCAGGAATTGAGGAGAGTTCAACCAGTGGAAATTTTCAAACTTTTATATATTTAGTATATTGCTATAGTTTATATTACCGAGGGTTATCTTACAATTTTGAGGCTAATGAAGCCTGATTAAAATTCTACGAGTGGAGACTCAGGTACGGGGTGTATGGGCGCCCTGAGTAGTTAGTTTGTTTTAAAGGCTATATGGTTCGACGTGAGAACTAGAAAGGATCGGCATAGTGATCTTGAGGATTGATGTTAGGACTAGATGATATTGAGGTCCTAGGCATATTTTAAATTTCGCGGACGAAATTCTTGTAAGGGCGAAAGATTGTAACACCCCACGACTTTGGAGACTGAGAAATTAAATTTTTGGGAAGATAAAATTTAATTAAATTGGAGAATTTTAAATTTGGGAATTTAAGTCCAAAAATAGAGGATGTTTTAAAGTATTCCGGATAATGATTTTGAGTGTGCCATCGATCCCGGAAGGGTCGAGATAGTCAAAATGACTGTCATTGGGTCTTATTTCGGCTCCGGAATGTTTTTAAGTTATTTTGACTTGAATTGGAGTAAACGAGTCATTTAAAGTGTGTATTAACATTTAAAATTGGGTTTATTGTTTTAAGGGATTTAAGGCTTACGGATCAAGCCTCTCTCATTTTGAGAGAAAGAGAGAAAAGCCCTAGAGAGAGAAGAAGAAAGGGAAGAAAAGAAGAGAGAGAGGAAGAAAGCTTGGAGATTTCCGGCCCTACCGCGACATCGAGGACGATTCAACCTCTACAAACCTGAGGCAAGTGTTTAATCTTGCTAAATAGCTATTTGTGTATTTCATTTCATAATTTGTGGGTTAAAGAAATGGATTTTTGGGTATTAATGTCAAAACTTAGATTTTAGGTTTAAATCTTGAAATCAATGATTAAATATGGATTTAATGGAATAGAAATGTTTGGGATCAACTTTGGGTTGACTTATGGGCTTAAAATCATAGATTGATGAAGGTTTAATGGTTAGAAATGAAAATTTAGGGTTTAGAATTCGTGGGTTTTGAAGAAGCAGATGAACCCTTCAAAAATTGCAGGTCCGAATCGATTCGCCCCCTCAAGCGAATCGATTCGGTTTGGTAAAAATGGCAGGTCTGCATTGACCGAATCGATTCGGACCCAAGCCGAATCGATTCGGCCTATTGCAGAAGCCCAGTTCCTTGGACCCGAATCGATTCGCCTTGGGGCCGAATCGATTCGCTGGGCCGAATCGATTCGGATTAGTGCCGAATCAATTCGGAAACAGGGCATTTTGAGGTATTTTCTCCATAGTGATTTCAAACCCTTTTTGGTTGGGTTTATTGATTTGGGGGCTTTCTCTAGGATGTAAAAGATATATTCTTGGAGTCATATAAGGAGTTTCTCACATATTGGGATTTGGGGACTCCTTAGGGTAACTTGGGAGAAATGTACCCATGTACGTATTGGAGTTACATATGGATATCGGGGAAACCTCTTTGAGGTTGGAATTACCAATTATAGATAAAGGTATATATATATATGTTTGAGGTTGAGAACTCTTAGAGAGTGAGGGGTATCCTATCCTTAGAAATATTTAGACTAAGGAACAAATGATAACCCGATAGGAGTAGGGGTTCATATAATAAATTGAACCATAGGTAAAAATGGGAAACAACTTGGTGGTGTACTATCGACTAGGATAAGCGGTAGCGTAAATTCTAGTTAGGATAGTTTATACGCAATTATGGGGATATGGCCATTGAGATTTCCAATACTTAAAATGAGGTTGGAATAAATTGAGGTTTTACTCTATTAAGTCATGTTTATGCCTATGGTTAGATAGTACTAAAGATAATTATGTACTTTCACATTTAGAGGTGAAAGGTGTGGTGATGGATTCCTACACAAATTCTTGGGTGATAACCCTAATGTTGAATGTATATGTATGGATATATATACATATGGTTTTGGGAGACTACTCATCATAGGAAGATGATTGAATATGTTTCAAGTGAGGGATTATATTCACATATCAAGGTAAATTTAATGGAAATGGTAGTGACGGCTTGTATATCGAGGACTATGTATACTTATAGCCAGATATATATATCTTATACATATGAACGAGAATTAGTTTATATATATAGATAAGGATATGTGTATATGTGTTGATATATATATATATATATATATATCTGTATGTATATATATATATATATATAGATATCTGCATGTTGTAGACATACATGGTATGTATATTTAAATCGTATAAGATGGTTTATTATTTTGATCATATGATTGGATCATATGGATTATATATATTATGCATGTAAATGATATATATACTTAATTGGTTAAGCATACCCCGCTCATGCTATCATTGGGAAGTTGCGCGCGTAGTGGGTGAGCATCCTGGCTAGAAAAGCAGGGTGTGGATATTCCCCAGGTCATAGTCGTCCCGTATGTTACCATATGATATATATATTTATTTTGGGATGAGACGTGATGGGTATGTTTCGTCTCATTGCCGGTTTGGAGCTATGACCGCTTCCCGGGACGTCGTGTGCGTGAGTTTACCACGAGATGGGTGTCGTTTAGTCCCACCATGGTGGCCCCAGTTTTTCTACGTGAGCCGGGCACTGGGAAGGTGATAGCATTGATGCAGTTTATCGGCGATATATATAGCCGGGTATATTATGTGCATGGCCTTGTACATCATATGTAGTATGTACACTTGGCTATTGGATTGATGATGATATATATACAGTTAGAAATAAATACCTATATATATATATATATATATATATATATATATTTATATATATATCCTATAGATGAAAGGATATGGACTTTTATGAAGTACATCTTAGATGATTATGGTGTACTAGATTGATGGGGGTTGATGTATCACACATAAGGTATTATTCGGTTATATCATCCCAAGGATATTATTGGAGGTTCTTTTATTTTATTCTATTTGTTTTCTTTTTCTTTTCTTCTTTCTTTCTTTAGTAGTTATAGTTAGTAATAATGGTAGTATTAATTTGTATGTTGAGGATTATGGATCTATAGGATCGACATTGCCCAGGAGTAGTGTAACGAGGTGGTTCCTTGTTTGGATTTCTCTTTGCGAGACACCTCACGCACGAAACGCAGTGCCATGTCGAGATTTGAGAGAAGTAATTCCATAGGTGGCATCTCGGATCTCTGGTCTTGACCTTGTCAGAAGTAGTGTAACGGGGCGGTTCCTTGTTTGGATTTCGCTTTGCGAGACTCCCCACGCAAGAAACGTAGTACAATTTTGGGATTAGAGAGAAGTCTTGCCAATATTCCATGCGCATGTTATTAAGTATATTAATTCTTACGTTTTTAGCCTATATAGGTATATGTATATATATATATATATATATATATATATATATATATATATATATATATATATATGTATATGTATAGGGGTAATGTTTTAAGAATTATGATGATTATAATTCATAAGATTATTAATCGGAAATTCATTTAGCCTAGTATGGCATAAATTGTTGTAATCATAATCTAATAGGATTAGAAATGGGTGGATCCTTAGATTATGACGGGAAGGTAGCTCTCGTGGATATAGGCTAGGCCTGATAAGTTAGGTTGTCCTAAAATCAATGGGGGTAATTTAACTAAAATTTGAGGACGCGAATAGGTGCGCGCCTTTAGATGAGAGGTGAGTTGGGGTTCCACGAGAGTGCGGTCTCACTTTATTTATGAAATTAAGTACACCGGTATTTATTATGCACGGTTAACACACTTGCTAAATATCTTACACATTCGGGGCTCTGACCCGTTTACTTTTCCCTCCTTCTTGTATATATATATATATGTTACCACAGGTATCCTACCGCAGGGATGCCGGATGACCTTCTATCCTGAGTCTTGGGAGCCGTTACAGGTGCGGACTGTTGCGGGATGTTTCATGTAGCCGCTTCCTACTTCTTTAAAATTCTAGGTAGGCTTCATGTTGTATACCGGGTTTGTATCATAGGGATATTTATATACATGTTTATATTTATTCCATTTCAGTTATTGTATTTGCTGTGACCCGACAGCTTATTCGGGTTTATTTATTGATGGCATATTCATGTATAGTGATTCCCTTCATTTCTTATAGTGCTTCTTGCATATCTCTCTTATTCTTTAGTAGTTTCATAGTGTTGGGTTTTTGTATGTTGCAAGTTTTAAATTTTTATAACATCTCGCTTATATGATATCGGGTAGTTAGACCTATATTATATAGTACCGATAGTTGATGTTGAGACTGGACCATCTGGAATTCCTGATTTAATATAGTATAGGGCTGGCCACCCGTTATTATTTTAGGCGGGTTGTTACACTCAAGAAACCCAGTTGAGTCGAATCTCACCTTTTATAGTTGTATATAAAGGTATGGGGAGGAGTTTTAATTCATTATCGATAAAATAAGGGTGGAGAGGGGTGTGAGAAACCACTATTCACGTTTTTGTAAAGAAGCTTAGAGAAACACCACCATATCTCACTCATAAGAAAGAGTTTTCATCTCAAAAGGTGCCTATACACCTAACTAGCTTTGGGGAGGATCATACACCAGACATTCCAAGTTTTTTAGAAGAATAAGTAAGGTTTTGGAGATCCAAAATAAGGCAGTCCCATCATCAACATATACTTTTCTCGACATCGGATCCGCAAAGGTGTTATATTCTAAACGCTAAGTTTATTCTTCAAACCTAGTTGTTGGTTTTTTTGGTTTCTTATGTTTTATTAATCAAAGATCCATGGATGAATTTTTTTATTCCCCATATATCGATCCCAACCAATTCTTATTAGAGCCTTTAGTTTAGATTAATCATCCATTGGAAGGATCCATGTTTTCCAAACATGAAAACCCTAGTTTTGTATATCATGGAATGGTGAATCCTTTCATACTAACATGGTTTTACAGATATTCTTCATATATAACCCTTCCATCATGGTCACAAATTATTATTCTTTGTGAATTGATCATATGGTGGTTTATCCGTAGTTATTTTTTGCCTCTTGAGTTGATATGGTTGTAATAATTAAGTTTTGTTATTATTTCTATTTTGATGTATTTGGAGGCGATAGGGGTTGTAATGTTTTTATTCACTTAAAATCGTGTATTATGGTTGGTTTAAGTGCCTGGCAAAGTTTTATGAAGATTGATGAAGGCTTGGATGGAATATGGAGGTTCTTGCGTTGAAAAAATGAAAGGAAGAAAAATTTGTCCCTTACAGGTTGCGCGGATCGATCCAAAAATAAAACTTGATCTATCCGAACATCAAATTAAAATGAAAAGGATCCCAGATCGATTCGATCCATCCCTGCCAAAAATAAATCTTGGCCCTTTGGAGAGTTTTCAGGTGATTGTTCACAATGGTTCTTCTCTAGTCCAAAACACGGAGGTTCAGTCTCTAGTGTTCAAGACCTCAAGAATACTTTGTCTTAATGAAGTATACTTTAAGTTGGGATGTTGGCCAAATGGAAGTCTTATACCATAAGGACTCTTATGCATGGAGAGCCATACTTTATGTTGACGTCTAGTCCATGATGGAAAGGGCTTTTATGTCCTTTTCTTTTTCCTAAAATTTATTTATTTATTTTCTTTACGTCTTTTTATTTATATTATGTTTCATAATTCGTGTGCTAATTAATTGGATAATTTCGAACATCTCTTTTAGGGCCAACATGGATTATATATTTTGAGATTGGTCCAGACCACCGATTTTCTTTGAAAATTTATGTTGTGTTTTATTCTTGTATAAATTGAATTAAAATCGGGGTAATTAAATTTTAAAATGTGATTTAACTTAAGATCTTTAATTTTTTATTTTTGGAAAATTTAAAATATATTTTTATTTTAAGAAAAATTAAAATTCGAGATCAAGATATTTATTTTGCACAAGTAAATTTACAAATGACATAGTATTTAAATTTAGTATTTTAGAATTGAATATATATTTTCTTAAAACCCTCAATATTTTAAAGTACTAAGTGGGAGAGGGCTTTCAGCATAAACTTCACGATCCCTATCGGTGTTTTTGTGAATTAAGGATGTGATTGATTTCTTGCATCAGTTAGGATGACCTCACCAAAGATGGAATTAATCGAGGCATCATTGACTCAATAAAACTCTTAAGTGATAATTTCAAGAATTAAAATGTTAGTGAGATTTTAATCCCCCTACAGGGAATTTCATCACGAGTGGGTTCTAATTCAAGGAATGAATCAGTGGTATACACTTAGACACAATTTAGGATATCCTCCCCAACGGAGTCATTATCATTTATTACGAGACCGAAAGTTACTGACTATTCAATTATGTGGATCCTGAACTATCAAGGAACGTAATTTAAAGATGTAGGTCTGTCTAGTTCAAGGTAGGGTGATTTAAGCTCCTCACAAGAAAACTCACTGCATAAGGGAACAAGGACGTTAAGCGAGTTTTTTTTAAATGGCACTGAGGGAGCCACTATAAAATTAAAACAAAGTTAAATTCTCTCTTATTATTTTAAAATTAATTCTCTTTAAAACATTATGATTCTTAGATTTCAAAATGGGATCTTCATTCAACCCGCTTTCTACAATCTTAAGGCCAACAAATTAAATGCCATGAACTACATTGACTGAAAAAGGAACTTATACATTGTCCTAACTACTGAGGACTGTAAGATTGTCTTGACGGAAGTCTGCCCTGCCAAGCTGGAGGAAGGGGTACTCAAAAGGAATGTCCAAGCCTACTAAAGTTGGCAAAAGGATAATCAGTTGGCTCACTGCTACATGTTGTCCTCAATAACTAATGTGTTATAGCATCAGCATCAACAAATTTCCACGACTTACGACATGATTCTAAACCTAAAGGATAAGTTTAAGGATCACAATGTGATGTAAGATTAGATATTATGGCAAGGTTGTTCAATGCCAAGATGCTTGAGGGTACTCCCATACGTGAGAACATTCTAAAGATGATGTCCATATTAGGCGAACTGGAAGTGATTGGAATTGAAGTAGATGAAAAACTCAAGTTGATTTTGTGCTCCAATAACTACCCTCCTTTAAAAAGTTTTGCCTAAATTATTCTATGAACAAATTTGATAATCTATGACACAAATGCTTAGAACTCCATCGTGTGAATAATATCAATAGGCAAAAGGGTGTGATTAAAATTTATAAGAAAGGCCCATCTACTTATATTCCAAAAGGTAATAATAATAATAATAATAATAAGAAGAAGAAGAAGAAGAAGAAGAAGAAGAAGAAGAAGAAGAAGAATCAGAATCAGAATAATAAGAATAATAAGAATAATGATAGTGATGGTAATGATAATGATGAAAATGAAGATGATGATAATAATAATAATAATAATAATAATAATAATAATAATAATAATAATAATAATAATAATAATAATAATAATAATAATAATAATAATAATAATAATAATAATAATAATAATAATAATAATAATAATAATAATAATAATAATAATAATAATAATAATAAGAAGAAGAAGAAGAAGAAGAAGAAGAAGAAGAAGAAGAAGAAGAAGAAGAAGAAAAAGAGGAAAGGGAACTCTCAGGAACTACCTAAAGTTGTTAGGAAAAATTTTAAGTCCAATGGTGGAGGTAAGAAGTTGGTAGGTGGCTGTTACATCTGCAAACAAGAAGGACATAAGAAGTAATGCCCCGCCTTCGTAGAAAGGACGAATGGAAACGGTGATTTCTCCTTTATCATTGAGACATATTTTGTGGTGGAATCTAACAAAATCAGGTGTGTTGATTCGGGAGCAACTAATCTTATTTGAAAATCTTTGTAGGGTTTTAGATAATTAGGGAGCTCAGTGATGGAGAGATGTTTCTAGTAATGGGAGATCATCACAAGGCAATAGTAGTAGCAATACGAATTTTAGTTCTAAATTTTAGTGAAAACAATAAGTTACTATTGGTATATTGTTTTTATGTTCGGGGTATTAGAAGAAATTTTATTTCGATTACTAAGATTGTGATGAATAGATACTTGGTTTATTTTACTAAAGGAGTTTTTATCAAAAATGATAAATCTCTTATCTGTTCTGGAACATTGGAAAACAATATTTATATTATAAGATCTATCTCCCCACTGCTACTTAATACCGAATTAGATAACTTAAATGGAAATAACCTAAAGAGAAAGTAACTTTTTAAAATGAACCAAACGTATCTTTGGCACTTGAAGCTAGGCCATATCAATCTAAAAAATGATACAAAATCTAGTTGCAAATAGGCAATTAAGTTCATTGGAAGTGGAGGCACTTCCAGTATATAAATCCTGCTTATAAGGTACGATGATCAAGAGGCCATTTACGACCAAGGGTTATAAAGCCAAAGACGTGTTGGAATTGGTTCATACTGATTTGCGTTGACCAATGACTATCTAGGAAAGACGTGGTTTTTAGTATTTAATCAATTTCATTAATGATTACTCATGGTTGGGATATGTTTACCTAATGCGCGATAAGTCTGGAAACTTTCATAAGTTTTATGGTAAACTAATTCATACTCTACGATATGATAGTTAAGGGAGAGTTTAGGAAACAACTATCAGAGTTGGGTATTAAAATATAAATGTCTGCACTGGACACTCCATAATAAGACGGTGCAGAAGAAAAAAGGAACAAGACTCTTTAGGATATGGTTAAGTCCATAATCAGCTATTCGAAAATATTAGATTCCTTTAAGTCTTATACATTAGAGATGGATGCATATTTATTGAACTTAGTTTGATCTAAAATTATCGTTTCAACTCCCCTAGAACTCTCGAAAGTGAGAAATACAAGTTTAGGTCACATTCAAATATGGGTTGCCCAGCACACGTGCTGCAGGTGATCCAGGCAAGTTAGAATTGAGGAAGGATGTATGTCTCTTTGTGGGATATCCCAATGGAACCACGGGTGGCCAATTCTATGATCCTAAAGACCGAAAAGTATTTGTTAGCACAAATGCCAAGGTTTTAGAGGAAGATTATATGATTGACCAGAAGACCAGGGGCAAGATTATCTTACAATAGCTAAGAGGACAAGAGAAAGAAAATGCTTCATAACCACTCGTACAGGAAGAAATACTGACTGATCACGATAATACACTCCCTAAATGTAGTGGGCATATCATTGATGATCAGGATTCATATGTCAGTTATACCGGACCATAAGTGGATCCACATCATAGTGGGGGGTCAGGCGGTAGCCTGATATGTTAGTGTATTTTGGAGAGCACTTCAGTGAAATATCGAGGGAAAAAAATTGAACCGTGGAACCTATGACAAGGATACTGAGCTTTATCTAAAGGCTATGTGTACCGAGATGTATTCGAATCAAGTGTGGGAACTTGAAGACTTGTGAGATGGGATAAAACATATAAGGTGAAAATGGATCTATAAGAGGAAGAAAGGAGTATTCGGGACGGTGGAAACCTTCAAGTCACGTATTTTTGTGAAAGGATTCACTCAAAAATATGGGATCGACTACGAGAAGACATTTTTTTCGGTAGCCACAATCAAGTCCATCTGAATTCTCTTATCCAGTATTGTGCATATCACTTTTGATATTTGGCAAATGGATGTAAAGACTTCATCCTTGAACATAAATTTTGACAAGTGTATCTATGTGGTGTAATCCATGGGATGCATAGCAAAGGTCTAGGAAAGATAAGCGTGGAAGCTTAAAAGACCCATTTGTGGACTTAAGCAAGCATCAAAGTCTTGGAATATCCGATTTGATTAATAAATCAAATATTTTGGTTTTTATTAATGTTTATATGAAACTTGTTGTGACACCCCGACTAATTAAATATCGGGTAGCAACTCCTTTATTCAAATTAATACAAAATGTCAAGTTGGTTCAGTTCATAGCATCACTGTAGAAAAACATTTTAACAATTACTAGCCACCTAATATTTAAAAAGTGAGCTGTCAATTTTAATTAAATCTGATTAACATACAACCAATTTAAATTATGAAATGCCAATATAACAACCATAACATAGTCACAATAGAATAACCAAGGAATAACAATGAATCTGGAGGAGTACTCCTCTCAATAAACCGAATACTGAATACAACCAAATGCAAAGTCTGAATCACTAATTAATTAAATCCAAAACTGAAATAAAACTGAATAAATAAGCTGTCTATAAGAAAAAGGGGCAACATGCCCTACAGATAAATAAGTCTGAACTAGAATCAAGGTAGAAAGTGGAGGCATCTATAATCGAGGTCATGTAACTTCCACAGCAGCTACAGCACGTCACTGGAATAGAACTCCTAAGCTTGATATCCTTGTGGTTGGGCACCTAAAAGTTTTTAAAATAAAATGGATTTGAAAGCAAACGGATCAGAGCCCGATAGTGAAAACAGTTTAAAATACAGCAAGTGTTTAATATCATTAAACAGTGAATATAAAATACATGATAGTGCGTGCACTCACATGAGTTTCTCACCTCTCAACTAATTGTGCACTCCTACGTACCCGTACCTATTCTAGTTATTCCACTAACTAACTAGTCTAATTCAATACCCGATTTTACTATACTATTCACGGTTTAATTCCCGACTTCTTAATATAAACTGAGAGTTTTACCTTCATTCCTCAGAATAAGTTACAATAATTACTAAGAGTTTTCCCATTTTTAATTCTACAAAGATATTACATTAATTCACACTTGTACTTATATAAACAGTTCATTTCAATATTTCAGTATATCAATCTCATCATAAATATACAATAATAGCACCCCCTAGACTAAGATGCGGTGCACACATACTCTGCTATCAAATCCCGGTACATCACGTACATAACGACCACATATTCCGAATCTCTTAGGAACCGTTCTGATAACAATCACACATAATGGAGGCGAACATAGATCACATCCCATAGGTCACGCACATACCTACGCTCACATGCTCAATAGACTTATTAACTCCTCAATAAGTCATTCTCTGACCTATGTCCTCGAGGTACCAATCTAAATCCCCCATAGGCACACAAAGATTAGATAGCCCTGATCGAACGCCGACCTCCCGTGATAGCAAGTATGGTAGGTATGTTATACGCATATAACAACATATACTAAGCATTCACACATCTTAGATATCTTATAATATTAATAGATGTATATTCCTCATTCCTATACCGTCAATAAATGTTGCACGTTTACAAGTCCCCGAATAATATACATTAAAAGTTGTCAACCCTTCTCACGTTGAAATTTTAAGTACTTACAACTTAACCCGTAAAAGTCACCCGGTCTATTATATAATTCTAAGTTTTAATCCTCAACGTACTCCATTCTCATAACTATACCCTCTAATCATAAGGAAAGAATAACACTCGATTAGATAAGCCTACGGAAAACTCGAAACCAAAATCGGGCCTAAAAAGACCATACTGTGAACTCGTTAGAAATCTCGTTCGAACGAGGTCTTTTGAACGAGTGTCGTTTGAACGAAGTCTTCGAATGAACTCGTTAGAAGGGTTAATGGAATCTTGTTAGAAGCTCGCTCGAACGAGGTCGTTCAAACGAGGTCGTTCGAACGACATGGGTTGGTCTTCTAACGAGATGGCAGAGAACGCCCAGAAATTTCCCAACTTCATTTTTCTTCATTTTTCTCTTCTCTAAATCCATCCTAAGATCATCCCAATAACATTTTAATATTTTTAAACTATTCTAAGTCACCCTAGGTCACTCCTTAACATATTTTTGGGGTCAAATCATAATACTCAACATGCAAAAATCATAAATCCCCAATTCTTGCCCCAAACCCTATGAACATGAACTCAGAATTTAATTGACTACAAAGACTCCTTATTAATCCTTTCTTAAATCATAAAAGTTACATTTTTTTCGTATTGAATTCATCCATAACCATTCTACATGCAATCCCTATCCAAAATCATGAGTTTCACAACAATCCCATTGGTTTTTCCATCAAAATTTTTAAGGCATATACAGTTTCTACACTAAACATGGAGGAAATATTCATTGAACTTAATAACATCAAATCACTTGCCTTAGGTTTGTTCTTCAGATTTGTTGTTGGTGATTATAGGTTGATTCTCTCCTCTTTCCTGTCACAAATCCTTCCAGAATGGTGGTGATGGTTGATGGCTTTGTTTTGGCTCTCTTATAACCTCTCTCCAACTTCTCTCAAAACTCCCGTAGCCCACTCTCTTGTCTTTAGCTGGTAATGGCCTTAGTGGCCTCTCAAATAACATATAATTAACCTCTAAAATTCGTGGGTTTTAATTCCTAAATTTTTAAAATTACCAAATTACCCTTATGGGTGGCCGGTTTGGCCTAAAAGTGCCCCGGAACCCAAACTAAACACCTGGCTAGTGTTTTCTGACTATTTCGACCCTTCCGAACACGTTGGCGCATTCAAAATGACCATTCGGTTGATAAAAATATAATTTAATTTTTAATTTAAATAAATTCATTCCTGACGCGACTGACACGCACATCCCAACTAAATTTCCCAAATTGTCGTATTTCTGCCTCGTGACAATTTTAATATTTTCAATACTTATATATTACCATATATTCTCAGTAATATTTATTCTAATATCATGATCAAATACCAACTGACATCTCGCTAGTATTTACCTCCGAATTAATTTCCAAGTTTATTCTCATTTAATTCAATTAATCCATTAAATAAAAATCAATAAAATTACGGGGTATTACATACTTCCCCCCTAATAACAGAATTTCATCCTGAAATTCGGAACTAAAGAATACCTGGTACAAATAACTCTGGGTAACGTTCGCGCATCTCATCCTCGTGCTCCCATGTGGACACCTCGGCATTATGATGCCGCCATTGAACGCGTACTAACAGTACTATCTTCGACCTCAGTTTCCTCTCGCTGTGGTCCAGAATGGCAATCGATCCCTCCTCGTAGGAACTATCAGGTTGAAGATCGATGTCTTCTAAAGCAATGTGAGTATGGGCCAAATCATCCCTAAGATATCTCCTTAGCGAGGAAATATGAAACACGTCATGAATCCTATATAAGTGCTCCGGTAACCCAAGTCTATATGCGACTGGCCCAATCCGCTCGATAATAGGAAATGGCCCCACATATCTTGGTGCCAGTTTCCCCTTCTTTCCAAAACGCATAATCCCCTTCATCGGAGATACTCTGAGTAGTACCTGGTCCCCCACCTTAAACTCTCTAAAGAACCTCTTGGCATCGGCATAACTCTTTTATCGATCTTGAGCTACCCGAATACGGCTCTTTATCATCTCAATCCTTGCCGAAGTATCCCGAATCACTTCCAGCCCAAGGAGTTTGTTATCCCCCACCTCTAACCAACTTACTAGGGAACGACAAGGTCTACCATACAATGCCTCGAATGGAGCCATGCCAATGGTGAACTAGTAGGAGTTATTATAAGCAAACTCCACCAGTGGAAGGTACTGCTCCCAACCACCTCCAAAGTCTAGGATGCATATACGCAACATGTCCTCCAATATCTGATTCGTCCTCTCGATTTGCCCATCTATCTGCGGGTGGTACGTCGTACTCAGCCGCAATTCCGTGCCCATTGCCTCTTGGAAACTCTCCCAAAATCATGAAACAAATATCTTGTCTCTATCAGACACGATATTGAGAGGCACCCAGTGAAGTCTCACTTTTTTGCTATGAAAATTTAGGCATACTGTCTCGTAGTGTAGTCTGTCCGGGCTGGCAAAAAATGATTAACTTTGGTCAGTCTATCCACGATTACCCATATGGAGTCGTGACCCCTCTGCGAAGTAGGTAATCCTGTGATGAAATCCATAAAAATGCTCTCCCATTTCCATATAGGGACCTCTAATGGCTGTAGAAGTCCTGTCGGTTTTTGATGGTCCACCTTTACCAGCTGATAAGTGGCGCATTTAGAAATGAGTACAAAAATATCTTTCTTCATCCCGCTCCACTAGTACTGTCGTCTCATATCTTGGTACATCTTATCCCCACCAGGGTGTACCGTGAATCGTGCAACTCTGTCATTACCTCGTGTCTCAAGTCTTCCCCTTTCGAAATGACCAGTCTCCCATTGAAGCGTAATCCCCCGTATGAACTAACAGTATAGGACTCGGCTCCCTCTGCTAGTAATCGAACTATTTGTTCCTGACAGAACGAGTCTTTTGCCTGGGCCTGTATCACTCTCGTAACAATCTGAGGCATAACAGTCATCACAGACATGAATGATCGGGCCACTGTATCCTGGTGTCCCAACTCCTTCCACTTTTCTCTCCACACTTTGACCACTTCATCTACTGGCCTACGGTTCAATGCGTCTGCTACCACGTTAGCCTTCCCTGGGTGATATTGGATATGAAACTAATAATCCTTCACAAACTCAAGACACCGACGTTGACGCATATTCAGTTCCTTCTGCGTGAAGAGGTATTGTAGAGACTTGTGGTCGGTGAACAACCGAAATTTCTCCCCCAGGAGATAGTGTCTCCAAATCTGAAGAGCAAATACGACTGTCGCTAACTCCAAATAGTGGGTGGGGTAATTCTTCTCGTGAGGCTTAAGCTTACGGGAAGCATAAGCTATAGCCTGACTCTTCTGTTGCAGTACACCTCTAAGTCCTTATAAGGACGCATCGGTGTAGACTAGATACTCAACTCCCGGTCTGGGAAATGCTAACAAGGCGCTGAGGTCAACTTGTCCTTCAACTCATCGAATGCCAACTGACAGGCATCACTCCATATGAATGGCACACCTTTGCGAGTCAGATGTGTCAAAGGACACGCTATTTTAGAGAAACCCCGAATAAACCTCCTATAGTATCCTGCTAAATCTAAGAAACTACGGATCTTAGTCGGTGTCGTGGGCTGTCCCCAGTCCCTCACCGTGGATACCTTCCTCGAATCAACAGATATCCCCCGATCTGAAATGATATGCCTAAAAAATTGTACCTTCTTCAGCCAAAACCCACACTTCTCATACTTCTCATAAAGCTCATTTTGACACAACATTTACAAAACCTGTCTCAAGTGTTCAACATGCTCCTCCTCTTTCTGGGAGTAAACCAGAATGTAATCAATAAAGATGATGACGAACTGGTTTAGAAACTCTCTGAACAGCCTATTCATCAAGTCCATAAACACGGCTGGAGCGTTGGTTAGGCCAAAAGGCATAACCCAAAACTCATAGGAACCATATCTCATCAAGAAAACAGTCTTCGAGACGTCATGTTCCCTGATACGCAACTGATGGTATCCCGATCGCAAGTCAATCTTTGAGAAGAAGGAAGCTCCTCTCAACTGGTCGAATAAGTCATCAATTCGGGGCAACGGATACTTATTTCGTATCGTGACTTTATTCAACTACCGATAATCTACACACAATCTCAATGATCCATCCCTCTTCTTTACGAATAACATAGGGGCATCCCACGGCGAAGTACTCCTTCGGATAAACCCCTGACCCAATAATTGCTCTATCTAATCCCTTAGCTCTCTCATCTCCGCTGGAGCCATACGGTAAGGTGCGCGGGCAATTGGTCGAGTTCCCGACATCAAATCGATAACAAAATCTATCTCTCTACTAGGAGGTAATCCAGGTATATCCTGGAATACATCGGCAAACTCCCTAACAACTGGGATCGAATCGAGTGGTAATACCACTTCCTTAGAGGTCTCCTCCTCTATATAGTACAAGTGAGTGGACGATCCTCCCTCGGGGAAAGGCATCGCCACTAAGAACATCTCCTGCCCGGGTATGGCAAAAATAATACTCCTGCTGAAACAGTCAATCATGAGTTGATATGCAACTAGCCAATCCATACCAATGATCACATCGTACTCAGTCATCTCTAATAGTAACATATCAATAGGTAAAGTAAACCTCCCGATCTCTATACCCACACCTCTACAAATAAGAGAAATCACAGAACCCCTACTTAACGGTGAATCTACGCAAGTAATCGTGATATCTACAGTGACTAACGACCCCATAGTGCGTGAAAATCTCGTGGCAATGAAATAGTGTGTGGCTCCCGTATCAAATAAAATACGCCCCATAGTCCCCTGAATAGAGAACATACCCTCAATAGCAAGTGGATCCTGTGGTACTGCGGCCTGCTGGAGTTGGTAAACTCGCCCGTACTGAAGCTGTCCCTACTAGACTGGGACTGCTGGGATAGGTGGCAAAGCTGGCATCTGAGGTGGTGCTGGGAGGGCGGAGGGAAATATAGGTCTTTGGGGCTCGTGTCGAGCACCGTGCTACTGCTGCTATGGGGCTCTGCCCCTATCAGGACACTCCTAGCGCTTGTGTCCAACCTTGCCATAAGTGAAATAGTTCCCCGGAAAATTTCCCCCTCTCTGACCCTGCTGCCCACGACCCTGATGGCCATTGCTCCCCTGACCAGGCTGACCCTGCTGAAACTATTGTTGTTTGCCCTGCTGGCCCTGCTGACCCTGATGGCCATGACGAAAACCTCCCTGACCATTTCTGAAACCCCCAGATCGAAATCTCTTTGAATCCCCCTGCTGAGAATTCTGATCACCCTGCCTGTGCTGACCCTAAGCTGATTGTGCCCCGTCGGCACCATTTCCCCCTGTCCTGCCCTGATGGATGGACTCTCCTGATCGCTTACCCTCTGACAAGTGAAAGAAGTGGTCCTAGCAGTGAAGCAGTGATGTGTTAACCACATCAGAATAAGTGGCCAACGAGAGATTACCCAATAAGTGCTGACGGATCCTCCAAGTCAACCCATCCATAAACTTCTGTATCTTTTTCTCCTCTGTCGAAATCTCATCCAGAACGATGTTCAAGAGATTAATGAACTCAGCCTCATATTCTGCCACTGTCTTCCCCTCCTGCTTGAGGTTCATTAACTTCCTCCTCATCTCAGTGTGAACGACTGAGGGAAAATACTTACGATCGAACCGCACCCATAACTCCTGAATAGAAAGGATATCTCTCTCCTCCGCGGTGGTAATGGACTCCCACCACTGCAACGCTGACCCTATTAGCTTAAAATTAGCCAGTATCTATCTCTGTACATCTGTACACTCATACATCCTCAAGTGCCTTTGGATGTCCTTCCACTGACTGGACACAACGACGTCGGCGCTACCTGCAAACTCCGAAGGGTGTGCTTTTTGGAAAGAATCATGGATGCGTTACCAAGAAAACGGGAATGCATGAGCCTGTACTAGCACTACTTACGACGCCTAAGGCGGTGACTACTGCACAACTGCTAGAGCGGAATTTACCGCTTGGGTTACAATAGCGGCAACCTCTGCGGCATTCATGGAACCCTGGACTAGTGCAGGCTGTGGCTCGGGCTGAGCATCCCTGGGAACTCGCTGTGCATGTCGTGGAGGCATCTGAAATGAGAGTAAAGTCTTATAAGTTCGCAGTTATTATCTCAAAATAATTGAAGAGCGAAACATACATAATAGAGTACAATAATCCTTAAATATAGGGCTCTTTATCAAAGAACGCTACGCGAAAACATAACAAGCAGTACAGATCCTAAGGACACTAGAACCTGATGCTCTGATACCACCTGTGACACCCGGACTAATTAAATACCGAGTAGCTACTTCTTTATTCAAATTAATACAAAATGTCAAGTTGGTTCAGTTCATAGCATCACTGTCGAAAAACATTTTAACAATTACTAGCCACCTAATATTTAAAAAGTGAGTTGTCAATTTTAATTAAATCCGATTAACATACAACCAATTTAAATTATGAAATGCTAATATAAAAACCACAACATAATCCCAATAGAATAACCATGGAATAACAATGAATCTGGAGGAGTACTCCTCTCAATAAACCGAATACTGAATACAACCAAATGCAAAGTCTGAATCACTAATTAATTAAATTCAAAACTGAAATAAAACTGAATAAATAATCTCTCTCTAAGAAAAAGGGGCAACATGCCCTACAGATAAATAAGTCTGAACTGGAATCAAGGTAGAAAGTGGAGGCGCCTATAATTGAGGTCCTGTAACTTTCACAGCAGCTACAGCACGTCACTGGAATAGAACTCCTAAGATTGATGTCCTTGTGGCTGGGCACCTAAAAGTTTTTAAAAGAAAATGGATTTGAAAGCAAATGGGTCAGAGCCCGATAGTGAAAACAATTTAAAATACAGCAAGTGTTTAATATCATTAAACAGTGAATATAAAATACATGATAGTGCGTGCACTCACATGAGTTTCTCACCTCTCAACTAATTGTGCACTCCTACATACCTGTACCCATTTTAGTTATTCCAATAACTAACTAGTCTAATTCAATATCTAATTTTATTATACTATTCACGGTTTAATTCCCGACTTCTTAATATAAACTGAGAGTTTTACCTTCATTCCTTAGAATAAGTTACAACAATTACTATGAGTTTTCCCATTTTTAATTCTACAAAGATGTTACATTAATTCACACTTGTACTTATATAAACAGTTCATTTCAATATTTCAGTATATCGATCTCATCATAAATATACAATAATAGATACGCTGGACTAAGTTGCGGTGCACACATACTCTGCTATCAAATCCCCGTACATCACGTACATAAGGACCACGTATTCCTAATCTCTCAGGAACCGTTCCGATAACAATCATACATAATGGAGGCGAAATAGTTCACATCCCATGGGTCACGTACATACCTACGCTCCCATGTTCATAAGACTTATTAACTCCTCAATAAGTCATTCTTTGACCTATGTCCTCGAGGTACCAATCTAAATCCCCCCGTAGGCACACAAAGATTAGATGGCCCTGATCGAATACCGACCTCCCGTGATAGCAAGTATGGTAGGTATGTTATACACAGATAATAACATATACTAAGCATTCACACATCTTAGATATCTTATAATATTAATAGAGGTATATCCCTCATTCCTATACCGTCAATAAATGTTGCACGTTTACAAGTCCCCGAATAATATACATTAAAAGTTGTCAACCCTTCTCACGTCGAAATTTTAAGTACTTACAACTTAACCCGTAAAATTCACCCGGTCTATTATATAATTCTAAGTTTTAATCCTTAACGTACTCCATTCTCATAACTATACCCATTAATCATAAGAAAAGAATAACACTCGATTAGATAAGCCTACGGAAAACTCGAAACCAAAATCGGGCCTATAAAGACCATACTGTGAACTCGTTAGAAATCTCATTCGAACGAGGTCGTTCGAACGAGTGTCGTTTGAACGAAGTCGTTCGAACGACATGGGTTGGTCTTCTAATGAGATGGCAGAGAACACCCAGAAATTTCCCAACTTCATTTTTCTTCATTTTTCTCTTCTCTAAATCCATCCTAAGATCATCCCAATAATGTTTTAATGTTTTTAAACTATTCTAAGTCACCCTAGGTCACTCCTTAACATATTTTTGGGGTCAAATCATAATAATCAACATGCAAAAATCATAAATCTCCAATTCTTGCCCCAAACCCTATGAACATGAACTCAGAATTTAATTGACTACAAAGACTCCTTATTAATCCGTTTTTAAATCATCAAAATTTACAATTTTGCGTATTGAATTCGTCCATAACCTTCTACATGCAATCCCTATCCAAAATCATGAGTTTCACAACAATCCCATTGGTTTTTTCATCAAAATTTTCAGGGCATATAGAGTTTCTACACTAAACATGGAGGAAATATTCATTGAACTTAATAACATCAAATCACTTGCCTTAGGTTTGTTCTTCATATTTGTTGTCGGTGATTATAGGCTAATTCTCTCCTCTTTCCTGTCACAAATCCTTCCACAATGGTGGTGATGGTTGATGGCTTTGGTTTGGCTCTCTTGTAACCTCTCTCCAACTTCTCTCAAAACTCCCGTAGCCCACTCTCTTGTCTTTTGATAGTAATGGCCTTAGTGGCCTCTCAAATAATATATAATTAACCTCTAAAATTCGTGGGTTTTAATTCCTAAAATTTTAAAATTACCAAATTACCCTTCTGGGTTGCCGATTTGTCCTAAAAGTGCCCCGGAACCCAAACTAAACTACCAGCTAGTGTTTTCTGACTATTTTGATCCTTCCGAACATGTTGGCGCACTCAAAATGACCATTCGGTTGATAAAAATATAATTTACTTTTTAATTTAAATAAATTCATTTCTGACGCGACTGACACGCGCATCCTAACTAAATTTCCCAAATTGTCGTATTTGTGCCTCGTGACAATTTTAATATTTTCAATACTCATATATTACCATATATTCTCAGTAATATTTATTCTAATATCATAATCAAATACCAACTCACATCTCGCTAGTATTTACCTCCGGATTAATTTCCAAGTTTATTCTCATTTAATTCAATTAATCCATTAAATAAAAATCAATAAAATTACGGGGTATTACACTTGTGTGAATAAGAATAATGATGGAAGCATGGTGGTATATCTAGTAATATACTTAGATGATATTCTCCTAATCGGGAAGGATGTGGGTGTATTGTCTAGTATAGGAGTGTGGTTGTCTAGTCAGTTCGATATGAAGGACTTAGGAGAATCCAATCACTTCCTTAGGATCAAGCTTCTTCTTGATCAAAAAACATAAAATTTTAGGCTTAACCCAAGCTACTTATATCGACATAATGCTCACAAGTTTTAGCATGCAAGATTCCAAGAAAGTGTTTCTCCCTTTCAGGCATAAAATTTCTTTATATAGGGATCAGTGTCCTAATACACCTGATCAACTAGATAGGATGATGAATATACATTATGCTTTAGAAATGGGGAGCCTCTTATATGCTATGATAAATACGAGATCGAATATATGTTATGCCATTGGCATTATTAGCAGATTCTGATTTAATCCAGGTAAGGAGCATTGTACTGTTGTGAAGCACATTCTCAAGTACATGAAGAGGACTGAGGATTATGTGTTGGTTTACTCAGTAGAGAGTCTGATACCCATTAGGTACACTGACTCAAATTTTTAATCGGATAGGGATTCCACTATGGAAGTCAAGAAGTCTTGTATTCTTGATTCCACCATGGAAGTCAAGTATGTTGTCGCTTCAGAGGTAACAAAGGAGGTTGTTTGTCTTTAAAACTTTCTAAATGATTTGGGTGTATTTCCTTCAGTTCAGTCGCATATTACACTTTATTATGATAATAGCAGTGCCGAGAGAATTCGAATGAACCAAGGTCTCATAAGAGGGTGAAGCAAATTGAGCGCAAGCATCACCTGATTAGGGATATCATGCCGAGGGGTGACGACATATTAAGTAAGATTGAATCTAAGGATAACCTGGCAGATCCTTTTAAAAAGAGCTTATTAGCTAGGACTTTTGATAGTCACTTAAAAGGAATGCGATTCAAGTGGTCCACACTGCTTTAAGACTAAGTGGGAGATTATTGGGGTTTTAATCTTAATATTATGTGTACAATGTTTTATTATTTATTAATAAAGGATTATTTTATTAATTTTGGAATGAGGATTAAGTTTGTGAGAATTATTTATATTTGTTTAAATATATTATTTCATATTATTGTCGGCCAATAGATCTTAGTAAGAATTCCAGTAAGGCGACTTCAGGTTCATTACAAGGAGATTAGAATTCTGATTATAGCACTATTGAATTGTTAATAACCTAGATATGATCTTGGCATCCTATCGTAATGGTTGCGATACAATCCTAGTAGTTTATCTCAAACTACGGGAAACTAGTGTGATCGTTTAGGAACTTGTGTGATAGTTCAATTAAGGATTACGATCGGTACATCCTAAGAATGTATTGAACATGACCACCCATGAGATTTGAGTCTAAGGGCTATCTAGATTATACATGAGAAATCTCACACTATGTCCAAAGGATGCATCGATTCTTATTCCCCTAGAATTATAAGGATTGATGTGCTTATGTAGTTGTTGCTTTGATTTCTATGGGTGCGATTCAATTTTATATTGAATAAAATGATCTTCACATATTGGGTGACAATTATGTAAGTAGGACTGAGATCTTAATTCGGAGAAATTAGTTTTCGGGGATACCTTGGATTAATACCCCCTTGGTAGACTTATAGGATTTTATTTCTACAAGTAAACCTAATCGGTGGATTAATTATAATGCGGTGGATGTAGAAAAATAAGTTATGTATGAGAATCATGGAAATTGATTACATGTTGGTTAAAGTCAACTAACAGTAAATTGGTTTAACTAAGCGGGTATCGGAAGCTTAACATGGGTAATCACATTATGTACCATTATCAACTTTGCAAACAATACCTCATTATAGCCACGAGTGATTTTTGAGATAATTAAGTAGGAGTGTAGTCATAATTATTTAGTGGAATTGATTATGACTAAATAAAGAAATGAAATAAATTACGATGATTGTAACTGGGTATTTTTGATTATTTATTTGAAATCAATTTAATAATTTGTCCTGGGTCCCTAATGTAGTCCATATACCCAAGTAGTTAGGCCCAAACTCTCAAAAAACCCATTTTAGTACAAGCGCACCTTTTGTACTTGTATATAAAGGTGTTGGAAGGGGTTTTAATTCATTATTGATCTATTCACATTTTTATGAAGAGGCTTAGAGAGAGACCACCATATCACACCCATAATGAGGATTTTTCATCTCAAAAGTTTCCCACACACCTACCTAGATTTAGGTAAGATCATATATTAGAAGATCCAAGGCTTTCAGAAGATTGAAAATGGTTTTGGAGATTCAAAACAAGACATCCCCATCGTCAACAAATACTTTTCTCCACATTGGATCACAACCGGATCAGCAAAGATATTATGTTCAAAACCCTAAGTTTGTTCTTCAGACCTAGTTGTTTGTTTTTGTGGTTTTCTATGTTTGACCAATCAAAGATCCATGGTTGAAATTTTACATTCCGCGTATATTGATCCCCAATGAAAAGTTATCTGGTTTTACTTATCCCCCGAGGGAAAACACTGTAGGATATATTTTATATTTTTTTTTTCATTTTAGTCCCATTTCTAAAGTTATGTTAGTCTCTCATCCCATTTATTTTTTAAATCTTTTCTAGTCCTATAACCGTCTAAAACTTCCCTCAACTTTCATGTAACCTCTCCTAACTGCTCATGTCTCTTTTTGTAGAGAATGACAAGTGAAAAAATATAGGACCAACAAAAAAAAATAATGACATGGGATTAAACACACATATATTAAAAAATAGGACTAAAAACTTGTAATCCTTATATTTTATCAGGTCATATTTATAATGAATGTATCCCAGCGACGTCGATAAAATCCTATATGAGCTACATAGAGGAATTTATAGAACTTATACGGTTGGAAGACCTCTGGCCTTCAATGTTAATAAGGAGGGGTATTGTTGGCCTTATATGCAAAAGGACGTCGTCTCCTATGGGAAGAAGTGTAAAAAGTGTCATATTTTCTTACCACTACTTCACTAGCCGACCAACGACCTCAAGTAGTTGACCAGTCCATGGCTTTTTTAGCAATGGGGATTAGACATTGTAGGTCCATTGCCCACGGCACCCAGGAACCGAAAATACCTCCTCATCGACATGGATTATTTCTAAAAGTGGAATGAGGCAGGATCTTTGGCGAATATAAGATATGTTGACATGATCAGATTCATTTGGAGGAACATGTAACCTATTTTGGTGTGCTAAGAATGCTCATCACCAATAACTGAAAATAATTATGGAAATCAAGTAACTACTCGATGATACTTTATTTTGCCATTATACCTAAGCATGAAAAGAAAAAGGATAGGGTAGAAAACATGGAAGAAGATACCCCCTCCAAGTAGTAGCTAAAGTATGGTAGACCGTGGGTATAAGATACAAGGGTATCCCTCACCAATAAAATTATGGAACAATTGCAAAAAATTGCGTTTAATGACTCTCACCCGGATAAGAAAATTATGATCGGTAGCTCACTCGTTGATCAAGAAAAATAAGAAGTGGTATCTTTTCTTAAGGAGAACCGTAATATGTTCACCTAGAATCCACATTATATACCTCGTATTGACCACAAGATAATGTTCCAAAAGATTCATGTGGACTCGACATTCCCATCGATCAAACAGAAAGCACGAATAACAACCCTAAAAAGGTAAAAGTAGTGGAAGAGGAAATTGGAAAATGTTTTAATGAAAGTTCCATCAAAGAAGTTCAATTAACTAAAAGACTCTCAATCCTGATCGTGATAAGAAAGAGTAATAAAAAGTGGAGAGTCTGCATAGAATTCACAACACGAATAAATCATGTCCCAAAGACAACTCCCCCAACCAAAGATCGACCATTTGGTCAATGCCTCAGTTATCCCTGAGAGAATGAGGTTTTTGGACACTTATTCTGGATATCATCAAATTCCTCTGTTCGTCCCTCACTAGGGAATGACACCTTTTATCACTACCTTGGTCTTTACTTTTACACGATTATTCCATTTAGACTAAAATTGTAAGTACGACCTACTAATTGCTTGGCACTCAGATGATTAATCATTAGTTGGGCGATACCATGGAGGTGTACATAGACGGCATGCTCTATAAAATAAAAGATAAAGCTAATCACCTTTCATATCTAGCTAAAACATTTGAGGCTCTTCGCTACAACAGAATAAATCTCAACGCAACCAAATTTTACTTTGGGGTCTAATCTGGGAATTTCTTAGGTTTTCTGGTTAGTTAGAGAGGAAACAAAGCATATCTTGATCAAATTAAGGTGATAAGAACCATCTGACAACCTAAGATTGTTAGAGATGTCTAGAAGGTGACTAAAATGATTGTGGCACTTAATCGCATCATCTTTAAGTCTTCAGAGAGATGATGAACTTACTTTCATCTATTAATAAAGTAGAAAAAGAGTGTTTAGAATGACGAGTTCTCAAAGGCATTTAAAGAGAACAAGCACTACTTAAGTCAACCTCCTCTCCTCATAGTCCCAAATTTAGGGAACCTATTGTACCTGTGTCTGTCTATGTTCATCCATGCAGTCAGTTCGGTATTGGTCTGCCAAAAGGAAGAGCACCAAGCCTTACTTGACTACGTCACTAAGATATTACTAGGTATTGAGATGTGTTATCTCCCACTGGAACAGATAGCCTATTCACTAGTAATATCCCTATGCAAGTAGAAGCACTACTTAGACGCACTCTATTATAATCATAACTTCATTTCCATTAAAAAAAAGTCCTCAGGAAATCTGCCCTATTTGGATGGATGTTCAAATGGTCAGTAGAACTGAGGAGGTTTGATATCCACTATCAACCCAAAAGTTCAATCAAATGACAGATTTTTTGGCAGATTTCATCGTTTAATTCATCAGCGAGGATCAACCTAAGAAATAGGTAGATTTGGAAATTAAAAAACTATAAAAGAGACCTAACAATATGGAAAATGGACTCTCGATGTGGATAGAAAATCAAATACTAAAGGGGCTGGGGTATATATAGTATTAGTGACCCCCAGATCAGATTGTCCTCAAGTGGGTAATACGACCTGGCTTTGAGGCATCAAATAGCGAAGCGAAAAATGAGTCTCTTTAATGTATCAAGGAAAGCTTTCCTTATTTATGCTTATAACCTTGATATATTATATGACTCAAGGCTGGTATCTAATAAAATATTAGGAGATTATAATGCCAGAGATGAATGCATGTCAGCCTACCTTCATATAGCTCAGGAGTTGGTCTTTTAGTTCAAACATGTCCAATCCAATAATTCTCTAGAGGGAATAACAACCATGAAGATGCCTTAACCACTTTGCCATAGGTCGTAAAATCTGACCTAAAAGGGTGATAGAGGTAGAGTATTTGTGTCATTCGAGCATCCACAGGAAATAGTACCCCAACCTAGTGCTCATTATCTAGAAAGCTCCTAGACGAATGGACCCCATAATCAGGTATTTTATAGAGTATGAGTTGTCCTTGGACAAGAAGAAAGTTCAACAGATCAGGGTAAAAGCTAATAAATTTTACTTATCCCGCATGGGAAATATCTATATGATATTTTTTTATTGGGCCATACTTACAATGTGTGTGTCCCAACGTTGTTAACAATGTCCTATATGAGTTACATGAAGGAATTTGCCGAAGTCACGCTGGTGGAAGATCCCTGGAATTCAGAGATATAAAAAAGGGTTATTGGTGGCCTTATATGCAAAAGGACATCATTTCCTACATGTAAAAGTGCAAAAAGTGACAGTTGTTCTCACTACAGCTTCACTAGCCAACCATCCCCCTCAAATCATTGACTAACCCATTGCTTTTCGCACAATGGGGATTAGACATTGTGGATCCGCTGCCTAAGGCACTTGAGAAGCGAAAATACCTCCTAGTCGGCATAAATTATTTCTCTAAGTGGATTAAGCCAAACCCTTTATAGATTAGAAAAGATATTGACATGATCAGATTCATCTAGAGGAAAATTGTAACCTGTTTTGGTGTGCCAAGAATGCTCATCACCAATAACAGAATACAATTTGAGAACTGCCCTTTCCAAGACTTTTATAATAATCATGTCATCAAACATTACTGTAGCTCAATAACTTATCCTCGGAGAAATGGGCAGGCTGAGGCTTCCAACAAGATAATCTTCGATAGAATGAAGAAAATAACGGAAAAGGCAAAAGGTGCATGGGTGGACGAGTTCCCCCATATCCTCTGGGCATTTTGAATAACTCCTAAAAGGTCGATTAGGAAAATTCCATTCACTTTAACTTACGAAATGGAGTCCATAATACCGCTAGAGTCTGGCCTATCGACTATGAGAATGATCATCACCAATCAAAACGTGAACAATGAGATCATCATAATAAAACTCGATATGGCATATTAGATGAACGATTAGGCCTTGAGAAGATTGGAAGCCTACCAGCAACAATTGGAAAGACAATATACCATCCATCCAAGGAAATTTAAGGTCAGGGACTATGTTCAGAGAAAGTTCATCGGCAACACTAGGAAGCCATCATATGGAAAGGTACGAGCCAACTAGGAATTGCCATTTAAAGTCACTAGAGACGATCTTGAGGGGCCTACCATTTGAAAACTATGGAGGACAGGGAGATACCTCGGGCTTAGAGTGCAGCTAACCTTAAAAAAATATTTTTAAGCCAACAAACAATGTCAATTATAGGTGGTAAAATCTAACTAGTTATGGTTCAACACAAAACTAGCCGAATAAAAAATAAATAATGCACAATCACACAACAACAGTATTTACGTCGCTCAATAATGTGACTATATCCACGGGATGTTCTATTTTTTCAATTAGTCTGATTCGAATGGTTATGAATACATCCCTTGGGGAATAGGGTTACATTTGCAGGGAAATAGATCATTGAGTCATACAAGGTTGTGTGATTGTAGTAGTTATCCTAACTTGATCGACTGTATCTTGGTCTTTGATTCCCGCATGTCGATTATCTCTAATCGTTTTTATATCCATTTTGAGATCTTTACCGGATCAAGGGTCATGTGATCTTCCCACACGTGTGGTCGGATTATTTCCCTCACATAATCTTCATTATCAAAGAAGTTTTAGGTATTATAAGGGAGATAAGAACATTGAATGGAAACACATTTTAAAGATTTTTTTTTTAAATGACGAGTGTTAGTTGAACCCATTAAACAAAGTGTTAACATAGCATATCCATTCATAAATGTGTTATACTAAAAACATTAATGAAGCATGCGTAAGATATGGATCTTGAGTGTAACCAATAAAGTGTTAAAGTTGTGGATTGCTTACTGCATAATTATATGACACACATTATGATATTAATTAAATGTTTCCAAATTTTATATTAGTATTTTTCCATAATTCTATACATGCATGTGAATGAACATACATTATTGGACAATTATTGATAACTCATATTACAAACCTGCTTAAATAAGCCATTGATGTTATGGTACATGGCAGGAACCATGTTCTTCAATTAGTGTGGAACCGTGATGACTTGTATCAATGTTTTATATTATTTAAGTGTTTACGAAGAACCACTTAAAAGATTGAAATAATGTTTATTGCGCAACTTATGTTCCTCAGATAAAATCATATAAAAAGGATTGTTATATAGACAAAACGAGAGACTTTTAGAAATATTATGGATAATTTGTAATTATTTCATTTTGAATTATTATATTTCCAAAATTATCCACTTATTATGTGGTCCAGATAAGAATCGTAGTTTAATGAGATATTACAATCCTAACTCTACCGGGATTTAGTATCATGGTTTCACGAGGTGTTGTTGAGTTTATTTGATTGGTTGAAAAAGTGTAGTTTCCTATTAAATTACTACTTTGATCGTAAATATAATTTAAATCAAATTAGGAGATCATCTCTTCCTAAAATAATGCATGACTACATCAATTATGTACATTAAGGGTGTGTTTGATAACACTAATTTTTCATTGAAAATACAATATATGGAGTCATTTTCCATCTTTTAGATATTTGATAAACAAAATTTTATATGGAATTGGTTTCTTTAAAACAAGTTACGTAATCACTTTTTCCACAAAAAAGATGGAATTAAAAAACCTCCTCCCATTTTGTTATTCATTTTTCGAGGAAAAGAATTCCCACACCAAAAAATTTGATAAAAAATCCAGAAAATGACTAGAAATCCAAAAATAATGAAAAAATACATAAAGTGAATAAAAAATAGAAAATATATATTAACCCCATAATTAATTTTAAAAAACACCCAGTAATATATTAAAAAGTCAAAAATTTATTAATTAAGAAAACAAATAACAAAAATTTTAAAAAACGCACAAAAAATAATAAAAAAACAGAAATAATGAAAAACCAAAAATAATGAAAAAATTACAAAAAATGAATAAAACATAAAATAAATATTAACCCCATAATTAATTTTTAAAAAAATAGAAATTTGTTAAAAAGTGAGAAAATTATTAATTGAGAAAAAAATAACAGAAAATAAAAAAAAAGCTTAGAAAATTAAAAAAATCAATAAAAACCCAAAATAAAGAAAAAAAATACAGAAAATGAATAAAAACAGAAAATAAATATTTACCCCAGAATTAATTTGACTTGGTAATTGTGTCAACAACTCCAAGTCACAAAATAAATT
The DNA here is from genome assembly GCA_949130495.1 of Sambucus nigra. NCBI lineage: Eukaryota > Viridiplantae > Streptophyta > Magnoliopsida > Dipsacales > Adoxaceae > Sambucus > Sambucus nigra. The sequence goes on along the minus strand of OX422211.1, from coordinate 618,104,204 downwards.
TTTTTGCCGCCATAATCCATAAATTTTTCGCCGCCATAATCCAAGTCAAAGCTCGTTACAAAATAAATATTTAATTGTTTCTTACTCTTTCATGATATTGATCACTAGGGCAAAACAAACCTACTTAATTAAGAAAAACAATTATCATAAGTGTGAGTATATAATATTCTAAGCATCTCGTTACTTCATACTCTTAAGCTATTTTATTTCTCTAATCTATCATTCATTTCTAAGAGAAATTCAAGAAATATATAAATTTACTCCCACTGACTTCAAGATATATATATATATATATATATATATATATATATATATATATATATATATATGGAGGCAGGCTCCTGTGCACACTAAGTTTGCACATTACCTTTTATATATAGTAAAAAAAATATTTTTGAGTGTGATATTTAAACATTTCAAGGAACCCATATAAAAAAAATCAGCTCAAAAAAACTTTTTTTGCTATTTTTAAAAAATCGGTCAAACTTTCTTGAGCTAAAATAGCAAAAAAAGTTTTTTTGAGCTAATTTTTTTTATGTGAGTCCGTTGAAATGTTAAAATATCACATAAAAAAATTGGTGTGCGCCAGCACTAAGTTTGCACACTTTTAAAAGGTAATGTGCAAACTTAGTGTGCACAGGAGCCTGCCTATATATATATATATATATATATATATATATATATATATATATATATAATCAAAATACTTAAAGTATTCTTAAAATACAATTAATGGAAAATTGACATAAGTTTATGTAGTGATTTCTCAACTTATACAGTTCTTTTCTTAAACTGTCATAAGTTTTCACACTAAATATAACGCTTACTCAAAAGGAGCTACATAACAAGGTTTAAGGAGATTTTGAAGGAACATGCTCTAAGACTTTCTTCTTCTAGTTCAAGAATTCACAAATTTTCTTATTTGAAATCCCCATCAGATTTTATCCTCTCTCCTCTCTCCTCTCTGATCATCCATTACATTTTTCACATTACACATACACATTCTCTCTCTCTCTCTCTCTCTCTCTCTCTCTCTCTCTCTCTCTCTCTCTCTCTCTCTCCCTCCTCCATTAACATCCAAAACTCCATCCCATTTTTGGATAATGTTTTTTTTTATATTCATTCTGGGGTTAATATTTATTTTCTGGGTTTTTTATTCATTTTTTATATTTCTTTTAACTTCTAACCCCATTTTTTTAAAGAAAATTTGTTTATATACAATTTGGAGAAAAAGTCTCTCCTAGGACTCTTACAAGCGATAAAGAAAAATTAAGAAAATATGCGAGTTCTTGAACTAGAAGAAGAACGTTTTAGAACATGTTCCTCCAAAATCTCCTTAAATTTTGCTATGTAATAACTTTAAAGACTTCTTGTGTTTGGTGGACTCGTGTTTTTTTTTCTCCTTTTTTGAAGGCTTCTTGTGTTTGGTGGATTCTAGTTATTAATTTTTAGCACGGAGTTTTAAGACATTAATTTTGTTTTTTACATATGAAAAATTCTTTGTTTAGTTGATATTTGTTCTTGTTAATGGCTTATTTTATTTTGACAATATGTGGTACTATCAAAATTACTTGTTATGTTTATTATTAAGTATTCCAAAATAGATCTTTATTTAGGTTCATATATTTTTTCAAATAAAAATCAAAAGTAAAAAAATGTAATATTTTCTAGCTTGAAACTAATGGCAACAAAAAATGTAATTCTTTTTCATGAAAAATATTAAAAATCATACATATAAAAGATAGAAAATAGAACATTTTTGCTTATTTTTTATCTCGTTTATCAAACTCACTTGAGAGCAACACATTAAAGCGTGCAATAAAGGCCCACAGGGAAAAACCGATCAAGAGTAAGAAACAATAAAGGCACAAAGAGAGAAACTGTCCAAGAGTAGGAAACGGTTTACTCCTGATTTACTCGTCATATTCATGATTTAAACGTGGCTTTGAAATCTGAATCTATGTGGCTAGATACTTTACGATCCGTTTTGCTTTGATTTATTTTTAAAGTGAAGATATGGATAAAATTTCTCCGACATCTCATCTTATTATAATAAAATATTTTCTTATATATCTTAATCTATATGAGTTGCGTGGATCTTCAACCCAACGAATCTTTTCATCATGTATTTATACTAGTAAAGAAAAAGTATCACGGCTCAACTGAACCATGGTTAGACTTTTTGGTGGTAGAACAATTGCACAAACAAAAGTGAGAGGTGTGAATAGGATAATCTATAATTCCCTCTACAAAGTAATCCAGAACGCCCATGTAACAAAAGAATATAATCTCGGTTGGTTGAGTGTGTGTGCGTGTGTACATTCGTTGGGATCAGGCGGTTGCAACTTGCAAAGGGAAAGTTCGTTCTTAATATTTTAGTTTAAACCAGATTTGTGCGTATACATACTATATACCCAGATTTTACAAACGTATATATTACACGTAAAAGATAACAAAGATTTCCAACCTTCTCCGGCATATCATGGGACACTAAAATGGGGACCAAATACTGCTTATCTACGGAGTTAACAAAAAGAATATGGATGGTTTATCAGACCAATCAGATGAAAATATATTATATCAAGAGTTTAAAAGACACTTGGTCACTACTACCTTGATAGCAAGTAGCAACTCAAGAGTTGGAATCTAAAAGCGGATATTTATATGCTCTTTAGAACCATATTCTTGAGCACATAACGCCTCTCATTCTAATTGTAACTTGACATAAAAAGTGATAAAAGGCATGGGAGAAGGAATACCCAATTGTATTATTGTGCTATCGTGCGATTGCCTGGTGCCTTACATTTAATTTCTTAATTAAGCCCGTAGAGCATCCCTTCCAGTGGAGGGTAGAGAAAGGTAAGTTTAGAGACCCAAAACAAAGTTTATTTTTCTTTCAATCATGCCATACACAATGAGCGAAGTTGTAAAAAATGGTATTTCAGTTCTTACAAACTTATATAGTTCATTGGAATTAAAAAGTTTTTCTTACGAATAACATTAGTTCGTAAGAAATGTTACGGATAAATATTGTTAGTAAGAACGAACTTCAGAAGTTCGTAGGAACTTCGTACGAATAACAGAACTTCGTAGAATTTTTTTTATTGAATTTCCATATGTGCAGTAACTTAGCAAGCTTTCGTCCATCAGTGTGAGCCTTTCGGTTTACATCTTTACCTATTTTTTTGTCCACACACTCCATTATTGTGGATGCTTTTATATGCATGCACAATAGAAATAGTTACATCCATAGGAGTTATTATCTACTAGCAGGTACCCCGCGTGATGTGCGGTCATTTTATAATTTTCTTAAAAATCTATTTAATTTTATGGTAATAAATTTATGGTAAAGATAATTCAAGAAATGAATATACCCATCTAAAAAATATATAAAAATTAAGTATAATTATATGATTTTTGTATGGATGGAGGGAAATGATTTAAAAGAATAAGAAATCATAGGTTCTAAAAGTTTATAAGAAAAAAAAAAAGACAACCATTGTGTTACGAAAAAAATTGATAAATAAAAATATTTTTATCTCTCCTAATCCACTAAATCAAAATCATAGATATATAGGTAAAATTAAAATTTATTTTAATTGCATAGAAATTTAAAAATTGATTATATTAGACTTTTGATTTTAATCAACTACATAAAAACTAATATATGTATTTGAGTCATATACTTCTTACAAACAAAATATACTTACGGTATACTAAGTTTTACCAATAAATTTATTTAATTACTACTAATATTAAGTCCAAATCTCTCACTGCATCATCAATATCTCTCACTGTATAAAGATTAGAAACAACCCAACAACATTTATAATAGACACAATTAAAATTTAATTTAATGGTATAGAATTAAAAAAATAGATTATTATAGATTTTTTTATACTAATCAACTACATAAAAACTGAAGTATGGATATGAGTTGCATATTTGTTATAAATAAAATATACTTACAGTATACTAAATTTTACCAACACGTTTATTTAATTACTATAATATTAAGTCAAAATATCTAATGTTTTTTTTAATTAATAACAATATTGAGTCTTATATTGTGCCTTAAATACATGTGCTTATAATGAGAGGGAGATGGAGAGGGAGAAGGAGAGAGAGAGAGAGGGGGGAGAGAGAGAAAGAGAGATATGAACCTTACTATTCAAGGATTGTGTAAATGAGAATTTATTTTTCTTTATGTGCTTTAACTACTTGAAATTTGGGAGAACAGTGAAATAAAAGTGGAATATTGAACATATTGGAATTCGTTTAACTTTCTTACAAAATAAATTTTTATGTAAATTGATTTTTTTTTATCATCATAGATATCAAAAATATTTTTTTATTAAAAAACTTTTTTAAGAAATCTTGTTTATAAACCCTTTTTTACAACATGTATTTTTTTTATAAATATGTTATTAAACTTTTTATAAAACCTTCTTTTATAAGAAAACAGTTTTTAAAAAAAGTTATGTCCAACTATTTTTTTTAAATAACGAAAACAGTTTTAAAATAACTTTAATACAAACAATTTTTTTATAAACAAATATTTATTTTTATTATATATAACAACAATATTTTTTTTCAAAAAATTTCACAAAAACAGTCATTTTATAACAATTAAAAAAATTATAAACAAATGTCCGTTTATTTATTCTTACAAAAACGTTATGACCATTTTTATAAAAAAAAAATTCTAACTTTTCCACAAAACAGTTTTTGTAATAATTTTTTAAAAAATTATTAAATACGTTCATTTTTTTATAAAGACAGTTTTTCTAATTTTTTCACAAAATAAATTTTTATTTGTTTTAAAAAAACTACATCCAACTTTATTTTTAAATATGGAATTTTTTTTTCTAGCATACAGTTTTTTGTAACATTATTTTTAAATTTTTTATAAACAATGACCATTTATTTTTTTAGAAAATTTTGGAGCTGTCTTTTAGTTACCAAAACCACAAAAGAGACTTTTGATTACCCAAAATCATAATTAAAATTAAGAAGAGAGAATTCAAGTATTAATTTCCATTTACACCTTTAATTTTATCATATTAGAGGTATAATAGAAATATATGTGTATACATATATTTATATAATATTCTAAAATGCCAAACAATAATTAAATCTCCTCAATGCTATGGGTGCCCACATGGACACCCATTGAAATGTTCATTTATTTCTCTCTCCGTGAATACTAATAGACTCCTTCTCTTGGCTAATTATCTTACGTCATTTATTTTGAAATGAGAAAACGTTTGTTGGGATGTCATTTGCACTTTCAAGCTTCCAACTTGTCTTTCACCTTTCCTTTCTAAATTTACATACATACATAGAGTGGCGGAGACAGGAATTCTAGCTGGTTTGGGCACGAAAGGAAAATTCCGGGGATTCGGGGACGGGAGCCCTTAATTTATTTATTTTTGAGTAGTACTTATAATAATCTCTTAAATGCATAGAAAATAAGATATAAATAAATGAATTACAATGATTTAAAAAATTAAACATCAATACAAAAGGAATAATTACTACAAACCCAATAACAACAATATTAATTTCAACATCATGTCCAAAAAATATTACTACAAACCAATAACAACAACATTTATACTAATATTAAAAGGGATAAAACAAAAAATAAGCATATTTTCAGAATTTCAACAAACTCTCTAACAATGAATATTTGCTACACAAAATTTCAATAAACCCTAATAATGGATATTTACTAAAAAAAACATGAGGAAGACATATCTTAATGTGGTGTAGAGATTTAACTCAAAGAATAGGAAGAGTAAAAAGTGAAAATGTGTATAAATTGTAGGAGTTCTATTTTTTAACGTGAATAGGAGAACTTTTGTGCTAATTTTTTCTTTCTTTAATACCCTTACTAATATATGTGTATATATTAAAAAAAAAAAAAAGGTGGCCTTACCTGTTCTGGCCTGGGCACGTGCCCAGGTCATAGACAAAGTGGCTTCGCCACTGCATGCATACATACATATATATATATATATATATATATATATAGGGAGGGGTTCAAAAGTGAATCTAAATGATGAATATTTTAATGAACTTTAACAAAAAAAAACAGTAACAGCTCATTAATTTTAATTCATATGTTGTAGTTGGTCCCCGCCAGCAGCAACCACATGTGTTTTTTAATACACACAGTTTACCCCCACCCCACCTTACCCGCGTGTCCGTTGTCGCTGACGCGGACCAAATACAGCGTATGAATTAAAATTAATGGATTGTTAAGGTTTATTAAAACGTTCATATTTTAACTTCACTTTTGAACATCTCCACACACACACACACACAGATATATATATATATATATATATATATATATATATATATATATATATATATATATATATATTCCTTTGCATTAACACAACCCCCTCAAATTGACATTATGCTGGAACACAAAAATAACACCCTGCTATATGAACCTTAATTGATGGTAACGAAATCTCCAATCTCAGTTGAAAAAATGTCGACGAAGACAAAGATGAATCTAAATCGAATTGAATATATGTATTATGCCTTTTCACGTTTAGTAATTGATGATTGTGCTTACGTTTTAAGATAAAATGAAACGTTGTTTATGTTGATTGTCGAAGGTGGTTTAATGATCGGAATCAGTTGTCGTAGTGGGGATTCAATGGTCGATGGTTTGATTTGGAGTTGGAAGGAAATGGGTTTGAGTGGAGAATGGGTGGGTTTGTGATTCGAGTGGAGTTCTGATTTGAAATAATGGGCTGGTGTCTTTTTTGTGCTAATGTTGAAAAATTTTAGCAATGGATTCAATTATGGGTAATTTGGGTTTTAAGTCTCTTTTTTTTTTTTATCAAGTTGTTGCTTATTCGATTTGTTGAATAAGTTAATTGTTTTTTTATTCTTTTTTTATGAAATTTGATTTTATTTTTTGTTCTTGAGTTTTAATGCACGTCTCATGGTAATGGATAATTTTTTATTACTTAGGTTCAAATTGTTCGTTGGGAATGTTAATATGGTTTATGAAATTGGATTATCTATTGATATTTTTCTAAATAAAATGTGAGGTTGAATTCATTTGGTTTTCGTATGTATATATAAACTCTGTGCAATGTTAACGTCCCTTCAACTTATCCGAGTGGAATTATTTTTATTTAAACTCTTACTTTTTTGTTTAATTCTTTGTCAGATTTTGTATAATCTGCTCCCAAAATGAGATATGATATTCTAGTTGCACTATTCGGTGAAATTTCTTCACTCTCTTATTGGAAATTTTGTTGGAAAATTTAAGAGATATTTTCTTTTCTATGTTCCACATATTGCACCTCGCCCGCGCATTGTGCGGGCTTACAACTAGAATATTAATGTAATGCTCTCAAATTTAAAAATTGAAATACCCAAACCCTTTTACAAATGTTAATGCTTAGCTCTCACGGGAAGATCCCATTGAATAAAAAGAAAATGCAACAATGATATGGTATGAGCTTCAAAAACTTAAACACCAAAACATACCAAATTCATGCTCTTGCTTGAAGTTGCTTTTAGCCATTTTGGTTTCAACAACTGCATTTAGTACACACAAATAAATTGGATAAAAAAACACTGGCATCACAAATGTAAACAAATGAACATAAATCCAATAATTATATTATGGTTTATTTTGACATTATCCACCAATTAGTTATCATTAAATCAATAAACACAAATCCAATGATTATATTTGGTTCATTTTGACATTAGCCACCAATTAGTTATCATTATTTGACTTTAGCCATCAACTTGTTTACTTTTAGTCTTTAGCCACCATTTTTTCTTTTCCTAACACTTTTTTGACTTGTTTCTACCCTTGCGACGCTAAGAGTCAAAATAATGACTAAAATTAAAGGAAATCAAAACGGTGCCTAAAGTCAAATAATGATAATAAAATGATGGATGGATAAAGTAAAAAAAATATAGAAGCTTACAAATAAGTCCCATTCACATGAGATAATTTCCTAAATAGTCCTACAAATAGAAAATTTTCCCAATAGGTATTATTACAGTTTTTCAAAGCTAGTAAATCTTACTAAATTACATAGTTATCACCAACAGTAAATATTTACTACACATTTTTCACACGCTGCATATGTATAAAATAACTACTAGGGGACCTATTGGAGCAAAATATTCTATGATGGAATCAAATGGACCAAAAAAAATTCTAGGACCGATTTGCCTATAAACTTAGTAAACAAAACCACCACAACCAAATTGATATAATAAATATTTGGGGTTTACACCTGTTAACCTTCAACATTTTCACTTTTGCACCCCTAAAAGTCATTTTCGGGGCCAAACCCCAAAATATGAAAACTATGCAGGGTTAAACTCAGTTATAGATCAAACCCCAAATAAACTTAAATGTTTTCAATGCAAATGATTGTTTCGCAATAATCCAGAATCCCATACTTGCAAGAATACACATAATAACCACTAACCCTATATAAAATTGACAAAATTAATGCTAACAAAAATAAAACCAGCTCATAAAAAAGATCAAAACCACTAATAAAAACCCATTGAACTTATAGATCATCAATATGAGAAAAATAATAAACAAATTAAACTTAATTGGGTAAAGACTACAGATTTAACAGATTAATACTGACTTAGGAACATATTATTTCATTAGAATGGCAAAATGTGGAAAATAGACTGCACAATTATCAACCTACACTAAAACCTAAGATACCAAATCCACATTTATTTATACTTCCATTCAATTCCTGTACATCAAGCTCCGTATTTTTACATTCCCCTACAATAAAAAAAAAAGATAAACAAAATCATAAACTATAAAATAACATACAAACCTAATTTATGATTTACTTTTTAAAAGTAAAAACAACACATAAGAGCTAGCTTCATGTTCATCCTCATCGTGAACTTCAATATATAAGGATTTCTCACATTCCTTAGCCTTATTATCTCCAGTCCCATTCTAATCATTCCAACCTATTTTTTTTCCAGAGAATACATACATACATACATACATACATAGTATAACATGTGATAGAAATATTACTATATTTTGGTTGAATTCTTCCATGGCCTTTCATACTCTGCTTTTTTCTTCGCATCCTTTGCTAGTAAGGAGCTTTCTCCTAATCACAACATCTCATATCAGGTACATAATAGTATAATTATACTAATCCTATACGAAAGCATGTTTGCAAGTCTTAACATGACTCTGAAATCTACATTTAACAGGTTCGAGTTCATTTTAAACATGTTAACCTAAATAGGTTGCAAATACAACCTTACATATTCCAATATAATGTAGTGATGGGTAGATATGGAAGAGTAAGCGGTTAAATGCATGAAAATTTCTAACCATTATGTAGATGGGAACCGAACTGAAGAGGAGATGGAAAGTCAAAGGATTTTTCTAGCCTATTGGATAGTTTAGTTTACTCAGCTATTTGTGTTTTCTAAGGAGTGGAGTTTTTTTTAATAGAATCCCTTTCAATTGTAATAGCATTAATGGACATTAAAACCTCTAATACTTCTGTATTAGAGGTATAATATAGATTCGGCAACGTATATATGATGTGTCCAGCATCTAGCATCCAATATATGCAAGAAACTATTGAATACTTATGTGTAAAAAAAACTATTAAATACTTGTTACAATGATGATATGATAGCCCGTACTTGTACAAAGTTCTAAAAAAATTATCTTTAATTTCATGTAACTCATGGTTTGTAAATATCTATTAGTTTGTAGTACCATATTAGTTTTAGTATCGTTATATAAACATAGAATAGAGATTCAACATGTATTCCAAGTTTGCAAATTTTCATTGCATATTTGGAATGGGTAATAATAGGTATACCCTCGAATTAGACTGATCACTTGTCACTAATACATTGGTTGGTGGGTAAAATCACATATGGTAGGGTCTTTCTTGAGGATTTCATTCGACACGTATATATCACGTGTCAATTAAACACATCAGCATCATCATTATCCTTGCCTTAATACCATTACATGGGGTTGGCAACATGGATTCTCCTTTTCCACATGAAGAGAACACACTGTAAGGGATTAGTATGATTGAAGAGACCCAATACGAGACCCCACATATTTTTTCTAAATACCCGTACGATGAAGAAAAAAGAAAAAAAATAGTGGTTGATTTTAAATTTAGGGTTAATTTTAAGGTGTTTACTCTAATGCCATGATTAATGTTAATTTTATTGCTAATGTTGGCTATAAGTTATAGATTAATTTTAGGGCTAAATTTTAGGAATAATGTTGTTTGAAATTTAAGGGCTTCTGGTTTTACTAATCTTTAACATTATACAAATTATTTAAGGATTTTAGTATTTTATGTTGATTATTAGTGATTGATTGAATGTTAATTTTTTAAGTAATCAATTGTTTTCCATCTACCTAATAATAAAACCAAATTAAAAAAAATATGAGTCACGAGATCTCGCTATGGAACTCTCGAAATTCATCATTGACCTTATCATCCACTCAAAAACTATCCCCGTGTAGTCCTTGGTTAAATATGAAACACATTTTTTTGTTAGAAAGTGTAGTACATCATGTAGAGGTAGGTTTTCCATTCTCACAAAAGGTCATCACGTATGGGACGTGGGTACATCATCAAAAGACATAGTCTTTTAAATATACACTTTTTCATTTATTTAATTAAATACGAAATTACTCAAAAAGAATAGGGTCATTTAGTATTTAGCCCCCATTAGTTATGATATATAAACTTTTGAGTAATATCACTTTTGTTATCATTTTAACTTTTAATGATTTGTTTTATAATGTTTACAACGTTTTACGGCACTTTTATCTACAAAAAGACAAAATGGAACTCATAGTGATAATACATTAAACTTTGGAAGCTAAAATGATATATAACATAACTAATGGGGGCCAAAGACCAAATGACCCAAAACATTACTGTTATCATCCAAAATTAGTAATCATGATTTTCTATTTAAGACATCTTAAAATAATGTTCGCTTTTGTTTTTTTGCACATAATTAACAGATCAAATTTCACGATAGTGAATATGTTTCGATCATGACCGTTGATTGAGTACATCCTTAAAATCCGTTATTATTTAATAGTAACTATTATTTTGGGACGAATATAATATTTATTTTTTACTCATCATGTGAACACGATACATGATTCTTTATAGCTAACCTATATGCCACATTATTGGAGATTGTCTGGAATTAAAAATAATAAAAGGTACTTCTTGGTGTTTGTTGTGACCTAAAATAACACGGCTAGGTGTACCAATAATAAGATGACACCTGCCATCATACCCAATGGGCCCAAGACAACAGGTAAAAGTGGTCGGCTCAATTAACTATCTGGTTGGCACACTAGCCGGCCACCCTCAAGAATATAAATAGTCAGTAATGTAAACTGGCTCACGTGAGGATCTCAACAGTCACCATATACATGAAAATGGACAAATAAACAACTTATAGTTATAATGTAAAGGTGTAAATACGTAATGTATAAATATATTGCACCTCTTCATCTTCCTAATACTATACATTAGGGTGGTCATAGGCCCGAGGACCGCCAAGCCCCCCCCCCCCCCCCCCCCCTCCCAGGCCACCCAAAAAATAGGACTTGGGTAAGGCAAATAGTCCCGCGAATCAGGCTTGACAAAATTTCATAGGCACGATTTTTTTCTAGGCGAACTTGGGAATGTATTTTTAGGCCCGCTTGAGACTAGTTCGACCCGAGAATTATATATATATATATATATATATATATATATATATATATATATATAAGTACTTTAGTTTTTATTCCTTTAAGGTTAAAATTTATTAAAAAGAATATAAATGGAGAACATTTAGAAATATAAATTTTAGGCTTTATTTACTCTTAATCTTAAGAGTACAATCTAAAATGAATTTGCTAAACAATAAAATAGGTCATAAATTTTCTAAACAATAAAATTTAGGTAAAAAATCATGTTCGGGCCTGGGCAAGAAGATTTCAAATTTGGTTGGGTTTAGGATTACACAATGAGACCCGACTCGAGCCTGGTCGGGCTTCAGATAATTTAACATTTTATAGGCCCGTCCAGGCCCGACCCATGACCACCCCTACTATACATACCTCACTAGCTCTCTCAGCTATGGGCAACTAAAAAATAGTTTATTCTAAACCCTAGAGAGTTCATGAGAGTATTGTACTACTAATATCTAATGACATCGTACCCATGGATGTAGGCACCTTACTGGGTTGAACCACATAAAAAGTCTTTATCTCTTTCTTTGTCTCCCATCTCTCTCTAGCTAATATTTTTTTACTTTATACGTGGTCGATAATTATTGGTGTAACTAAGCTAAGACTTATCATAATCATCATACTAATTTTTTACACCAATAGATTGGCGCCATTCGTGGAAATTTTATAGGCCATTGTTTTTTACTACCTATTTTCCATCAAATAGAAATTTTTTCAGCCACTTGCTACTAAGTACTAAATTTTTTTAGAAGTCCAGAAGGTAGCCACATCGCGGGAGATACCTTTTGTCCCTCTGCCCCTCCTAATATAGTGGATCTACAAGGGATTCTGATGAACATAACCAAGGGTTAGGAGGTTATGTAGGAAACTATAAGACAACTAACTCAGACGCTCCAAATCAGGTCTGTAGTTAGACCCATCGTCAGAGGAGAAATATTGTCTCTGATACCATATAGGGATAGACAACCTATAAACCTGGTAGGAAGATAAGAAATAAGTACTTCCAGACACTCTAGATCAACCAAGGACCGATCTTACCATCCTGGTGCGACCTCGTTAGTCAGATCTACTAACTATTATAATGGGTACTCATTCTCTCAGGAAAGATCGAGGCCCTTGGACAAGTTAAACATGGGATGAACATTTGATCATTTAGGTCCCCTAGTTACGTGGGGTCATAATCCCAGAGAGACCTCCAGATGGGGAGATCGTCTAGAAGGATCTGTCAAGTCGAGAACCATCACGTAAGGATTCGTGCATGCCGAGCAGACTTTTTTAGGAAAAGAGCTCAACACAAACCGATAGTCGAGTAGCAAAAACCATCTCAATCAAAGTCGTACTAGGCGAGCATCCCTTAAATGGTTGAATTCAATGGTTGGAAGATTGCTTAGGAGGAATAGTTGAATCAAATAACCCTTTAGATAGGAGTTTTTTTAAAGGATCACCTTTCATTCCTGCAATTATGGTCTACCTTAGACCTTCCAAATTCAAACCTCCTATGGTAACCCCAAAGTATAATGGCAAGATAGACCCTGTGCTTCACGTGGAATAATATCAAGATGTCACCGATATCTATTCAGTTCCCAACGAAATGCATTGTTTGGGCATTCTCTAGCACTATTACTAGATCAAAGCAGATTTACTACAACTAATTACCGCCAGGACAGATTTCCATCTTTCAACAGTTGGCTGTGTTATTCATCGATAACTTCTTCTTTGGATGCAAACTGATCAAAAGGATAGCTCATCTATTAAATGTTAGGTAAAGGCTTGGAGAAATTTACGCACGAGTACATCACTTATTTTAACGGTGAAAAATTGGAAGTCATTGATTATGAATAAAAGAAGAGTGGATTTCTCCTCGAGAAATTATATTATGCCCTAGCCAAAAATCCTCTGAAGATCATGACTGAATTAATGGCTAAAGTAGGTAAGATTATGAATGTCGAGGAGGACTTGGCTACTAAACAATCTCACAACACCAAGGCCGACAATAGTAAAGGCTCCGAGAAGAAAGAGCATGAGGATAAAAATGTGGAGAAACCCAAGAGGTATGATGAATACACTCCCGCACTGTTGGCGTACATATTATCTTAAAGGAAATCCGAGGAAGTAAGGATCTAAAATGGCCCAGGAAACTGAAGTTTTCCCCGAATCGGAGGGGTATATACAAGTATTGCGAATTCTATTGAGATCACGGGCATAACATAGACAATTGTATAGACTTTAATAATGAAATAGAAAGACTTAAAACCTTGGAAGGAGAGCAGTTCAAAAACTTGTGGAATACTGAGCATATAAGGAAATATTATAAGTTATCCAATGAAATATAATCCTTTACTATTTCTTTTAACTCATTTTCAATTTTCAACAAACAGCAAGTTTCATAAAAAGTTATTTTCCTTCTCATAGTTTATTTTTCATTTTTGGGGGAGTAAGATATACAATCTAAAATAACAAGGAAAATCACTACTAGTCATTCCCAAAAAACTCTAATCAAAACTTCACGTATGACTTTGTCATTCTACAAGCCATGAAGTAGAAGTTACAAACATAAAACTTCATGTATTACTCCTCAGTTTCAAAAACAAGAAGTTTTACCAGACTAAATTAAGGAAAATTCCTAAATATTTGGTCGTCGATGGAAACTAAGGCAAGAACTTGGTTAAAATAACAAAATTTGTTTGAATGACCATAAACAAAGGCACACTGGTAGAACCTAAGGAGGTACAACGTGAGCTTGTCCAAATTGGTAACCAGTAAGGTAGATTAGTCGGCTTACAGTCAACCACCTAATCACAAGACTAAACTACTACTAGGCCACAATCACACAAAATAAGGTAATTAACGTTTTTTTATTTCAATTCTCTTCGCTTCAATACAAGGGAAGGTTCAACAAAAAATATTTAACAATAAAGTTTTTATACTTAATTAACTGGATGCTTTCATAGATCCTTCTCCATCCCAGTAAGAGGATCATCTAGTAAAGAACGAAGAACTATTGATCTCAAGTCCCTAAGCCTGGACTGACTTCTAGAAGTAACTCTATCCACTAAATGCAAGGATTGACTAAGGACATCACCACCATACATAACATAATCCCCAAGATATTTTCTGATAAAACTAATAGGTTTCACATCAGTCGGTATCTAAAAAATGTCCAACTTGAAAGGAGGATTGGGTTGGTCTTCCAATACCAAAGACTATCTTCCTTCGCCAGCTTTATTATAATAAGAGCGTTTATACTCCCCCATTTGTAACCTTCTCTATGGGCTTGCTCTAGTTCCTCACCCAAGTGTGCCAACGCCTCATTATAACCATACATCCATAAGATGCGAGGTTGTTTGTGAAAATGATAAGTGAGGTGATCAACTTTCTCATTTAACCTTTTGATAGTAGAGGACTGATTCTTGATAAGCTTTCTTGGATGGTAGATATCTTTTTATTTCTTGCATCTTCTACTAACAAACAAGCAACAACCATTTAGTGAGAAGATTGGCCTCCCTTTGATTTTTTCAATTTCTCTAACTCCTCTATTAGCCGAATGTTTTTATGCTCCAACAATGACGGTCCTTCACTTCGATAAGCAGTGGTCGCCTTCTTGATACCCTTTAATTTATCCTTCAACAAGTTATTCTCCTGTTCCAAGAGACTGGGTACCTCCTGAGCGCTCTTCACATCAGACTATAGCATAAACTCTTTCTTGAAAAATATCGAGGATAATTCTTACAGCTTCTTATCAAATCCACTGATGCTCCAAAGAATAGATACATTTTTCTCATAATATTTTGACAAGCTGGCGATTGTATCCTTATGATCTTGATGGATCTGAATAATCATCTCATAGTAAAAGGTATTGGTCACCACGTCTTGGTGGAATAGCTTACACATGTGGAGGTAAGCATTTTTATTCTGGTTAGAAATATCTAAACTGAGCACCTCCTCAGTCTCTTCTTCATAAAGATCTTCATGGATAGCCACAAATAGTTGGCTAATCTTCCAAAAAATTTCACTTTCAACAATAACCTTATTAACCTTCCTGGAGTTAAACTGAAATGAATAGGATATTGCATAAGTAAGGAAAGAAAAGAGGTGCTCAAAACTAAACAACAACATGACTAGAAAACGTGGAATTTTATTAAAATTGTTAGTGTATTACAAGAAGGGAACTTGATCAACTACATTAACAAAATCATAACACGAAAATACAAGAACCCTATTCATTACACCTTATCCTTGTATTGATTCACCTCCTCCTCTGGTCAGACCACCACCACTGTCTGCTCTTGAGGTACAAAGTATTTATCCATACCTTCTTCGTCGCCAACCTCCTCCTTAATTTTTTGGAGGAGTGCCTAGATTATGTTGGATGAAGTGGTAAAAGCCTATAGTAGTGTCGGCCTAGGTAAGGGTTGCATCCCTGACTTCCTTGAAGGAGGATTTCTTCAAGTGCTCCACTTGAACATCAGCAGTGCAGAATGCCTTATCCCACACAAGAGTGTAGGCATCCTCCTTATCTTTCTTGGACTTGACCTTTAACTCAAAATTCTTGCCCTTGGCATCCTCTGCCACCTTCCTAGCCTCCTAGGAAGCCTTCACGACCTGATCGGCCTTCTTCTCAGCGTCTCATGTCGCCTTCTCATCATTAGTCTTCCCATCTTCTAGCTTTTTGATGGTATCCTCAAACTTCTTCTTGTCATTCTCATTGACTTTTTTTATAGCCTATAACTACTCGCGCATGCCCTCAAATACTGCCTCTATATCCATAAAGGACCCCCCCAGCTGGTCATCCCTCATCTGCACTGGGTCATAATCAACCAAGAACTGCAAAAAACCACCATTCCAAAATATCAACGAGTGAATAAGAGTGACATATGGCAATAAGAAAGGATTAAATGACATTTACCAGAGCCAAGTTATGGTTGGCATGCTCGACCAACCTCATTCGGCGAAGAGCAGCAATAATAGCCTCATCAGCTAGAAGGACTCCCACTCTAATTAGCTCGCAAGAAAGCCCTAGATTGACAACAACTGATTTGGAACTGCCCTGGTTCTTATCGTCCTAGTTTTTCCTAGAAAACTCTACAGTGGTGGTTGGACCCCTCTTTAGCCTTTTAAACTAGGGCTCGTAGTTTTTCATCATAGAAGGCTCAATCACTATGGGGTATTTAGAACCCACAGCATTAGACTTCTTCTTCTCGGGAAGAGGTGGGGACTTTAAACCAAGAAAGAGGTTTGGAATCTTTCTCTTAACCATTTCTAGAGAAGAAACTTTGGTCGACACAAGAGTAATATCTAAGTATTTAAAAGATGAAGATGTCCCCCAGTAGAGAAATTCCCTTCTGCTTGAGATAGGATTCAAATTCAGCAATCGAGGAGGAATATGTTGTGTCTTCCAAATTAATGAGGGTTGATGGAATGCCTTTTATGGGGCGAGCAACATCGGAAGCGATTGAACTTAGGTAATCGAGGATAATAGATGCAGAACGAGGATGAGTTTCTCCTAACCTCTACTAGATAGACCAAATAACTTTTATGCTAACAAAATTAACCTTTAAAGCACGAGGTATATCCCTCTAATTCTTCTCTACAAAATAGAAAGACAAAAATGTAGTTACTAAAAGAATTTGAGATAAAAAAAAAAAGAGGAAGATTATACAAGAATAAATAAATGCCTAACTATGCCCTGACCTACCTGAGGGCAACGGGGCCCACTGCAGTTCTCACCTTCAGGAAGAGGGGAAAACTTCCAATCTTTCACAATCAATTCATAATCTCAATAATCCATATTGGAATCAAGAAAATTCACTACTAAAGCTCTGTTGGAGAATCTTGTCTTCAAGTGATAAATGTTATCATTAGTGGTCCCCCCACTATAAAAATACATTAATTTCTTTATTCTTATATGAGTACCAATTCGCTCATTTATACGATTCACCCCACTAATTACTCTATAAGTATTAGGAGCCACTTGGGCTGGGACCATATCAAAATACTGAAAAAATCTAAAAATAAGTGATTTTGAGGGAATGTCACCCCACACCCCTCCTCTAGTGTACAAATGTCATAATGGCCTATTAACAACATCGTTTTCACCCACTCAGGAATCCTATGGGTTGCCCTAAATACCTCCAAAGAACCCTCATCTATAACATACGCCATTTTTCAACAATAAGGAAAGAAACATAAGAAAAGAGTGGTTTTTACAGCGAAACAAAAACAATAATAGTGATAACTTGCTTTTTGGTGTGTATGTCGTTGTTGCAAGCCAAGTTAATCAAAACCTTAAAATACCTATACAATAATATCAAACTCAAGTGTAGAGGTAAGTAAGGATGTTAATCCACATCAAGGGAGTAAGCTAGAGACAAACTCAATTGTAATTCAATTTTTATTTTCTTTTTGGGATTTTTTCTTTTTCTATTTTTTTTTACTTTTTTTTTCAATATTAAAACAATTGGGGGAGGTGAGGTGAAGTAACACTAAACTAAATGGAAGATGAAAACAACTACGTAAAAAATGAGATATAATAATGAAACTAAGTAAATATAACAAAATAAAAATCTAGAATATGAAACTAGTGAGAAAATAAAAGTGAGAACAATCAAGGGATATGATGACTCAAAATATTTTAGTTAATCAAAATTAATTAGTTCATTAAAATTAATTATCCCAAATTAGTATCAAAATCACAAATCAACTCTCGTTGCGAACGTAATTTTAATAATAACATTTTAGTTAATTAAATTTAGCATTCCTACAACTCTTGAAAAATAGATATAAACATCATTTAATAGATCACCCGCTAGGATCGATCAATTAAAATTTGTATAAATCATAGAAAATGAAATTAGAGTTGAAATTTAAGTCATAATACCGCACTTGAGAGACCCCTATCTCTAGTTCGAATCTAAAATGGGTATTATAACTAGAATTCTGATTTTCTCTCAAAAATCATTTACCCTCTCGAGGCGTAAATACAAAAGTAAGAGTGAAAAATTAATTATCAAAGAGATATTTAATTTAAATAAGATAATTAAAGTAAGTTTAACATCAAATATTGGTCACCCCACCCCGTGAAAGGGTATCTAGCCTAACATGATTTTAAACATGATGAACAAATAATCAAGGCTATAAACAAATAAAATAGAAGGGTAAGAGGACAAATCTTCAAACAAGTCTCCTTGATTTGCAAAATTGGACTCGAATACTCCATTGAAATTGAGCAACATCCATTCAAATTGAGATTTCCACAATATTCAATTACATACAAACACTCATTTGAATCACTCAATAATTAATTTCTCATAATTCTCTAAAAAAATAAAATTAAAATAAAAAACTACCTAAAAAAAATTTAAAATATAAAGTGTTTATTTCTCTAACTCTCTAAAACCCTCATTCCTCTTCAAATGGCCTTGAGGTCTTCTTTTATATGCATATGGAGCTAAGGGGTTAAATTGGTGAATATACTTAGGTGAGTATGTGGTTTGGGTGTGTCATGGATTGTGTGAGGTAATGAGAGAGGGAATAAAAATTTGATATGTTAATGGGGTATTTTGGGCATTGGGGTAAAATGAGGAAGTTGGGGGTATAAATTGAATAAGGGGTATAAGTTAGTTAAAAAAACATATGAACATTGACTTGGTCTTCGTTTTGGCATTTTTTTTTTGGTATTTGCAGGTCGAATGAGAATCGTGAAAGGCATGGAACAAATGGGTTAAGGCTCTCGGGTTGGGGTCTCGGGTAGAAGGGAAGGGGCGGACAAGGGTTGAGGTTGGGTTATAGGCCGGAGCAGGTCCGGTTATGCCTGTTCTGGGTTCGATCGCGATGGGGCACCGGAGAGGGTCAGCAGGCCGGAGTAGGGGTTAATGGATCTCGTCGGAGCTCGTTTTTTTTGCCGGAACTTAGGTGTAGAACTGACGAAGTTGGTAGATCGGGTTGGAGGAGGTAGGCACCGGGGTCAATTTTTCCAGTCGGTGAGGGGGTAAGCTGGGGATCGGGTTAGAAAGCGAATTTGATTTCCAGGCTGTTGGACTCGGTTGGAAAGTGGTTCAGGTCCGACCGGTTGCTGCCGGGTTCTCGGGTAGATGGGTCATGGTCATGAAATGGGTTTGTATGGTGTTGGCTATAGTGGATGGGGATGGTTAGGAGGTGGGTGTTTAGGAGAGAGAGATAGAGTTTTGGTTGAGTTTGTTAATGCAGGATGATGATTGTGTTAATGGAGTTTGTTGGAAGAGAGAGAAATGGGTGCTGAAGAAGATGATGGGATGAGGGGTTAGAGTGTGGAGAGGTGTAGGAAATGGTGTGTGTAGCTTAGGGTGTAGGATAAGTTAGTTGGGTTTAGGATAAGTGTATGTGGGTATAGGGTGTGTGAGGGTGTATGGTAGTGTGGTGTTGGTGAGGGGTTGTATTGTGTGTATGTGAGTTTATGGGAAGGTAGGTGTCGGTGAGGTGTTTTGGTATATTAGTGTGTAGGGTTTAAATGTCTCAGTGAGTTTATGTGTGTATGTGTTTAATTTGGACCCTAATAAAATAAAAATAACTAATAAAAATAAAACTACTAAAGCTAAAAATCTAAAAATTAAATTCATACTCTAAAAATAAAATAAAGACTTAATTAAAAATGAAACTAAAAAGAAATAAAAATAAAAATATATTTAACTAAAAACTAAAATCCTAAAAAAAGAAAACTCTAATAAAACAAAAAAAATAAATGAAATCCTAAAAAATATAATCTTAATAAAAACTAAAAACTAATCAAAATAAAATAAAAAATAAAAATAAACTAATTAAAAAGAGATAGAAAATAAAACATAAAAATTCTAAATAAACCCTAAAAATAAAAACGATACAAAGTAAAAATCTAAAAAAATATAAAAAGGGCACAAACTAAACATACACGGGTTTCGGAGTAGGTTTAGGGACAGGTTTAGGCTCGGGTGAGATTACGGGGCAAGGTAATTAGCTCCAAATTGCCTCGAAATAATGCTTTTAACATCGCAACTGCAATCAACCCTGCACATTGAACATTTACGTGCATAATACCATTATTGTTGAGAATTAGCAACTAAAATACGTCCATTCGGGGTATAAAATGTACACTTTTGGGTGCTTATCACACCACCTCCAAACAGAGCGTTGTTAGTCCTCGAGCAATAAGATAGAGAGAGAAAAAAAGATACGAAGCCAAAAGTGTACCATTTTCGCGGGCACTTGCGATTACACTTAGCATGTGCAACAAGCCTTTAAACCTATAGGACGAGTCGTGTCTCGTGAGGGTTTGCAGGGAATATACCCACAAAATTCTTATTTGCAAAAAGGCAGATTATCTGTTATTAGACATTGTAAAAGGGTAGTTTAGATAAGATGGAGGCGTAACCCCTTTTGAGTATGGTAATGATAAGTTAATTAGCAAAACCTTGGATTAATAATAGGATATGCAAACACAAACTTATTGAAGATAAACTCAGTTTAAACTCACAAATATCTCGTGTATAACTCAGAAGGTAGTAATGAACTTAGAAGTAACTTAGTTAGAAGGGAGATAGAAGTAAGCACCCTAGATACACCTTGGTAGGCAGTCAAACACACAAAAACACCCTCAAGAATCTCTGTCAAGTATTAAAAGCTTCATAATAAATGACAATAGTGAGTGAGTAAAAACTCTATTTTGTAATAAGTTTCTCTGATGTATATTCTCTCTAGCAATAACTTCTAAACTCTCTCCAAAAAAGGATCTTATCCTCAAAGGTGGTTGGGGTCCTTAAATAACCCCCCACACCACCCCCAAGGCAACTCAGTCATTAACTATGAAAAGCTTCCCTCATACTTTGTGTCCCAACAATAAATGTCTGATGCACTAGTTAGCTCCACATCATAGGCATTAAATGCCTAGACATGCATTTTTCCTAACCACTGTGTGTCAGGGGGCTGTTGTCACAGAGGTGGCTCACCAACTGTCTGACAACTCCAAAAACCACGGTGGTTTACTCAAGTGCAGGTCTGAAACTGTCTAGCTGGTTAGTGACATCAAATAAAGTAGATGTGACATTAAGTAGATGGTTATTTAGTTCTCAACTCAACGCCCGATGGAACTTCAAGCTGTCCCGCCCGAGGTTCCACGGCCAGGGTCCTTCGATGTTTTACCAGGTGTATCTAAGATGGTCAGGACCAGCCCCAACGGTGCCTCACTTCTCAATCCTCCGAACCAAGTCCCTCTAAAGTTCTCATGACGAGGTCATTCGATAGAGCATGAAAGCTCTTCCATGCCCTGCCAAGTCTGGTCTCTCGCGAGTACCATTTGACCTCACACTAAAACTCATTATTATTCTTATTACAACATTAAAACCGTTATAGCTCATAGTCAATATAAACAAAGATATAATATGACTAACACAACAAGCTAAAGTATGAGTTGCCACGCTAAGCTGCCTCACTGAGCTGCCATGCTTGAGCTGCCTCGGTGAGTTGCCATGCTTGAGCTGCCTCGATTTCTTAATCCCAAACACTGTTTCCAATTGTGGAATTATCCTTAATCTCAGTATTACCTTTAATCCACCTCTACATTTTCCCTTTCGTGGATAGATTTACTGTGGGAATAGGAAATTTCTGCATAAAAACTTCTCAATCCGATGAACCTTCTCTGTGTGTAAAAAATCTGGCCTCCCTTCCTTCGTTAAAACCGCATCGTTAAAATCTGCAGGAAAAAGTAAAATTGTCCCCGATGTACCTGAGCCGAAGCGCTACGACTTATTGGGGCTTTGACGAAGGGGCATCGCCACTTTTTCCTTATGCTGAGTCTCAATCGTTCTAGCTTTTTATTATTTAAAATTCTCCCAAAAGGCCTGCTAACCTTCTCAAATACTCATTTTGACTCTTTGTAAGTGAAATTATCCCTTGTAATGCTTCGCTATGTTCAAAAAAGCAGAAATTCTCCCCCATTTAGTCGACTCACCATTTAAACAACGTTTGGACTTGGGGCGAGGGGACATCGTAGCTTTTTTGAACCGTTAGGACATCTTTGTGGTTGGGAGTTATCGGATATGTCTGACAAAAAATTTGGCGCCAAAACTCGAACTTGCTTAGGAAGGCAACTCCTTCTAGTCCCCAGGCATCACTTCGTAAATGACGTAGCGCTATATTTGCAGCTGTCAAAATATTTCCCGAAGTGCCACGTGTTCATTTGAAATGATTATAAGCAGCCTTGCACGTGCGATCGTGGGAAACTCAAAAGACAGGTTTAAAAGGCTTCAAACGTCTCTTTTATTTCAAACCCTTATCTTTCATTCTTCTTTTTCAAGATCATGTATTCCTCAGAGAGAGAAAGTTGTGCGAAAACCTCCATTGTTGTCCAACACCTTACCCAATTTCTTCCTTCTCTCATCTTTTACGCCACCACCCGTGTTTGTGGTTCTCCATCTTCATTCCAAACCCTTTTTTTACCACACTTTCTTTATTGCACTTCGTTGTTGTTTGTGATGGCCTCTTCAAGCAACCCTGCCACACCTGCCGCCCCCATTATCACCGTCTCCTCTGCCGCGTCATTGACTGCTGCTCGTTAAGAACAATTGTGTTTCTATCGCCAGTCCCCTATTTTTCGCAAGGGTGATGACTTTGCTGGGTCTTGTAAGACTTGTATTTTTAATGCCAAGTATGATGCCATGATGCTTGGTGATGAAGGCGAGAGTGTTAATGACTGGGGCTTTCTACCTCCCGAGGGGAATCTCTGATTTCGTCTTGAGCGAGGGGACTTCCTATGGTCCCACGTCGACTTTGAAGGTTCTGGTGGCTCTCCTGCTCACTTTGCTACCTGGAACTCCTATATGCAGAGTTCCCATGCTGATACCCTCACTAAGATTGGGCTTTATCGGGTCAAGTGGTTTGGTGAGTTCACCCTATTCAAAAATAATGTTTCCCTTCTCGTTCTGGTATCTCGCTGGAATGTTACCACTCATACGTTCATTGTTGCATGGGGAGAATTTATAATAACGTTGGAGGATGTGTGCGAGCTCCTAGGCCTTGAGGCAACAGGCCATAAGCCCTATTATGATAAAGCCCTGGATGCCCAAGAGACTGCTGACCGTTTGGAGTTAGACCATATATGTCGAAGGTGCATCAGTACTTCAAAGAAAGCTACCTTCACTCCTCTTATCAACTATTTCTTCAAGGATCCTTCTGAAGGTAGTTCCTCTGACGCTTCCCCTAGATAAGGTACATTGCTGGAATTCCCTGTGTATATCCTTATCATTCTTTCTCGCTTCCATTTAATGAGGAAGCCCAACGACCAGCCTCGAAGGCATCTTATTAACATATCCCTCCATTTGGCCCGGGGTATTAAGCTTCCTCTGGCTGCAATCGCCTTCGGAACCTTCTACATATGGCTTAATAGAGCCCCTTTTGACATGAAACGATCTCTGGGTTGTTATAACCTGGCCAACTTTGCCAATTGCGTCCTCCTAATAGGCTTCCTCTATGTGCATTTCCTCGTCATAGCAGCCAAGACCAACCGCCCTCCTTCGGGGGAAACAATCTTGCCCCCACGCTCCTTTGTTTATCACAAGAGATAGAGCCAAAAGGAGCTGACCTCCTTTATTGATGAATTTTCGAGTTTTGTGATGAGGCCCTATGAAGAGGATATTTTTCTCTACCCTTGTGATTTTCTCAAACATGGGGAAAGAGTGGTCCAGGTAACTACTGTAGACCTCATTACTGAAGACCCCTCACTAGCCGTGGTCCTTCTATTTTTGCCAGGATACCTACCCACTTACACGGAGTGGGGATACACCAGCGAGCACTACAATCCCAACCGATGCAGCCGTCAGTTTGTCTTTAATCAAAGGGCTCCTCGCCAAGTGTTTTAATTATCTAACCTCAAGGTCTCCTTTAGCAAGGCATGTTCTCTATTTTCCTCAATTACTATGTGCGGAATGAGTTCTACAATGGCTAAGCAATTCACCATTCCCACTATCACAAGGCAATGGGACGTGACCCCTCTATTTGCAATAAAGTACTGGCCGAGGCAACTGGACCAAATTTCTGAATTCATCGAGGGGGATCCCGTGTATCCTCCAGTTATTTCATTTTCTGCCTTGGAGTTGGGGTTGAAGGGAAATTCCATTTTTGGGGTTGAGTTCCCTCTAAGCCAGACCCCCAAAGAACCTCCCACTGAGCTTCCTCCATACTACCCCATGATGCCTATTTCCACGCCCAAACCTAAGGCCGCTGCAATCCCCAAACCACCTGCTCCTCCAGTCGAAGCTACAACGACAGGAAAAAGGCCTTCTCAGCCACCTACTAAGAAGACCACGAAATCTAAGTCCTCGAAGTCCAAGCCCCAGCTCAGGCACCACCTCCTTTGGAGGCATTCCCTATTGCCTCCGTTCCCCCTCCTATGTCTCCAGAGGTAGCTGAAGAGCTGAGGAGGCAGGTGCAACTGAGATCGAATAAATAAATGTTGAATTATAATGGCATGCTATCGTTGTTCCTCCTACGGCTGCTTTTCCCACGATCATGGTTGATCCCGCTGAGCCACCCACAAAAAGGAGAAGAAGGTTGAGGGTGCCTGAAGGTGGTAATGCAATGAGCTCAAAGAAGAAAATACTGGGTACCAAGTTCCAGAATAAACAGACGCCTAAGAAACCTCCAGCCTCAGCTCCTTTTGTTGCCGCCTCCTCGCCACCTTCACCAGTGGTTATACCTTCTCGTTCTCCCTCTGGGTCTGAGTTATGTGTGCATTCATTTTTTTTCTTATTCCCCTGTTCTTAAAGTAAACTGCATCTGCTTATTTCTTAATAATTTTTTTGGTTTAGGGAGTTGGAAAAGAAAGGCCCAGTCCCCCTGTAAGACATTTCGTGTGGGGGGGGGGGGGGGGGGGGGCGTTGCGGTATCTCTCAAGCTGATACCACTCCTCCTCGTTCCCCCATGACAGGACTTACCTAATCACTGCATTTGTCCTCCTATCGGGCCAAAGAAGCTACTACGAGGGTTGCTACCATTGGGTTTGCTGAGATGCCTGTCCAACCAGGGGCAACTACTGCAGCCTCCTCTGAGTTACCATCGGAGCAAGAGGTCCCTCTGCCCCTCGTTGTGGTCAAGGAGAGTGCCCCTCAGGTAAATTTCTTGCCAAGTTTCACATCTTTTGTTTGTCCCATTTCTTTGTTTATCATTTCTAATATGTTGGGCTATTTTAGGTGGAAGTGGCATCACTGATAGCTAACATTCTCCTTCCCCTGCCTTGACAAGACCCCTTACTCTAGTTCCTCTTTTTGGTGCCATAATGGGGGTAAGTTAGGTATATTGCTGCCCCTTATTCTTTTGCGTTTACTCCTTGTATCTAACACTTGGTTTTTGCACTTGTAGCTTTCTACAAGTCTCTCTCCACCCTTTGACCTTAGTGTCATTTTACTTTCCCAGGCCCACGTTGATGTTGTTGTTCCCATTGGGGCATCTCTTGAAGGTCCAACGTCTTCTTATAATGATACGCCCGTGATGGATTTGGTACCTTTTATTGGCGAGGGAATTTTACCTACCGTTGAGGCTTCTTCAGCCAAGGGCCCAGTTAAAGCTACTGAGGCGATGAGCCCACCCCCAAAAGTTTCTACAACTATGGGCCTCGTGGTGACTCCCAATCTCGCTCCTACTACTGCTGAGGTACTTCGCTAGTCTCTCTACATTTATCAGTTTCTTAAACACCAACTTCACCTATGTAGGTGACTTAATTGATGAAAACACTTGTTAAGGTTTTTTTGTAAATTCCACTTATATCAGTGACTTAACAATGAAAACACTTGTTAATATTTTTTAAAAACTCCACCTATATCGGTGACTTAACAACGAAAACACTTGTTAATATTTTCCAAAGACTCCACCTGTATCAGTGACTTAACAACGAAAACACTTGTTAAGATTTTCCAAAAACTCCACCTATATCGGTGACTTAACAACGAAAACACTTGTTAAGATTTTCCAAAAACTCCACCTATATCGGTGACTTAACAACGAAAACACTTGTTAAGATTTTCCAAAAACTCCACCTATATCGATGACTTAACAACGAAAACACTTGTTAAGATTTTTTTCATAAACTTTATATTTCCTTTAACTGTTCTCAGGTTGCTCGAGAGGATTCTCCACCAGCCCCTTCTCCCATTACCTCACCACACCGGGAACCTGTCATTTCAGAAGATTCCAACCACAATGATCAAGGTTCCACGATCGGTGCCACTACTGAGAGCAAATCTAGCTGTGAGCTTCCTCTGCCCGACCTAGCTCCTCACGCGTTCTGCCTGATGGTACTTTAGTGTTCTCCTCAGATGCCTGCCAAACATTGTCTGGTTATTGAACAACTCATAAATCATCATCCTGAGATATTCACGGTGGATTGCCTGCATTCAAATATCTCCGTTATGAGTTACAAACTTCAAGGCATGGCTACCATCGTTGTTAAAATTGCCAACACTCTGACCTCAAACGTTACCAGACCCCTCCTTAACCAATTTGTGGGTTATCTGAGGGTGTTGGGTCACGACGGCTTCCATTTTAGCTGGCTTAGCACATATTTGAAGAACTTGAAGAGCCAACGACTGGACAACCAGAGGTAACTTTTACGAAAACATCAGGAGGATCAACGGGTGGAGGAAGCTAAGTTTGCCGAGCTAACACCTCTTCTTGGAGATATTGATAAGGAGGTGGAGGACCTCGAAGGAGCTCTTTATTTGGTGAAGCTAAAATGAGAAAAACTTCTTATCGAACGCACGCAAGCACATACTAGGTTGGAGGTTTCTATTAATGCCCAACGGTCTTTCTTAGAAGCTTCTTCGGGCCTTCTTGGAGATTTTTTCTCCTCCCCAGATCTGTGCTTCCTCCTAGGCCAATGAATTTTTGTATATATTTTTCTTTTTCTCTCCTTCTTATGTAGTTCTTGGGCAGTAGTTCCCAATTTTGTAATGACCCGAGGTTTATGAATAAAGAAAGATATTTTTTTTCTCATGCTTTTCCCTTGTGTTATCACTGTTTGTGCAATATTATGAAGTTCTGTAATTCTTTCGTCTTCACTTGGGTTATAATAAAGATAACTTACATGTTTGCCATAAAAAAAGAACTTGTATATTCATAACAATAGTCAGCTACATCAGTGGTCCAAACATAATTGCCTACACATGATAGACTTTCAACCATTTATTGTTAATCTTGAATGGTTTATCTTCCTCCATCTTAGAAATTAAGTAATAACCTGAGTCATGAGCTTCTTTTACAATGAAAGGTCCCTCCCAATTTGTTGCAAACTTGGGTAGAGGAAGCCATCTAATGTGTTTCACTACTGCTTTCAATACGAGGTCTCCCTCCACGAACTTCCTTGGTCTCACTAAGTTATCATATCCCCTGGAGAGATTTTTCGTATACATTTAAAAGTGTTGCATAGCATTATCTCTATGTTCATCCAACGCTTCCAACTGCACATGTCTATTCTGAGGGACCATGCTGCTTCGCAAAGCATATCGAGCAGAGGGAACTTCTAACTCCATTGGGAGAATCGCCTCGGCCCCATAGACAAGGGAGAATGGAGTATACCATGTGTGCTTTCTCTTAGTTATTCGATAGGCCCATAATACAACTGGTATTTTATCATCCCACGATCCTGGGAAATCTTCCATTATTTTATCCAAGATATTAACCAAAGTTTTATTAGTTGCTTCGGCCTGACCATTTCCTTTTGAATATGCCACCGTCGAAGTATGATGGATAATGGAGTATTTATTTGTGAGCATCGTTACTTCTGAATTTACGAAAGGGCTTCCATTGTCTGAAAGGATAAATTTTGGGATCCCAAAATGGCAAATGATGTATTCTTTAATGAAGTTGCTCACCACCCCCACTGTTTCCCTTCTCAGTGGTATCGCTTCAGCGCACTTTATGAAGCACTCCGTTGCTACTAATATCCATATCTTCCCCCTCGAAGAAGGATGTATTGCCCCTACCAGGTCGAACGCCCAAGTGTGAAAAGGATAGGGCATTACAAGGGAGTGTAGGTCCACCGATGGGGGTATGGATCATATTTCTATGAAGTTGGCAAGCCTTGCACCTTCGAACGAACTTAGCAGAATCGTTCTCCATCGCTGGCCAATAGTATCCCAGAGTCATCAACTGGTTATATAACTTGGCCCCTCCTATGTGAGTTGGATCGTGCGCCTATTTAAGAACCTCGGCCGCTTCTTCCTTTGTGATGTAACGCAGCGACCTTTTGAAGTATCCCCTTCGATAAAGTTGCCCCTCTTGAACGTAGAATCTTAAGGCCCTTCGCCAGAGTCCCATCACATTAATTTTCTCTATTGGGATAACTCCATCTCTAATAAAGTCAATATAGGGCTATCTCCAGTCAGGTTGAGCCTCCACGAAATGACATTCAGCTACCTCAAAGAATAATTGGCATTTATCGCACTTCTGTTGCAGCTCTGTCGTATGATGTTTCATCTTAGTCTAGAAATACCCTTCTCTTTGAGTCCTTCGATAGAGAGGTATCTCAGTTATTTCGTAGTTCTCTTCATGTGTTTTCTTCAATCTTCGCTCTGCCTCTTCTGGATCGATGCACCTTGATAGCCATCCTCCTGCATTTTTAAAGTAAAGGTCCCCCTGGTTCGTGAAGTATTGAATTAATTCTCTTAGTGCCATCATTCCTTCACCGGTCTCTAGTTTCGTCCTAATCTCTCCCCTCCAGTCCGCATCTTCTTCCATTGGTATAATTGACTGTACAGTTGAAGGAGATGTTATTTGTTGGATCATGACGGTAGTTGTATTGCTCCTCATGACCATTTTTTGGGTAATGGTGTCATAGGCATCCGGGTGGCGATTCGTCGTTCTGGGCTGTCTCTTGATCTTGGTCCGACAGAACTGGCAAAGAAGTCTCTGGATGATTGTTCTATATGGCGTCAGGCTCATATGTTTCAATGCATACTCTCCATTCACTTGCTGAGCAACCAAGTTTGAATCCACTTTGATGCAAAGTGAACGAATCCCTCTTCGAAGAGCCTCTAGCAACCCCAGTACTAATGCTTCATATTTTGCCTTGTTATTAGAATAAGGGAAATCTAATTTGTAGGAAAGGCATATCTCCTCCATTCCTTTTAAAAGAATCACCCCTGCTCCTCCTTTCCTTTTCGTCGAAGATCCATAGAACTACATTGTCCATTCCTCCTATGTTGCGTCTAGGTGATTGCCTTCAAGTCGTCTCCCGGAACACTTTCTTTGGGTGGCTCAAAAGTTCCCGAGGGGAATATTGCCAACAGGTCGACGTACGCTTGGCTTTTGATCGCGCGAGGGACCACGCATTTCAAGTCATATTCGGAGAGGATAAGGAAACACCTAGCTACCCTGCCAATTAATATAGTTCTTGCCAGAAAATACTTAATAGGATCACATCTAGTTACAATATGAATTGTAAAAGACATCATATAATGTCTAAGTCTTTGCGCTACAAATACTAAGGCTAAACAATGCCTTTCCAAGCTACTATATTGGACTTCTGGCCCATGGAAAATCCTGCTGAGGTAGTAAACTGACCATTCTTGCCCATCGATCTCTTGTGCCAGCAAAGCTCCCACGTACCTCGTGGTGGATGTGAGATACAGCTCCAACGGTATTCTTGCCTTTGGGGGAACCATAGTCTGTGGTGAAACGAGCAGTTTCTTCTACTCGTCGAGAGACTCCTGGTGAATCTCCTTCCATTTGAACTTCGTGTTCCTTTTTAACAGCTGCATCAATAGATGTGTTACCTCGGCTAATCCAGGCACAAACCTCCTAAGGTAGGAGACCTTACCGAGGAAACTCTTCAGCTCCTTCATCGTTGTTGAACATGGCATTTCCAAGATCGCCCGCTGTTTATCCTGGTCCATCTGCCCCTTGTCGATTAACCACTAAGTCTAAGAATTTCTCGCTTTTCACTCCAAAAACACACTTCAGTGGGTTCATCTTCAATTTATACTTCCTACAACAGGAAAACACCTTCCTCAAATCGCTTAGATGGGACTCCTCCTTCCTTGATTTTATGACCAAATCATCCACATAAAACTCCATGAATTTTTGAAAGAAGTCATGGAAAATAGCCATCATTGTTCTTTGGTAGGTCACCCCAGCGTTCTTGAGTCCAAACGGCATCACTTTATACATAAAATTACACAATGGGGTTCTGAACGCTATTTTCTCTGCATCTATGGGGTCCATCTTGATCTGGTTGTACCCTATATACCCATCTATGAAGCTATATATCTCATGACTAGCCGTTGCATCTATCAGGCTACCGATGGAGGGCAGGGGGAACTCATCTTTGGGGCAAGCTCTGTTCAAATATCTGAAGTCCATGTAGATCCTAATTTAGTTTTTATCTTTCTTCCCCATCGAGACAATACTGGATAGCCAGATCGGGTGTTGTATCGTCTTGATAAACCCTATTGTTAGTAAGCGTTGAACCTCTTCCTTGATCTTCAGGTCCAGTTCAGGCTTGTACGTTCTCATTGCCTATTTCACTGGAATGGCTGAAGGCATTACGTTCAACTTGTGGCAGCTCACTTCTTCATCTAGCCCTTCCATCTTCGTGTATTTCCATGAAAAAACATCTATAAATTCCTGAATCAACTCAACCAATACCTCTCGTTTCTCCTCGCTGAGATCCTTCAAGATGAAGATGTGCCTTGGATCTTCCCCTTATTTTGCCAGGTTGAATTGCTCCAACTCTTATGCCTAGGGCTTCGGTTGATCTGCCATGTAATCTGGTTCCTCGATGACTTCTTTTATAAATTCCCATATGCTGAAATTATCTATCACCATACATTGTCCTCGTTGATCCACTAGAAAGCATTCATATAAGGTTCAACCTCGTCATCAGTTTCCTTGGCCGCCCGCTCACACCGTTATAATTGATATACCACCTTTCCTTTTTCAGTAATGACCTTCTTGCATTGTCTGCTTATAGAAGTAACTGCCTTCCTCTTTTTCTCTCTAGAAGCCTCGGCCACTCCTTTTCCTGAGAACTGGCTCAACACGCTTTATCGTTGGACCTCATGCTCCAAGGGATCCACTCTGGGCCTCATCCTGTCTTTGAGCTGCTTCGAGATATTTTGGGGCCGAGGGACCACCTAGCGAGCCTCTTCAGTCATCACTTTTACGCTGCTTGTAACCTCTTTACTCTGCTCGTTGAAGGGCCCTATCCTTTCTCTGATCGAGGAAACCCATGTTCCCTTCATTCTTCTCGTTAGGACCCGAACATCCTCCTCCAACTCAGTGTAAAATATCACATCTACCAGGTGAGCTTCCTCGACAGCAAAGGGCCTCTTCGTAGCCCAAATGGTCACCTATGTCCCCTTGATGTTCGCCTTAGTGCATTGGTGGTACGTAGAAGGAACTAGCCCTTGGTTATGAATACACACCCTTCCTATTAGCAGATGATAGGAATTTTCACTCTCTATTACGTGGAACTTGATATAGGAACACAAATTTCCCATTACAATCCAAACGTTAACATACCCAATGGATTTGGAAGATTGGTTAATATACCCAGAAATTATCAAAGGCATGGGGACCAACCTTTCTTCTGGAATATTGGCTGCATGAAAGGAGTTAATTGGCATAATATTGATGGAAGCTCCCCATCCATAAGATTCCTTGCAAAACTAACTCCGTTGACGCTAGTCATTACATACAATGGCCTGTTATAAGGGAATCTCACAGCCCTATCGGCATCGCTGAAAGTTACTTCTGACAGAAACCTCCTCACCAACCTGGTCATGGGTCCCTTCCATCTCAGCGAAGGGACCGCGTTCTTCCTCGCAATGTCAAGTATTACCTGGGTTATTTCTAGCCTACTCTCTTTTAGTATCCCCACATGGTCGAAGAACCAGGTGAATTTTGAGGATTTTGAAACTACACAGTACTCTAGGACTGGGTCTGCTTACTCACCTTCAATGTTGTATACGTCCTCCACATCTTTGGCGCTCGCTTCATCGTAGACCAATACTACGTTAGCCATTCCCTCAGTACAGGTTTCCAAAGTTTCTTCGTACTCCTCTCTTTCTCTTCTCTCTGCCTCTTCATCATAGGCCACCACAAGATTGGCCCCATGTGTTGGTAATGGGTTGTTGTTGACGTTCTACAGAGGGATTTGCAATATCCTTGCCTTTACGTACTTATCGATGATTCTCCTCAGTGTGAAACAACTCTCCGTCAGATGCTGGATCCTCCGATGAATCTGGAAGTACTTAGGATCCGCCTTCGTTGTTTCATCGGGTTCACCACCGAGAATGTCTTTTGGTTCATATACCATTCCTCCTTGAACTATTACGTTGTAACAGTTGACAGCCTCATCTACTGTAAAAGGCAACGGTGGTGGGTCCTCCCTATTTTTTCCAAACTTCCTTTTATTGTCCTTCTTCGGCACCTTGCTACCATCTCCTCCCTCGGTGTATCTTACCCGTGGGGGCTAATATCTCCCCCTACAGGTTGAATAGGCTTCCTAAACATCATGGGCACCACTACCGAACTTGGTCGTACCACTAAGGAGATATTTCTTGTTTCTTTAAGGAACGTCGAACAAGTCCCCTCGCGTGTTTCATTGATAAGATGGCAGATGTACTCAGGAAGCAACCCCTCAGCACAAATCTATAATAACTTGGATTCTTTGGCCTCCTCTCTCACATCGAGGGAT
Source organism: Sambucus nigra (assembly GCA_949130495.1). NCBI lineage: Eukaryota > Viridiplantae > Streptophyta > Magnoliopsida > Dipsacales > Adoxaceae > Sambucus > Sambucus nigra. The sequence goes on along the minus strand of OX422211.1, from coordinate 618,070,719 downwards.
CTTTCTCTGAACCTTCGAATATAGGCCACCACTTCTTTCCCGGGTCGCTGCTTTTCCCTACCCAGTTGGGTCAAAGTAAACTCATCTTTCGCCAGAAAGAACTTCTGGACGAACAAAACATGCATCTCTTCCCACATAAAAATGCTTTTGGGGGACAAATTAGAATACCAAGTATATGATTTATCGATTAAGGATTTAGAAAACTCGCTCAACCTGAGCTTCTTATTATTACAATGTGCCCCAAGTGTTAAATGAAGCGCTTAATGTGCTCCTTGGGGTTCCCACCTTTTCCAGTGTATTTTTCAAAAATAGGAGGAATATAGTCCTTTAGATAGGGCTCATCATTGTATTCCTGGGGATAAGGTGTTCGAAAGTCATCATAAACCAAAGCTATCTCACCAGCAGATTGCAAGGAATCTTTCATGAATTTCAGCATCTCCTTCCTCATTTCCTCCATGGGTGATGCCACTAGGGCAACAACCAATGGGACCATAGGTTGAGTGCCCGTCGCAGCTGGAACAGTCGTCACAGTTGGGGCCATTGATACTCCCGATGTTCCCACTGTTGGGTTCATAACAGAGGGTTTGCTCACTGGGACCGTTCCCGTTACACCTGCGCCTGGTGGGGCCGTTGGGGCCACCCCTGGTGTTACGAAAGAATTGACTTCAAATCCTCCCAACACCATTGAAGCTACCGGAGTTTGCAAAAACTCATAAAACTTACTCATAAGGAGTGCCACCTGATTAGGTCCCAAACCTGAACTCATGGAAGCTTGTGTCACCCCTGGAACGCCTGTCATCGCCTGAATCGGAGGTACCTCAATTTGAGGATCCCCATCCCTTAGAGCCTCTAGTTCTCTCACATTTTGTTCTTCATTGTGTTGGATATCATCAAAGTTGAGACTTCTATTAACGTTATCTTGCGCCATACTTCTTGCTTAGAAGAATGCCTCCCCAAAAGAGTCGCCAAATGTAAGAGGGTAGTTTAGATAAGATGGAGGCGTAACCCCTTTTGAGTATGGTAATGAAAAGTTAATTAGCAAAACCTTGGATTGATGATAGGACATGCAAACACAAACTTAATGAAGATAAACTCAGTTTAAACTCACAAATCTCTCGAGTATAACTCAAAAGGTAGTAATGAACTTACAAGTAACTTAGATAAAGGGAGAGAGAAGTAACCACCCTAGATACACCTTGGTAGGCAATCAAACACACCAAAACACCCTCAGGAATATCTATCAAGTATTAAAAGCTTCGTAATAAATGACAATGGTGAGTGAGTAAAAACTATGGTTCGTAATAACTTTCTCTGATGTATATTCTCTCTAGCAATAACTTCTGAACTCTCTCCAAAAAAGGATCCTCTCCTCAAAGGTGGTTAGGGTCCTTAAATAGCCCCCCACACTACCCCCGAGGCAACTCAGTCATTAAAGACTATGAAAAGCCTCCCTCATACTTTATGTCACAACATTAAATGCCTGATGCACTAGTTATCTCCACGTCATAGGCATTTAATGCCAAGACATGACTTTTTCCTAACCACTGTGTGTTAGGGGGCTGTTGTCACAGGGGTGGCTCACCAACTGTCTGACAACCCCAAATACCACGGTGGTTTACTCAAGTGCAGGTCAGACATTGTTTAGCTAGTTAGTGACATCAGATAAAGTAGATGTGACATTAAGTAGAGGGTTGTTTGGTTCTCAACTCAACGCCCGATGGAACTCCAAGCTGTCCTGCCCGAGGTTCCATGGCCAGGGTCCTTTGATGTTTTACCAGGTGTATCTAAGATGGTCAGGACAAGCCCCAACGGTGCCTCACTTCTCAATCCTCCAAACCAAGTCCCTCTAAAGTTCCCACGGCGAGGTCATTCGATAGAGCATGAAAGCTCTCCTAGGCCCTGCCAAGCCTGATCTCTCACGAGTACCGTTTGACCTCACACTAAAACTCATTATTATTCTCGTTACAACATTACAACCGTTATAGATCATAGTCAATATAATTAAAGATATAATATGACTAACACAGCAAGATAAAGTATGATTTGCCACGCTAAGCTACCTCGGTGAGTTGCCACGCTTGAGCTGCCTCGATTTCTTAATCCCAAACACTGTTTTCTAATTGGGGAATTATCCTTAATCTCAGGATTACCTTCAAGCCCCCTCTACAGACATAGAATGATTGCACAATCCATTATGAGATAAATGATTTCAAAAATACAAGCTAGAATGTGTAAAAAGATTTAGCTAAGTAAATACTCAAGGCACATCCTCCCTAGAACTCAACGTGTGTAGTGTGAATCAGTCAAAACGGGTCGAGTATCATAAGAGTAATTCCTATATCTACTTTTTCGGAATCAACGCTTCAACTTCAAAATCTCAGGGATATATCTCTCTCAAACGAACTCTCAAGATTAGGGTTAGTGTATCGCTCTTGTGCGTGAGGAGGTGAGTAAATGTAAGCAAGTTCAAACGTCTCACACACATATAAGAAAGAACGTACATTTTGAAAGAAAAGTGATCTCATGAAATAAATGCTAATAACTATAGTGAGAACGTCGATTTATTCACCACATCGACTTTCATTTGCCCGAACTCCTAGGGTAACATGGATGTTTATGGGTGAGGGGAAATGAGAAGAATGGGGTGAGGTAGGTAGAATAAGATGGATGTGTGCTATGATGGATGTAAGATGGATGGATATGCGATGTGTGATAGGAGTGTTCAATACATGAAGAATAAATGTCTTTATTTCAAAACACACAAACTACAAACTCTCTTTTTCTTTTCTTTTCTCTATTTTCTTGTTTTTTCTCTTCTTTTTTTTCGAATTTTCTTTTTTTTCTCTTCTTTTTATTTTTATTTTTTTATTTTTGCTATTTTTTCCTTTTTTTTCTCTTTTCAAACCAACAATGAAGACATTTACATTTGAAATCACACTCTATTTCTGAAAATGATGGATGATATATAGATGGAGTGGGGAATGTATGATGTGGGGAATATGGAAAAGCATGGGAATGTAATGGGTGAAGTGAATGGTAACACGATATGGAAAATGAAAGGTGAATGAATGAAAATCCTAGTGATCAGGATAAATTTCAAGACACACGTTTCTTACAACTCAAAAGTGATGTCGTTCTCAGTGATCAAGCCAAAATTTAGTAAAGGATAATGAGATCATGCAACAATTTAGTGCGGACCCAAAGGAAGTTGAATCAACTTGTGACTCAGAGATTGTGTAAAACACTCTAAAAGGGTGAAAGGCACAAATCTCACAAGCTAAAGTCTCTACTAGTGATCCTTAAGGTTTTCTTAGAAATTATAGTACTCTTCAACTCTAAACCGTAGTGACTTGCTAAGTGCGCAAATTTTGTTGAATCTAGAAATTCATGGTGCAACATGCCTTGTTATGTATTACATAAGCTATTTAGAAAAATATAAATCCTTTAGATTGATTCCTAGAATTAAAAAGATGGATGATTGAAAATTCACATCAATAAATGAGATGAAAGAAACTGCACGAAATTTTAAAAATCAGGTTTAAAAATCAAAATTTTTAAAAAGAGGTACGATTTTGATAAAATTCCCCACCCCCAAACAAAAAGGAACATCATCCTCGATGTTAAGTAAAATGATTTTTAAAATTGAGAGCATAAGGTAGGAAAGAGATTACCAGAATCAACAGCTAATGAATGGGACATATGAAGCTAAGATGAAACCTGAATAAATGGATGAGATAGAAAAATATGTACAAGTCTACAAAGATTGTAAAGCAATGGGTGGTGTGAAACACCACCCCCAAACAGGATGAGACTAGTACAAGAAATCACGGGCTGCCTCCTGGTAGTGCTAAGTTTAATGTCTTCAGCCAGACCGAAGGGATCTCACCCTAAGGATAAAGACTACGATGGCGCAGGGCGGCAGAAAAATTAGGTGATGAGAATCACCCGGAAATAAGACTGAAGCGCCAGTCTTGTTGGATCAGGGCTAATAATGGTCAATGCACTTGTATGGCAAAGTGAATCACATGATGTAAAGCATCGGTGGACCATGGCCGGGTGGGTATTAGGTTAAATGTGAGGGTGGAAAGGGTGGAGAGGTATCGGCCACCGGCTTTGTTGAGCTTAAAGGTGAGGGAAACTAGGGCCCTATAGGCACGATGCTCTAATTGGCGAGGGAGGAGAAAGGGTGTAGCAATAGGGATGGGGTGGGCCTCATAGAAATTACACGCCCGTTCTATGAATGGACGATGGTAATGGTCGCGCCGTGACACATCAGGGAGCTGATAGGAAGAAAAATCAACACCACAAGAGAGTGGCGGGCATAAAGTAACAAGATCGGTGTCACCGTGGAGAGTAGCACCACAAATACTCTCGTGGGTGGGGGAGGATGGTGTTAGGTTAGGATCCAAAAATGTACATGGAAACTTGAAATGTGTAAAATCAAGATCCAAACCAGGTGGTGGGGTAGAAGGGACAATGGGTGGATCGGGTGGTATAAATGGTGGATCGGGTGGAACGAATGGTGGAGGAAGATAAGCCAACTCAAGAGTGGGAGACACACACTCCTAATGAGGCTCGAAGTGATCCTCAAGGGCACTCGCAGAAGGAAGTGTGGTAGCTAAAGATGGAGTGGTCAGCTTCTCCACAATAATATCGTGGGTGAATGTGGTGGGTGGGTAAGATGAGGCACTAAGATCTAAGATAGAGGAATCACTAGAAATATCGGGATCAAAGGGAGCCATGCATGGTGGGACATCATCCATATCCGGATAGTTAGCAACTATCTCATATTCTATATCGGAAAAATGGTGAGCACTCATAGCCGGAGCTAACCTAAAATGAAGTGGTTCCTCGGGAACACACACGGTAGGCTCAATAGGTATAGGCTGGGGCAAATTTTTTTATTCGGCGGGAGTGGGAATGTGAACCTCAAATGTGGGTTCATTTGGATATGACAGGATTAGATCAGTCTCACTAATGAAAGGTAAATCAACATAATTGTCAACTTGGGACCCGGCCCATGGAATGGTCTCAACTTCGAGATTCTTAGGGTGGTAGGGTTGGTCACACACAAAATCTGTGTCACAAGAGGACACATCATCATCACTAGGGTGCAACAATGGGTAAATCTATGGGAATATTCGACTCTCACGCACACTCAAATTCATTAAAGCGTTGTTCAAGTCTTTGGAGATCTTGAGTTTGAATTTGAGTGGCTTGCTCTTTCTCAATGATAAATTGTTGCAAGAGTGCCTCGAGAGCGGAGGTGGAGGATCGTGGTGGATTGATGGGTGGTGGCGGTGGTTCAGGTGGACACAACTCGCTATGGACAGGACTATACAGAGAATACTCAAATGAAGTGTGTTTAGTGGGGCCATGTTCATCATACACGAAAGGATCGCCTTCATGATGGACAAATGGTTGATACTCATATGGTGCGTATTGAGGGAACTGATCGTGAACGGGTGCACAAGGTTTCCATGACGACTGTTGGAACATGTGAGGATCCACAACATCGGGTTGGGATTCGTATTGCGTGCAAGGGTGATCAGGCCTCCATGAATAGCTCAGGTACTCACACCACTCGGAATTGGGTATATCATGATAATAGGCGGAGGTGGATTCCGAAACAGTGTCATATGAATACATATGTTCCATGATGGGTTCATAGGGATATGACAAGTACGGGCACTCATGGGACATGTGATCGGCATAAGAACAATGGGTGCTCAACATCGTATGCGACACGTCGACACTTGACACCAAGGGTGATGGAAAATGAGGTGCATGCATGGACGGGTCAAGAGTATCTACGGTACTCGTGAGAGAGGTGAAACCACTAAAAATATCATAAAGAGACGGCTCGGGATCACTCACACACGTGTCGCGGGACAATGAAAAATGATCAAAGTAGTCTCGTAAAGGACGCTCTTCAACCATGACAAGAAAAATATTTTTTTAATTTTTAATTTTTTTCAAAAGGAAAGAATTTTTTTTTTTTTCTGAAAATGAGAGAAAGAAAATATTTTTGGATTTTTTTTTTAAAATAAAGGAAGAAAATATTTTTGGATTTTTTTATAAAAATAATATAAGAAAATATATTTGGAGTTTTTATAAAAATAATATAAGAAAATATTTTTGGAGTTTTTTTTTTTGCGAAAGAAAAGATAGGGCAAAATATGGACTTTTGATTGGACGAACTAACGAAAAATGAATTGGACACACGCAAGTCAAGGATAAAACCTAACTAACACATAACCAATTTTTATCTTTAAATTTAGTGAAAGGGTATCCAAATTTTAATTAAGTCTGCGGGCGATAAAAATCACGGAATTATCGGAGTGATCGCCTTTACAAAAATATTCTCCTTGTGGGATACCTAGTTAATTGATTTTAAATTTAATGATGGCTGGGGTAGCACACAATGGTAAGCGAGTGAGTCGGGTGATGAAATCCCTTCTCGTGAGTGACCAGGTGTAGGTCTTAGTCAATTAATTCATCACACAATTCAAAAATAAATGCGAGAATAAAATCAAGTAAGAGCACACAAAGCACAGAAAAGAATTGGCTCGCTAACAGGAGAGGCGCGAGGGTTTAGAAATGTACCTCCCACGGTCTTTAGGCTGTGGGCGCCGAAAAATTTGAGTCGACAGGGGGGAGATCATGCCAATCTCAGTCGGCCCCGTGAGTCCTACCAACCCCAGGTAGAGAGGCTTCTAAATCCTCGCCTTTAGACGCCCTCTCTCTACCTTGTTCGGTTTCCCTATCACTCTTTTCTTCGCAATTAATTATTACAAATTAAAATGAAAAATAATTTGGCGTCTCTAAGCACCGCAATACAACCCAAGGATTAAAATCCTAATACAAGCCTTCTAAAAATATAAAATGGTACAAAAAATAATAAAGTGAGAAAAATAAATGAACTACAAGTTGAAATCCGCACCGAGTGCTTCACGCTTCCAAGAATGGCAACGGCGCCATTTGATAACTTTCTTTTTGGTGTGTATGTCGTTGTTGCAAGCCAAGTTAATCAAAACCTTAAAATACCTACAAAATAATATCAAACTCAAGTGTAAAGGTAAGTAAGGATGTCAATCCACATCATGAGGGTAAGCTAGAGACAAACTCAATTGTAATTCAATTTCCATTTTCTTTTTGGGATTTTTGCTTTTTTTAATTTTTTAGCTTCTTTTTTTGTTAAAACAATTGGGTGTGGTGAGGTGAAATAACACTACACTAAATGAAAGATGAAAACAACAACTTAAAAAAATGAGATAATAATGAAACTAAGTAAATCTAACTAAATAAAAATCTAGAATATGAGGCTAGTGAGAAAATAAAAGTGAGAACAATCAAGGGATAGGATGACTCAAAATATTTTAGTTAATCAAAATAAATTAGTTCATTAAAATTAATTATCCCAATTTGGTATCAAAATCACAAATCAACTCTCGTTATAAATGCAATTTTAATAATAACATTTTAGTTAATTAAATTTAGGACTCCTACAACTCTTGAAAAGTAGATCTAAACATCATTTAATAGATCACCCGCTAGGATCGATCGATTAAAATTTGTATAAATCATAGAAAATGAAATTAAAGTTAAAATTTAAGTCATAATACCGCACTTGAGAGACCCCTATCGCTAGTTCGAATCTAAAATGGGTATTATAACTAGAATTCTGATTTTCTCTCGAAATCATTTACCCTCTCTCGAGGCATAAATACAAAAGTAAGAGTGTAAAATTAATTATCAGAGAGATATTTAATTTAATAAGCTAATTAAAGTAAGTTTAACATCAAATAATGGTCACCCCACCCCGTGAAACGGTATCTAGCCTAACATGATTTTAAACATGATGAACAAATAATCAAGGCTATAAATAAATAAAATAGAACGGTAAGAGGAAAAATCTTCAAACAAGTCTCCTTAATTTGCAAAATTGGACTCTAATCCTTCATTGAAATTGATCAACATCCATTTATATTGAGCTTTCCACAATATTCAATCACATACAAACACTCATTAGAATCACTTAAAATTTAATTTCTCACAATTCTCTAAAAAAATAAAATTAGAATAAAAACCTACCTAAAAAAATTAAAAATATAAAGTGTTTCTTTCTCTAACTCTTTAAAACCCTCATTCCTCTTCAAATGGCCTTGAGGTATTCTTTTATATGCACATGGAGCTAAGCGATTAAATTGGGAAATATACTCGGGTGAGCATGTGGCTTGGGTGTGTCATGGATTGTGTGAGGTAATGAGAGAGGGAATAAAAATCGGATATGTTAATGGGGTAAAATGAGGTAGTTGAGGGTATAATTGGAATAAAGGGTATAAGTTAGTTAAAAGATATGTGGACATTGACTTGGTCTTTGTTTTGGCATTTTTTTTTCGATTTGGTTATTTTTGGAGTTTGGCCTTTGGTATTAGCAGGTGGAATGAGAATCGTGTAAGGCATGGAACAATTGGGTTAAGGCTCTCAGGTTGGGGTCTCGGGTAGAAGGGAAGGGGCGGACAAGGGTTGAGGTAGGGTTATATTCCGGAGCAGGTTCAATTATGGCTGCACTGGGTTCGACCGCGATGGGGCACCGAAGAGGGTCAGCAGGCCGGAGTAGGGGTTAATGGGTCTCGCCAAAGCTCGTTTTTTTTGTCGGAGCTTCGGTGTAGCACCAGCGAAGTTGGTGGATCGGGTTGGAGGAGGTAGGCGCCTAGGTCAATTTTTTCGTCCGGCGAGGGGGTTAGCTGGGGATCGGGTTAGAAAGGGGATGCGGTTTTCAGGCTGTTGGACACGGTTGGAAGGTGGTTCAAGTCCATCCGGTTGTGGTCGGGTTCTCGAGTATATGGGGCATGGTCGTGAAATGGGTTTGTATGGTGTTGGCTATGGTGGATGATGATGGTTAGGAGGTGGGTGTTTAGGAGAGAGAGAGATGGCGTTTTGGTTTAGTTTGTTAATGCAGGATGAGGTTTGTGTTAATGGAGTTTGTTGGAAGAGAGGGAAATGGGTGGTGAAGAAGATGATGGGGTGAGGGGTTAGAGTGTGGTGAGGTGTAAGAAATGGTGTGTGTAGCTTAGGGGGTAGGATATGTTAGTTGGGTTTAGGATAAGTGTATGTGAGGATTGGGTGTGTGAGGGTGTATGGTAGTGTGGTGTTGGTGAGGGGTTGTATTGTGTGTATATGAGTGTATGGGAAGGTAGGTGTGGGTGAGGTGAGGTGTTTGGTGTATTAGTGTGTAGGGTTTGAAGGTATGAGTTAGTTTATGTGTGTGTGTCTTTAATTTGTACCCCAGTAAATTAAAACTAATTAATAAAAATAAAACTACTAAAACTAAAAATCTAAAAATTAAATTCCTACTCAAAAAATAAAATAAAGACTCAATTAAAAATGAAACTAAAAAGAAATAAAAATAAAAATATATTAAACTAAAAACTAAAATCCTAAAAAAAGTAAACTTTAATAAAACTAAAAAATAAATTAAATCCTAAAAAATCTAATCCAAATAAAACTAAAAACTAATCAAAATAAAAAAATAAAATAAAATAAAATAAACTAACTAAAAAGAGAAAGAAAATAAAACCTAAAAATTCTAAATAAACCCTAAAAATAAAAATGATACAAAGTAAAAACATAAAAAAATATAAAAATGGCACAAACTAAACACACACGGGCTTCGAGGTAGGTTTAGGGACAAGTTTAGGTTCGAGTGAGGTTACGGGGCAAGGTAATTAGCTCCATTTGACTACAAATTGCCTCGAAATAATGATTTTGACACCGCAACTGCAATCAAGCCTGCAAATTGAACATTTACGAGCATAAGACCATTATTGTCAAGAATTAGCAACTAAAATACGTCTATTCAGGATATAAAATGTACACTTTTGGGTACTTATCAAATACCTCTCACAAATGGCTGAATAAAAACTTGAGAAGGAGGAGAAGAGTTTAAAATTCAAGGTGAGGAAAATAAGGGGCGAAATGAAGTTTTATAGAACTCTATACAAAATGAAACGATTAAGAGTACCATCGCTTCGCCTTTCAATGACGTCTCAATTCCCTAGGGATCCAAATGACCAGCATACCCCCAGATGGTTCGCTATTTTTGCTACTATTTATGAAATTTCCACTGTCTAACAAGTGACATTCAGAAGTTTACTACTCCCACAGATCAGCAGCCGACCAGATGCTTCCAGATAGCCAAGCAAACCATAAGAGTTAATACTCCTTCCTTTCAGGTACTAAATCACTTCAATCAAGAATAAAGTATTGGGGGCTTTTATTGTGACCTAAAATAACACAGCTGGGTGGATCAATAACAAGATAACATCTTCCATCATACACAATGGGCCTAAGATAACAGGTAAAAGTGGTGGCTTAATTATCGAACTGGTCGGCACACTAGCCGACCTCCCTCAAAAATATAAACAGTCACTAATGTGAACAGACACACGTGAGGATCACAACAGTTGCGATGAACATGCACGTGGACAAATACACATATGGTAATTGTAATATAAAGGTGTAAATACCTAATGTATAAAGTTATTCCACATCTTCATCTTCATCTTCCTATTACTATAAATATCTCACTACCTCTCTCGGCTAATGGCGACTGAAAAATCAGTTCATCCTAAACCCTAGAGAGTTAATGAGAGGCTTTTAATAAAACCCTAATATCTAGTGACATCGTACCAGTGGATGTAGGCACATTACTGGGCTGAACCACGTAAAAATCTTTTGTCTCTCATCTCTCTATAGCTAATATTATTTTTACTTTATATGTGGTTGATAATAATTGGTGTAACTAAGGTATGACTCATCCAAATCATCATACCAATTTTAGACACTAACAGTATCCAAATTTATTTATTGGGCAAGTTTACTTTCAATGACACCTTTTACCTTTTAAAAGGATGTGTCTCCAACTAGTTTTATATGACCCAAATGTGTGGAATGTGGATTGTTACTAAGGTGAGTGTTTGGGGGTGAGAGGTGAGGTACTTACCTCTCCCTCATGGGTATTAATGCAAGGCAAAAAAATTTAAGTATGTGGGTGTTTCATATATTTAGTGTATTATATACTTATTATGTTAAGTGTTTCTCACTATGTTATGGGGAGCTGAATAAACCGGGTTGGGTTCATGGAAAACATTTATGAGCAGAAGATATAATTAAATATTAGGGTAAAACTTTAGTTCACTAGGGTGTGAGAGTTGTTGTATAATGACTATCTGTGTATAGGGTGAGAAAGTTTAGGTTAGGGTTGCAAACGAACTTAGTTGTTCGTGAACAACACGATCTTGACTTGTTTAAATCTCTAGTTTGGCTCGTTTGTTAATGATTATTTAAGCTTGTTTAGAAAAATGCAATCATTAAGTTCGGCTCGAGCTCAGCTTTTAAGGCATAAATGAGCTCAATTAGATCCCTCAAAGTGGAGTTGCTCAATCTCGGCTTAGGGTTGTATCATTTAAAGCTTTAGTTTGGCTCCTTCTCAACTCCAATAATTTTCCAGTGCCTTTTCACGAAGGTGGAATAAGACAAAAGTTAATCTCAGAGCAATTAAATATCAATTTCAACAAATGGATGGCTTTAGGGATAACATATAATGTCCTTTAAACTAATACTGGCTGCATTGAAAATTCGAGTCTTATCCATTTAGCAAGATTTTTCTTTGAGAATATGGTTTACCAATTGTTACCACTCATCACCATCTAACCGCTTAGACTAAAGCCTAAATTTGAAGGGGGTCGAGTGCTTTGATGGAAGTATAATCATAAATGGGAAGAGTTTGTTCCACAAACCTAGGATAGTAGACAGAGAGCTTAAGAGGATGTTTATTATTAAAAAAGGGACCCACGTAAAAATGGGAAGCCCCGTATGATAGCTGAATAGGAAAAATGATATCCTCAACAATAATTGAGCCATCGATTATAACTTCTTTAATAAATTCTTCAAATTGGCTATAAATATCTGGCATTTTAGAGTTGGAATCCTTTAACAGGGAAGAAGTTGAAAGAAAGGAAAGAATAGAGAAAAGATTTGGAAAGAAGATTAGGGATAGAAAGTGAACGGTAGAAAAGTAATAGAAGTTAAAAGACGAGTTTAAATAGTTCAAAAGAACCATTTGAAATGAAAAATAATACCAAGAAAAAGCTAATACATTTCTTTGAAAATTTTCCCACCCAAAGGCAAAGTATTGGAACTTGAAGATACCATAAAGTACCTTTATTGGTTCAATCAATTATAAACCCTCACAATTAAATTGACGACTTGTCAGTTCCCAAAGAAACTAAAATCAAGTGGTGGGGTCCCCAAAATAGTCAAGTACATTAGTTAAAGGGAATAATAAAAATTGTCCAGTTATGAGATTTGAAAAATGTATTTTATAGACATTTGTACATGTGTAATTAGATCTGGCGGGACCACTACCGATAACAAGGCATGCATGCAGAATAGACCAAACTTTAAACATTTCTACATTTAAAAGTATAACTACATGCAACATAGCGAATTTGGATATAACATAAAATACTCATCAAATGGCTAAAGTTAATATTGTGACACAATTATAAAATTGTTTGATTCGTATTAGCCATCAAAATGAATAACAATTCGTAAAATTTGTCACATGGATTGAAGAAATAAATAACGCAATTGGAAAATATGTAATACTATAATAGCTATTTGAACAAAAAGTAACTTTTTCGTCAATACCAGAAATTGGAGATTACAAAATTAGGAAGACACTGCATTAATTTCTTTGGATTGAAAACTAATGATCAAAAAATAATTTACAAATTTGTGGAATGTGTCCCACAAATAATTGATTTGTCTTTCCTCTAAATCCAAATAGGCTTTATCTTCACCCAATATAAAAAAAAAACTTCATGGCATTCGAAACTCTAAAGCGCCTTTTGTGCTTTCTTCTTTATTTTTCTCGCTCTGAGGAAACTTTATTTTGAGAAAAGGATTTCCACGCCCCAATCCTCTAGGTCACCTTGTCCATTCAAGATAACATTTTTGAACCATTTCCAATCCTCCATAACCCAGTAGTAGTTCGAACCTCATGGCCATCATGTTCAACATAAGTCAAATCATCATTCTAATTAAAATGGGATAGGTTTTAAGGAAAAAGGAAATGTGGGATTTGCGAGGAGAGTTTTCAAAGTTCTGAATGACAATACATGCCCAAGAAAAATTATATTTGGCTTGACATTTCAATAAAATAAAAGGGTGGAGGTGGAGAAAAGCATGTAGAGCTTATAAAGCTTTGCCAACATCACTAGTAGTGGAAGAGTATCACAATGATGGATGACTAATGTCCAATATATCTTGAGATTATTACTCCGGATCACTGATTGTCCCCTGTTTTCATGTATGGGTAGACAATCAAGTCAAAAATAGGAGCACTAGAAGAAGTGCACTCAACCACCAAATCTTTGAAAGCACCTAAGTCAAATCTTTCTTCAGAAATGGTAAAATAATTGTGAATAAATTTGGAAAAACATGGTATGAAGGTCATATAAAAATGTGATAAGTGGAATAGGAACCGCATAAATAGCACAATGTCATCCAGATAAAATGTTCAAGTATACACTTACATTGGCATAAATTGGAAAATTGGGTTTACTTTGGCTTCGAACAAGCATAAGCTCCTCTAAGATCAGGAGTGAAAGTGGGTTAAGTCACTTTAGGTAAATACACAAGAGGGAAACGAGGTATGATGAGGATATGGCCATAACTAGTACTTGAGTCATCGAGAATAGGAGCTAGTAAAGATCCACTATGATCCATGGTAGGACGATGGATCGGATGAAAAGACCAAGAGACTAAAGGATTACTGATGAAGATGCTTTCACCGCAAGTACGTCTATTTAAGTAGCATTAACCACAAGGCAATGATGACTAAACATGGGTAAATGTAGTGTGAATTATAAAAGTCCACTAAGTAATCTTTCTAAAAAATAAATCAATGTGGGGGTATGTTTACGCTATATTATTACTAACCAATAGAGTATGATCATGTGCAAATACAAACTGATTATTATAGCTAAGAAACACCATGGGCCAAATTAATACAAATGGCTACATAAAGGATTGACACTTGTCAAGACCTTAAACATGGAGTAACCACTTAAGTAATAATATTAGCGACGTAAGAGCATTTAAGCGGGAATTTTTAAATGGGTAACCACCCATCAATTACAATAGTAGTTGCATGGCAAAGGATTATATAAATAAACAACTCAAGGGTGATTATTTTCTTTCTTTTCTTTACAGTTTGTCTAACATAGGTTAACTTTTCTTCTTTGAAGTAGTTTGTAAGGTAGAATTATTGTAATTCTCTTTTATATTTATGAAAAATTCATTTGCCTTTACATATAAATTGTCTTACTTTTTTTAATGTAATTTGTCTTACTTGCCTTAGTGTAAACTTCTTTACTTATCGTAATTCTAGTTTAGTTTAATATTAAACTATTTTACCATCCTATATTAGCTAATTCAAACTTTTTTCACATTTAGTTCCTCTTTGGTTTAAATTTTTCTTCGGTTCTAGTTTATTTAGCTTACAAACTTATTTGACACTCACTAAAAAGTCTTCTTAATCTAAGAATCGTACGGTTCACAATCATCTGATTATCGAAGGATAAGATAATTAGTTGGTTGACAAGACCATAACCTAGCTTGACACGCTCGCAAATATCACAAAACATAAACCAACCATGCTAACAAAATAACTATTGACTACATTTTCATTAGCTATGCAATGAACTATATTGCCTACCATTTTCTTGTGCATAAATCATAGATTCTCGATATACACATCAACACAATCATCGAATCTTGAAAAAAAGTATTTCTTCAAAGATACATTACCTCATAATAAGGCTTGTGATTTATGTTCTTATAAGAGAACTTATGACACTTCCTCTAATAGTCATTAAGATAATATAGACAAAGAATTTATTGATAAAAATGATAGCATCGAAATTAGATCTAGTAAAATGGAAGAGACTTCAAGTCATTTAGTCTTAATTTTCTAAGTTATATGTTAGAAGGTGAGCCTTGAAGTTTTAATGAATCAATGTCAACTCTAGAAGAACACTTTTGGAAAGATATTGTCAATGGTGAAATTGAATACATTATGTAGAATCATACTTGGGAATTAGTGGACCTTCCACTAGGCAATAAACCTCTTGAATGTAAGTGGGTATTCAAGAAAAAATTGAATCTTGATGGATCGATTGAAAAATACAAAAAAATACTTGTGGCTAAAGGTTATAAGCAAAAGGAAGGATTGAATTATTTTTATACTTACTCGCCTGTTATAAGAATAACATCCATTAGAATGTTAATAGCTGTTACAACATTGCATAATCTTGAGATGCATCAAATGGATGTTAAAACTGCAATCTTAAATGGTGAATTAAATGAAAAGATATACATAGAAAAACTGGAAAGGATTAAAGTTCAAGGGAAAAAGAGGAAAGTATGTACACTTGTTAAATCTCTCTATGGATTAAAATAAGCACCTAGATAAATGGAATGAGAAATTTGACAACATAACGATGTCAAATGGATTTAAAATAAATGAGTGTAATGAATGCTTCTATGTTATAGACACCAAAAATAGTTATGTCACAGTTTATCTCTATGGAGATGATATGTTTATTACTGATTGTAATAAGATTATCATTAAATCTACTAAGAGAATATTGACTAGAAAATTTGACATTAAAGATATGGGTATCATAGAAGTTATATTAGGAATTAAAATTTCTATAATATTATGTGAACTTATCTTGTCTCAATATCATTATATCAAGAATCAACTCGGTAGGTTCGATCAGGGTAGTGATAGCATTGCTAGATCACCAATTAATCCAAATTTTCATTTTTATAAAAAAATTACTAGGTATGGTATATCTCAATTAGAGTACTCTCGTATCATAGGCACTTTGATGTATATCATGAACTACACTCATGCAGATATTGCTTACTCAATTAGAAAATTGAGTAGGTATAGAAGTAATCAAGGGGAAGATCATTGGAAAACTATTATAAGAATTCTTATACATTTAAGAGATACCCTTAACAATGTATTGCACTACATAAAATATCCCATTGTATTGGAAGGACACAGTAACACCAACTGGATATCTGACTTAAAGGATTCTAAATCCACAAATTGATATGTATTTACTTTTGGTGGTGTCGCGGTCTCTTGGAAACCCTCAAACAGACTAGAATTGCTATACATGTCAAGGAATCTGAATTTATAGCTTTAAATAAAGATGGGGAAGAAGCATAGTGTCTTCAACTTTTATAGAGGATATTTCGATGTGGCTAAAACCTATGACAATAATTTGTATACATTGTTATATCCAATTAGTAATCAAAGGATCACAAAGTAATATGTATAATGGTAAGCCTTGACATATACGTTGAAGACATAATACCCTAAAACAACTACTCTCTAATGGAAGAATTTCCATTAATTATATTAGTTTGTAGGACAACATCACAAATCAGTTAAATAAAGGTTTGAATAGAGAGAAAGTATATCATTTGTCAAAGGGAAAGGGATTAAAGCCTACAAAATAAATAGATGTCTTGATGAAAAACTTACTAAGCTAACTAGAGATCCTAAGATTGAGGTACAAATGGACAACAAAATCTTAAATGACTATTTGAGTTGGCAATGATACTATTCCTATGATAAAACAATGTTACCTACAATGTAAGTTAGGATAAGCATATCATTTAACGAATCCTACATATTGGAAATCCATGCTGAGGAGAAAAAGGAGGAATCCTCCCAAAGAGGGTCTCACGTCTGATTAGCTAGGTGGTGAGGTAATATATTACCAAGGCAATGATTAGTAGCTGGTCCAAGAGGATGATCAGCCACACTGGGACTGAGACATGACCCAAAATCGTATGGGAGGCAGCAGTGGGGAATTTTTTGCAATGGCAAAAGCCTGACGGAGCAATGTTACGTGGAGGTAGAAGGCCCACGGATTCACTCTAAATGGGAAGTCACTTATGTGAGTGTGAAGTGGTCGATTCTATGATAATTTCAAAAGGATAAAATTATTTAAAGGACTCATGAAATCAGGAGTTGTTTGGGTCCAAAATAAACAAGACCGAAAGATCTAGAAATGTTTGGTAAATTAGTGTGTGAAGTCTAATGTCTTGATATACACAAACTGAACAGTTCATGACATCACATTCATTGATCGGATAATATATCCTATAGTCTTTCACGAGTAAAGAGTCAAGGCCAAAATTTATCTTTCCCAATGCAGAAATTTACCAATAAAAATTGTCTTTGCATGTTAATCCAACCAATTTTCATTTATTTGGGGGAATTTGGAATTTATGATTTATTTAGGTGTGACCAAGACCTATTATGGTCTATTTTGAGGTCAATTTAATAGGGGACCCATGCGTCTTTCGAGACAGTTTTGAATTGGAACATTATCTCCCCCATGGGGAGTATACCATGGTATACTTACACGTACAAAACCAAAAATAAATGAATGAGAAATTATTGTTCAAAGAACCCATTTGTAACATGCAACTTGATTGAAGTGTTATGGACCACGTTGATAAAATATAAGAAAGTAGTGTAGTATATTATGACCTAATTTCCTAGGATTGGTATCCTTTTGGTAGCCTACATAGGCTTAAGTTGACTTCCAAGTCCACACGTATGCACCGCCGCTAGCCCGACTCGAACTCATGGGCCTTAGCCCTTGGCTTTAGTTGCTTATATATTAATTTTTTCCATTGGAATTTTTTTACATTTTGATTTTGTATTTTATTTTTTGATATCCTAATTTTATTTTCATTTTTTTCTAACGTTGTGTCCAAATAGTGTGCTATTAGTGAGCAATTTTAACCCTCCTAACCGTTGTTTCAATAATTGTAAATTGCGCTTGCTTTCATTTTTTAAACTATAATTTTCAGACATATTTCCTGTCAAATCAGTCTATCTCATTAAACAAAAAGGATTATGCCATTATTGGTTCTCTTAATTCTTGCAATTTGGAGTGTGCTAGAATAGAATTGGTGTATCCTATGAAACGATTGCCACCAAGACCACCGAGCTCCGTTGCAAGGTAAATTTCATGTTAAGGCCAAATTGCTCTTCACTTTCCTCAATCATTTCTATTTATGTTCGCTCATTGTAAGAATATGTATTTTTCCATATGTATATTTATATTTCTGTTAATTTTTTTTGTAATTTGTAAAATCATTTGGATAACATAAATTAATTGACTCTTGAGTTTTCAATTTTACTTCGGATGGCAGGCAGACCTATATTTCTTAGTTTTAATAGGACGCCTTACAAGAGTTGTTTATATCTACTATTATATATAAATAATCAAGTTATTAATTATTGGATGAAACCAAGAAATAACCCCTCACGTGCAAAATTATAGAAGATCACCTTTCAGATCAAACAATTCCAAGGAAAAGATGGTGAGTTATGGGATCTCGAGATAGTGATTTATCATTTTGTTGGATACCATGAAAGATATAAGGGTTTCAAGTAATATTTCCCCTCTTGGTCTTAACCAATTTTTCATACTCATAATTCTAGTTTATTTAGGAGATTAGGAACAATGAAAGTCTTTGAGATTTGGTTTTTAAAGACGTTATTCGAGACTGACCCCATTGTGCAGGATATCCCCTCCGATCACCCCCAGAGCTACCTCCCTCTTCTAGAGTCACACTCGGTTAACTGGATTATCCCTTCTTCACAAACTTGCTCTTATTCTCTCGAAAACTCTAATAATGGCAAAATTTTGCATCCACTACCTGGATATATATGGTATAAGTTGGGTTGCCCATAAGAGTATGCTTGATAGGACATATAAATCCCCTAATGAACGATTCTCTATTATTATATGTGTTAACCTCATCCCCCAAAAATGGAAACAAATTGGTAAACGCATGTATGTAGTTATCCACAATCCAACTATCATTATCGAGTGTAAAAAAATCTCACTTCTTAGTGTAGAAAATGGTTCTGGAAAAACACTTAGCATCTAAGTACTCCACAGTCACTCTCTACCACCATTGAATCGAATCCCCAGTCAGTAGAAAAGCATATTCTCTTCACCTCTATGCATTCCAATAGCCTTTAGTGGGGTTATACATCATGCCTCCACTCGTGGTCTACCTTTAGATCTGTAGACCCTGCCAACAAGTAGTGATAATGCAGGGATTCTATAGAGTGATTCGTATACTAGGTTCCTCACACACAAATTCCAATTTTAATAAATTTAAATCTCGGTTAACAATTAATTGTTCATGTGATGAAATGGTCCAAACAAATTTCTAATCAAACACATATTCAAATCATGCATGCAAAGAAGTAAGGAAAAATCACATATGGGGATGAGAGGTGTATAGATTGACTCTAGAATGGTTTATGCAAATCAGTTCCATAAGTTAACTAGTAAAGATTGACTCTACAATGGTTTATGCATGGTGTATGGAAACTAGGGTTTCATAAATATCAGAAATCGCATATGGGAATGAAAAATTTATGAAAGTAAAAGTGGTTTTGGAAAGCCAAAAAGGAAAAACTTTGGAATGGGTATGGGAAAATCATTTTTGCCAAAGTTGCTCTGAATTTATGAATAAAATAGGTTTTCATAAAAAAATGCGAATTTCAAGGCGGCCGGGTCATTCGAACGAAAATAGACCTCAGTCAAACAAAAATAGTAGTTTCGAACGATATCACATCTCATTCTAACAACATCCCATTATCGTTCAAACGGCTTTCTAACGTACTTCAAATGAGAATTATCTATCAAGGCGTGGATGTCTCATTTGAAGGTCGTTAGATGCTAGTTCTAACAAGACTGAATATCTCGTTCAAATAACACTCAATCTCATTTGAACGAGACCAAAAAAACTTTTTATTTTAAATTCCTTTTATAAAAATCCTCGATTTTTAAAAGCTAACATCCCAAAATATGATTCATATTCATTCATGAAAGACGCAAGTTTATACCTCCATAATGTGTCGGTGATGAATCCGTAAATGATAATGTTTCGTCGAATGAACCTGGAGGTATAGTGTTCGGTTTGAGATGTTGATTTTTAATGAAATATGCCAAAACTATAAATAGGCCTAAACTAAGAGCAATTATAAATTCTTGCTCTTATAAATCTCCCCCTTTGGCTATTCCGGTACAAAATACAATCGAAAACCATATTATAATAAAACCCTCCATGGCCGTCCCAATCAAGAATGCGCGCCGCTTCCTCTCTTACCTATTCTACCTCTCGAAGGCAGGATGAGAAAGGAAGGGGGATTGAAAGGTCTCACGCTCGACTTAGGAACGCGTCAGCCATCGTTGGCGTGGGATAAATGTAAAGAGATGGAGTCGCCAACCTATTCTGTACAAAACATGCAAAAAAACATGTCGCTACCTCGAGAGAATGGAATTATAGATAAACTCATGCATACGAAACCAATATTTCGAAGGTTCGGGGGCTAAGTTACAGAATGGCAAGGTGTTAGGCACCCATCCCACCATTTTGGTGTCTCATGGGATAGTGTTATTATTTTCCTTTATTTTTCTGTGAAGTGTGTGTGCGTGTGTATATAATGGAGATTGGAATCACTCAACTCATACCATGGAAGAGATAGAGTGAGGTCATCCATAGTAATGTTCCCAAGATAATATATAGAAAATACAATTTATGCATTTATCGCGGTATTGATCGTTATGATGGAATGATAATATGTGTCGGATGAAACGCTAACAAACATAATATGTATACTAATGCAAGAATACGGAAATGGGGGATTTAGAAAAATTGGAAATTTTAGAAAAAGTTAAAAATTGGGATGTTGGAAAATTGGACTCGAGTCTCGGATTTTAATTCGAAACGCCTACGTAGTCTATAAAGGCATCAAAGTCCTATAGTTCGCATGCAACATAAAGTTGGGTTTTATCCCATAGATTCGAATGGGATTTTATTATATGTGTATGTGTAGAAAAATGTTTTTAGCTTTGAAAAGGTGTAATGGATAATCTCGTTCGGAATTTATGGGTGTAACCCTCTTTTTGTTTCTTTTGGTTTATTAATAGAAAATAAAGTATGTGCAATATACTAATAAAAATGTAGATATTAATGAATATGAACTAAAATAAGAACTAGATTGTGAATCTAATGAAATTTATGTAAAATAAGAAATTTAAAGAGAGGGGGAAGGATTTGGACGTTCTTTGAAGCTTGATCACTAATTTTGGATGATCTCCCTTGAATGTGAGATGAATGTTGGATGATAGAAAATGTGATTTTGCTAAATTGGGTACGAAAAGGATGGGAATGTAAGCTTGAATGGAACTTCACAGGGAGGAACTTTGTTGATTTCGAGAGAATGTTGCTGAGATCACTGATGTTGATGGATCTGAGGTGTGTTTTAGAAGTGAGGTCATGCCCTCTATTTATAGGGTTAGGGGGATACCCATCAGCATGGACCTAGCCCTGCCCATTGGCAGGTGACCCTAGACACACTACCAATAGGTAGGGAACTGGACCTGTCAATTGGAAGTCCCGTGCATATTTTATGGAAACATAGTCGTAGAACATAATTCGTTGATCCGAATCACGCATGAGTCATACCATTAGAAAGGTAATTTGAATACCTTCAAGAGTATTTGAATCTCTCCCAGGTATGGGAGTTGAGTTTGGATCAAATATGGCTTGGAAGCGCACATTGGTCCTTTGGACAGGAGATCGTCGGATGGAAACAGATCGTTAGTCCGCATGGTAAGTCAGAATCGTGCACGGGGTTGACCGTTGGAAAATATTAGGAGATGTACTTATACATTCCAAAGAGTTTTGCTTAGTTCAGAAAGTTAACTTTGGTTAACCGGGGCCTGGAAGCACCCGGTGACCTCTCAGAGTAAAACGGGTCGTTCGATCATACCGTAAGTCAAAATTGTGCACGGGGTAAACCTTTAAAAAGGGTATTCAGTGCCCTTCAAAGATTCATTCAGTCTTGTTAGATCTGAAGAGTTTGACTTTGGTTAAACGGAGCCCATGGTGGCCTCCGAAATAGTTTTTCGAGGGAAAATTAATCATTCGTCTGAACGGTTATGACATTTCACGCACGAGGAGGACCATTGGAAGGGGGTTTAAGTTACCTTCAAGGATTCAAATAGCTTTCACTCAATGATGAAGTTGATTAGGGTCAAATCGGACTTCGGGAACGCCTGGTGGCCTCTGAATCAATTTTCGATAGTAAAATGGTCCGTTCATCCAAACAGTTATGCCAATTTGCGCATGGTGTGGACCATTGGAATGGGAATTTAGGGCCCTTTGAAGATTTAAAGATCTTTCGCTCTGATGATAGAGTTGACCAGAGTCAAACGGGGCCCTGGAGCACCCGATGGCCTCTAGATCAATACTCAGAGCATGACTTAGGGTTTGTAGTGAAATGGGGAGGTGCTAAGGAACTAAGGAGAGACTTAGGAGTCCTAGAATGTGGTGTCTGCAGAGCCCCTCGAGGGGTGAGCTTAGAACAAGTGAAAGTCATTAAATAGATACCACATGATGTTTTGGAAAAAGGTCGATTATGCGGACCTAAAGGATGTGGATGACTGGTTCAGAGGGTCGAGGTCGATTTTGAGGACCTAGGGTGATGTCGAGGATTGATGATTCTGGGTGCCAAGGTCAATTCCGAGGACCTAAATTGTAGCGACCAATTCTGCAGGTCGAAGCCAATTCTGAGAGTCGAAGCCAATTCCGAGGGCTTTAGATAGAGATGGCCAATTCTGAGGGCTTAAGTAGAGGCGACCAATTCTGCGAGTCAAAGCCAATTCTGCGGGCTTAAGTCTCGAAGCCAATTCAAAGGGATTAAGTAGAGATGACCAATTCTGAGGGTCAAAGCCAATTATGCGGGCTTAAGATAGAAGGGACCAATTTTGAGGGTCAAATCCAATTCTACGGGCTTGAGATAAAGATGACCAATTTTGAGGGTCAAAGCCAATTTTGCTGGCTTAGGATAGAAGCGACCAATTATATGGTTGGTCTCTGTGATTTGGGGGGGAGGTTGGGGGACACCACCCACACCTTTCACTTTGGCTTGGGGGAGATGACAGTGACTTCGATAAATATGCAACCGCTGTTGGGGCTGGACTGTGATGGGGTATAGATTGAGGTGGATAGGACTTTGAGGGTGATGCCA
The DNA here is from genome assembly GCA_949130495.1 of Sambucus nigra. Classification (NCBI taxonomy): domain Eukaryota; kingdom Viridiplantae; phylum Streptophyta; class Magnoliopsida; order Dipsacales; family Adoxaceae; genus Sambucus; species Sambucus nigra. The sequence continues at coordinate 618,047,492 of OX422211.1, read as the reverse complement.
ATCGTGGTGATGGCGACATTGGGTGATTTGGAGAGGGTAGTATCTACGGAATCTCTTCGTTTGTCTCTTCTGAGGGAGTTATTACTAAGTAGAAGGATTGACGAGAGTGACGGGAGGTAGGTGTGGCAGATGGCCCGTTTATTTATTCTGCTGGTGTTGAGTGGTTTCTTGGTGGTGACAAGTGGCGACATCGTCCACTTCTGGTTTTTGCCTTTTCTGAGGGTGTTTTCGAACGTCCATCTTTATGACTGGGGGAGCCTGAACTTGATGACCCTTTATTCTTCTATTTATGCATTCAGTCGGTGCTACCAGCAAACTTTTACTAGGGCCACATATCTTCTTGAGGTATTTTTTATTTTTTTCATTTTCCTTTATGCATTCGCATTTTCCTTCACGCTTTCATTCTTGATTTCTTGATTGCTGACCTTTTCTCCTTTGCAAACGTGGTTCTATGAGGTGAGTGGGTTTAACACCCAATTGGTATATTTTAAGGACGATTCTATTGAGGACTTCTATCGGATGTATCGATGGAGAAGGTCCAACTGACAGTCGAAGAAGTCTCTCTCTTTGGAGGCGATGCGTCAGGTCTTGAATGGCCTGACGAGCGAGAGAGTAAACTCTTCTTTTCTCTTGAGACTGACTTTTATGAGACCATTTTTCCTTTTTGATATTGATCTTTATTGGCTCTTACTGGGGAATTTGTAGGTGACCTTCTATCCCTAGGGGATGGCATTCCACCATACAGGGTTGACTGGGGGGAATGTTGATCGAAGGCAAAACCGAGCGTCCGTGTAATATGCTAATCGTCGTTATCGGCTTCCGACAGAAATACAAAAAAAACTAAACTTTAACTACACTCTTATGGAGTATAGAGTTTAGTCTGGGTATCAAATCCACAGGGAATGTTTGATAGATTTTAATTTATTTATTACTTCAAAAAATAATGTGTAGAAGATGATGATAGAGTGAGAAAGGAAGAAGGGAAAAACTAGAGAAGTTAACTAAACCTAATTAAAAATAACAAAATATGGATTAATTAATATGAATGCGAGATAACATTGGAATACAATACCCCAAACACTAGAACATTTATCGGATATAAAACTAGCTTGAATTAGATAATTGATTAAACCCGGTCTTTATTAATCTCAAGCATTACATATATGAGAGTACTAGACCGCATCATACATAATCAAGAGCAAAAATAAAGCGGTGTTGAAATAGCTAACACGCGTGTCACACTCTTAAACACCCCGGTTACCTAGGAAAAATAAAGCTAAAAGACCTACGACGACTATGATCACTACACAACATGATTTAATCATTATTTAATTCGAAGAATAATTTTTTATGTTCATGCACCCTAACCCTTAGAAATCTAGCTAGACATGATTAAAACTATGATTGAACAAGAAATCTATATTGCATGAATTCATAATTGTGTGAAAAGTGAGATTAAAAATGAGAAATAATATTAAAAGTGCTGGAAATAAAGGTTACCAAGATTGAAGAACAAGAACATGCAATAAGAAATCAAAGCTTGAAGAAAAACTGAAAAAGCTCTTAAATTAAAGGTGCAAAATATGTAAATTATTCTCCTAGATGTCCCTCCTTGATTAGGAGATTTTACATGAATGAAATATGAATACAAAGAGTCCTAATGACTAAATATATAGGCTAGAGGATGTTTAGAAGAGTCCCCAAAACATAAAACTCTTTTGGCTAAAAGATAAGGACAAATTAAAAATCCCATCTCTGGCATTTCGTCACGCTTAGAAAGCGTGAGTAATTTTGTAACGGTTCTTGAGCGCGACTAATAACCGGGCTAGTCCCCTGCCGGATCGGTTTGGTTTATGTAGAGAATTTGGTAGCACCGTACCGGTTTTGGTCCATCAGTTCGGTTCGGCATTAAGAGTTTTGCCTTGGATTTCTTTCTCAACTTCAAATGGGCATAACTTCTTCACCGTAGCTCGGATTGGGATGACGTTTTTTCTAATGTTCTTCTTATTTTGAGATATTCAACTTTATAGATGTCCCCACCACAGGAATATGGCTAGAAATTACGAAAAGGCCCTTGAACTTCCCATTTCTTGGATTCTTTCACTGTTTCGAGTTCTCTTTCTCACTTTCTTACATGACATACCTGTAAAACACAAAAGAGATACAAAAAACATGTTATATTCGCCAAAAGGGTTAGTAGCATAAATATGAGATCAATCCAAGCTATTTACACCTCACGGGATCATAAAAATGCCTAAATTACAAGGATAAATATGAAGAATTTACGCCGAATCAAACCCCCTAACATAGAACGTTGCGCGTCCTGAGCAATGTAAAAGAATAAGAGCATGAGTTAAGGACCCTTAAAAGACTTAATTTGGATAGAATACCTTTTTCATGGGCAAGCGATTTCATTTATCACATGCAATAAGCCGTTAAACCCCTAGGTTACCCTAGTAGGACGAGTGTTGTCTCGTGAGGGTTTGCAGTGAATATACCCACAAAATTGTTTTTGACTCAAGAAAAACTCAAAATACTTAAAAACTGTACAATTTAAATTTTTCTAAAAATAATCACCACAAATTTATATTCCATAGTCTCAATTTGTTGTGTGTGTGTGTGCAAAGTCAAAAGTTTAACCGCAACTTCCACCGACTAATCATTACGTTACTTTTCGAAAATTCGCTTTCATTTTAAAACCTCACGAGATGCTCTCACAAATGAATTACTCGGTTTGTGGTTATTTCTCTTGGTATGCGTGATTTATAAGAGTAAATAAATTGGACCCAAATTCACGCAAACATGTTGAAAGATGTAATTTTTATGGTGAAAAGATCTCTTCATCGGAATACGGTCATTTGAAAAATGGGAAACATCATCTCTTATTCACACAAATTAATCTCTCTTATTATCTTTTTGTGTCTTATCTATTCACGCGGTAATTAATTTCATAATTCGGACTCGATTAGGACTTTCTCGAGTTATAAGGTGTATTGGGTAAAAATGGAAAAAGCTAGAAATTTCGGAATCGAAAAATTTTCTTATGATGCCCGTTAGTGCTTTTTCGGGCTTTTGCTCATTTTCCACTTATTTTTCTCTTTTTTTATTCGCATTCTTCTTTTATTGTTATTTTTGTTGAGATTTATTCTATTATTTTTTCTTGCCCCTTTTTATTGCACCTTTTGGACTTTATTGATGAAATTTTCAATTTTCACAACTCCGGGCTAAAAGGGTTTTTTGGGTTACCAAACAAAATTAGAAAAATTTGTTAGACTCAAATTGGGTTGCAATTGGAAAAAAATTCACAACTTTTTATGGCTAATATTTTTGGGTAAACAAACAATGGCCTACTTCATTGTCCGAATCACTCATTACTGTACCATATGCGTCTCGAGAATAATTTAGTTTAGAGATATGTTAGCGCGCTTTTCGAGACAATATCTCACATGTTTCCCATAACAGATCAAAACAAGGGTATTTAGATCTTCAATGACATATTAAAACTCTGAAAAGAACTTTGAGTTATCCATTAACTCGGATTGATTTCAAAACTCACAAAAATTGATAGGCTCGAAATCTCACCGGGTTAGTTAATCTCCACGCTTATTCGTAAAGTCCTCAATTTTTGCTCAATTTCCATCTTTGGTCAATTTCGGCTTTGTGCATTTGAAAATTTTCAATTTGAGACTTAAAAAATTGTGACATTTTTTGAAAATTTTAAATTTTTATTTTTATTTATTTAAAAAAATATATTTTTGGCTTTTTCAAATTTTTTTAATTTTTTTTAAAATTTTGTAATTTTCTGAAAAAACATACTTGGAACGAACATGTGATCAAGTCAATGAATCTAAACAATAAATGGGAAGAATATCCCACACCCCCTAACTTAAATGTTGCATTTTCCTCAATGTGAATCAAGAACACAACATAAAGAGAGGAAAAGAAAGATATTATCCAAATGGAGCAATTCCCGATAAGTACGAATCCATTGAATCTAAAAAACACGTTAGAACCAAACATAACAAAAAAAATAACAAAAACTTTAACTAATCACACTAGACTATAAAAAAGAGAAAAAGGAATAAATAAATAAAACTACAATTTACAACCTACAATTTGAACTTCTAATAAATCATATACTAGAAGTCGAAAAATTTAAGGGTCCGCACAAAATAAAATTTGACTTTGAGGGATTAATGGTTTACCCTCATTTTCATGTATGCCTCCCGAAAAATAAGAATTCCATTTGAACAACGGAAGGCATTTGTAAAGCAGAAGAATTGGGCCATCACCAATTAAAATTTTTAAAGGGTTGGTGGGGGATTTGGATGCTAAGGGGGACAAGTACAATTGGGATCCAAGAAAAATATAATCACCTCCCAAAGAATTTTCAAGTAGTATGGGAAGAGGGGCACACAAAAAGGAACAGTCCATCTTGAAAAACAATTCAAGCAAAGAATCCTCTTCGGTAAAAGGTTTAAACGTTTCAAAAGTTTCAACCGACTCATAGGAATCTAGTGGTACTTGTAATGGTTCAATAACGGAGAACAAAAATGGGGATTAAATAAATTCAATCTCAAGTGATTCGTTGTCACTTAAAGATTGAATTTCAAGGGATCAAGACTCACTTTCAATGAAATGTTCTTCAAAAATTTGAGGTGACACACAAGTCTCAACCTCCTCTTTGTTTTTCAAATAAGAACTAGCCTCCTTGAAAAGTGTTCCAATTTCCTAATCATCACCAAGGATATTCTTCATGCCTTGCATGTAAAGATGAAATGTTTCTTCCGAAGGTTTCCTTGGCTCAAGCACCTCGGATTCCTCATTTGTTCGAAAACTTTCTTCAATTTCAAAAATATCGGAAGAAAAATCATCATTGGATTTGAATAAGGCATCCAACTATTGCTCCCCAAAATGATTTTTTTTCCCGATATTAATTTTCAAGCTTTTCATTCTCAAGAAGTCGAATGGCCTCACTAATATTTTAAGGTCAAATCGCAGGTTCTTGCACATAAAAAGCTAGAGAACTACTCCCATAAAAACATAAGTTTTCAATCCTTTCCTTTTGAATAATTCGAAGACCCTCACCGATGGGAATAAGTCGAGGCGCGAATTCTTGAGAATAAAAAGTTTGAGAACTATTCCCATATGAACCATTATAATTACCGAATTCATTAAACAAGGACATGATTATCAAATAGTTTCTAAACGGACAATCCACGTAGAGAGGTGTGCAGCTGAGGATTCAATATTTTTGGCACTCAATTGCGCAAGCCTACAAAAAAAGGTTAAGACACAAAAAAAATCTTACGAAGTATTAAATCAATTATAATCTATAACAAAACACTCCCCGGTAACTGTGCCATTTTGACCGAGGGGAAGATCAAGAGTCCGTGTAATACACTTATCGTTGTTATCGGCTTCCGATCGCATTATAAAAAAAACTAAACTTTAACTACACTCTTATGGAGTATACCGACTAGTATGGGTATAGAATCCACATGGAATGTTTGATATATTTTAATGCTTTATTACTTCAAAAATAAAGTGTAAAGGATGATGATGGGGTGAGAAAGGAAAAAGGGAAAAACTAAAGAAGTTAACTAAACCTCATTCAAACTAAACAAATACAGATTAATTAATATGAAAGAGAAATAAGGTTGGAATATAATCCCCTAAACCCTAGTACATTTACCGGATATAAAACTAGAATGAATTAGATAATTGATTAAAACCGGTCATTATTAATCTCAAGCATTACATATATGAGGGTACTATCCCGCATCATACATAATTAAGAGCAAAAATAAAGCGGTGCTGAAATAGCTAACACGCGCGTCGCACTCTTAAACACCCCGGTTACCTAGGGCAAACGAGGTTAAAAGACCTACGACGGTTGTGATCACTACAAAACATGATTCAATTATTATTTAATTCGAAGACTAATTTTTTATACGTGCAAACTACATCGGGTTGGGTTCATGCACCCCAACCCTTAGAAATCTAGCTAGACATGATTAAACTATGCTTGAATAAGAAATATATATTGCATGAATTCATAATTGTGTGAAAAGTGAGATTAAACATGAGAAATAATAATAAAAGTTCTAGAAATAAAGCTTATCAAGATTGAAGAACAAGAATATGCAAGAAGAAATCAAAGCTGGAGAAAAACTGGAAAAGCTCTTGAATTAAGGTGCAAAATATGTAAATTCTTCTCCTAGATGATTCTCCTTGATTAGGAGCTTTTACATGAATGAAATCAGAATAAAAAGAGTCCTGGTGAATAAATATATAGGCTAGAGGACATTATGAAGAGTTCCAAAAACATAAAACTCTTTTTGCTAAAAGATAAGGACAAAACAAAAATCCCGTATCTGGCATTTTGTCATACTTAGAAAGTGTGAAGAATTTTGTAACGGTTCTTGAGCATGACTAATAGCCGGACCGATCCCCTACCGGATTGGTTTGGTTTATGCAAAAAATTTGGTAGCACCAGACCGGTTCTTTTTTCCATTTCACTGTATCGGTTCGGTTCGGCCTTAACAGTTTTACCTTGGATTTTTTTCTCAACTTCAAATGGGCATAACTTCTTCACTGTAGCTCGAATTGGGGTGTCATTTTCCCCACGTTTGAAATATGCCTGAAAATTTACGAAGATGCCCTTGAGCTCCCCATTTCGTGGTTTCTTTCACTATTTCGAGTTCTCTTTCGCACTTTTCTTGCATGACATACATGTAAAACACATAAGAGATACACAAAATACGATATACTCACCAAAAGGGGTTAGTATCATAACTATGAGATAAATCCAAGCTATTTACACCGCATGGAATCGCAAAAATGCTAAAATTACGAGGATAAATACGAAGAATTTAGGCCGAATCAAATGTGCAGATGCGAAATTTGTTGGCGCATCAGTTTGGCTACTCCTGGTATCTCGGGGAGAGAGTAGTTCGACAAGTTGTGTTAGATGAGGTTGTTGTGCCATCGACGAAGTCCCCGGTGTAATGAGGCCAGTGAGGGAGATGGCGAATAATGCGCGGATAGTGGCGATGATGGGCGAGCCTTACTCATCCTATACTGACACGGTGGTGGCATATGATTAATTGGACTTTATGTGAAGTTGTTTGGTGACGCCCAACATATATGACATGATTCCTCTCCCCCAGGCGGATTCAAGTCAGCCGGTGGGGTCTTCCCACAGCGCAGGTTGTGCATCGGCATCGGCGACGATGACGATGTTTCTTTTGTACGGCTCGACCCTCCTTCTTATAACATTTGGTGGGGTGATGGAAGGTCGATGCGTTTGTTGCACCGTCCTAATGCGATGGATTCGAAGGAGCTGGGTTTGACTGAGGAGATCCTTGAGCCACCGGTTTCATCCCTTTGACTTTTTGATTTCTTGGTTTCTTTCTTTACCTCAGATTGACAGATTTTCTCTTTTCTATTTATCTTTGCAGCATATTCGAGTATCGACCACCTGGTTGACGGATATTCGGGATTGGATATCTTCGGCAACCGCCCACATTCAGGATGTGATTCTGGTTCCTTTTTATCTGGTGTCGTCTACCTCATCTAAAGAAGGGTCTAGATTAGGGAGTAGAGGTACGTTGTCTCATCGCCGGGGGAAGAGAGTGCACTGCAAGGAAGTTAGTTCCTAGAGAGAGAGATATATAAAGAGGAGAGGGAGAGAGAAATAATGTGGGTTTGGGGGTTAAGTCCCATTGTATTTTCCTTATTTCCTGCAAAATAGATGTAACACAACAAATATCTATGAAAATAAAATGAAGTTTTTGTTGATTTTTATTTTTAATGACTTAATCCACATGCTCTTTTTACGTTGCTGCTGAGACCGTAAAAAGGATTAAAAATGATTGGGGAGAGAATTTATTTCAAAAACAAGACAAGTAAAAAGCAGAAAGAAAAGAAAATTTGGAATTCTTTTGATAATAGAAATTATTTTTATCGAGTTTTTTGGTTTTGACAAAAAAGGAAAAAGGGGAATTTCCAAAAATAAGGGGTTGTCGATAAGCATGACCCCTGTCATGCGTATCAGCATGTCAGTCTAGTCCAATCAATCCAAGGCTTTAATTTCACTTTTTTCCATTGCTTGGTACTTGGCGGGGTCAGTTTTTCTTCTATTTGTACAGGGTTCCTTATCTTTGTTTGAGGGTTTTAAAGTATAAATAGGGGTGTGGGTGGAGCATTTTCATCACACTTCCACACTCTTCATTCTTTTCTTACTGTCTTATTATTTTGTGATATGACTCTCCCTGGCAGTGTTGAGTTTGCAAACTACCTAGAAACCTTAGAAGCGATGTGCTCCTATAACATTGACTATGACGCTTTCAACATGCGTCGATTTTCCTTGTGGAGCAACCGGCCCATAGAGTGGAATATGTATGTGGCAGTGGTAGAATTATGGGACCCCGAAGACCATGTCTTTCGCTTCGAGTTGGACGAGGTTTATCTGAACTATGAGGAGTTCTCTGTCATGTTGGATATAAATCACAGTGTTGCGGTGACTATGCCTAAGTTTTCTCGGTATCCTCGAGAGCTGTTAGCGGGACTCCTCTATACCTCACCTTCGGTCTCTAGGTCACTGGTTATGGGAGGAATGATATTTCTTCCTGCGATGCTGCATTCTGTGCATTTGCAAGACGTCGGTGATGTTGGCTGTGTCGGAGCCGTCATTCTGGGCATGGTTTCAAAACTATTGTTGGTGACTAGGGAACTGATTATGGACCCACAACTTGCAGCCATTTCTTCTTAGATGTCGTACCATCGTAACTATGGGACAGTGATATTAGCGGAGATTTTGAATGATCTGGATGCCTGGAGGGAAGATCATTCTGACTTCCTGAGGGGTATCCCCGTAATGTAGTTCATGTGCCTGTCAGAGAGGTTTTGTATGGAGGTCCCACCCGAGTATCCTTTTTCGGTTGTGGCAAACTTCTTTTCATGCTACTTTATCAATGTAGGCCTAGACATTGAGAGCTGGGATAATTGGTTTGTGGAGCATAGTACCCGAGGCTTGCATTGGTCAGTGCCTTGGTGGGGGAGCTGTTACCCATTCTGGAACTCGAAGAATACCAATATGTTCGATTAGTTGGCCTCAGGATGACCTCTTTCTACTTTTCCTGGTAGCTTCTGCACCAATTTGACTAGGAACAGATTGTGCCACCTCAGATACTAGACTTCTTTCCTACGGAGGATTTGACAAAGTGTATGCACATGTGTCTTAGCTCTTTGTGGGAGAATCGTCGACCGTCGACTCGTCCATCGCAGTCTATTGGTATAGTATGGCATATCTCAAGGGACTATATGAAGTGTTTGTGGAGAAAAGTAGTTGCTAAGATGCTGGCTGTGGAGACTGGACAAAGGTGGTTCACCATATCTGACACCATAGAGGGAGGTGTTTTAATTTTTCCCAGGCTGGTCTGGACTTATCGTTCTATGGAGCATCTGCGACACTCTATTTAGGTTGGGGAAGTTTGGGGACCCTAGGATGTGGGTGATGATGGGGATGGCTCTTCTGGCAGCTGCGGGTAGGATCCCTGGGGAGTTTATCTGTGAAGCTTTTTCAATGGGTATTTTCTTTTGTGTTTGGGAATAATTTGAGGGTTAGTTTAGGTGTAGTGGGACTAGTTTCTGTTTTGGCTTTAGGAAGGTAGGAGTAGGCTAGAAAGGGAAGTCGTTTGACTTCCTATGCTGATGAAATTGTATTGAAATTTCTTAATAATAGAATACAAAAGTTTTTGATCATCTAGTTGTGCCTCTTGATGAGTTTTGCATTTGAATTATATATACTAATTGCTAAGGCATACATAATACTTTTGTTCATGTACATGTTAAAATGAATTATCATTCTCGGGGATAAGAAAAGAATAGCATTTTATGAAGAAGAAGGGGGTCGTGCTCCTGTGAATAGTATGAGCTGCCTATGTACCTTTGGGGGTTTAGAAAAAAATTAAAATTTCATTTTTGAAAGTAAAAAGATATTTAGAGCATCGGGACCTATGTAGTTTTGAGTAGAGGGAATCAAATAATTTTTTTAGAGTAGAAGGGAGATGAGAATAATCATAGTGCGCTGAGATTTTGGACTTAGGGGTAGAATTTCTTAAGACGGTCCAAGTTGACTGGATGGGCCATCTCTTTCCCATCAAGGTCAGTGAGCATAGCGACGCCAACGGACAGGATTTTCTTCACAATGTATGGGCTCCTCCAATTGGGCTTGAATTTCCCTCTGGGGTCCCAGATGGGCATTATAATTTCTTTAAGGGATAAGTCCCCTTGTCGAGCACCACGGTCCTTGAATCTCTTGTTTAATGATCGCTCTATTCGGTGATGGTACCCTTGTATGTTGTATAGAGCCTTTAGTCTCTTTTCGTCAATTGTGACGGATCGTCGAGACGTCTTTGATGCCATTCTTTATCGCCGACTTTGATTTTAAGCATGATGAGTAGTGAAGGGATTTCCACCTGCACGGGTAGATTGCTTCCATATCGTAAACTAGAAAGTTAGGGGTAGCCCTAGTAGAGGTTCGAACTGAAGTGTGGTAGCGCCAGAGGGCATATGGTATGGCCCAATATCAGTGAATCTCGATCATCTTATTGATAATGGCTTTGAGGTTTTTATTAGCGATTTTTACTACTCCGTTGGTTTGAGGTCGATAGGGAGAAGATTTGTGTCTCTGAATCCCATACTCATCGACCACCTCCATTGGTTTTTATTAGCGCCTTCCACAGCTCCGTTGCTTTTTTATTAGCGGCTTTCATTTATGTTTTGGAAGTGAGGTCATTCCCTCTATTTATAGGGAAAGGGAATGCCGATCGTCACAGCCCTAGCCCTACCCATCGGCAGGTGACCCTAGAAACACTACCGATAAGTAGGGAACTGGACCTGCTAATTGGCAGTCTAATAAAGATTTTTTTGGAGAAATGATCGTAGAACGTACTTTGTTGATCCGAATCGTGCATGGGTCATACCCTTAGAAAGGTAATTTATAGACCTTCAGGAGTCCTTTGGACTACTCCCATGTTCGGGAGTTATCTTTGGGTCAAATGTGGCTCGAAAGCGCATGTTGGTCCTTTGGACGGGAGATTGTCGGACAAAAACGAATCTTTCATTTGCATGGTAAGTCAGAATTGCACATAGGGAAGACCATTGGAAAGGTTCTGAGATGTAATTCTACATTCCAAAGAGTTTTTCTCGGTTAGGAAAGTTAACTTTGGTCAACTAGGTCCCGAAAGTTCCCGGTGACCTCTCAAAGTAAAATGAGTCATTCGTTCGTACCGTAAGTCAGAATCATGCACAAGGCGGACTGTTGGAAAGGGTATTTAGTTCCATTCTAAGATTCATTCAGCCTGGTTTGGTCTGAAGAGTTTGACTTTGGTCAAACAGAGCCCAAGAGCGCCCGATGGCCTCCGGATCAGTTTTTGAGGGAAAACTGATCGTGCGTCCGAATGGATAAGTTATTTTACACACGGGGCGTACCATTGGAAAGGGGTTTTAGTTACCTTATAATATTCAAAGAGATTTTCTCTTACGATGAATTTGATTTGGGTTAAATCAGGACTCGGGAGCGCCCAATAACCTCCGAATCGATTTTTGATAGTTAAATGGTCTGCTCGTTCGAACCATTATGCTGATTGGAGCACTGGGCAGACCATTGGAAAGGGGATTCAGGGACCTTCGAAGATTCAAAGATATTTTACTCTGATGATAGAGTTGACCAAAGTCAAACGGGGCCTAAGAGTGCCCGATGGCCTTAGATAGGTACTCGGAGTATGACATGGGATTTGTAGTGAAATGGGAAGGTGCTAGGGAACTAAGGAGAGACTTAGGGGGTCCTGTAATGTGGTGTCTACACCCTATAAGACAATAAATCCTAATGTCTTTCCAACCCTAGATTCGAAATGACATTTGGACTTTGTCTTCAACTCATACTTGTTCTCTCCTTGGCTATAGCTTTGTCTTCATCTCGTGTAGTCCATGAAATCACCATCAAAGAAAAAAATACCTACACATATAAAACAAGAAATATCGTAACATGTACGAGTTTTAAAGAAAAATAAAAAAACCCCTCAGTTTGTTCTCTACCTTTTTATTTGTAATAGATAAAGGGGTAAAAACTACTCACTAATATTAAGCATCTCAATAAGAAGCAAAGATAATCAAGTACATCACTTGTAATGATAATCTTAAAAGGTATAAACATAAGGAAATCTGGAGAACATATGCCATTATTATTGAAAGTTTTTCAAATTTTACAAGTATAAGATATGGCGAATAGATATATGTAACAAACACAGCCACCATGGAATAACACTAAAATATCCGGATCGTGAAAACGAAATGTAATTGTGTGATCATTTTCTATAACCAAATCAACATAAACGTTCATAATATATGTGTATAATGTCATGATACAGTTCTAAATAAAGAACTCAAAGTTTACCTTAGGTGCAAAAAATAGTGAGCGCATATAAAATTAACTCAATTTAATTAATATGCCATGAACTTGATTATTCTCACACCGATAATGCCAAACTATTTAATATTTTTCAAGAAAGTTTGTTGTGCAAATCCATTGATCTTCTACTTTATAACTCCCTCAAAATATCCTATATATAAGAACTCACTCATAAATATTTTAAAGAAGTCATAATGCTCATATGTAGTGAAGCATCAATGAACATAAAACAAATGACCTTAGAACTTATGTTTTTTTGTGTCGTTAATCTTTTTAGGCTCTTTTATGCAAATGGTGGCTTTTAACATAGATAATATTTTTTCTTTAATAACCCCCTTCCATTGCTTAACATTTAACTATATGTTTCGGGAAATGAAACCCGAGCAATGGTTCTTACATGCACAACTTATCTCATTTTACGTTTGGTTTGTTATTAAGCATAATTGAGATGAGAACATCGTATTCGACACATGACAAGTAAGTAAAATGTTTATAAACCTCATGTGCAATAAATGTGACAAAGAGTCTAATATGTAGAAAGTAATCATCAATAAGCAACGTAATAATATCTACACATTATTAAGCACATTATCAAAATAAATTCATCTCATAAAGCACTATGAAAAAGCCACATGAATGGATGGAATGTAGGGGGGGAATCTGAATATCTTACATGTTCATCCATATATGGTGAAAAATCAAAAATACAAAAATCTTTTTATCTTTTTTCAAAAAAATTATCAAAATAAAATCTTTTTCAAACTTTTTCTGAAAAGTAAAATAACTTTTTGGATTTTTCTAAAACTTTCATAAAAACAAAACTCTTTTTGAATTTTTCTAAATATATCAAAGAGAAACCCATATAATACAATGGCAGTAAAATCTAGAAATGGGAATATAAGATATGAACATGATAAAATATTCTACACTAAATAAAGTACTGAACTCAATCAATGGTGCAAATACCCAAAGATTTTCTAAGATCCTCAAATATAAGTGCATCTAATGGTTTCATGAAAAGATCGACTAATTGATGTTTGGTGCTCACAAATCTCAAGGACACAACCTTTTCCTCAACTAGATTACGTATAAAATTCTAACGTGCTTTGTGTGAGAATGTTGGACCGGATTACGGGATATATAGATCGCACTCGTATTATCAACCAAAATAGTCATTATGCCTTATGAAATCCCATAATCTTCCAATATTTTCTTCATCCATAAGTGATACGTGCAACAACTCTTGGCGAGAATATACTCAGCCTCCGCTATGAACAAAGATATGGAGTTTTACTTCTTTCTTAATTAAGAGATAAATGCACTCCCAAAATAAAAACACTCACCCAAGGTGATCCTATAACCATCAACATTCTCAGACCAATAGGAATCCGAATAGGCAGACAAATGGAAATTAGTATCAAAGGAATATCAAATACCATAGGAAATAGTGTCACATTCTTGGGCTCAACTAAGGAGGTGTAGCAAAGATAACTAACTACATTCTCAAGTTGATCACGAGTCTTGACACCTAGTGTAGGATCACCAAGTATAGTGACAGGGTCGTGACTCTTTCGAAACCAAGCAGTTGGATCCTCTAAATCGAGAGTGGGGTCCACCAGGGTAGTATGTGGAAGGATATGATCATCACAAGGGATGCCTCGTACTAGGAGTTAGGAGCAATAGACGTTGGTGGCTTATCGTCTATAATTATGAAGTTTATTGACTATATAACCTTAGAGCTTGTAAAGTTAAACACCCTATAAACCATACTCGTCGATGATTTTCCTAAAACTATACCCTTATCACTCTTGGGTCAAACTTTCCTAATTTCTCTTTATCTCTCAAGATATAGCAAGTTCTCCCAAAGACACGAAAATATGATAGGTTGTACTCTTCCCTGTTCACAACTCATGTGATGCGTGTAGCATGTGTGGACAAAGATATAACTTATTCACCGTATAGAGCCTCTACCCATAAGAGTTTAGGCATGTTTATCCCAAGAAGAATGGATTTATCTATGGCCATCCACGGGTTCGTTCTTCCTTCCCTTCCTTGGGAGGGGGGGTCTTAGTCCTCACACGTACAGTTGGAGGGACAGAAGAAGAAAGGTCTCACTCCTTTTTCTAGGAGGATCTCTTTGGTTGCCATCAATATAGGGTGTAAAGAGATAGAGTCTCCAGCCTATTTTGCACAAAACAGGCAAAAGAAATGTTGTCGCCTCAAGAGAACGGTATCAAAGAAATACGGATGCTTAAGAAACCAATAGTTCAAAGGTTCGGGGGTAAGTTATGGAATGGAAAGGTGTTAGTAACCCATCCCACCCTTTCGATCTCTCATGGTCTTATGTTATTATTCGCCTTGAAGAAATCCGTGAAGTGAGTGCGTGTGTTTATGTAAATGGAGAATGGAATTTCTCAACTCACGTCATGAAGAGAGGCGGAGTGAGATCATCCGTGGGAGTGTTCCCAAAATAATAATTAAAAACATGATGTGTGCGCTTATCGGGATATCGATTGTTATGGTGAAAAGATAATATCTGTAAGATAAAGCGAGAATAAGAATTACAAGTAAAATATATAGAAATAATATATAAATAAAAAATATGCAAGGAGGACTCAAGTCTTGAGTTTTGGACCGAGATGCCTACGTAGCCTAAAAAGGCATCAGAGTTCACGTATTTCACATGCAATACGAGGGTGGTTTTCATCCCATAAATCCAATCAGGGATTATATTTAGATGTATATGTGTAGTAAAAGGATATTTTGATGTGAGAAAATGTGGTGAGGAATCCTATTTGGAGCTTATGAGTAAAACCTTCTTTTTCTGGTTTTGGGTTTTTTTATAGAAAATATGTTATGTGAAATATTTCTAATAATAAGTGAGATTATTAATATGTATGGACTAACAAGGATGAAATTTTTGAGTTTAGATAACTAATGCGAAAATAAGGAAATTTAAAAGAGAGAGACCATGTTTGGACCTTCTTTGGAGACTTGAAGATTGATCTTAATTGTTAAAAAAGCTGGCCTCACAGGTGGATGAGGAATGTAGGATGAGAGGAAAGGGGATTTTTCTATATTGGGTGTGAAAGTGATGGAAATTAAAGATACGGAGATGTTTCAAATAAGGAAACTTCGCTGACTTTAGAAAAAAGTTGGTGAGATCACTAAAGTTGATGTTTCTGAGGTTCCTTTCAAAGTGAGCTTATGCTATACTTATATAGGGTCAAGGGTGTACCGATCAACATTGTCCGTGTCCTTCTTATTCGTAGGGATCCATAGACACACTACCGACAGGCGGGAAAATAGGTTTGCTATTCGGAAACCTCATGCAGATTTCTTAAAAAAAGGTCCTAAAATGCAATCCGTAAGTTCAAATCATGCATGGGGCATACCATTGGAAAGGTTATTCAAATCCCTTTAAGAATCTATAGGTCCGCTCCCGAGTTCGGGAGTTAACTTCAGTCAAACGGGGCTCAGAAGATCCTAACGGTTTTTTAGACAAGAGATTCCTGCAGGAAAATGGATCGTTCTCCCGAACCATAAGGTCGATTAGGACACGGGATATGCCGTTGGAAAGGGTATTAAGATCCCTTCAAAGATTCATTCAGTATCATTCGGTTTGGAGAGTTGATTTCTATCAAACGGGGTTCGTAGGTGCCTGGTGACCCTTCAGAATAAAATAAGTCATTCATTCGTACCGTAAGGCAGATTCGTGCATACAATAGATCGTTGGAAAGGGTTTTTAGAGACCTTTGAAGATTCATTCAGTCTCATTCGAGCTGAAGAGTTGACGGGAGTCAAATGGAGTCTGGGAGTGCCTAATGGCATTCGGATTAGTACTCGGGGGAATATAGATTGTTCGTCCAAATGGTAAGTCAGATTCGTGCATGGGGTAGACTTTTAGAAGGGGATTTAGATATCTTTGTGGATTTATTGAGCTTTTTCTCGGGTGAGGAAGTTTGTCTGGGGTGAAAACGAGTCCCGGGAGAACCGGTGGCCTCCAGATCGATTTTTGATAGTAAAATAGAATGTTCATCCAAACCATTAGGCCGACTCACACATAAGATGGATAGTTGTAAAGTGTAGTAATAGCCCTTCAAAGATTCTTTTAGCTTTTGCTCTGACGAAAAATTTCATCGGAGTCAAATGGGACCTAGGGGTGCCCGGTGGCCTCTAGATTGGTACTCGGAGTATGACCTAGGGTTTTATGGAAAATGGGGAAGTATTAGGGACCTAAGGAGAGTCTTAGGAGGTTCCTAGAATATAGTGTCTATAGATACCCTCAACGGGTGGGTTTCGGAAAAAATGAAAGTCGTCCAATAGACACCCCATGGATGTTTAGGAAATAGGTCAATTTGCGGACTAAATGGACGAGGATGACCGATTCAGAAGGTCATGATCGATTATAAGTACCTTTGGCTGTGTTAGGGATGACCTATTTTGCGGGCCAAGGTTAATTCTGAGGAATTAAAGTTTTGACGATCGATTCTGAGGGTCGAGGTCAATTCTAAAGACCTAAAATTGTGGCGATCGATTCTGGGAGCCGAGGTCAATTCTGATAACCTAAAGTTGAATGACCAATTATGAGGGTCGAGGTCAATTATGAGGATTTAAAGTGGCGACGACCGATTCTAGGGACCCAGGTCAATTATGAAGACCTAAAGTGGTGACGACCGATTCTGCGGGCCGAGGTCAACTCCGAGGACCTAAAGTGGTGACGACCGATATTACGGGTCGAGGTCAATTCTGAGGACCTAAAGTGGAGACGATCGATTTTACAGGTCGAGGACAATTCTGAGTACCTAAAAGGTGACAACCGAATTTGTGAGCCGAGGTCAATTCTGAGGAGCTAAAGCGGTGAAAGATGATTCTGTGGGTCGAGGTCAATTCTGAGGACCTAAGGTGATCACGACCGATTCTCTGAGTCGAGGTCACTTCTAAGGACCTAAAGTGGTGACAACTGACTCTACGGGACGAGGTAAATTTTGAGGACCTAAAGTGATGACGACCGATTATGCAGGCCGGGGTCAATTACGAGGACATAAAGTGATGACGAATGATTCTGTGAGCCGAGGTCAATTCTGAGGACCTAAAGTGATGACGAACGATTCTACGAACCAAGGTCAATTCTGAAGACCTAAAGTGGTGAAGATCAATTTTACTGGCCTAGGTTAATTTTTAGGACCCAAAGCAATGATGACCGAATTTGTGGGCCAATGTCAATTCTGATGACCTAAAGTTAGACGACCGATTCTGTGGGTCGAGGTCAATTCTGAGGACCTAAGTTTGGGGTTGCTCTTCTGGGGAGTCTTTTGTACTTGTTGCTTTGTTTTGCTTTGTGATTTTGTTAGGTAAAGACATCGGACTCGGTATCATGTCTTTTATGGAGGAAATAGCTTTATTTTGGAAATTCCACTGGGGAATTGGATGTAACCCTACTGGGGGAGCTGAAATTCTTATGGTGGATGTGTTAGGAGAAAGTCCACTCTGGGGATTCCAATGGGGATTTTGGATAATCATTTGATTTTGGGTTCCGTTGGGGATTGTAGTGGACTTTTGGGATGCACCGTTTTAGGGTTTGTGCAGGGGGTGAGCATGTGATTTTAATTCAGCTGAGGAATGGGGGATCTTAAATGGTTTCCTTGATGAAGAAATATTATAATACTCATTGAGCATTTTTAGGAATTTTTCTAATGAATTTTTGGATTTTCTGGCATTTTTTATACAAAATTTTAAATGGTATGCCGATCGGCATGTGATAGGGGTTGCCATTTAACAAGTGGCACAATTTTTTGGGCTTCCTTGGGCAAAGGAAAAGGCAGGTAACAATCGGTATGGGGTTGAGTAGCTACTGGAGATTGATTGCGAGGGATTTCAGATAGAGGTGGATCGTATGCTGAGGGTGATGTCCGAGGCAGTGCAGGCGATATTAGATAGGATTATTGGATCTCTGTTAGGGATTGCAGGTGATATTTTATGGGGGTTGTGGGCATGCACGTGTAGATAAGGAGGTTGAGTCGTATGAGTTTGGGTACGTCTGGTACCTAGAAGAGAGGGTTGCGGGGAAGATAAGGTGACATTTGATTCTGGTTCTTTCTTGAAGATTCATCATTGACTAGGGAGCTCAATGTTGACCATGTTGTATGCTTAATGTAGCTTCATTGTTCCTGGAAAAAGACTTCAATATGATAAAGAGAGATGCATATTTTGTTTGATTATCTTGAATTAGCTGTTTACTCCACATGCACTTTAATTTGCTGCTGAGTTTTTTCTTTGAGAAAGAGTAGGAAAAATTTGTTTTTGAAAATTTTGGAATATGTTTGAGTAGAATATGGAATTAGAGGATTAGTTTAAAAATATTTTCCCTTCTGAAGGGATTTAATTTGAGAAAAAGTAAGAATAATGAGTTTTTTGGATTTTTTTAAATAGAGGAAGGCTTTGGCGGCATGTTTGGTATATGGATTAGGGGATAAAAAGCTTGGTTGCAAAGTGGGAATTGTTGCCTTCATTGGATTATCATGAATCTAGTGTGTTGAACAAACTGTAATGATGATGGTTTAGCTGGAGCTATTGCTTTGGATGAGACGTCGTGTTCTACTGCGGTGTTATGTGCTTTGGGAGAGAGGTGGTGGGACACTACCCATACCATTCACTTGGGCTTTGGGGAGATCATTGTGACTCCCATCAATGTTCAGCAGCTGCTGGGGATTGATTGTGAAGGGTTTTGATGATGTTAGCTTTGCCGGAGCTATTGTATTGGGCGTTACATGCGAGGATTTTTTTGGTTATATGGAACTTAATGATGGATCCCCAGTTGGCTGCAATAACAACGTGGGTGTCTTCTCATCGCAATCATGTGGTGATGATACAGGTGGAGACCCTAAACAGTCTGGATGTTTGGCGGGAAGGTCGTTCTGATTTTTTGAGAGGGATACCAATTATGCTTTTCATGTGGCTGGCTGAGAAATTTCATTTGGCGGTTCCCCTCAATTTCCCTTGGCAACGGTGTGAAATATTTTTACTAGATATTCCATCAGTTTTGGCCCATCCATAGAGAACTGGGAAAATTAGTTTGTGGAGCACCGAGCTCGATGCCTTTGCTGGTCGGTGCCATTATGGGGTGATCTGCAGCTTATTATGGAACTGGGAGAATAACGGCACGTTCGGTTAGTTATCTTTCTACATACCTCATTATATTTTCCCTAGTGGCTTCTGCACCAAGTTGGATGGGAACAAATAGTGGCCCCTCAGGCACTAGACTTATTTGTTGTGGCTGACTTAACTGAATCCATGAACATGAGGTTAGGTTCTCCATGGGAGAATAGTTGGTCGTCCTCCCATCCTTCTCAATCCGTAGGCAGTGTCTAGCATGTGTCTAGAGACTATCTGAAATGGCTGTGGAAGCGTGTGGTGGAAAAGATCTTAGCAAAGGAGACCGGATGGATATGGTTTGTCCTTTTTGACACTATGGAGGGGCATAGTGTTTTTTTTAGGCCAGTCAGGGCATACCGTTCTATAGAGCACCTTCGGAATACTAATAAAGCAGGGGAAGTATGATGGCCTCAAGGAGAAAATGATGATGGGGCTGGGTCTTTCGACAACTGTAGATAGGGTCTTTGTGAAGCTGGTTTTCATTCTTGTGAAGATTTTGTGACTGGAATGTGTTTATATATTTTTAGTTTGTATTGGGAATAATTTTAGGGAAGGTTAGGTGTATGCTAGTTTTAAGGATAATTTGGTTAGTGGAGGATGGTTGTTTTGACTCCCTACACTGATATTTCATGTAATTGTACTGAATTCTCCCATTTATAGAATAAAAAATAATTGATAATATTTGTATGCCTCTTGATGAGTTTTACATTTAAATATTCTATACCGGATATAATCCTCTTGTTCATGTAAATGACAAAATGAACTGTCGTTTTCGGAGGTAAGAAAAAAATAGCATTTGGTGAAAAAGAAGAGGGCCATGCCCATGTAAAGCATATGAGTTTCCTACATACCTCTGGGGCTTTTGAAAATTTCCATTTTGAAAGAAAACAATTTTAGAGGATCAAGCCCCACGTAGTTCTGAGTAGAGGGAAATGAAGAGTTTTTTTTTAAGAACAGAAGGGAGATGATATAAGTCCTAGTGTGCTGAGATTTGGACTAAGGGTAGAACTTCTTAAGACGGTCCAGATTGATTGGACAAGATATATCTTCTTCGTCAAGGTCAGTGAGCATAGTGTTGTTGCCTGACAGGATCTTTTTCATGATGTAAGGGCCACTCCAGTTTGGCTTGAATTTCCCTTTGGGTCCAAAAAGTGTTCTATGATTTCTTTGAAGGTCATGTCTCCTTCTCAAACACTGCGATCCTTGACTTGTCTGTTGAATGATCATGTTATCTAGCGATGGTGCCCGTGTATGTGGTATAGAGCGTGTAGTCTCTTTTTATCCAAGAATTACAGTTTGTCAAGGCGGGTCTAATACAAATTTTCCTCCCTGATTTTTTCAAGAGTTACAGTTTGACAAGCATACGACTATTCATGTGGGGTTCGCATTCCCCATTGTGGATCTTCGGTATAATTTTTTTAATG
Source organism: Sambucus nigra (assembly GCA_949130495.1). Classification (NCBI taxonomy): domain Eukaryota; kingdom Viridiplantae; phylum Streptophyta; class Magnoliopsida; order Dipsacales; family Adoxaceae; genus Sambucus; species Sambucus nigra. The sequence goes on along the minus strand of OX422211.1, from coordinate 618,026,435 downwards.
TCAGTCCCTGTAATGCAGTGCAAATGGGTTTTATCGATATTTCTCTTAAGTAGCACTTCATGGCAGATGATGTATTGGGCATCCAGTTAACGGAGGGTCCCACGGTCTTTCTTATTGGAATTTTAGGGATACCTATCGTGCTTGAGGAGGCACTACATAATGTAGTACCATCACTCGACTATATCAAACTTTTCCTCTGTGATGAGCTCAATGTGGTAGTAATGGGTTGGAATAGCTTTTTTTTTATTATGAAGGGGGCCATCGTTATTCCTTCAGGCATGTCGACTATGGAGGCCAAGGTAGCAAGGGCGTTATCTAAGTTTTTCTTTAATTGAGGCAATTAGTGGAAGGTGATATCTTGGAACTGGGAGGTCGGCTCTTCTACGTAGGCATGGAAGGGTAAGAGCTTTTGTCCTTGACTTTCCATCTTCTAAGGACTTGACCGATGATGAGGACGGAGTTCCTATAGATATCCAGGTGTTTGATACCTTTCTTGAGGGCGACTTTGAGGCCTATAGTGCATGACTTGTATTCAGTCATATTGTTAGTGCAAGGAAAATCCATCTTGATGGAAAAGGGAGTGTTAGAGTCATCAGGGGCGATTACGAGTATCCCAATGTTGTATCCCTTTTTATTGGCATCATCATCAAAGAACATTTTCCATCGAAGGTCCTCCTGAGAGGTGTCGAGAATATCTTCATCTGAGAATTCAGAGACCCAAACATCAACCTCTTCTATAGGGTAGTCAGTAAGGTAATTAGAGTTGTCTCTCCCTTTTATAGCATTCTGTGTAACATACGCGATATAGAACTCAGATAGCAGCATCGACCATTGGGCCATTCAACTAGATAGAGCGGGTTTCTCAAGCAAGTATTTGATAGGGTCCATTTGGGACACGAGTCTGAGGGGAAAAGTGAGCATGTAATGTCATTACTTTTGAGTGACCCAGACTAGATAAGCACATGCTTTCTTCAAGAAAGTTTAGTTGACTTCATACCCGACCAACTTTTAACTGGCATAATAAATGGATCTTTTTGTGTGAGTTTCCTCAATGTATTGGGATATTATGCTGAAGTACAAGAGTAGCGGAAGACTAGGCTGGTGTGGCATGAGCACCAGAGGTTAGGTAAGGTACAACTTGATTAGGTCAAAGGCTTCTTGACAGGCATCATTCAAGTTTTCGTAGAATCCTTTCAAAGGATTTTAAAGATGGGTTCATATATAAAAATCAATTGCCTGATGAACCGACTAATATACTGTAATTTTCTAAAGAATCCCCAGACTTCCTTCTCCGTTAGGGGCGGTGGTATTTCGAGTATGGCTTTCAATTTGGTAGTGTATGCTTCGATTCCCTTTTTTCTAATCATGAACCCAAAAATATTTCCTTTGGTGATGTCGAAGACACATTTCTGTGGGTTTAACCACATATGGTATCACCGTAGTCGTCCAAAGAATTTTTGGAGAGCGGGAACGTGACCTTGCCAGGTATTAGACGTGATAATCATGTCGTCTATGTAGTCTTCGACCTCTTTATATATCAGATCATTTAATATTATTGTGGCAGCCCTTTGGTAAGTAGCCCCTGCATTCTTGATCCCAAATGGCATAATCGTGTAATAAAAAGTGCCCCAAGGGGTGATGAAGAAGGTTTTTTCCTGATGATCCGGGTGTATCTTGATTTGATTGTATTTGGCGAAACAATCGATGAATGACTTGAGAATGTGACTGTTCGTGTTATCTAAAATCATGTCGATGTTGGGCAGTGGGTAATCATCCTTTGAAGATGCCTTGTTCAAATCCCAATAGTTGACGTACATGCGAACTTTTCCTCCTAATTTTGGTACGGGTATAATATTGGCTAGCCATGTGGGATATTCGATCACCCGGATGAAGCGTACGTTTAATTTTTTTATTACCTCTTCCTTGACCTTGAGTTACCATTCGGTATAAAGCTTTTCATTCATACCGGGTCCAAAGGAAGAGATATGGAGTTACCGACTGTTCTGAACTAGCTCTTGGATTTTGGGCTGAAATTACCCTCTGAAATGACCATTGACTGTTATAATTTCAGCATCATGTTCATGAAATCTCAAAATTGGGCTCGAGAGTCAGATAATTGGGTGGTACCCATTAATGAAATCAGTTTGAACGATGTAGTGAAGATAATGGCAAACATGTTTCAATAGACCGATGAAATATGTAGCATTTTTTATCTACTCACTGCTTTAAAGCTTCAAGGGAGGTTGGTCCCTTCACTCTTGCACCTGCCCATTGAGTGGGAGGATTTATATGAAGAAGCCATTAAGGTTATGGAATGCATCGACTTCTATTAGCAAGAAGACATCATCACAACCAAATGAGGGGACGAATTTGACAGCTCTGATGGTGAACCAAGTCAGGAAAATGTCAGTATAATAATCATCATGTGTGGGATGATCACTTTCAAGGACCAGTTGGGGGAAATCAATAAAGTATCCGTACAGCCAGAAATTGATGAAGAAATAGGGTTCTTGTTCTTCCCACCTTCATAAACCATAAAACCAAACCTGGGAGACACTACCAAGATCCAAATCCTCAGCTATCAAGAACAGACAAGGGAAAGGAAGTTATCGAAGAACTTCCCATGCCAGAGATGACCAGCAAGGATAGTAAGACCCTAGACCAACTCAAAAAGACTTAAGACAATATTACCTTGTGAGGACTCTTCATGTCTTCCTAATTATATTGAAACACTCTGATAAGGTTGCTCACTGGACCCATACTTAATTCTTCCACCACTTCAGAAGAAGTTGTGAACCTGTTCGGATCCTTGACCACTACTAGACTCATTTCTTTCTCCAAAGAGGATATTTTAAAGATCGGCCCTGATCATAATTATGCCCTCAATACCTCCGTTAAAGTGATGGGAAATATATTCTCGCCCTCACTTGTCGAGAATAGCTCCACCCTCAATGTTTACCCATTAAGAACCTTTGATTTTTTGGGGTTGAAAGTAAGTGGCCTAACCCCTACTTCCTCCGTAGTGTGTGCCTATGATAATACTCTTCAAGAGGTAATGGGATAATAGGGTCTGGCCCTATCATCCCCATTATTAAGATTTAAGTTATTGATATACCCACATGCTTAAATCTACTGCTTGGTCGACCGTAGCTTCATAACATTTGAGGTGCATCCTCCTCCCTTCTTCACAAGTTAAAAAAAATTCTTCGGGGCAAGTCATTACCATATGAAGAGATAATGACAGTACTGAAAATGCCAGCACCAGCAATCTGATATTAGAAATATAGCATGAGATGAATGACATATTTCCCTTCGGCTTCAGAGTTGATCCACTTCCCCTTTTGACGGGGGATGATTTTAATGACCGAGTATGTCTAGAGCACAGCCCTTACGGTAATGTCAACATGATACAGATGTTCAAAAATATGCACTTTATGCCCGAATTAGGGATGGGGTGATGCCAACAAGGAATACTGGAACCCATAGTCCTGAAGAAGGCCTTTCCCTCGTGTGGCCAAGGATATTAGCCTTCACCGAAAGAACTCAGAATGCTCCACCAACTACGATTGAAGAAAAGTTTAGAAGATGCCAAGCATGTTTCAAGGGATTCTCTAGATGGGATATTCGTCAAAGAGGGTGAATACTTCCCCTTTTGTGTCTTTCCTAAACCATGATATGCTCACGTGAATAATAAGATGAAACTAAGAATGGAAATATTCTTTCAATATAACTACTCTTGGGCCAAAGACTGTCAGCATCAGGTGTAACCTCTCACTCAGAAATCCATAGTCATTGCGGAGGTCTCTAAGGGAAGTGACTTTGAAGACTCTCTCAATTTGTAGACACTAGGGCTAACACTCCACATGATCCATTCAAGAATTACATCATCGAACCCATCCACTCTGATCAAGGCCACTGATACACCTTTCCTTAACTGGAATTCCATATTAGTCCCACTTATTGAGATACAACCCAACCCAGTGTTTACCCTCTCTCTTTATCGATTGTTACTCTTCCTTTATCCGATAATAATGTAATTAAGACCTCTTTTGATGAGGTTCTCAATGTTTTTTTTCCTGAAAATGAAATAAATGAAGATTTTGAGTATCTTGTGTGCCTTACATTAATTGTCTTTATTCTAGTCAAACTTTTGATGATGATGATTTTTCAAATGAACAATTCTTAATTGATTTTAATAAGGTTAATAACAAACAACATAATCGCATTTAAATTAATGAGGATCAAACTATTGTTATAATCTCAGTTCTAGTAGCTAGCAGCGCGATATTAGGATAGAGTCCACCCTTAATGAGCATGAGCACGCGTAATTCGAAGCGCTGCTAAAAGAATATGTGACATCTTTGCATGTTCCTATGATGATATGCCCGACAGCAATCCCAAAATAGCTCATCACAAGATCCCAACTCTCCCAGAATGGTAATCGGTCAAACATATTAGGATCATGCTGAGGAATTATGGCAGTTGGTGAAAGGTCGTAAATATATATGGTATTGGTACCCCAATTAATAAAGGGAAAAAACGATTTTGAGCACGACGCTCATTAATGCAAAGACAAGTTTTCAAAACGACTTGAAAAATGTGAAAGTACATTATTGTTGTAATTAATGGGATACATGTAGTATTAAAAGAAAGACTAAGTGTGAGTGGGATCATCACCCAAGTTGTATGGTCATAGTGCACGTTGCATGGTTACGATGCATCTTACATAAGAACACATAATCAAGTGAAGGATTATTTCATAATTGATAAAATACACCATATATGTATATATATTTTTTGTACGATATATACTTTGTTGTATTTCTCCTACTATGCGAACGCTAAAAACCCGCCATTTCCCCCCTCCCCCCCGATACTGTAAGTAAAGGAAATGACAATGCTAATAGGAAAAGAAAGGAGAGTTATCCACGCAATTAAAGTTGTAGTACTATTTGTTTTAAATTGTGTAATTCATTTTAAATTAGGTTTTTTACTATTTGAACCTTAATGCAAGTACTTTAAATTGGGTTTGTAATAAGACAGGATAATGTGGAGTTTCTTTAATCGTTGCCAAGACCCTTTTATTTCAAGTATTCTTATAAACATCATAAGTTGGACAGCCTTTCGTTTATTAAATTAAATGGATTTTACAACACAAATATAAAAGCATTATTTTTTCAAAAGAGAATTTTCTTAATGAAATCAAAGTCTAGAAAGGTTTTTCTTATTGACATATGGAATCGGGGTATCACAGTAATCTTCCAAGGAAGACGAGCCTCACTATGAATATTAAACTGTCTTACTAGCTTAAAAGTAGGAATTTACCATAGTTAAGAATTAGAATACAATCCTATATTAATGTAATTATAAATATGAGGGGCCAATAAACACTCTTGTAGTCTCATCACTTAGCTCTGCGCTAGAACTTCTAGCACCCAGGAATAGTTTCAGTAACAAATACCATCACCCATTTCCCTACATTTATAGAAAAAAATACTTTTTGTCAAACCACGTATATGCCCATGTTTGTATTTATTATTCATTTAAGATTCATTAATTACATTAAGAAAAATTATATTGTAATAGGATGTAGCCCCTACAATTTGATGTCATCTATAGGAAACTCGTACGCCCCTCCCCTCACCCCACACACACTGATACATGCGTACAATATATTATTATTTCATTACGTGTGCTCATTTTTCAAACCTTGTGAACCTATCGTTATGTTAATCACCACCATGTACATAATTAAGTCAGGAGGAGGATATATTTAAAATCTATGCCAACAACATTGGTGTTCTCCTCTTACTAGTCCTCATAAGAGTTCATCTCCACATAAGAGATGTAGATCTAAGGGATGTTCTCCGCATTGAAGAAGACCTCACTATAAACTCTCGATTGTCTTGGATCTTATGATATAGAGGTCCCTATTAGAGATCCTATGGCTCAACTGGTCAATATGTATGAAAATTATTTGAATCTTGTGGCGATATTTAGGAGATACTTAATGAAAACTTCAATTTAAGCAACTCTTCGGTGGGTGCCATGAATAACATAGGTTGAGCACTCAGTGTTCATCCTGACGATAAAGAACCAAAGAAAACGTATCCCCAAGATCACCCCTACCCTAAGGGATGAGTGCATCTTTTGTTCCCAAAGTCGATCTCAGGCAAAAATGTACCTAATCGCCAGGGTAACGCACTACCTTCTGGAGTTACTCTATCAGTCAACCACATAGGCATGCCTTCCCTTGGCAATCGCCGTAACATTGTCCCGCCAGACATAGTTGTGTCACATGGTTGACATGATGTGCGACCTACCCCTGAAAATCACAAAACAAGTGATGACCTTCTCTATTTAATTTAGAAACATCTTGAAGAAGACTCTTGACTTCAGACTCCCACAACAAGTACCTCGCCGGAGAGCTTTGGGGGTAATAATTGCATCGCCTTTCGTTCAAGAGGTGAAAGTAATCGAACCTCTTTGAAAGTCTATTGTCTTTAAGATGAATGTATAATATTGAAAATAAAATCCATCTAATCACATTCGCCACTACAACTGCATTGTAAATCACTTATAATTCCCTTATATGTCGCGTATAATCATTTACTTAGGTGGACATCACCCTTTAATGGTTTAAGAAGCATCCTTAAGTAAATCACCATTCACCCTAACGTTCATAACCTGTAGTCACATCGTGAAGGAGATTGATGGGCTAATTCCGTTAAGAGAGAAATAAGGGGAAATAAAACAAAAATAAGTATAAGTGTACTAGAAGACTTGAAATAGAGTTAAAAACATCAATGAGTCATATTATCATTTAAGTTTAAGTTCCCCATAACCAACAACCTTTACAAATGACAAATCAAGAAACTAGTTAATGCCATGGATAAACTTATGTCGTCACTCATTGAAAAATGTGCCAAAGTCGATGACAAACTTTTCCAAATGAATGAAAATGTAAATCGAAACACTGAGGCCACTAAGAAAAGTGGGTTTCAAGAAAATAGAGAAAACCTGCAATGGTGATGGCGGTTCCAAGTTTAAGGGGAGACTGAGGAAAACCCACCCATTGTTATAGTGTGTAGTATTGGTAAGGTCATAAATAAATAAATTGAATTCCATGTTGTGGGATTGAGTCTCCTTATAATGCAATTACGGGGAGATACTAGCTCCAAATTATGATAGTTGTTTCCTCCTTACTCTAACAAAAATTGAAATTTACACCGACGTGATAGAAATCAAAGGTGAACAGTAATGGCTAAAAGGTGTTTTGTCACAGTGATCAAGCATAAATCGACAAATAATAATGAAGTCGGTTATGATTAAGACTATTCTATTTATGATATCCCTAAATTGTAATGATAAGGAGTCAACCTGAGGTAGAATAGGCTCGTGTGGTCCCAATCTATCGGGAATTGGAAAAACTTAAGGCGATTCCTCTAAATCAAGATGAATTAATAAAATATTTTTTTTCGATTCATCTCTACCTCGGAAGGAGGAAAACCATTTAGTTCAACTTTTTAAGACAATAATGGTGTTTTTGCATTGAAACCTCACACCTTCGAGGTATAGACTCGGCGCATATTACCAGTTGCACTACATATGGATCCTACACATCTACCTATTACACGAAAAGAACTGAAATTTAATTGTGAAAGTTGAGAAACTACAGACAAATATCATAACGGAAGTTTAGGTAGAAGTTCAGTAGCCAGATTAAGTCTTAACATCCTCATTGTTAAGAACAAGAAAGTCAAGTGGTGAGTCGACATTGGCTTCACTTATCTCAATAATTTATGTCATAAAGGCTACTTTCCACAACCTACAATACATTGTTTTGTTTATTTAACTTCGGTCCACGATGCATAATGGACGCATACTTCAGTTACCACCAAATCCCACTATTTAGGCCAGGAAATAACTCCATTCATTGCAAAATTGGACATTTATTACTTCAAGGTGAATCCATTCGACTTGAAGAATAGAGACTTATCCCAGAAGTGTTGAAAAGATAGATCGGCCAACTAACGAAATCTACACAACGACATTCTCGTTAGTATTAAGAGAATGATATGAATCGAGGATGGGTGAAATTGTCATTTTTATATTTTTTATTGTCATTTTCCCTTCGTTGTTTCGTTAGTAGTTATTAGAAGTAATTAAGGCCATTTAGCGTATTTTGTAAATAATAGTGTTCTAGATCATGTGATATTATGATGGGGACCATCCTTTGTGATGTCACCCGTGATATCACATAAATGCTAGCATATTCCTTTGGGAGCAAGTAATGGGTCATATTCAACCTCGCCCATATCCCTATTAAGATGGTACACCCCACTTGGGGTAAAGCGCAATAGATATTTTGAGAGTTGTGTCTTGTCTGAGTGTTTTCTCTAAGTGCTACACGATTTAAGCTAAAATATTAGCAATTATTATTATAGGATTCCTTTGAGTTCCTTAAAATGTGATTTTGTGGTAAGATCGAGAAAGTTTTTAGGTTTCTTATCACTCAATGGGAGAATGAGGCTAATCTAAATATGTTCAAGGTCTTGCAAGATGTACAGCGGTCAACCTTACTATATGATGTCCAGAAGCTTGCAGAAATGTTAACAACCTTAATTTCCAAATCTTTAAATAAATGTTGTCCTTTTTCCCATTATCTATGAAAGAAAGCATAAATTCCAGGACCAAAGAATGAGATTAAGTTGTTTAAAATATTAAGGAGAATTTGGGGTTCATCCTCTCCTCTATTGTCCACCCCTAAGAGTGACGAGGAACTCCTCCTATATTTAGCATTGTAAGTGGGGCCTTATTATAACGAGAGGGAAAAAGCCATAGATTAATTTATAACGTGAGTCAAACCATACTTAAAATTCAGTGATGTTACATGCCCATTGAGTAGTTGACTTTGTAACTACAGAACTCCTCTTGAAAGTGTGTTACTCTTTCGATGGTCACACCTCATTACATCCTTCCCCTTATTGGATGTCTTCGAGAAAGCCATATTATCAAACAGAATAACTAAATTATCCCTTATGTTGGCCCAATTCAACAAACATTATGAGCCTAAAAGAATAATCAAAGGTCAAGCCTTAGCCGGCCTCATCATTTGAATTATATCAACCCCGAGAACTCATCCAGTTAAACCCATTCTCAAGCTAAAACAATTTAGGATAAGTCTTGGGAGGCAGAGGAAATATCTTAATATAGGAAATTTGCCATATTTGTGGAAGTTTTCCATAGATGGGACCACAAATGTTAGAGTATCTAAACTTTGGATTCCCTCCAAACTTCTAAAATTTAAATTTTAGCCCTTAAAGTTTCTGACAATTACAATTTAGACCCTTGAATTTTCCTGAACCCTCCATTTTAAACTTCATTTCATGGAACTTTTCTCCTATTTTGATTTGTTGTCGAATGAAGGTGATGATGATAATCATGATAATGATAAGGAGGTTTATGCCAAAATATGAGTGGTTGAGTTGTAACGTCATTAAATAACTCTAAGATCGCATTGCCCGATTTGACTGATTAGGTGACACTCTACATAGGGATCTTCAAAGCTTCCAATTCAGCGCCATCTCCATCGGGGAGTATGAGGAACTCCATTACCCCCAAAATCGATATCGCACTAGGTTCCTAAAGGTGGAAGTGGCACGTGATCATTGGGTACATGAGTGGGTAAGACGTTTGGCCCGTTATTTGACTACTTGTCCAATGGTTTGACATCTCATCTGTAGATGATGTCGTTTCCATGTACGATAATTAATTTTGCTATCCAATTATGCATGGTGATGGCTTCTCCTATGGTGTCGAGGACCTATCAGTAGTCCCGAGTTCTATTCTTGTGATTCCATCCCCAATTTTTAGGAGGATGGATGGACTACCCATACCCTTTTTCAAGATTTGGAGATTTTTTAGAGTAGGGACTTTTTTCCCACCTTTGGGGCGAAAGATTTTGGGTTCATTATCGAGAATTTCTTTGACAATTTTATTGAGGACGCTGATGGGATTATTTTATCAGTTGTCTCTACCAACAACATGTTATTTTCGGTGGCCACTATTGATTAGGAGCATGGACCCATTTTGGGAGGATTCTAATGCATGTTCAGAGGTTGAGATGAAGTGCCTAACCTCAAGAGTTCTCATCATGGGATATTCATATCGCATTTATCATCATTGGCCCTCCCGAGGTGTGGGTATGACGATTTCTATTATGGCAATCTTCGGATCGAGTTATTACATATCGGCATTAGTTGGAACTTTTATAACGTGTACCTGCATTTTCGTTAGTCTATACGTGAGACATTTTCGAGGATGACTTCCCTCTAAAGTGGGGGAGTCCATTGATGGTTGATTTCCTCCCATGCCACTAATTATCCAATGCTCGGGGTGAGCTTTTTCAAGTGGAGGAGAATGATGTATTTGGGAAGCCAGAAATTTCACTATATTTTTCTTATTTTACTTTTTATGTCCACTTTAGTATATTTTTTTTTTCACTTTAAGTTAGTATAGGTAGTTAAGGGTAATATTCCCTTGAAAAGTTCTAGTGTGCCCTCTTTAGTGATTTTCCTTTTTAAGGGTTATCTTGGCTAGCAAAATAACTTAGCCTATAAATAAGATCATTGGCCTCCTGTTGTATTATTACTTTTGAGATGAAATAGAGAGAGACGCATTGGGACATTGGCCTCTAAACATGTTGTATAGTTTTTAGATTAAACTGCTTTCGCTCCCAACTGCACATCATAACCATTTTGAAATTGAACATACTAAATGACCGCCTTGCCAATTCACCGAACTGTGCAACCACAACACATACTCCAACTTCATCCTAAGCAACGTAAAAAGGCATAGTGATATGGCGATAAATGGACAAAGTATAGAACGTGTTACCAGGCATCGTCCTCTTAGCATGAAAGGCTCCATGTCTCTGCCCCTCGGCCTTTCTAAAACAACAAGAGTCCCATGTCCAATCCAAGAAGCCTTAACCATGATATCCCTCCTCAGATTTCATTACCAGGCCCAACATCATTAGCCCTTTCCCAAGTCTTGTGACTAGGAGTGTGCACAAACCCGAATGGACCAAAATAACTGAACTGAATCGGACCCACTTTTGTGAGGTAAAAATTCGGTCCTAAATATGAAGGACTGCTTTATTCGGTCCAATCTCGATCCCGGGTCTAAAAAAAGGGTCTGGACCAAACCAGCCCGCTTTTATGAAATATTACAATTATATATTTTTTAATTACTAAGTTACTAATAGACATTCTATGTTATGGGCATTGCAACAAACATTCTACTTGTTTTTTTCCCTTGTGATTTGTATGCATGAACTATATATAGATATCCATATCACTTTTTTTTATCTTTTGTATCTGTTGACAAGCAACATGCAAAAAATAATGAATGAAAATGAAGATGAGAAATATGATACCAATGATGACAATGGACCTCCACGGGTGCACCTCTAGTTCTTATATATATATAGCTCCACATTGTAAAAAAATTAAAAGACTGCAGTCATGTGTAATTCATGTGCAGGAGAGTTGGCATTTAGGTTGGTATATAATAGTCATGTGTAAAGTTATTAAAAAGAAATAAGTAATGCACAATTGTGGCTATTAAACCTATACATATTGTGTTTTTATAAAACAATTTTTTCCTCCATTACAATACCAATTTTTTTCCTCAATTAAAATTCATATTTTCATATTAAAAACAGTTTAAAATTAGTTAAAAAAATAGTTTTATCAATTAAAAAACATTTATGTTTGAGATTGAATAGGACTGAGATCGAGATCGAACTCCAACTGACATGAAATCGAAAAGGACTAAGATCGACGGTTTCATCTGGTCCCGATCTTCAATTTCATAGGACCGATTAATGTGATTCGATCAATAAAATACCTCAAAATCAGATCGGATCAGACCGGACCGTGAACAACCTTACTTGTGACCCTCTTGGGTCATCTTGGCATTGATGAACCTCAACCTCATGTAATGGGATTAGCATCATGAGTTTCACTAAGGCCATCCACAATGGGCACGTTAAGCCCATTGTAGATCCTTTAGTCTGGATAAAAATGGCTCCCAATGGGTATGAAATACTGGAGTTGAGGGAGAGGATACATTAGGAATCCTTAAGATTTGTGGGAGAATTGAGGGATCCAGTAGGGAAGGGGAACAATTTACAGACGTGTAACAGTCATACGTTTGGAGGGAAGACATGGAATAGTTCCACATTTTTTAAATGTAGAATTGTTCCACATATGTCCATCCAAACATGTTACTGTTAATCCCTCTAGAAAACGGCCACTTTCTACAAATTCCAGTCATTACACAACGGCTATAATATTTTTATTTTTATAAATATTACATTTTGACCCTAAGTAGTTCACAATATCTTATCCCTTCTCAACAATTAGAAGTTTCTACAACAAAACAATATTTCAACAATGGCTTCTCCCTCTCCAACTATAAGACTTCCCAATTTAAGTGAAGTTGATGATATTGCATTGTGTCATACGTATTGTAAATTTTTGATAGATGGAAAAAATAGGTGCAAACATAAGAAATAGAACGATATGGGCAAAAATACAACACGAGTTCAACAATACTAAAGGTCTATTGTATCACCAATAAATAAAAGTCCTACAAGGCAAGTTAGCAAGACATTAATCGTGATTATATATTGTACGATGCAAAGATGACTCGTGCATTTGGAGTGACCAGAGAGAGCGGAGCATCACGTGCTCAATGGGTAAGACTAAACTACATCGTTTTGACTTTATTAATATTTAAATTTTAGTTTAGTAAATTTCTTTTCTATAAATGTTGTCGTAATAATGCATTTTTTACCTTACAAATTTATATTTGATCAAATTCAGCATGCTCTCGATGACTTTAAAACTGAGAATGGGAGTAAATTTGTGTATGATTATTTCTACGCAATTTTAAAAGATGTGCAAAAATTTCATTTAGCAAACACATCCACTCAGTTCATGGATGAAAATTCAGTCCCAACAACATGTGGAGAAGACGTTGATTTGGCTGAGGACTTTGAATTAATGTATACCCCATTTCCACGATTATCAGGGCGTAAGGCTGAAAAATAGAGAGATAAACGCAAGGCTATTATTATCAGTCTATAAGCTCACACCGTACTAATTAAGGATTTGGATAATTTTACTGAATCGTACAAAGAATATTCTACAGCAGCACAACGTAGTGAAGACCAGCTCAATACAAAGTTGGATGAGTTGATTTTAATAAGAAAACAGGAAGTCCAATCCCAACTTATTAGGTATGAGAATGCGATCATTTTCATGGATACCTCTTACTTCTCTCCAATTCAATTACAGTTGCATGAAATGCAAAAAAATCAGATACTTACGAGGAGACATGCAGAAAGTCAGCAAAACCCATAATCCTGAGGCAGATAATGCTCCTATTAGTTGGTTTTGCTTAATTAGGTTAATTATTATTATTGTATTCATTTTTTATAATTGTTTAAATTCTTATAGTAAAAAATTTCTACAAACTCTAAGCAATATTCTTAATAATTATACAAAACTAAATTACAATATTATTTATATCAAAATATAGATTTGCAATAACATATACTTGTACAACGATAATGTAATATGCCTTATCGGGCTACTCGTCAAGATTAGCATTCGCATGCAAATTCCAGACATGTTCTATAAGGTCATATCTTAGTTGATTGTATTTTTATTTGTTGTAGATCTTTACCTCACACACTCTATACTGATATGTATTAGCGAGACTATCTCAACTGAATGGTGGCATTAGAGTTATAGGATTAAACTCAATAAGCCAATTAGGATTCCGTCATTCATCCTCGAGTATCATGTTATGAAATATTATACACGCTTTCATAATTACCTTTAGATATTTATGTTACCAAAACCCCATTGGTTTCTTTATGAAATGGAACTTTTGTTGTAGTATTACAAATGCGTGCTCAACATCTTTATATACTTCCTCTTGAAATTTGGCAAACATACTTTATTTTTGAGTTGATGGTCATCTGAGACTCTTAATGGTTACGAATGATGGGTATATACCATCGGCTAGGTAACATCCCATGTCATAAGTGTTCCACTTATTTCGTATTAGATTGGAGTTGTGTTTCCTTCCAATAAATCGTCAAATACCATTGATATAACTAAAACATTTAAGTTATTACAGGAACGAGGAAGGCCGAAGAAATAATAAAAAATATTGTGTATCATAAGAAGTTACTACCTCAAGGATTATAGTCTCACCTTCAGCATGACCATTATATTATTTGTTCTAAGCATGCAGACAATTGTATCATTACCAGTGCATGCAATCAATGCTTACTATCATTTCAGTTAATCCCATTTTCGTATTCTTTGCTTGCATCTGTACGACATCATCTGCAGTAGGTGAACGATAATATTCTCTTTTGTAACACCGAACATATGCGCATGCAAGCCTATTTATAGACTCAATGGCAGTTGATTCACCAATTCCTATATATTCATTCGTCATGTTAGTCACATAACCATAAGTCGTCATGCATGTTTCAATGCAATACTTTTGCAGACAACTTAGCCTTTTTTGAACTAGGGAGTGCATTTTTTAAGAAAGTAATCGTCCTTTTGTTCAAAGGCTTCCATTATACGCATAAATAATGGGCGATGCATCCGGAATTGACGACAGAATTGTTCTGGAGTATACACCATATTTTCAACAAAGTAATCCGCCTATATACTGAAGAGTGTGCGTGCGTTCAAATATGGAAATTATTTAATTAAATATCAGTTTTTCAATTAAATCCCAAAACATGCATCTAGGTGTGATTGAAATCAATATGATCATGCAAGAATATTTAATCACACACAAAATACACAAATGAGGAAAAATCCCCAAAAGGGGCAAAACCTTTTTATTTTCACTATAATTTGTAAAAACAGTTACACGGATTACAATGAAAATAAGTGTGATAAAGAAATAACCTCGGGTGTCGGTTTCGATGTCATGGGCTGGAATATCCCTCAGTAACTCCAGGTGGGCAGTAGTAGAGAAGAAGACGGCTCCTCCACAAAGTACTCTAGATGAGTAGTAAACGATCCTCTTTAAGGTTTAACAATTCACATACATAGATGGGAGTGTTTATGTGAATAAATAAGGCATAAAACCTTAAATAGAGAAGTCTGTTTTCTAGACAATTTTTTGCAGAAATCGTGTTGAAAAAAGACTTGAAAAATGTGTAGAAGGAATGCTGGTATTTATACGAAATCGAGGCGGCGGCGGCGCTCGAACGAGATAGGCATCTCACTCGAACGAAGGACACGTGTCATTCGAACGACTTCGCATGAGATGCTGATCTCGCTCGAACGATAGTGCTAGCTCATTTACCGAGGCAGTCCGCTTCTACACTTAGAAAAAATTCTGCTTTTGATAAAAATAATTCAAACTTCAAAAAAATATTTTGTGAAAAATTTCCATATATTTATACAAATATAAACAACTCCATTAAATCATTTTACCAATATTGCGTAGTGCAGTAGTGGGAAACAGTTCAGCAGCACGTCGCATATAGCATGATGCACATATGAAGATGATGGATGCATGGATTCAAATAAACACCATCGAGTATGATCATGATGACGTGCCGAATGTAGCGGTATCAGACATACAAACTGTGATCTAGGAAAAATAGAAAATTCCTAGATTCTACCCCGGACATTTATAAAATTATGTCCTTACAAATCTCCCCCAATGTCTATGCCGGTACATACATAAAAAATTCAAATTACCCTCTTCAGAAACTCCCAAATCTTTTCTCATTAGGGTGTGCAATCCAATGAATATCACCTTTGTACCTACACACATGAGATAAAGCAAATACCCGTGACACGCAACAGTTTGAAATATAATGATATGCTAAAATAAGAGATCAATTAAGCTTAAGCAAATTATTCATATATCAACAAAAATTCTTCCACATAATTCATTCTCCCCCTTTTTATGATGTCCCCAAATAGACAGATATGAGAAGCATAAATATGGAAAATGTCACAAGGTAAAAAAAAATTCCTATTTTTATTTTTTCAAAATTTTTCACACAAAATATACAACAAAGAATCATACCATGAACAAACACAAAAACAACCAATTCGATGATAGCGTAAATGTAGGGGTATGATCAAATTCGATAGGAAAATCAATGCATACAAACATGACATATGTTCACGATGAATATCAAATACTCCTAACGAATGAACTCAACATCTCCATAGGTGTAAAAAGATGGAAATATGAGACATTGACTCAATCAAATCAACAAATCAAAGCTCAAAATGATTTCCACACCAATAACTTCCAAAATGATTTAATGCTTTTTCAGGACTTTCAAGGAAGTGCAAACTTGTTTAAATTCTCCAACCAAACTCCTTCAGATTTATATTTTGAACAAATGCGATCTAAATTCTCAAACTTTGGAGAATTGATGGTGAAACCTAATGGACCATATTTGGCAGGTATTGCTTTTTATTGCCTTTAAATTTTTCCGGGCTCTTTTAACCTCTTTGGACCTCGGATAATAAAATTCCTCAATTTTAGGTCCGATTTAATGGTGGCTTAATCGCAAAGGATAGATAATTAACTTTCGTAGCCCTTCACCGTTTAAAAAAAATTTAATCTCACCAAATATTTTTTTTACATGCATTCCAATCTTGTCAAGTTTTATCTCATATGGTTCGTTGTATAGACAGAATTGAGATGGAAATACTCAAGCCAATATGTGATAGACAAGTACAATAATAAACTAAATCGTACATGTGTGCAATAAAGGAGATAAGGAGCCAAACATGTAGAAAGATATCACTAGTCACATCTCAAAGACTCCAAACAATGTAAAGCACATGGATGCAATGATGTAGCATCTCAAATCACTATCAAACAGTCATGTGGATAAATGGAATGAAATTTATGACACAACTATCTTAAATGCTCATCCATAAAAGGTGCAAATAAAATACAAAAATCTTTTTATGCTTTTCTAAAATTTTTATAAACAGAAAATATTTTTGGATTTTTTAAAAAATATAAAAAAGTAAGAACTAATAATACACATGATACAAACTAGCAATAGGAATCATGTTATATGAACATAATAATGCATCATATCCTAGACATGAAACAACCCCTCAGTTAACTGTGAAAATCCTTATAGACTTCCTAAGACTCTAAAATCTAAGGGCATCTAAAGGCTTCGTGAATATATTGACTAACTGAAGGTCAGTGGGTACGAAACTCAGGGTTATGACTTTCTCCTCAACTAACTGTCATATAAAGTTCTCACGTATCCTGATGTGCTTTGTGCGCAAGGGCTGGACTGGATTATGGGATATGTGTACTATTCTCGTGTTATCATAGGAGATAGTCATGGTGTCCTGTGAAATCTCATAATCCTCCAACATTTACTTCATCCACAAGAGTTGCGTGCAATAACTCCCGGCGGTGATGTACTCAGCCTCCGTAGTGGATAAAGAAATGGAGTTTTGATTCTTGCTCAACCAGGAGACAAGAGCAGATCCAAAATAGAAACACCCACCAG
Organism: Sambucus nigra; assembly: GCA_949130495.1. Lineage (NCBI taxonomy): Eukaryota > Viridiplantae > Streptophyta > Magnoliopsida > Dipsacales > Adoxaceae > Sambucus > Sambucus nigra. The sequence continues at coordinate 618,008,818 of OX422211.1, read as the reverse complement.
AAGTTCTCCTATAACCATCTACATCCCCGACCCAATTGGCATCCGAATAGGTGGACAAACAGTCATCGGTATCAAAGGAATACCAAATACCGTATGAGAGAGTCCCACTCATGTACTTGATAATACGTTTTAGAGCTAGTAAGTGTGACTCTTTTGGGGATGCCTGATATGTCGAGACGACTGGCGGTGCAGTAAAGAAGACTATCTATCATACTCCGATACAAGGTTTGCTCTACGTCCTTACCTGAAGTGTCCTTACTAAGATTGATAGACGTACTCATAGGTGTACGCTCATGCTTAGCAGAGTCTAAACCAAATTTCTTCATTAGGTCTCTAGCATACTTGGATTGGGAGATGAACAACCCATCCTCTAGCTGGCGAACCTGGAGACCAAGAAAGAAAGTAAGCTCACCTACCATTCTCATCTCAAACTCACTTTTCATCTCTTCCTCGCATTAGTGAGCATGCTGGGAGCACATGGATCCAAAGACTATGTCATCCACATAGACTTGGGTAACCAAAATAGCATTGTCATCTCTCCTGAAGAACAACGTCATATCAACCCCACCTCTCTTGAAGCCAGGGGCTAAAATATAGGAAGTAAGCCTTTCGTACCAAGCACGGGGTGCTAGATTCAAACCATACAAGGCTTTCCTCAGATAGTAGACGTGATCTGGGTGCTTAGGGTCTATAACCCGTTTGGTTGTTCCACATAAACCTCCGCATGAAGAATGCCATTTAGAAAGGCACTCTTGACATCCATCTAATATAACTTAAAGCACAGATGACATGGGATGACGAGTAGTAAGTGGACGAACTCAAGCCTCGTAATATGAGAAAATGTCTCCCCAAAGTCTACAACCTCTATCAGTGTGTAGCCTTGAGCGACCAACCTAGCCTTATTTTGGATTATGGTACCATTTTTATCCATTTTATTCTTGAAAATCCACCTTGTACCTATCATATTAGTCTCACTAGGTCGGGGGACAAGTTCCCAGACATTGTTCTTTTTAAACTGAATTAACTCATCCTACATGGAAGATATCCAGTGTTCATCCTTGAGTGCTTCTTTATAATTCTTGGGCTTGACTGTGGACGTGTAGTAAAAATGGCTAACAACGTTTTGTAGCTGAGCACGATTCTTAACCCCTAAAGTGGGATCGCCAACAATGGCAAAGGGATCATGACTCTTGCGAACCCAAGCAGGTGTGTCCCCTAACATAGGAGTAGGGTCCACAGGGTGTGGGTAAGGGACAAGTAAATCGCTTCCAGAAAAGTCCTCATCCTCACACTGAAGGCTAGGATGAATAAATGTTGAAAGTTCGTTATCTTTCACGGTGACGTTTATTGACTCCATAACTTTAGAGCTCTTCAGGTTAAAAACCCGGTACGCTCTACTATTTGATTAATATCCTAGCAATATTCCCTTGTCGCTCTGGGAGTCAAACTTTCCTAATTGCTCACTATACCATAGGAAGTAGTATTGACTCCCAAAGACACGAAAATATGCAAGTTTGGTTTCTTTCCAGTCCATAATTCATAAGCCTTATTAAGTGTGTGTGGACGTAGGTAAACCCTATTCACCGTGTGGCATGTAGTAGACACTGCCTCTGCCCATAATCTCCTAGCAACCTTACGACCTAGAAGAATAGATCTAGCCATTTCTTGAATCGTCCTATTCTTTCTCTCAATAATCCCATTTTACTGAGGAGTCTTCACAGCAAAAAACTCATGTTTGATTCCTAGGCTGTCACAGTAAAGATCTACCTTTGCTTCCTTAAACTCCGTCTCGTTGTCACTACCTATCTTATTAATAGTGACTCCATGTTGATTTGGCATGACACGAAACTTAGTCGTTAAAAACTCTACAGCATCGAATTTCTCTCTCAGAAAACCTACAATCGAATATCTGGAGAAATCATCGACCATCACAAGGATATACCTCTTACCACCCAGACTCTCAGTACAAGTAGGACCCATAAGATCCATGTGAATCAACTCAAGTACATGGGAGGTGGTAATGAAATGCAACTTTCTATGGGGGCTACGGATTTGCTTTCCCAACTGAGAAGGTCCACAAACTGTGGAAGTTGGCTTTCCAAGCGATGGTAAGCCACGTATGAGGTCCTTTTTAGCTAAGTGTGTCAAATCTCTAACGTTCACATAACCTAGACGTTGGTGTCACAGATCCATAGGAGTGATCGTGGGGCTATTGCAGACAAGTGAGGATGTGGGCACAGTCCCATAGTAATTATCCTCTATCCTCACCACTTGCACTAAAAGTTTACCAGCTTGATTATAGACATTACACGCGTCCCGGTCAAATTTTACAGCAAAGTCAGCACTGCAGAGCTGGTTAATGCTGAGAAGGTTTGCTTTCAAACGTTTGACGTATAAAACATTATCTAGCTTAGGAAATCCTTGTAACTCTACAATACCTCGTCCTACTATGCTAGACTTGATCCTGTCTCTAAAGGTGACTCTACCTTCCTTATACTCCTCTAGGTAGGTAAAAAATTATACATCACCTGTCATATGTCTGGAGCACCCACTATCAAAATACCACTATGAGGTATTATGTGCTTTGAGAGATACATGAACAACAAGGGCCTTTTCATCTTTCTTAGGTACCCAAGAAGTGGTAAACTTTTGTTTACCCTTGTTATTGTTGGTTTTCACCGGGATGCGGGAAGCATTCGCTGACGGCAAAGACATCCGTCAGAATTCCTCTATCAAACTCTATGATGTGGCAGCTAAAAACTCAACAAGCTCTCTCAGACTAGAAAAATCATCAGTACGATGTGGTGGAGCAGTAATACATCGTGTACGACCCAAACTATAGCAAAAATCCTTGAGGTGGCCTTTTCTTTTGTAGTACGTACAGAAGAAAACAGTCTTAGGCGCACCTGGATTTTCTTTTCTTGGTCGAACTCTCCTTCGTGGTTTTTGATGATGGTCATATGGAGTCGTAGTAAACTCAGGAACTAGTACAGGTGCAATTTGGGACATGGGGGCACCATCATAACCTATTCCCTGCCTATCACCAAAACCTAAAGCAGGGTCAGGGAGCATCTTTCCCATCTTTCCAGATCTGTCCTCGATTTGAACCTTGACTTCCCGTGCTCTCTCAAGATCATGAGTAAGCTGGGCAACAAGGGATTTAAGTTTCTTTCGAGTCTCCAGGGAGGAATGGAGCTCACTCATAAGACTATCCACTTGTTTAGTCAAGTCCCCTTTCTCTTTCTCAAAACCACTCTCTCTCTCTAAACAGTCTCTCTCTCTCTAAACAAACTTTCTTTCTCAACATAGGAAGACTCTCTCTCTCTCAAGGTAGTGAAAGTGGAGGACTCTCTCTCTCTCTAGCTTCTTCTAAATCTTCCTCTAACGCGGTGATCCTAAGAACTAATGCTTTGTTATGCTTTTTGGTTTTAAATGACTGATTATATAACTCAGCGTAGGCGCGTTGAAGATTACTCTCGCTCTCACTTGCATCATCCTCCCCCTCACTCACATCGCTCTCACTATCGAGGTGTCCCTATGAAGTAGCATCCTCATCGTCGCGAGGAGAACTAGAAGTACTCATATGACTAGCCATGAATGCGGTGAAGTTACACTCATGACGAGTCCACCGACTCGACCTCACTGTCGTCACTATGGGTAGTATTAAGGATAACTTTGCCCTTTTCTTTGGCAAGTATGTTCAGCCTAGTAGCACACTCAAAAGCCCTATGACCCTTACCGTCGCACTCATAGAATCTCTCACTGTCTTTCTTAGGAGGGTCTTTAAAATCTTTTTCATTTTTCTTTTCAAATTTATTTTTCTTAAAATTCTTTTTATCTTTGAAATTTCCATTTTTCTTGAATTTGAGAATTTTGTTGAAATTTTTAGAAAACTAGGCCAAATCATCTAAATCAAAGTCACACTCAGACTATGACGTTTCTATCTCCCTTTTTCTAGATGACTCAACTCTCTTTCTTGACGACCCCTCACTCTTTCTCTCCTGGGAATTAAGTGCAATTCCCTTATCTTTAGGCTTGACAGCTTTAGGAAACATATCAATTTCTTACGTTTATAAGTCTCCTACAAGTTCCTCCAATTTAAGCGTGTTTAAATTACCCATACAATTTAGCACAATGACTTTAGGGATAAAACGCTTAGGCAGTGATCTTAGAATCTTTTTAACAACTCTAGCATTAGGAATGTATTAACCAAGATTAAAGCTAGTGTTTACAATATCAGACAACCTAGCATAAAATTCATCAAAACATTCAGTCTCAAGCATGGTGATGGTTTCAAATTAAGTTGTTAAATTTTGCACTTTAGACTCTTTCACAACATTAGTTCCTTCATGGGTAAGTTGTAAAACATCCCATGACTCTTTTGACATGGTGCACGTCATTATGTGTCGAAACTCGTCAGGTGTGACGGATCCAGAAATAACACTTAAACCCTTTGAATTAAAAGATGACCATTTAAATTATTCTTCAGTCCAAGTAGTGACAGATTTTAAACTAGTCACGTTCTCAACGGTGATGGAGGGAGGTGTCCACCCTCTTTCAATCAAAATCCAAACACATTCATCAATGACTTTTAAAGAAGATTTCATGTGGGCTTTCCAGTAAGCATAGTTTGTCCCGTTAAAAACTGGCATTTTATTATATAAAATTTCCATTGAACACGCCCTTTTTTCAAAAATCATTTTTTTTCAGAAAATTGATATCTTAGAAAAATTTTGCGGACAATTACACGGTATAATTGTGTAATTGGCTCTGATACCAATTTGAAGAGTGCGCATGCGTTCAAATATGGAAATTATTTAATTAAATCTCAGTTTTTCAATTAAATCCTAAAACACGCATCTAGGTGTGACTGAAATCAATATGATCATGCAAGAATATTTATTCACACACAAAACACACAAATGAGGCAAAATCCCCCAAAGGGGCAAAACCTTTTTATTTTCACTGTAATTTGTAAAAACGGTTACACGCATTACAATGAAAATAAGTGTGAAAAATAAATACCCTCGGGTGTCGGTTTCAATATCGTCGGTTGAAATCTCCCTCGAGAACTCCAGGTGGGCAACAGTAGAGAAGAAGACGGCTCCTCCACAAAGTACTCCAGATGAGTAGTAAACGATCCTCTTGAAGGTTTGACAATTCACATACATAGATGGGAGTGTTTATGTTAATAAAGAAGGCATAAAACCTTAAACAGTGTAGTCTATTTTCTGGGAAGTTTTTCGTAGAAATCGTGTTGAAAAAAGACTTGAAAACGTATAAAAGGAACACTAGTATTTATATGAAAATCGAGGCGGCGACAGCGCTCGAACGAGATAGGTATCTCGCTCAAACGAAGGACACGTGTCGTTCAAACGACTTCACACGAGATGCTGATCTCGCTCGAACGACAGTGCTAGCTCATTTGAACGAGATCGTCGACCGAGGAACTCCGCTTCTACACCTAGAAAAAATTATGCTTTTGATAAAAATAATTCAGACTTCGAAAAAACATTTTCTGAAAAACTTCCCATATATTTATGCAAATATAAACAACTCCATTAAAATAATTTTACCAATATTGCATAGTGGAATAGTGGGAAACAGTTGAGCAGCACGTCGCATGTAGCATAATGCATGTGTGAAGATGATGGATGCATGGATTCGGATAAAGGTCGTCAAGGATGATCGTGATGAAGTGCTGAATGTAACGGTATCAAACATACAAGCTGTGATCTAGGGAAAATAGAAAATTGCTAGATTCTACCCCGGACAATTATAAACTTATGTCCTTAAATATACGGTTGTGAGCAACCTCCCTATCCCGGCATATATCTCTTCTTTCTGAAATTTCTTTGGTATTATTTAATATTTTGGATATGGAAATACTTTTTTGGAATTGCATATGTAAATAAAAAATTTCACCATATGCCTGTACACATTGGTTTGCCGATGAAGCTGCAGGTATTAAATATTCCTCTAGTGTAGTGTTCAACATTTTTCAAGAATTATAGAGTTCAATACTTTTTGTATAGTTTGGTGGTTGTATAATTAACTTCTTGAGTCTTGAGAACTTATAGAAATGTATGGATAATGTAACCATGTATAGCTTACGTAACAATGAAAATGTTTCCTTTCTACACAGTGTTGAAATGACATTTTTCGAAACTGAAAATATTTCCCATCTGCACAATATTGAAATGACATTTGCTAGAAGTGGAAATATTTTTCGTATGCTGCCAGAAGTGGAAATTTTTCCATTTGCACGATATTGAAATGATATGACATTTGCAAGAAGTTGAATTGTTTTCTGTCTAAGCAATTATGAAATAATATTTTCCATAAGTGGAAATGTTTGTCGTTTGCAGAATGTTAAAATAGCACTTGCCAGTAGTGGAAATGTTTTTCATATGCACAGTATTGAATTTATAGGAAATGCATTAAATAAATAAAGGTTTTCAAAATCCTTCCATCAAAACCCATTATCAATAAACTATTTAGTAAATAATCTTAGACTTCACACAAAGAATTACCCACAATGGTCAACTGTCGAGGACTATTATTTCGTCACCGAATTGACGGACATATACTATGATAAGGAAACTAGATAGGTTACTCCTGTTGGAATATGTACCATATGCATAGGTTGGAGGAACAACACGGGATTTGGTCTCCGTTTTGGTCATCTAGAAGACTTTCAATAGCATTCACATGTGTTAAAATCTATATTATACCTTTACCAATTAGTAGTAACAACCGGAGGTTTTTTGTGTAATGCATCCAACTTTACACTAATTATGCAAAGTGACGAGGTGTGGGAAAGGTTTTGTCATCAAGTTACACATTGTAGGGATATACATGGAGAGGCTTCGTGTCTATTTAATGAATTTAGAATATCCTTGTACCTCAGTTAGACTATCTAAAGTGTATGCGAGTTTTAAGAGGGGTGTATTTCCCATATTTTCTTTGAGGCATCCATTTTTCATTTTCAATATAATAAAGTGTGTGTTAGTATTTAAACATTCATGTGTATACATTAGTTTATGACAATATATAAAATTATGGTAACATATATAAGAGAACTAATGAAACACTAGTTATTGATAAAAAAAAATTTAGAAATCATAAATTATCCATCAGAATGAATGGAATAGGTAACAAGGTTCGTTGTGTAATGCCCGGCACCTTGGATGACAATTGAAAAATCTTTCCCATGCATCTTCATCGTCAATAACCAAGATGAAGGTTTCTGTATCCCACCCATTCCAACCAATAGCTAGAGCTTTCTCGTACAAGTCAAACTGATTTTTTTTGCGTGAACCAACCTGTAAAAATCTCATTTACCATATGCCATCTACTTGCATAACGTGGGGTCCTCCATCGTTGCTCGACCATTAATAAAGTTCCCGATGATACACGAATGTGTGGATTGAAATGTAAATCGGGGTTGATTGTGAAGTTCAGTCATTGGAATTCTTCATTTATTAGCCATGGGTGTGAATCTATTTGGTAATGATAGTTAATGAATGAGTTGACATTAAGGTCTTATTTATAATGTTTCCCTTTTGTAATAATATGTTTGACATGTTATAGAAGTGAAAATGTTATCCATCCCACTTTGATTTGATGTGTCACAGACGTGTAAATATTTCTCGACGTAATATTTTGATTATAACAGAAGTGGAAATGTTTTTCATCTGCACCTTTTTTAATTGATGTGTGGCAGAAGTGACAATGTTTCTCCTCTGCATCTTTTTTTATTTGACGTGTGGCAGAAGTGGAAATGTTTCCAATCATAATTTCTACAAAATCCACCACTGTCCACTTGAAATGTATATAAATAACCCCTTCATGTGTTGTTAAAATAAATAACAATGTCTTCGCCCATATATGGACACAATTGTTTTTACCAAGACCACAGTCGTAATGTCTGTATGGAAGGAAATGACGTTTTAATAATGAGGCTATTAACACATCCAATAGGTTTGAACACCCTTGTGTTCATATTTTTTACATCTACCAGTCCTCGCTGTTCAGGCTAATGTGAGACCAAGTTATGTTAGCGGTTTAAGGTGGCCCAAGAAATACGACGAACGATGTGATATTGAGGTGTTGTGTTAATATCATCAGATACTTGTAGCAAGAGGGCGTGTTGCCAAAATTTTCATTATATCGCCCCACGGTGATAATAATGACACAGTTGATTTATTATATGAAGATATTTAGCAATTTGAAAAGAGACTCCAATGATACCATGATGCTCAATTAGACAAAAAAGGATTATTTAATGTTGTGGAGAAGTTATTGGAAATATATCACGACGAGACCTTACAATATAATTCTGAACTATCTAACTTTACGCATTCTGAACATGATATGTTTGACTACATGGATCCGAAACTTGATGAGGATGACTAAGAAAATGTTACTGAAAATTATAATACATTATATAACGACCATGCTGATAATTGTAAGGACATAATTTTATAAATGTCCGGGATAGTATCGAGGATTTTTCTGTCTTCCCTAGATCACAGTTTGTATGTCTGATACCGCTACATTCGGCAGGTCATCACGATCATCCACGACGGCCTTTATCCGAATCCATGCATCCATCATCTTCACACGTGCATCATGCTTCATGCGACGTGCTGCTCAACTACTTCTCACAACTCCACGACGTATTCACAGTAAAATGATTTATTGGAGTTGTTTATATTTGCATAAATATTTAGGAATTTTTTAGAAAATCTTTTTTGAAGTCTACATTATTTTTTATCAAAATGTAGAAATTTTTCGATGTGTAGAAGCGAACTTTTTTTGACAGCGTGCTCGTTCAAATAAGCTGACCTGTCATTCGAGCGAGATGGCATCTCGCGCGATGTCATTCGAATGACACGTGTCTGTCGTTCGTGCGAGATGCATATCTCGTTCGAACGACGCTGCCTCGATTTTTGTCTTTTTGTGTCTTTCTACCCGACTTTTAAAAAACCTTTTTCAGCACGCCTTTGTCCGCCTATTCGGATGTCGATTTGGTCGGGGATGTAGATGGTTGTAAGAGAACTTCTGGTGGGTGTTTCTATTTTGGTTTTTCGCTTGTCTCCTGGTTGAGCAAGAAGCAAACTCCATCTCTTTGTCCACTGCAGAGGCCGAGTACATTATCGTCGGGAGTTATTGCACGCAACTCTTGTGGATGAAACAGATGCTGGAGGATTATGGGATTTCACAGGACAACATGACCATTTCCTGTGATAACGCGAGGGCGATACCCATATCCCACAATCCAGTCCAGCATTCGTGCACAAAGCACATCAAGATATGCTATCACTTTATACGACAGCTTGTTGAGGAGAAATTCATATCTCTGAGTTACGTACCCATCGACCGTTAGTTAGTCGATATTTTCACGAAACCTTTAGATGTCCTTAGATTCGAGAGTCTTAGGAAGTCTTTAGGGATTTGAACAGTTGACTGAGGGGTTGGTCCGTGTCTAGGATAGTATGCTTTGTCATGTTCATATCATATGATTCCTATTGCTAGTTTGTTTTATGTGCATTATTATTTTTGTTTTTTTATTTTTAAAAAAATCCAAAAAGATTTTCTTTTTATAAAAATTTTAGAAAAGCACAAAAAGATTTTTGTATTTTGTTTACACCTTTTATGGATGAGCATTTAAGATAGCCGAGTCACAAATTTCATTCATTTCATTTATCTATATGATTGTTTGACAGTGATTTGAGACGCTACATCATTGCATCCATGTGCTTTACATTGTTTGGAGTCTTTGAGATGTGATTAGTGATATCTTTCTACATGTTTGGCTCCTTATCTCCTTTATTGCACACATGCATGGGTTTATTTGATTATTGTACTTGTCCATCACATATTGGTTTGAGTGTTTCCATCTTAATTCTGTCTATACAACGAACCATATGCGATAAAACTTGACAAGATTGGAATGCATGTAAAAACCGTTTGGTGAGATTTTATGATATTTTAAAACGGTGAAGGACTACGAAAGGTAATGATCTATCTTTCACGATAAGCCATCGTTAAATCCGACCTAAAAAATTGAGGAATTTTATTATCCGGGGTCCAAAGAGGTTAAACGATCCCGAAAAAATTTAAAGGCAATAAAAAGCAATTCATGCCAAATATGGGCCATTAGGTTTCACTATCAATTCTCCAAAGTTTGAGAATTTAGATCACCTCTATTCAAAATATAAATCTGAGGGAGTTTGGTTGGACAATTTAAACGGGTTTGTACTTCCTTGAAAGTCCTGAAAAAGCATTAAATCGTTTTGGACGTTATTTGTGTGCAAATCATTTTGAGATTTGATTTGCTGATTAGATTGAGTCAATGTCTCATATGTTCATCGTTTTACAGCTAAGGAAGATGTTGAGTTCATTCGTTTGGAGTATTCGATATTCATCGTGCACATATGTCATGTTTGTATGCATTGATTTTCCTATCGAATTTGATCACACCCCTTCATTAACGCTATCATCGACTTGGTTGTTTTTGTGTTCTTTCATGGTGTGTTTCCTTGTTATATAGTTTTTGTGAAATTTTTTGAAAAATACAAAAAATAGAAAATCTTTTTTGTGACATTTTTCATATTTATGCTTCTCGTATCTGTCTACTTGGGGACATCATAAAAAGGGGAGAATGAACTATGGGGGAGAAATATTGAAATTTATTTTTATTGATTTATCAATGATTTGCTTAAGCCTAATTGATCTTTGATTAATCAACATATCATTATATTTCAAAATGTTGCGTGTCACGGGTATTTGCTTTTTCTCATGTGTGTAGGTACAAAGTTGATTTTTATTAGATTGCACACCCTGATGAGAAAAGCTTTGGGAGTTTCTAAAGAGTTGATGTTTTGAAGATGTTGATGTTTGATTGAAGACATGTCATTTAGTATTCTCAGTTTGAGGTTTAATGGGGATATTATCTTATATGTCATTTGTTTTGGGGAGATTACATAATTTGGATTTTTTATGTATGTACCAACATAGACATAGGGGGAGATTTGTAAGGACATAATTTTATAAATGTTCGGGATAGTATCGAGGATTTTTCTGTCTTCCCTAGATCACAGTTTGTATGTCTGATACCGCTACATTCGGCACATCATCATTATCATCCATGATGGACATTATCCGAATCCATGTACCCATCATCTTCACACGTGCATCATGCTTCATGTGACGTGCTGCTCAACTGCTTCCCACAACTGCACGACGCATTCACAGTAAAATGATTTATTGGAGTTGTTTATATTTGCATAAATATTTGGGAATTGTTTAGAAAATATTTTTTGAAGTCTAAATTATTTTTTATCAAAAAGCAGAAATTTTTCGATGTGTAGAAGCGGACTTTTTTGGACAACATGCTCGTTCAAACGAGCTGACCTGTCGTTCGAGCGGGATGGCATCTTGCACGATGTCGTTCGAACGACACGTGTCTGTCGTTCGCGCGAGATACCTATCTCGTTCGAACGACACTCCCTCGATTTTTGTATCACTTTTTGTCTCTTTCTACACGACTTTTAAAAAACCTTTTCAACACGCTTTCTGCAAAAATGGCATAAAAATGGCGCAGACAAAAGACTTCACCTTTTCTCCTTTTTAAAGCCTTATACCACCTTTATAAAGGAAAAGATTTCTCCCAATTATGAACGTGCATTTGTTAAACCTTCAATTGGTTATTTTTACTCATCTGGAGTAATTTATGGAGAAGCCAGTCCCTTCTTCATTGCTGCCCATCTGAAGTTCTTGCGGGAGATTCCAATCGACGACATCGGAACTGACACCTGCGGGTATTTCGTATGTCACACTTATTTTCATTATAATCCGTGTAACCGTTTTTGCAGATTATAGTGAAAATAAATGGTTTTGCCCTGCGGGGATTTATCCTAATATTTTGTGTCACATGCTTTATATATTTATGGTTTGACAGAAGCACATACGTAGGTGCATGTTTTATAATTTAATTGAAAAACTGAGTTTCATTAAATAATTTCTTAATTTGAACAAAAGCGCACTCTTCAATAATAAATCATACATCCCTCTAAGTTTGGTTCAAAATGAAAAAGAAATATATTATACATCACACAACACGGAGTTGCGTTTTATACGCCAGTACTATTAGGTTGTAATGTAGGTTGTGCTTTGATTTATGTAATGTTCTTTTTTATATGTAATATAGTTATTAACATTTAAATAATATTTCAACAACAAGCCATAATGTAATAAATAATTTTCCAACCTATCGCAATTTCAATTACAATGTAATAAATACATCTATATCTTTTAAAACTATCCACAATTTCTATAAAAGTGTAACAAATACATCAATTTTTTCATACATATCAGTGAGGACATCTTCGACCAGTTGGAAAAATATTTGGCATTCCCCATGTCTGACGTTGCCTGAATTTTATGGGTCAATAACATATGAAGAAGACTGAATATCTCGTGGCATGAAGTCATCTCGTAGGTTAGGAGTTGGATAAAAATGTTAACATGAGCTTGGTCCTTGAACATGCGGATTATCAATTTCAGCGATATGCATTCTTTCTCTCTCAACATAATAATCTCGAATACTTTTTCGATAATCTTCGCGCACAAGGAACATATTTCTCTAAGCCTCCTTCGTATATGTATGAGTCGGAGTTGCATGAATGAGTTGTTTGGGCCTCGCTATTTCTACCACCCTTTGTCCTGCCATCATGACCAATCTCTTCAACTTCACACCTTAACGGAATTAAGTGTTGAGATGATTTAGTGGGATTTTGTGCGTGATAAATCACATTGCTTGGTGTCGACGAAGGTGCAATAGGAATTGTAAGGTCATTAGGTGCTACAGCTGCAAATCTAACCCCATCGTGGTTAACCAAATGAAATAATGAAGGCAATATACAATTGCGAGAGACACTTCTCCAATAATTGTTCCACTCTCCTTGGTTAGTATTGATTAATTCATCACCAACAAGATCCCAATTGTTGTTCTGATAAAATAAAGTGTGAATGTGATAAGTAGGACATTGGGTATGATTGATTCGGCAGAATGGATATGTTACCTATCAATTGTTTGTGACACATATCACCTAAGTACCACGTACCTCCCAATTCTGATTCTAATAATATATACCGGAGTAATGACAAGTCTCTATCCAATTGCAACCAATTATGTTCATTTTGTATGAGCCCATCAAATGGTTGCCAAGTAATAGACTCGGGTGATCGAATCTCTAACTGCTCTTGTATTGTAGTTGCTTTGAACCTTATTTCGCTCGAAACAGCTACCCTTTGATCTATCCCCCAACAAGTCATTTAAGGTCATGTGTTTTCGGCACCGGCTAAGTGAAGTGGAGCAGGGGTATGTAAATACTCGTAAAACCAATAATGCAAAATTATAATTTAATTATTAGTACTCAATTTCTCATAAATACATATATGGAATTTATACATAACAATAAATATAAAATATACTAAAAAATATATTAACTCCAAGAATTGCCATATACAATTCAATTGTTTGACCTCTAAACGACTCGCTACATATAATGCGTAAAATATCCTGGAAAATATAGCAGATACCTAGTCCAATAAAGCTATAATTTGTAAATCATCTAAGTACTCGACCCAATCAATTAAAATAGCGACATTCGAATTAGGAAAGAATATCGTGCCGAGAACAAAAATTATAAATATCCTAGATATTTGCAAAATGATTCTCCCCTGTATTCCATCATTTTTCTAAATATTTTTTTACAAAAATGGCAGCCATATTTCTCCCGAAAATGTTATAATTATTAATACCGGGAATATATGTTCCAATAAACGTGTCAACGGTCTTAGTGGATTTTGTTGGAAATGGGGGTAATGCATCTCCCAAACCTATTGTAATTGCTACAAAATATAATTAATTTCATTTATTCAAATTTTAATTCCAAATGAAATGTAATAAATAACATGAACAAAATTTAACTAAATACGTACCTCTTAAATGAACAAAATCTAATGGAGTTATATCAACGTCAACATACGGAAAAGGAAACGTAAGGATCATGGAAGAACATCGGGATGCTAGGTACTCCACTAAATTTTTTGTCTAAATAAGGAAAACCTTGGGCAAAAATGCAAAAAAAACCGAACATATCAATCCGCTATTTCACTTTTTCGACACCTTGAATGTGAAAATAAATCTCTCACGCACCATGAATACTACCGCGCATGTTGATAAATTAACATTTGGAGAAGTTGTCATGTTGACAATTTCGCTACTAACATGTCTCTCTTCACCGAATAATCACCATTGATCGAGATATACCGTCTCTCTTTAGGGTTTCGGAGGCTATCGATTGTTTGCAATGGGTTTGGCTTTTTTATTCATAAATTGTCTTTTGAATTTTACAACAAAATCCATGTCATATAATATAAGGATATTTAATATTGTCACAAAATATAACTAAAAAATCAAAGGATGAATTTGTAAGTGAGGAAGGATTATTTAGAGTGAGTAAGGATAAATTTGTGTGAGATGAAGTGTATATCAGGGTAGTATATATAGGGATTGGAAGAGAGGGCAACGACTAGATTATATAATGGGCAAAAACTAGTCATTTGTCTTACAAACGTGTAACAATTCCACGTTTAAAACAGATGTGGAAATGTTCCACATTTGTAAGACAAACGTGTAATTGTCTTGTGTTTATAATTTATACCCAACCAAACGTATATAAGTCCTTAATTTCCCTAAATATTTAACAAATCTCACTATAAAACCACACCTGTTTCACACCTTAAACCCATAAGTTTAAAGTATTCCATTGGGAATGCCATATAGTGACCCCCCCCCCCCCCCCCCCCCCATGTAGAGTATATTCTCCCATCATTACCTCTCACCTCATTAGCATAGGCTCCTTGGGCTACTCATTATACCAACTCTTCCCTATGTATAGATGTACTCACACATTTCACTAGACCACTAAGGAGATCCATTGAGATCAGCACGGTCTAAAGATAGCCTACTTGGCACAAGTTGGTGATAATACATAGTTTGTTCGTATGGAATAGATTCTGCCCACATGAACGCTCAAAACATAATAATTGTGGTATGTACTATGATATCTATAAATGCTCTGTGACATTTTTTAGGACTACTATAGGTGATACTATAAATATTTTAACTGTATTTCTATTTTCTTTTTACTGAGTCTATACTGTGGAGTTATAACAGAATCACCTGAACAATTAGCAACCATGTCTGATTATACTCGAATTTCATATATGCACAAACCAACCAGATGGTAATAATTATTTGATCACTTTTTAACTGTTCTTTTGCAAGTCAAATATTGTAATTGTTTATACCACTTTTATCCATGGTGTATATATCAAATAGTATCTCGAACATTTTTTAATACATGCTTAGTTAAAGCCTTTTTATTTTTTTCCAAAAATTCCTCACCACATAAAAAGACTCAAAAAAAAGGAGCTCCGGTGAGAGTCGTCAGAACTCTGGCAGTGGGGGGGTAGTGCGGAGTGCCGCTACCGCGGACTTTCAAAAATAAGAGAATATTGGTTAAATGGGTGTTTGGGGGATTTTTTTGGAACAAAATAGAAAGACATGGACTAAATGTGTAATAACAAATGTTTGAGGAACTTTTTTATTATTGATCCTTTATCCATTTACATGTTAAAAATGTATAAATTTTCGGTCATCTGGAGCAAATGAAGGAATGTCGAATGATTATTTTTCAAATTTAAGATTTAATTGTATTATTTATTTTAGAGTTTTAATATTACTACCCTAAGGAATATTATATTCAATAATTAGATTAGGGGTATTTTATATTTAATTGTAGCTTGGTGCCCAAATCCCTGGGACTTACATATATCCATGTAATCCCTCATTTATAACCCATTAGTGATGAATATGAATAAAGAGATTGTGGGTTTTGTTTAAGCCGTCTATGTCTACATGACCATCATGCTAACACTACAAACAATACCAGTTTTCATAATTCTGATCAACAAAGGTATTGGTGAATGCTAAAGTTAGGAATTGCTAAATTCTAGTGATGGGCAAAAGTGCCAGACCTAAGGGCATATCGAATAAAAAGATTAGAATAAAGAAATAAAATATTTATTCACTTCAAGGCACCATAATATTCGACCAGGCACACATCGAATACAAATGTATGAACAATCATTAAATAATAATCGTGATTCAGGCTTTATATGATATAACATTACCTGAACTGCCTTAAGTTTCCCAACTTCAGTTTGCCCAGATATAGTGCCATGCCATCTCATATTACATACAAGTTAAACTATAGATCTAAAAAAAAGAATTGAATAAGATACAGAAAAGAGGAAGATAGAGAATTCGAGAGACAGATAGATAGTATAGATATAGAAAGCAGCAATTGGTATTTATTTTCTAGATAATGATTACAATCGGGTTTAATCTATTTTATACAACACTAATTACTGACAGAACGAACTACCAAGCCTGTTGTCCAATCGCAGCTAAGAATTTAACTAACTACAGGCACAGACTTTCAAACTTTTTTTTTGGTAGCATATCATGAGGTGTCTCGGCCAGCTTACGCGCATCTGAACTAATTTCTATTCGTGTTTCGTGACTTTCACTAGCTAAGCTTTATTTTGACAGTGTTGGATCGAACTGGGACCAAACCCAATCCACCACCAAGACTGTCTTAGTGACAACTCCTCATGACAATCTTAAACCACGGGGTCAAGGGGCTCGTTAACTTTCAAACATTTACACTAAACAAACTAACGAATGAAACAACTAACCTGACAATAGGCTCTAAAATAACTTATCTTATTTTCTAATTTTCTATCCAAGGTGGAAAGCCATCCCTCCTATATTTTAATGACTTACGGTCCGCTGTAGTTCTTGGAAGAGGTCCAAAATTACAGCCCTCCCATGGATTTTGATAACCTGGCGAAGAATTGCAATCATCCGCAATTTCCTTATGTGCCCAATTAATATCTTTTTTTGTGCCATTCTTCTTTGTTCTTCCTTCCTATGATATCCTAACTCGCTCTTCTATCCTTCCAACTTGCTCGTTAATTATCCTAATTTATTCGTTCATACTAACCATCATTTTTTTGGTGAAATTTAAATATAGTAAAACCAAAGGCAAAAGCCCAAAAGAGGATACAACAAATAAATAGGCCCAGACTAAACTGGCACACGGGCCAAACGACCGAAGGCACAAAGGCCTAAAAACTCTACTAAACCTAACCAAACAAGGCCAACCCAAAAATAATCCAACAACCCACATCTGATACAACCCAGCCCCACAGCAATAAACCATATCTATACGACCACAGCATTACAAAACCATGAAAAGGAAACCACTCACAAACAAACCACACATAAACAAACCAAACACATTGAGTGCCAACTATCTTCCATCACCTCGCTAACCAAAACACCTCTGCAAAAGAAACACAAGACTTTCAAACTCACTCGGACAACCCCATCAACAACCAAACCATCTTCAGACAAAACCTCCATAGATACCAACACAGAGTTGACCATACACAATCCAACAAAACTTCTCCAAACCGATACAATGTCAACAAGAAAATAGAACAAACCTCACCAAGAAGCAACCCAGCATGCAAATCACTGATCACAACTGCACGGATTAACTTCAAAAGCAGAGTACACTAAAGAGAATCAACTCAGGCCACATGCATAAACTCAAGAATATCAATTGGCAGGACCATTAATAAATAGACACCTAAGAACAAGAATCCTACCCTTGAGTAGACCACCAACACAAATGATAGGTAATCCATCCAACTTATGCCATAATATTTTCATACATACCCCAATTCTTAATAATTTCCAGTTTTTCCACGCTTCTTTTTATGTTTCTCCACTTGCATGTAGCTTCCTGAACCATCCTCTCAATTTTCTCGAAAACAAATTTTCTCCTATTTAATACTATTATTAAAAATTCTATCATTTCGTTCCCTCCATAAAACATACACAGTGATTGACAAACACAATTCCTGCATAATATCCCCAAATATTTTACTATTGCTGCTACTTGAATCCACTTCTTCTTCAAAACTTCTAATATTCCTGTTACAACCATTAAACCTCGAAACTTTCCTCCAAATTTTCTTAGAAAAATCGCACTCAAAATATAAATGATCCCTCCCTATTCTCAAGTTCATTTCTGCAAAGAGTACATATATCATCATTAATACATCCCCAGTCTTTAAGTTTGTCTCTGGTCCACATCTTATTAAGGCATGCAATCTATAGAAGAAATGAACATTTAGGGACTTTCATAGAAAACCAAACTTCATTAAGCCAACTCACTTTCTTCTTCCTTTCTCTAATCTCATTGTAAGTATCTTTGATATTAAAATTCCCATCTTTAGATATAAGCCAAGTAGTTCTGTCATGAGAATAACTATTAGGTACAATAGAAGTTTTAGCCATATCAATCAAGTCAACAAATATAGGTCTCAGAACATACCATCACTAATTAAATCAGAAGCTTTAGTCATAACAAGACTAACTGCATCATACACAATCCTACTCCCATAGTGATCAATTATAGGACCGTTCTCATGCCAGTTATCAATCCAAAATAAAGTCTCCTCTCCATTACCAATATGATATTTAATAAGTCTTTTAGCCTCATCCATTAACTTCCAAATTTTTATCCAAGTCCAAGAAGCATCATTCGAGAGTTTAACTGTCCAAACTGAGTTATTTTTAATAAAAACAGAATGAATCCATCTAACCCATAAAGAATCTTTTTTCCTTGCCACATCCCATATATGTCTCATCATAGCAGCTTTATTCCATTGCACAAAGTTCTTAATACCTAACCCACCTTCTTCACTAGGGAAACAAACATCCTCCTAAGACACCTTAGGCCCTGTCTTCTTTAAATACACACCTGACCATATGAATCTTCTCAAAATTTGGTCAACGTCTCTAATGACTTTTTTAGGTAAAATAACAATGTTAATCCAATAAACTTGTATACTTCTTAACACAGCAATAGCAAGTTGAGTTCTCTGCATAAGATAACCATCTGTTGATCCATCATAACTTCCAGTGTCTTCTATAATTTATGTTCAAACCTATCTTGCCTTTGATGCCAGTCCACAAACCTTGATTGCCACCTTTTTTTAGTTGATTATTCTATTCTCCGCTGAAGCACCCTGCAGTCAAGAATCATCACTTCAATCAGTCTCATGATTTTAATCTCCCCCCTCCATATTTTTTGCCTCCCTCTTGTAACAAATCACTGTCATGCTGGTGTATAACTACATGAGTGCCACTTTCTATTTCAACATGAGCACTTCTACATGAACCGCCTAGAAACCGCCTACCGACCACATGTTCCATTTTTTTTAAGTTTCTTATTCTTTTTTTTTTAATAATTGATATAAAAATAGTTTTTTATATATAAAAAACACTTTTCCTATTAATATAAAAAAAATAATTTTTTTAAATTAAACACTTTTTTATTAAAATTAAAAAATATATTTTTTTCATAAATAAAAAACATTGTGTTTATTGACATGATATCGCGATTGATTAGTGTCGCTGGTGCGGATCCACATTCCCGGATCCACATCATTTGTTCAATGTGAATCCGCTTAGTAAACATAGCTTTTTTTATTTATACAAAAAATATTTTTTTTAATTTTAATTTTAATAAAAAACTGTTTAATTTTAATTAAAAAAAACTGTTCAATTTGATGTGTTAGATTCGCGATTGATTAGTGTCGCTGGCTCGGACCCACATTCAACAAATGGTCTTGAAATGTGGATCCGCACCAGCGGCCCTATTCAATCACGATATCATATCAATAAAAAAATTAATTTTAATTTTAATTAAAAACTGTTTAATTTGATGTATTAGGTTCGCAATTGATTAGTGTTGTTGGCGTGGATCCACATTCAACGAATGATATGGGTCCGCACCAGTGACACTAATTAATCGCGATATCATGTCAATAAACATAATTATTTTTTATTTATGATTTTTTTTTTTTTAAATTTTAATTTTAATAAAAAAATTGTCTACTTATAAAAAACTGTTTTTATATCAATTGTTAAAAACAAAAGAATAAGAAACTTAAAAGAAAAGGGATATGCGGTTTCAATGCGGTTTGAGGGGCGATTCATGTAAAGTTTATCTTTCAAACATACATTTTAAATGCCATACATATTCTAAATTCTTGTTCAATCGTAATTAGTAGGGTAAATTTTTTATTTATAAGATGGTTTGAGGATTTCGAACTTAATTAAAGTTAAAATTAAAAAAAATCAACATAAAAGCAGTAATTGAAGAATTCATTATTTCCAACTCCATAAGTTAGGTAGTAGGGTTAAGACGCCGGATGAAATAAGCACCAATATAATGACCACTCCATGCCAACTTAGAATGGTAAAAACATTATTGAGTCACTTACATATCCCAAACCCCAAGAGTAAATATGTTTTGTGAGAACACCTCATATTTTAGAGTAGACCAAAATAACTTCTACCAAAACTAACCACTGCTAATTCTTTCTCGTTCTACTTAAAACCACTCTATGTCTCCGATGACTCTCCGCGAAACTCCAGCGATACCTTGTGAACTCTAACGACATTCTGTGAGCTCCAGCGAACTCCAGCAATACTCTGGAAGTACTTCAACAACACTCAAGCGACACTCTAGTGACTCTGGTGAGTACCCGACGACATAAAGATACTCCGGTAGTGATCATGCGGAAATTTCAAACTTCAAAACTAATTATCCTTCATGGATCTCTTTTGATAGATCTTGTTGTCGAGAGCTTTCGAAATAAATAAATTGTCTCAAACGAACTTATATTCTATGATATATTTAATTTTAGAGTTTGCACAAAAAGATACAAAATAAGGATAGGGGGAATATGTCTAGAAAAATATGGTTGAGGTTAATGAGCTAATTCTCACTAAATACGTTTTACTGTTGGGATAATTGTTCTACACATTTAACATCAAAGGGATCACTTAAAAGCTCAAAATTATTTTGAGTTGACTTTTTTGTGAGGTGTCTAAATATATTAAGAGACCTCTTAAAAAGTTCAGCGGGTATTTAAATATTGAAGTTTAAAAAATGATATATTTTGATCATTTTATAATATAGTAAAAACATCATGGGTCCGTGATATTTTTAAATACCCAAATAAAATCGAACCCAAAATAAGTTTTTATTATTTTAAAAAAATTAATCCACATGATGAGCTAGGCCACGGAAAAGGGTGGTGGGAATCAGAGAAGGAAGTTTATGCGAGAGTCAGAGAGCGCATAAATAAGAACAACTAGAGAATAGTATAGACACTATAATAGAGGCAAAAAAAAATTAGTGGTTATTCACTATGAGATTTAACCCCTCAATACATTAACTCTCAATTTAAATGATCAATAATACTAAAAGACCATAAAAATTGAACCCTTTTTTTAGACTCGGTGAGATGTCAAATACACATTGACATGTGTTTGTAATTGGCCATATGTGAACTTCAAACACAATAAAAGAGTCCAATTTTAGGGTCTCGTAGTATTATTGCTCTTAAATGATTTTGAGAGTTGGTTAATTTTGAAAATCATCTTATTAATCTATTATAATACAGTAAAATTGAGTAGATTCGGACTCTATTAATGTGTCTTGTGCATTCTACTTTTATCTCATTTATCTCTATCCCATTCTTTATATATTCTCTTTTTCTCCCATCATTCATATCTCTTTGTTTCCGCCCTTCATTTTTATCTTATTTTTATATCAAACGACTATTTCTTTCTATGTTTTTTACGTTTGCTGTAATTTTTTAGAATTAAATTTGTGTTTTACATGTTTTCTCTCCCTTCATTTATATCTAATTTTTATATCAAACGATATTTTTCTTCCATAGTTTTTTATGTATGTTGAATTTTTTTAGAATTATTTTTTTATTTACATGTTTTCTCTCCCTTTATTTAAAACTGATCATGTGGGGCTAAATATTAGTCTATATTTAAAAAAGGCATTTTGGAAAAACCCTAGTTTAATAATATGATATCATACTTAACCCCAAGCGTAATCAATAAATAGACTGTGCAATAAAATCAGTCACACCATTAAACACCCTCCTTTTTTAAAGATTATCTCTATTTCTCTTTTCGATTTCTCTCTCCTCATACCTCTCTCTCTCTCTCTATCTCTCTCCCATAAATTTCAAAAACATGATTATATATTTTGGAAATTACAGAAATATATATAAAATATTTATATATTTATGTGGGAAAATTATCCGATGAAATCGAAAGATCGAACACATGCCCGTCAATCCTCGTATTCGATCGCAACAGGAGATACGAACAAAAGAGGATCCGATCAAGAGGAAATCTCGAGGCTTGGATACAGTCGACCAGATCATAACTTCACCCCAATGCCATAGAGTCCCACGCGACTCATTCTCTTTTTATTCTCTATAAATATAACCCTCACCCTTAGGAAAAGGGGGATTTAATTCCTGTTATTGTTAATTGGTAAATAAAAGAGAGAGAAGCACCCCGTGAGGGTAGGCACATTATCGAACCACGTATATTTTATATAGTATGTTGTGTGATTTTCCTTTACTAGCTCGACTTTATTTACTTGGAATCATTCTAAGTAGGATTTTACCACCCACAATTGGCATCGTTCATGGGGACGAGTTTCCTTTTCTCAGCCAATCAAAGCCAACACACATAGATTCAATACGTATAAAATGACCCACACACCTAGATTTAGGTCTGAAGTTCACCCCAACAGGAGTCGCAACACTCCCAACTCACGTTATCGCCCTTAGGAGGAACAAACCGCGGAGAGCAACTCACGACCGAAGTCCACTCAGATTTCATGGATTGTGGACACTTAGGAATGATGACTCCGTCAACAAGAGGAGGCCACACTCCTTCAATAAGAGGAAAATGCACATATGCAACATCATTTGAAAATAATAGAGAAAGATATTCGTGGGGATAAATACAAGTGAAACGCTCGACCACATAACCCTCATGCAAGGCGGACTCGCAGTCAAGGAACGAGTTCATGTCATGATAAAGAACACTCGAGACATACTCGTCCACCATTATGGAGCAATCGAGGAGGAGGATGTTTCAAGTACGATCTTCGTGACCTAATCCATCGAAAGATGGACAAGCACCCTAGTCATTGGGGAGCCAGGTCCACTGAGGAATTGTTCAAGAGGGCCTTTATCAATCATATGAAATCTCCATTATCAAAGAAATTAAGGAACCAAATCCTCCTAAGAAGTTCTCTATGATTAGATTTAAGATCTAAAACTAGAAGAGTGTTACCATCAATCATATTCGCTAGTACCGACAGGCGATGACACTACAGAACAACAACAAATTTTGCATATATCATATATTCCCCTCCAAATTGGTGGATATCGCACAAAAGTGGTTTGAGAAGCTCCTATACAGGTCGGTCAACAACTTCAAGCAGCTCGTAAAAACTTTATTACTAGGTTCGTCATTATTAGTGCTCACCCGAAAAAGATGAAATCACTCCTCACCATAAAAAAAAACAATAAAACCTTGTAGTAATATGATAGGCACTACTAGGAATCCTATAATGAAGTTAAAGACTGCTCTGAGCAGGTTGCTTTGGCCTCATTCAAGATTGGTTGGCCAAGAAAATCTATGTTTCACCATTCCTTCGCTAAAAATAAGGCCAACACTATGGACGATCTTATGTCCAGGATAGAGAAGTATGTGAAGGTAGATGATGTTGTTGTTATCATGGCAAAGGTTGTCAAAAAACAACCAAGAACGTCGATAAAGATAATGTCCCTAAAAAGGGAGCAAGAATTATAATGGTGGATCTAAAAACAATGATAAGGCAGACCCTACCTAGGCCTGCCAGCTGATTAACACAGTTTTCAAAGAATCGATCTATAAGATCTCAAATAGGATAAAAGATATACAATTCCTCAAACGGCCGATGAAGATGAAGGGACATCCATTAAAGAGAAATACCACCTTGAGATGTGCCTATCAAAGGGAGCATGGACACAATAGAGATAATGGTATGGCGCTTAAGACCCATTTAGAGGAGTTGACCCAGTTCAATCACCTAGACAACTGTATGGAGAAGAATGGTGCAAAGCCCTCTATAGAGAATGACAAGAAACCAAACAACGTCCTAGAATACAATGAGATAGGATACGAGTTTGCAATTATCCATTGTGCGTTAAGTCCAAACTAGATCCAAGGAAATATTGTTCGGATGGAATGAAATAAAGTCACTATAGTGATTGAGGATTTCCAGATTAACCCTGCCAATAGCCAATATTCCAACAGGCAAATGCCGACGTATATAACGTATTGACTATATTAAACACATTCCTTATACATGAGGACCTCGTTGGGGTCAAAACTCCTCGTTGTGACACCCCGCCTATTTAAATACTAGGTGATCAATCCCTTATAAAAATAAAATAGAAATCTCATCTCGTTCATTCTTAACATCACTGTCGAAAACATTTTAAAAGTTTACTAACCAACTAGTATTTAAATAAACCCATGCTAAATTTTATCTTTTTATTAAACACTAAAAACATGTGGAAACAAAAACAATGACCAAATCATTCATGCAGTAATAAAAATCTGAACCAATCATAAGATAAATAACTTAAATAAAAATAATACCGAATAAATCATCGGTTCACAATACAAAAGTCCAACTAAATATCTAATGAAATCAAACATAGTCCACAAATACAAAGTCTGACAAAATAAATAAATGAAAGAAATAGCTGAAGGGGCAACATGCCCAAATGAAATAACCGAAGTGCATCCTACTCTAGGAATGAAGTGACCAAAGCGTCTAATCCAAATCCTGCAAGCATCAACAAGTGCTGCAGTTGCGCATCCCTGGAACAGATCATCAAGCTTGGCATCCCTGTGGCTGGACACCTGAAAGGTTTTGAAAATATTTTCCATACGGGTCAGATCCCAAGAAAATCTTTTGAAAATATTTAGCAAGTATTAATCACAGTTTAAAATCAGTTATTGATTACACATGTTAGTTCAACGTACACTCCCTTGAGTTCCTCATCTCTCAACTAATGTGTACGCCTAACCTTTCCTACCTAGCTATGCTACCCAGCCTCATCAATAACTAACTAACCATTAACAGGTTTATCTCACTCATAACGCCCATACAGTACGCCAAAGTACACCCTTAATTATCATTAAGTCCTTAGTTAAATTTCTCTTTAACTCTCTCGTACCGCCCATACAGTACGTTAGTGTAACACTAATAATTAATATGTCTTGTATGTTATTATTACCCATAATTAACAGTTCATGTATGTTATCATTAAACCATTTCATTAAGTTTCTCTACTTAAATCATCTTTAGATATACGCTATCTAACTTTACTACTATCACACACTAAGTAGATTAAACGTTATTTTAGATATACACTATCTAGTCTCCCTACTATTTCACAATCACCCAAGTATATATATATATATATATATATATATATATATATATATACACACACACACACACACACGGCATCTCCCGAACTGGCCAATGTGATGCACACTTTCATACTCTGCTATCAAGTCCATGTACTCCTCGTACCCATCAAGGTCTATCGGTTCAGAATGTCTCCTCGAACCATAAATAAACAATATACAATGGAGGCGAACATAGTTCTAAACCTTTGGGCTATGCACACACGTAACGCACCTAAATGACCATCACACTATCATACACACAAGTAGTTCTCAATCCCCGAGTTCTATGTTTTGAGATACAGGTCTAAAATCCCCTCCCCCCCCCCCCCCCCCCCCAAATGGCCTCATCATGATAAGACTGTTCTCTGCGTGAAAACCTCTGTGATAGAAGGTAGTGTAGGTGTGTTCACACATATAAGAAAGCACATACTAGGCATTCACATAACCTATCCATATGTCGCATATAGGCATACTCACATCCCATAAATATAATCCGTATGGGTATACGCATAACTTATAAATATAACCCGTATAGGTATACACTCCATCTATATCATAGCCCGAATAGGTATACACTCAACCTATATATATATATATATATATATATATATATATATATATATATATATATATATATATATATATATATATATATATATATAGAGAGAGAGAGAGAGAGAGAGAGAGAGAGAGATAGATAGATAGATAGATAGATAGATAGATAGATAGATAGATAGATA
The DNA here is from genome assembly GCA_949130495.1 of Sambucus nigra. Lineage (NCBI taxonomy): Eukaryota > Viridiplantae > Streptophyta > Magnoliopsida > Dipsacales > Adoxaceae > Sambucus > Sambucus nigra. The sequence goes on along the minus strand of OX422211.1, from coordinate 617,982,499 downwards.
GATAGATAATCAGTATATGTATAAACACACCTATAATATAGTCTGTATAGGTATATACTAAACCTATAATATCACTCATACGTAGTATAAATATATATCTACTAAACCCATGTTATCGTACTTCTTAATTTATGATTCATAACTATCTATCGTATTTTCCCGAGTAATTATTCTCTACCCGGAGGTCCTTAGTTACCCCTCAAGTTATTTAAGTAGTTATACCCTCTTACCCTACCGGTCTTTATCATAGGATCACTCATTATCTCCGTGATTCACTTTCGTTCTCTCGAATTCCCTTACATTGCAAATTATGCCCCATTAATCTTAGTCTTAGCTCTTCTCAAACATGACTAAGTCCTATCCCTACCATTAGCCTACTGGAAATCAAAATATCTCTCACTATATTTTAAATTTATCTCAAAAGTCCACCCGGTCATTATTCATAAGTTCTCGGCTTAAAAGGAGAAAATTTCCAAAATTTGAGAAACCGAATCGATTCGCCCAAGGACCGAATCGATTTGCCTTACCGAATCGATTATCCCTTGGGTCTAATCGATTTGAAAACTGACAGTTCTTCTTCTTCACCTACTCAGTTGCATTTTTACGATTTTTCACCATTACAACCTTCTCGATTCTTCATGAAACTTGCCTAAATTTCCAACCAACATTACTAAACATTATATAAGTGTGTAGGAATGATTTGAAATGTAAATCTAACATTAATTTACCACAAATTCAATCTAAGAACCTATTTTCTTCTAAAATCATTAAAACCCCAATTTTCTTTATTCTTCATCTCTTTCAATCAAAAACTCATATTTCCTCCATTATTAACATCACGTATATAGTGATTTCGTTTCCTATACACATAAGGATCCAATCTATATGAAAATCGCACTCAAAATTTATGTGTTTAATTCTCAAAATTTCAAGAACATCAATTTATCATCAAAATATAAATCCTACACTACATGGGTATTATAACCTTTTAGAAACATGCAAGATAAACACTTGCTTGAAATTATAGGTCTTATTCTCTACAAAAAGGTGTTGGGATTGCCTTCCTCTCCTCCCGATCTAAATTCTAGTGGGGGTGAAAAAAAGGGTGTGGGAAGCCTTGGAAATATTCTCTTCCTCCTCTAACGTCCTCTCCGTATTTTGGTAACTTTTAACCCTAACCCCCTTAACATAACTGAGGATATAAACTTCTAAAATTCGTAAGTCTTTTTTCTCCAAAAATCCAAAAGATCAAAATACCCCTCTGGGGTGATGATTTGGTATAAAGTGCCTCGGGACCCATTCCACCTCCCCACCCCCACCCCGAGTACACTTTTCTGATTATTTCGACCCTTTTGGACACACTGGCCCACTCCAAATGACCATTTGGATGACCCATAAATAAATCCCATTTTATTTCATAAATTTAAGTCCCGACATGATTGAAACGCGCATCCCAACTAAATTACCGTTATTACCGTATATCTCACTCACGACAACCGTAATGCATTTTTACTAATTTATTACTCGTTAACTAAGTAATACTCAGTATAATTCATACAAATAAATATCATCCCTTACCACGCTAATTAATATTTATTTTAACCCGAATTAATTTCCTATTTTAATTTAATTAATCTTCGTATAAAAATCGTTAAAAAATTCGGGGTGTTACATACTTCTCCGCCTTATAAAGAAATTTTGTCCTCGAAATTATAATAATCTCAGTACTAACAGCCTCATATACTTCCTCACACGGTATCCACATCTTTCTAAAGTTGGGAACATTATGTTGTTCCGAGTACCCCTTTACTAATGGCATTCTTTAGTCTGACGGTCTATACTCTACCATTCTAACTAGTGATCAATTTTCCCTAATCACTTTACTCCGAAGTACTCCTTCATTTCCCTTACCCTTTCACCTTGGCTCCTGCGAAACCAGTTACCCTTATCTCGAGAACATTCCAATGCGATTGGGTCGATATTCTAATAGTTATACTATTTACTATCCTGGGAAAGGTCCCCTCCTCCCTAGGTGGCAACTTCCCCCTTTTCAAATTATATACTCCCTTCATGGAAGATATCTACAATCATACCCGACTATTCATGTCTAACTTTTACATCTTCAGTTGGTTATGACGTAACTCTCGTTATATTACTTCTCTGCACAGAGTAGTTTTTTATTATCCTCGAAAATCTAAAGTATACATTCCTTATACTTTCCAACACTATAATCACCCATTTTCGTCTATTCTTTGGCTTCTGGTGACATGTCTTGCTCACAATGCAACTACATTCTCTGTCTCTTTACAGTTCTACCTCTAATTTACCCATGCATCGACGTTTATTTCATACATTTCCACGTCTTCTACTCGCGAGTGATACTGAAAATCTTAACTAACTAGGGTACCTATACACCCTATGTCCCATGCATTTCTGAACCAATCAACTAAACATAATATACTTTTTTTAAATTAAACCTTGTATACTAGGCACAACTATACAATAAGGTTACACTCAACCACCCTACTGATCGCAACTTAATTATTCTCACATCAACATCATATGGCTCTACTGGCCTTAAATCGTAATATAACTATCGTCTCTCAGTTATAACTACATACATGCATAATAACTAAGGTAATAAACCCATGTCCTAAAGGCCAACCATTTCCCATCTCCTGACGTTCGTTATGTTTCATGCGTGGAATGTCTCGCAAAGCAAAATTCAAACAAGGAACCCCCCCCCCCGATACATACTAACTAACATTATCGATCATCGAGATCCGTCAGGCCCTCAACACATAACTTGTACCCCCAAAACCCCGTCTCCTGACATAAAAAGTCTACTCGTCCACTCTCATGTCACTAATGACGATATACAACACAATTCTCTTACTATTACTGAGTCCTTTGCGCTAAATCTCTCCGCTCGATAATTAACCAATATACCCTAAATCGCATCAGTAAACGTCCCTACTCATCGGGTTCAAATATAACAAGACAACACACTCACCTAAGTCTAAGATATAATACATATACACATATATATATATATATATATATATATATATGCAAGCTCGACTCTCTTTCAGGTGATGCCTTGCAAAAGCAATAACACGATAGTCTTATCGCATTATCTACTACCGCTCAAACCCTCGGTAACCAGTCATTACAAATTATCATAATAAATTCTACTTTCATAACACTTAAAAGTAGTAAAAGTAATTACACAATACAAACATCCTCCTAGTGTACACACCCGCTCCCCCGTGGGAAATACCAAAGAGCCCCACTACCTAACGGTAAATATAGACCTGATAAGGCTGACATTGCCAATGCAGCCACTAAATCTGACTCGCTCATGAATTTAAGTGTTAAATAATCATATATTGTGATGCACTCATGTCACCCGAACTTATCTTATACTGATAAGATCAAGACAAAAAAGTTATCTCCATTTGCCATCTACCTTACCTGGTCAACGGGTTCCTGAGCGTAGCTCACTCATGCCGAAACTGACCCGTGATCTGTAGCGATGGTTGTATATCCAGGATCTCAACCTATAGTTTCCCCTTCCTTGGTTTGGTAAATTCATCTTCCTATGGACCGCCTTTCCACAACTATAACAACTCCCATAGAAACTCTCTTACTCCTGGCCCTAACCCTGTTGGCCTCTCCCGCCATTCCCTTAGCTGTGACGACCCTAAGGAACGGAATGTTGTTGTTGCTATTGAGGACTCTGTTGGTCCTGCCTGATCTCACCACTCTCGAGTTGGTGACCTTTGAACTTAAATCTCTTAGTCCTATTACCCTGCCGAAAGTCTCACTCATGTGGCTGTTGTCGTGCCCTACTGGCACCGTTCCCATCTACTTCCCAGTCTAACTGGTCTCACTTTCTCACTGTGGACAAGTTTATTACAGGTGGCCCTATTCTCTCACACAAGAGACCTTTGTGTTCCATCCCTTATCTCTAGCCCTACTGGCTATATAAAGATGTTCTTCTATAGGACTTGGTAGTCTTGACCCCAATTGCTACCACTCGTTGTCCCTTCTGGTTCCATTAGCCCCCCGAAGCATGATGCTAGCCTTGACGGCCTTGACTGAATACACCATCTCTTGGTAAGACTTCAACTGATCTGAATCATATAAATGGGTCCACTACTGGGTATACCCTCATGTGGTACTTCACTAGCACCGCTTAATCTAGTTCTCCTCTTCGGTTATATTCTCCAACCCTCTTGGCTCCCTTCTCCTGGAAGCGTTGATATAAACTTTTAAACATACGACCTTGACGACATTGTCACTAGTCATCCTAGTCGTATTTCTCATTTATGCTTGTGTATTCTACCTATGAGTCCATTATCAACTTACAGACACTTTTTATTCTCCATATGCCCTTCATTGGGTAAGAAGTTCACTAAATAAGTCAATTTATCTCTCACGATCGCTCTTTATCTGGACCACTGGTGATAAGTTTTAAAACTCCATTTTCATCTCTATCGGAACTACAGATGGAATATCTTACGGTCAAATCGCACCCAAATTTCTCGTTATATTCCATATATACTTCTTCATATATGGAAATTGACTCTCATCACTCTATGATTGTCCTATTAGCTAAAAGAAATATTTTGCTCGAAACTTAATCCTGGGTGTCGCTACACTCCATCCAACATAATTTCCTTTGGATCGTCTCCTTCCATTGGCCCAACGCACTTCATCTCTTCCCCAAATCTTTACATATGTCTCTCCGAAAAATTTCTCCGACTCCCCCCTGCCGACTACGCTGGGTGAGTTTGAATTTTCACCACTGTTCTCTAGAACAGTGCTTGGGGAAGCTACTACTCCCAAGTAATTATCCTATTTTCATATGACTGAATAATAATCATGGTGAGTTCTATTACGATCACCGTTCCCAAAATACTCTATGGCTTCTGCTGAGCCTCTCCTCATGCAGTCCTTCTAACGGCCCTCACTGGTCGTCCTATATTGTTCAGTATACAAAGCCCAATCGAACTCATACATGAATCAAATCAATTATACTTAATAGTAGGAGAATGTAAGTCGCATATGTAGGAGAATGCAACAATCATATAATGGGTCAGAGCCCAATAAAACCTTTTGAAATATTTAGCAAGTATTTATCACAGTTTAAAATCAGTTGTTCACATATTAGTTCAACGTACACTCCCATGAGTTCCTCACCTCCCAACTAATGTGTACGCCTAACGTCTCCTACCTAGCTATGATACCCAGACTAACTAGGTCTCATCAATAAATAACTAACCACTAATAGGTTTAGCTCACTCATACCGCAAATATAGTACACTATAATATATCCTTAACTATCATTAAGTCCTTAGTTAAATTTCTATTTAACTCCCCCATACCCCCCATACAGTACGTTATCGTAACACTAATAATTAACATCTCTCATATGTTATTATTAACCATAATTAACAATTCACGTATGTTATAATTAAACCATTTCATCAAGTTGCTCTACTTAAATAATCTTTAGATATACTCTATCTAACTTTACTACTATCACACATTAAGTAGATTAAGCGTTATTTTAGATATACACTATCTAGTGTCCCTAATATTGCACATAAGTAGGATAAAACACCCATGTGAATATATATATATAGCGTGTGTGTGTATGTGTGTGTGTGTGTCACACTATATATACATAATAGAAATACAACATCTCCCGGACTGGCCACCGTGATGCACACATGCATACTCTGTTATCAAGTCCATGTACTCCTCGTACCACATCAAGCACTATCAATTAGGAATGTCTCCTCGAACCATCAATCAACAACATATAATGGAGGTGAACATAGTTCTAAACCTTTGAGCTACGCACACACCTAACGCACCCAAATGATCAGTCACACTATCATACACACAAGTAGTGCTCGATACCTAAGTTCGATGTTCTAAGATACAAGTCTAAAATCCCCCCCCCCCCCCCAATGGGCTCATCAAGATAAGATTGTTTTCTGCGCAGAAACCTTCATGATAGCAGGCAGCATAGGTATGTTCACACACATAAGAAAGCACATACTAGGCATTCACATAACCAATCTGTATGTCACGTACAGTCATATTCACAACCCATAAATATAATTTGTATAGGTATACGCATAACCTATAAATATAACCCGTATAGGTATACACTCCATCTATATCATAGCTTGTATAGGCATACACTCAACCTACATATATAATCTAGATCTGTGTAAGTATACACACACTTATAATATAATTTGTATAGGTATACACTCAACCTATAGTTATACCTTGTACGTAGTATAGATATATATATCTCTTGGACAGTCATGAACGGATGAGCTTACTAGATTCATACTAAAGATATCATCAAATCCCTTTATTTGGTCCCGACCAAGATAAGACTTCATTCATCACCACCCTTGTCTTGTACTGTTATACAGGTATGCCATTTGGGCTTAAGAATGAAGGACAACATATTAACGGTTGGTCACCAAGATGTTAAAAAATCAATTAGGTGACATCATAGAGGTTTATATAGATATTATGCTCGTGAAGAGCAAGTATAGTGCTGACCACTTGATTGATTTGGATAAGACTTTTGAGATCCTCATATATTACAAAATGAGGCTCAATAAAACCAAATGCTCTTTTGGAGTTCAGTCCAAGAAGTTCCTCGGATGTTTGGTTAGACAAATGGGAATTAAAGAAAACCTTGACCAAATTAAAGTGATCAACAGCATTCAACCACCAAAAATATTTCATGACATTCAAAAGTTTATCAGGATGATAGCCCACTCAACCACTTCATCTCTAAATCTTTGAAGAAGTGTTGACCAATCTTTCAAATCTCAAAGAAAGAGAACGTTCTGACTTGAAAATAAGAATGCTCAAAAGCATTTAAAGAAATCAAGTCATATTTAAGCCAACCACCTCTGCTTTGTGGTCCCAAATCCAAGAGATACAGTCTATCTGTATCTCGTGATAATTGACCATGCAATTAACTCAATATTAATGTGCGAAAAGGAAGGGTGCCAATCCTTAATTTACTCTGTTAGCAAGATTCTCCTAGACACTGAGAAATTATACCTTTTATTGTAAAAGTTAGCTTATTCCCTGGTTATTGCTTCACGAAAGTTGAAGCATAACTTTAAATCCCACCCAATTGTAGTCATCGCCTCATTTCTACTCAAGGAAGTCCTTAAAAGGATGATCTATCTGGGCAGGTGTACAAATGGTCAGTGCAATTAGGAAGATTTAGCATTTATTACCAACTATGGACTATAATAAAAGGGAAGGTGCTGGAGAATTTCATCGCTAAGTTCACTGAAGGATAAAAGCCCGATGACAAGGAAATCTCCAACAAAACATCCAATAAAGCATTTAATCAACTCAACAAATGGACGCTCTATGTTTACAGGGCCTCTATCTCAAAAGGATTAGAAGTATTAATTGTCCTTATAACTCCGTAATAATCCATAATCGATCAAGACATCATATTAGCCTTCGAAGCATCTAATAATGAGTCCGAGTATGAAGGTCTTGTCACCAAAATAAAAAAGGCTATATCTCTTGGAGCAAATCGCCTTGATGTCTTATGTGGGTTAGGGTTTGTATCTAATGAAGTATCGAGAGACTATTATTGGGGTTTACTCTTGAAACCACATGTAAAGCATTCTATTATTACTTAATAAAGGATTGTTTATTCATTTTGAACAAAGAATCAAATTTGTGAGAATATTTTATATTTGTTTAAATATATTATTTCATTTTAATGTCGGTCAATAGAGCTTAGTAGGAATTCTAGTGAGTTGTCTTTGGGTTGATCATAAGGATATTGAAATTCTAGTTTTAGCACTATTGAAAAGTTTACAACCTAGATAGGAACTTCAAATTCTATCAAAATGGTTATGATGCAATACTATTAGTTTATCTCAAAATATGGGAACCTTCATGATGGTTTGAGAGCTTATGTGATAGTTTAATGAAGGATTTTGATCGGTACGTGTCAAGAATGTATTAAACAGGACCACCCATAAGATTTGAGTTTAAGAACTATCTTGATTAGACCCGGGCAATTTCACACCATTTGCAAAGGGTGCATAGATTATCAATATCGAGAATTATGAGGATTGAAATGCTTATATGATTGTCGTTTTGATTGTTATAGGTGTGAGTGAATTTTAGATTGAATCAAATAATCACCGCATATTGGGAGATAGTTGTGTAAGTCAGTATGAGATCTTAATTCAGAGGAATCAGCATCCATGGATATTCTTAGGAGTGAGATACCCCCGATAGAATTATAGGATTCTTTTCCACCAGTAACCTAATCAGTGGATTATTTATAATTCGATAATTTAAGTTTGAGAATCAAGGAATTAATTAGATATTGGTTAAAGTCGATCAATTATACATTGATTTGACCAAGTGGGTATTAGAAGCTTAACGTGGGGAATCATATTATCTAATAAAATCAACTTTGCAAATAATACCTCATAATATCCGAGTAATTTCATGAATAATTAAATTAGGCAGTGGTGATAATTATTTAATTAGTGGAATGAATTAATATTAAGTAAAGAAATGAAATAAATTATAGGAATTGTAATTTAGGATTTTTGAGTACTTTTAAACCAATTTAATTATTTATCTTGGGTCCCTTGTGTGTTCCACGCGCCCAAGGAGATGGGTCCAAACTCTTGAGAAACCTAGTTCCGCCCAAGACCACCTTTTATACTTGTGTATAGAGGTGTAGGAAGGGGGTTTAATCATTAATAATCATCTATAGGGTTTGAGTGGGGTGATAGAAAACACTATTCACATTTTTATGAAGAGGCCTAGAGACAGATCACCATATTTCACTCGTAAGGAGGAGTTTTCATCTAAAAAGGTACACGAACAGCTAACTAGCTCTGGGGAGAATCATACACTAGAAGATCAAAGTTTTTTAGAAGGTTAATCAATATTTAGAGATCCAAAACAAGGCCTCCCTTCTTCATCAACATTGATTATAATCGGATCCACCAAGGTATTATGTTTTAAACCCTAGGTGTGTTTTTTATAACTAGTTTTTGGTTTTACCTATTTCTAGTGTTTGATTGATCGAATATCTATGGGCGAAATTTTTTAGTCTGTGTATATCTATATCCAACAATTGTTATCAGAGCGTTTGGTTTAGAATAATCAATCATTAGAAAGTTTCATATTGTCCAGACTAGAAAACCCTAGTTTTGCATGTTGTAGCATGCTATACCTTTGTGTATGCTTTCTTACATGTTTTTTCATAGATTTTTCATATATATCTGTTAAATAATACTCACACAATATTTTTCTGTGTGATTGGATCCTACGATGGTTTATTCGTAGTTATTTTTTGCATCAAGATTCTATATGTTTGTAATAATTAGTTTTTGTAATTAAATCTATATCATTCTATTTGGAGGCAATTTAGTGGGGTTGTAATGTCCTTTTTACACTTAAAGTCTTGTATTTGTATGGGTTTAAGTGTTTGTAGAAGTTTCATTAAGGTTCATGAAAATTCGGAAGGGTTATAGCAGTTTTTGCATAGTAAAATGAGAGGAAGAAAAAGACTGCCCCTGACAAGGTCGATCAATTGACTCCCCACTAACAGTTTCATGTTTTGGCCTTATAGGATGTTTTGGGGTGTCTTATCATGGTTTTTCTTCCAAATATTATTTCTGAACCATGGAGGATCGATTTTTTAGTGATCAAAACCCTCAAGAACCTCTTGTCTGTGATGAGGCCCACTTCAAGTTTGACTATATCTCAAAAGAAGTCTTCTTTAATGAGGACTCTTGTGCATGAGGAGTTTTACTTCAAGAATAATTTTAGGCCATGATGGAAAGGACGTTTATGTTAATTTATTATTTTTGGCCTTTATTTATTTAACTTCTTGCATGTATCTTTTATTATTATGTTGCTGATTGGGCATAAATATTGTATATTTATCCTCTTAATTTCGGTACCTTTGTGAACCCGAGTAGTGAAATTGATACGGATTTAACTTGTAATTATGTTACTAACCTTCGTCGGCAAGTATTTCGTGTTTTATGTTTCTCTTATGTGTTTTAGAGGTAAAGTATGCAAGCAGTACGAAAGAGAAATCGAAACAATGAAAGAAAGGATAGGAAGGCAAGTTAAAGGGCATTTTCGTAATTTTGTAGCCTGATCTCGGAGGTGGGGCCTAGTGGAAAGTTTAATATCTCGTAACAACGAGAATACTGGAAGAAACGGCACCCAAATATGAGCAACGGTGAAGGAGTTATGACCCCTTGAAATTGAAGAAAATCCATAGAAGAAAGGAAAAGAAGCTGAAAAATATTCTAAGTGTTGAAAAGAGGTCTGAAACCAGCAAGATTTCCCGAACCACACTGGGAACCAGTTAGGGGTACTTATGAACCGGTTCGAGGTGTCTGATGCGCGAATTTTCCCCTTAATGCTGATTGGTCCAAAGAGTCCTATCATGTTACAACTTCTTCTAAAACGTACATGTATCATTGTATTGACTTAATAATAAAAAATTTAATAGTTTTTTATAGAGATAAGAGTAGGAGAATACTCTAGGAACATAGCATTGATTTGGTGATTCAAGATTGATTATTTCCGGGTTTGATCTCAAGTTTTAATTCAAGTTTCATTCTCTCTATTATTGTTCTTGCATGTTATTCTTCTTACACGATTCAGAAAAATTCTAGGTTTATAATAATTCCTTGCATGTTTTAATATACTTCCATCATGATTTCTTTCACGTGCAACGTAGTTAATTCATGCATAGTTAGGTTCAATATGTCTAGCTAAGTTCATTATAGTTGGGATGTGATGAGTGCATTATTTTGTATATTTTATACCCAAATTTATACCTTGTTAGTTCCATTTTGTTTTATTTAATAATTTCTTACGATCATTTTATTAAAAAGGGGAAAAAATGCAAGAATGCTTGAATTCACAGTTAAAATGGCTATTTTAAGTCAAAAATGGGTGCTTCATTAATTTTATAATATTCTTGTGCTAATTTGTAAAAAAAGTTGCCTAGTGAAATTTTTGCAGGTAATTATGGAATTTGGTGCAAATTGATGATTAACTTGAAAAAGGCGCGAAAAAGATGAATTTTACGATCGTTCGAAAAAATGTTGTTTTTACGCTTGTCGAGAATTTTTATCCTCTGAATTGGACGAAATTTGACATGCGTGTTGAGCAAGAAAAGATAAGAATTTTCAAGTAGGGGGAAATTGAAGAGGTGGAAATTGAAGAGTTCCACCAAAACCCTAAAGCCTCATCCTAAGCTTATAAATAGGACCCTTTGGCTCATTATTTCGTATGTAGAACAAGGAGAGAATTGTACAGAGAGTTTGGGAAATAGTTTTTGGTTCTCTTATCTTGAGAGTTTTATTTATATTTGAGGGCCAAGAATTGTATCTTTGTGGAAGGAATTCTGTCAACATCAATTGTAAGACGCCTCATTGGTAAGTTGTTTTATTAATGAAAATTTATATTCATTCTTGCAATTTTATGATGTCTTTCATTATGCTAGCGTAATTTCTTTACTAGGACTAGGTGAAATTTATCATGTCCAGTTAATATTGTGCGTGATTTAAATTCGTCTTTGTTCCCGATATGTGCTAAAGGTCTTAAAAATTCGGTATTCATTTAAAACGACACAAGAGTGTGTTTTAAACCTTCAGCTTTGTTTAAGAAAAATCATATTTTTATTTTTAAGTGTGAGTACTTTTTGATGGATTATGCTTGCACTCGATTGTTTTGATAGTCCATGCTTAAAGACTATACTTTGAAATTTAAAAGTGAACTTTTAAGGGAATAGGGATTTTAGCCGTCTTAATTTAGAGACGTTAAATTTTATTGGGAACTTAACCGTGTTATCCTCCGAATTAAATACGACGAGAGTCAGTTTAATTTGAGTTATAAAGTCGGGAGTGACGAGTTTAAATTATTGCATAATATTAGCTGAATGTGATAAATGGATCCAACGTCCTAGTTTTCACGCTCCCTTGGTTATATCTCTCGTACTCCTAATTCTTGTTTGTGTTGCTTAATTTAATATTATATCTCATCTCCAAACCCATTAATCTAGTTGGACAATCACAACTATTTTGAATGAAAAAAAATTGACAAATCCTCGTGGGTTCGACCTGTACTTACACTCACTATTCTATAATTACCCGTGCACTTGCGGTATTTGATAAAATTGACAACAAGTTTTTGGCGTCGTTGTCGGGGATTTGTTCGATTTTTTTTTAAAAAGAAGTTGTGACTTTCGGACTAGTTTTTTTTTTCTTTTTGCATTTTTGTTAGTAAAAGTGTCATAAAAAAACTCTAAAAAAAATCTTGCGTTGTAAATTTCAATGGGTGATCCTCATATTGTTATCCCGTCATCTTTTTCATATTCCTTAATTGATCCTGTGGACATGTTTTTACAAAACACTGAAAATTTAGATGAATACATATTTCAATTTAACTCAGATGGGTCAGTAGTCATCTTAAAAATTAAAGAAGGTATGGATGAGTGTCCAACCCCTGTAATTACTATTTGTCCACCAAAGTGTATCAATTGGCAACAGGTAAACAAACGGTATAATGATGCTATTTCTAAAAATAATCATGAATTAAATGGGGATAATCAATTTTATGAGGGGAAAAAATTGACAATCTTGACACATGTAATACTTGTGATGATTTGAATGTTGATTTCTGTCGATATTTTTTTCCTAATTTAATTGAGAAAAATATCACTACACCAAAATGGCCAAATTGTCACCTTTCAGTCGGCCACCCTTGTCAAGGTCATTGACCGTGACACAAATCTCGCATTTTGTGTCACGGTCATTGACCTTGACACGACCGTGACACAAAATTGTCACGGTCTTTGACCGTGACAAGGCCGTGACAAATTTACTTGTCACGGCCTTGTCACGGTCGTGTCAAGGTCAATGACCGTGACACAAAACGCGAGATTTGTGTCACGGTCAATGACCTTGACATGACCGTGACAACTTTTGCAGCAAAAAAAGCCCTAGGATTCTTTTTTCCCACCTCTTTTGGTTTTCCCCCTCTCTCTCTCTCTCATCCGCGATTTCTGCTCTCTCTCTCTCTAAGGTATATTTTTTTTTCCTCTCTTTCTCTTTCATTTCTATATGTATGTGTATGTGTATGTGTGTATATATATGTGTAAATGTTAGTGATAGTTAGAATGGTGTAAATGTTAGTGATAGTTAAAATTGTGTAAATGTTATAAAAGTTCTAGAATTCATATGTTAAATTTAATTATATAAATATTTAAATTGATAATAATTTTATTCATGAAATTAATTCAATTAGGTAAAACCCTAGATAATTTTTTAACAGAATTTGATAATATTATATAAAGTTTAGTAAATTCACAAAATGTTGCCAATTGTATGTTTTTAGGAATATCATTAGTTACTTTCGTGCCCAACTATGTAGAATCCATACACATGCATGTTGTTAGAAAGTCTTAAATTTAATTATCACTTTAATTTGTAGAATCTCTGTACTTGGTTGGATTTATCCCTTTATGATAATGAAATTTATGCTCCAATTATAATTATCTCATGTCATAATTTTATTGATAAACAATAAATGTAGTTGTCACGGTCGTGGTGGGGGGAGGGGGTGGGGTGGTGGGGGTGGGGTGTGTGTGTGTGTGCGTAGGTGTGTGTGTGCGTAGGTGTGTGTATGGTGGTGTGTGGTGGGGGGAGGGGGTGGGGGTGGGGTGGTGGGGGTGAGGTGTGTGTGTGTGTGTGCGTAGGTGTGTGCGTGTGTGCGTGGCGGGGGGAGGGGGTGTGGAAGGGCAATTTTAACAATTGTATATCTTTAATTAAGAAATTGTATAGCTTTAATTGTATAGTTTTAGATGAAAGTAAATTAATAATTAGTGCCAATTTCATATGAAAGTAGGATTGTCCCTCATTGTAAATTAGTAAATTAATAATTGTATACTTTAATTGTTAGTTTAATTGATGAAATGTTGGGTTGGTTAGTTTTAAAAGTGGCATGACGTGTGCGTGTGTGTGGTGGGGGTGGGGTAGGGGTGTGTGTATGGGTACTATTAACATTTTTTTTTATCCGTACTAATAACATTTTTTTACAGCAAAAATGTCTCCTTCAGATATTAAGGCGAAGATGATGATGCTGTTTATGATGATGTCGTCTGGGCTCGGTGGTAGCGAAGGCGACGAGGGCTCCTCCGCCCCTAGGCTCCCCAAATATGGAAAATTTGGGATTACCGTCGAGAACAAGTCGGAGCTATTAGCGAGATCCCTCGAGATGCTAAAGACGGTCATCGGCCCGGGGTTTATGAGTTGGAAGGAGGTGCCATATGAGCTCAAGTTAGCTGTTTGGGCGGCACTACAGGTAATATATTTATATTTATATTTATATGAATATTTCAATTTCAATTTCAATTTCAATTTCAATTTCAATTTCAATTTCAATTTCAATTTCAATTTCAATTTCATATTTATATTTATATTTATATTTATATTTATATTTATATTTATATTTATTCGCAACTAACATTGTATTTGTTGGACAGGAACAATTCAACTTGGATCCAAAGCTACGCGATCCCGTCTTGGAGCAGATTAGGGAGCAACTCAAGTCGTGGAAAAAAAATATGCGGGCACGGTACTTTGGGAAAACAAGAGAGTCGATTATCCAATGGCGTGAATCCGTCCCCCCCAAGGAGCCGATCTCATTGGCACAATGGCAGAAGTTCATTGACAATGAGATCGAGGATCGACAATTGGCATCTCGCCAATCGGGGAGGGAAAATCGGGCAAAAAAGACGGACGTGCACTACTCCGGCCGGACCTCTTACGCAGAGGTGGAGCATAGGATGCAGGTAAGATTTAATTTTTCTATAACTACAGAAATATATTATTCTTCATTATTTTACTTTGCGGGGCCGATACTAATTTTACTTTACTTTATTTTATTTCAGGGGGTAGGGAGTGGGCCAGGGGGTAAGCCACATAGGCTCGATACTTATGTGGCTCTTCGGATTAAGAAGGGGAAGGACAAGGAGGTGTCCCCGAGCGTCGCGGCCACGATTGTAAGTAATCCGACAGTTTAATTTTTGTTAATTACGTTATAATTTTTTAGTTTACTTATTTTACTAATCATGTTCTTTTTGTCGTTTCAGGCAAAGCTTAAGGAAGTGCATGAGTCGCAGTCTGATGCCGACAAGGCATCTTTGTCCACAGACGCACTCAGCCAAGTGCTTGGCTCTGATCGCAAGGGGAGGACAAGGGGAGTGAGCTCGCGGGTGGCCAAATCTAGGATCATCGGATTGGAGACGAGCGACACCAGGTTGGCTCGAACGGTGGATTCACAAGACGCGAAGCTGTCCTGTTTGGAGGCGACGGTCCAAGATATGTACGCATTCATGAAGCGTACCGTAAAGGGAAGGAGAAGGCGGTGGAGGAGGAGGTGCGGGAGGACAAGGCGCAGGATGACGAGTATGTGGACCTCGCTGCTTCATCACCGACACGTTCGTACTTCGATGATCGACTTTTCTATTTGGCGCCCTTCAACAGACCATTGTCGACACTTGGTTGGCCGAGCGTGTTCATATTGGACGTATTTGATGGCTAGTGGATAGGGCGGGGGTTGAGGGACCCGAATATCGTCGAGGGTGGAATAGTTCATGGACGTGCGCTTCAACAGATGGAGTCCAGGGTGCTCGTCACGCATGTCATACCCGGGAAGGAGAACTCCCTATTGTGGTTGCGCGAACAATGCGGCACGACGTATATTAGTGGGTGCGTCGATTCGTATGTCGTGTGGCCTACTCACCTCCTCACATTTACCCAAGACATGTAGTAACATTATTTTTAAGTTTGTCCATTTTAATTATATTTGGATTATATCGTCATGTATATTATTTCTATTTTGAATATTTGGATTATATCGTCATGAATATATATTTGCATTATCTTTAGTTTGTTTGGATATATGATGTTTGGAACAGGTACGACGTTGCTATAACAGGTACAAATATACTGCTGGGCAGTGGCAGTGGCCATACTACCCAGCAGATTTTTTTAAAATTCTGCCCAGAATTGTCATGGTCATTGACCGTGACACGTCCGTGACAAAAAGTTATCACGGACGTGTCACGGTCAATGACCGTGACAATTTTTTTAAAAAGGATCACGGCTTTGTCACGGTTTATAACCGTGACAAACGTGTTACGGTCATTGACCGCGACACGACCGTGATAAAAAAAGTTGTCTCGCCTCGGAAATGTCACGATCATTGACCTTGACAAGTTGGATTTTTCAAGGTCAATGACCTTGACAAATGGGCAGATTTGGTGTAGTGTATTGCTTCTTTTTATATGTGGGAAAATTTATTTGAGGATTCGTCATCCGATTTTAGTGACACGTCAAGTATTTATGACAGTCCTCCAATTTTTGATGAAGAAAGCGTATCGCCCCGTGATACCTCTTCTTCCCACGCTTTTCATAAAATCTCACATTTAGGAGTGGAGTATGCACCCCCAATTTTACGTGACTATTTTCAAGAAAGGGATAGTAAATATTTGGATCCTTATTGCAATTTATTGCCCCCATGTGATGTATCGGTATATGATTTGTGCGAGTCAAATTTGTTTATTATTGATAATATCGGTGCGCACCATTATGATCGTGGATTTAAGGTCGAAATTTGTGTTGTGCAGTCATGTTCTCAATTTTATGATATTTTGGCACTTAGTGCTATAAAAGTTTTTAATTGGAATGACCCACAACTCTTTCGATTATTAGTTTATGGTGATGATGGTAATTGTCATTAGTTTGTATATTATTTATATATATATATATATATATATATATATAACTCTTTCGATTATTAATTTATGGTGATGATGGTAATAGTCATTAGTTTGTATATTATTTATATATATATAACTAAAGAATAATTTATGGTGATGATGGTAATAGTCATTAGTTTGTATATTATTTATATATATATAACTAAAGAATATATATATATATATATATATATATATAAATAAAATAATGCTCATGTGCGGACTAGTCCGCATTTTAAGAATGCGGACCGAACATGCGTCACCAAACGGTGCGCCTGAAAATTATCGCCTAAATTATCGGCACACTCTCTCTCTTTTCTTGGCTCACCGCCAGGTGACACATGTTCAGTCCGCACAAGAGCAGGACTGTATATATATATATATATATAAATATAATAAAGGAGGAGGGATTTTTTTGTCTAGACCAACTGATGGCTGAGATTGAAAGTTGATTGGTTTGGTGTTTATCAACTCACGGCTCAGATTTACACGCTCTCTCAAAAATTTATGCCCTGCTTCCTTAACAACTCATTAACTTTTAGCTCGAGCCTCCCAATGTCTGTTAAGTACCTTACCTCGAGCCACTCAATCTCACCCACCCCACTATTTTCTTTTCACTGATCGAGATGCTCTCTCTCTCTCTCTCTCTCTCTCTCTCTCTGTATCTCTCTCTCAAACGACCACAACTCACCATAGAAACCACAAAGCTATCCCAAACCGACCACACGTTATGTGTGGGTGTGTAAAAGTCTTTTACTAAAATACTACCACCAACTTCATTTTGAACCCTAGGAACCCCAATGTAAAAACAAAATAGCTCTCTCTCTCTCTCTATGAACTTCATTATAGGCTGTAGCCGTGGAGAACTTCACCATAGAAACCCACTCTGTCTATCCCTCTCACTCAACAGTCTACCCGCCGACAACCCAACAAGTCTTCTTGGAAGCAAGTTTTGATATTCGTCTTGGCTTTAATGAGAGAGAGGTTTGCTCAAATGGTAACATTCATTTTCAATACTCCAAGATTCTTCACAAATTGGCGCAGCAAAATCAAGGAAGTTTTGGGTTTTTTTAGTTTCTCTCACTCTCTCTATTTCCTGGGATTTCTCTCAATCTATTATGTATAGGTATTTTGGTTTTCAGATCTTGAATTTTTGGGGCTTTTTAAGATCTCTTATGTAAATGTATTTTTGTTTTCAGATCTTGAATTTTTGGGGCTCTTGGATTTTCAGATCTTGGATTTTTGGGGCTTTTTAACAAAGCACATGGCTCGAGAGAACTGATAAGAGAAGAAAGCTATGATATACGACCTTCTCCACTATTACTTTATCAGGGGCTTTTTACAACAAGTGCTGATTTTTGGGGCTTTTTACAACAAGTGCTGATTTTTTAAAATCAGGGGATGAATTTTTGAAGTTTGTGGTGGCTGTGGCTTTATCGGCAACGCGAGGGGAGAGTTTTTAAGTTTCGGCGATTGCTCCGACGAGTCCCGACGGCGGGCACGATGAGAGCGAAGGGTATTTTGTTTATTTCCCATTAAGTTTCAGAAGAAATGTAAATGTTTAGTTTATTCCCCATTAAGTTTGCCTTTTTTTTCTTCTCAGATCTGATTTCGGACAGAACTTCCATAGAGGTTGATAAAGAGAAGAATATGGAGATTAATTTTTGTTATTGATTGAACCATTTTTGTTGTTTATTAATTTTTGCTATTGATTGAACCATTTTTGCTGTTTCAACTCATTTTTGTTTCTCTTTTTGGGTATCCAAAGACATGGAGAATCTGAATATATTTCTCTCCTTTTTGCTTGGTGATATGACAAATAATTTGTTTATGATCTTAACTTTTTGGGCTCCTTCTTATATGCTTTTGGTTGATTTACATTTTACAGTTTTAGACAAATTATTTGTTAATTTCAATTGTGTTTGTTTGGAAATAAACATGGATTTTTCTTTTATTTCAGGAAATGATTTTCAGGGGGACTGATACAGTGGCTAACCTCCTAGAGTCGACTCTTTCTTGAATGATTTTACAACATGATATCAGATTCTGACCTCCCTAACCTACCTTAATTTATATGATAAACACATCGCAATGATGGATTTTATTGTCAAATAAGTGTGTAAGTCGTCTAAATGCAAAAAAATACTGGGATGTCCTTATATGTGAAGCATTTTTTATTTTTATTTTTTTGCTATTTCTTTGTTCTCACAGTGACGTTTGAGGTGCCCCCCCCCCCCCCCCCCCCTCTCTTTAACTGAAGGTTTTTTTGGGCTATTTAGTAAGGATTTTTTTTTTGTCTTCAGAATGTCAATTTCTTTATTTTTTGGTTTGGGTTACTGGTAATGCCATCTCACCAATCGGTAGTAACCCGGTTCTTACACCTCCTGTGTCTAGCACTGCTCTAAATTTATATATATTATTAGGAGTCTCAGGTAATTACATAGGAATGGGTCATTAAATTACCATTGGCATCATAAATTATGAGAATAAACAAATTTAAAACATAAGATTTATCAAGGCTTCCTGTAAAAGTTACACGTGTTTAGAGTTAATAATTAAATAAATTTTCACTTCCTAAGACAAAAAAATTATTTTATTATAACAATGTAGGCCAGTGATGGATTTTTATTCTAATGTTTCATTTAACATTCAAATTCAACTGAAATTAAAGTTATTCCAAACCAATAAATTACAAAGTGAATGTTGAATGTATACTGTAAGTAGTGTTAAATAGTAATCAAGAAAGTGTATGTGGCATTTGATTATATTATCAATAAAAAAAATTGGTGTATATTTTAGTAATTTAAGATTAATTATGAGGGCAAAGTGTAGTAAGGAATGTGAGTGATCAATTGGATTATGCGTTGTTACCCATTGTATCCAGTGTGATAGTCTAGACTTTTTTTTTTGTTTTAAGCGGTGATTATATATGACCGTGTCATTTTTGTATGAGATAATTTAAATTGTTTAACCCTTTTATTTAGATATCCTTTTAACTGTTTTATTCGCTCATGTCATATATTTAGTACGAAATATATCAAAAGGGTGAGTGGACAAAAAAAGCATATCACCGTGACACCCATTTCCAAAGAACTGCAGTAGATAGAGGTAGAAAAAGAGAAGAATAAAGAAATATGGTGAGAGAGAGAGGGAGGGGGTTATACATATAGATTGTTATTTTTTCGTATTCAAATTTTTTTTTTACATTTCCACAGATGTACTATTTTTGTAGATGTAATGTCTTGACAGATCTACGGGTTAGTCTTGCGTAGGATTTTAATATTTTTTTTTATATATATACTATAGTTCAAATGCTCTCTCTATCTCCCTATAATGTATCCATCTTTGTTTTATATGGATTTTATTTTAAGCCTAGAGAATACAATGGATATTTGGTTTTGTATAAAGCTTTGCTTCATAATGTTTTATTATTTTTTTTGCACTCGGGTTCTTATGGGTCGCAAAGAAGTTTGGAATATTTACAAATTTTCATATAAATCTTCTTTGTGTGTAAATTTTCAATTTTTCTTATGTTTTATTATTCCTTTCGAATTTGGGCATTTGAAATATATTTGCTGAGGTTTTAACATTTTGTGTTTTCAATTGAAACAAACCCTCTTCTAATCCTTATCTTTATTTTAAGGATTTTTTCCCATGTCTTAAAACTCTAATTATTTCTTTTTCAATGATCCTTATTTTAAGGGCCTCAACTTTTGTCTTTCAAACCTCAAAAGGGTTTTTTGAGGTTTCCGAATTAAGGGGTTTGGATCCGTTACCAAAAATAGGTTGACCGATTTTTTTGAATACATATAATTTTAGAGTTTTTCTAAATACATACAATTGTCTTGGCTAAAAATTGGCGAGAATTATAGTTATTTCAAAAATAATATTAATGTATTATCGATGGTCATACATTAACTTATATATATTCATGTAAGGCTTTCACTGCGCATTGGTATAAAGTTGCCACTGGGATAATTTTGGGGGTGGATTGAGTTTGGTCCCCACTTCGATTCCCGATACTGTTAAAATAATGCTTGGCTAGCGGAAGCCACGAACCGCGAATGGAGATTAGTCAAGGTGCGCGTAAGCTGGCCCGGACACCTCATGGTATGCTACCAAAAAAAATTTGACTTATATATTCATGTAATTCTTATCATATTATTGCGTGCGTCTTATTTTTCCAGACCTAATAACTATTACGAAATATTTAAAACATTTTTACAACCGTGCCATCGGCACGGGTACACCCTAGTATATATATATATATATATATATATATAGGGAGAGGTTCACAAGTGGACCAAAAGAATGGACTTTTTAATGGACCTTAACAAAAAACACATAATAACACATTAATTTTAATTTCTATAGTGTAATTGGTCCGCGCCAGCGGCACCCGAGACCACACATTCACCCCACTAACCCCCCCCCCCCCCAACCACACCCCCCACCCCCACCGCCCCCCCCCCCCCCCCCCAACAACCACCATCACCATAGAAGCCCTTATGACAACAGGGCTGCCATTGGGGTGGGGGTGGGAGGGTGTGGGGTGGGGTGGGGGGCGTGTGGGGGGTGGGGGATCGATCGACACGCGTATTTGGTGCCGCTGGCGCGGACCAATTACACTATAGGAATTAAAATTAATGTGTTATTATGTGTTTTTTGTTAAGGTCCATTAAAAAGTCCATTCTTTTGGTCCACTTGTGAACCTCTCCCTATATATATATATATATATATTCTTTAGTTAACATGTATCATCATTTTACTTCTTTACTTTATTTTCTTTGTCCATATTTTTACTCAAGCATACATTAAGGACAATGTAAAATTTAGGTTTGGGGGTAAGGCTGATATTTTTGAAAAAAAAATAGAAAATATTCAAAAATCCAAAAAAAATTCAATATAATTGAGTTTTGAAACAATTTCTTAATATAGAATTAATTCATGGATCTCTCAAATTATGAAATTTTTTACACATTAGCCATATAATATGATCAAAAATGGATATTGAGGCGAAAGTTAATATGCTTAACGAAAAAATGTGGAGATTTTAACCCGGTAAGTTTTTTGTGCCATTAATCATTTTTGAGAGATTTAAATCAATCGAGTTAAAATAACTCAAACTTTCCTTCAGTGATAAATTCATTGATGATCCCAAATTCTGTGTTTTGTTCGATTACTGAAAACAAAATGTCTAAATGTGAATCTTAAGCACTAGAAGTCTTAGTAAGTCATCTTGAGACATAAATCAACTTAAAGAAACTTGAGAAATGAGATTAGGCCATTGTTTGAAAGACCAAAAATTAAGCCTAAACTCCAACCTTTTTACAATATTCCGTTGCAAGCCCATTTAAGCCAAAAAGAAAATAAGCCTTTTGTTGAAAACCCATTGTCCTGCCTAACTCCAACTGGGAGTTTGAAACTCATAAAAAGAAGTCATACCCATTTTCTGAGAATACTAGGGTAAAATTACGATAGGAAAAAGGCCAAAAGAAAAGGAGGTTGCAAAAATAATGTGAAAAAAAAGAAAGAAAAAGACGAAAAAAAAGAAAAGTGAGTTGAACAAAAAATGGAGGTGATAAAAAAATGCCAAAATGTCAAATTACAGAAAAACCTCTATATTCTTAGAAATTTTGAACTCGAATATCCATTCTTTCAAGCCAAAATTCGAGCCTACAATACAACCAAAGAAAGTCCTAATCAATGTCAAGTGAAGTTAGTTATAGTGTGGAGAGAAGATGAATAGGATTTATGGTGTGATTCAATGTTTTCAACAAGTAATCAATTTTCCGTTCATGAGATCATATTTATCCATTATATAAAAATCCATTTTTGATCATGTATATGTGAAATTTTTTCATCTAAATTTACTCTTTTATTCACATAAACCAAGAGAACATTACCCATTTTCGAGTGTTCAATTGTGAGTGTATTCTGTGAGATTTTGAAATCAAAACGAACTTTCAGATAAGAAATGTAACGATCAAATCTTTTGAAATGGACGATTATATTGGTTATGCACACACTCACGATAAGTTGAGATTGAAAAGTGAAATTTTACTTTATTTATGAAGTTTGCATTCAAACTTGGTTATATTACTTTTGAGTCCTTTGTACTGAGTCAAGTTTTTGAATTTTGTGGGTATATTCACTGCAAACCATCACGAGACAAAACTCGTCCACTAGGGTAACCTAGGGGTTTAACAGCTTGTTGCACATACAAAGTGCAATCGTGATTTCTACGAAAGTGAGTTATATTTTAAAAATTTTATCTTTGCTCGAGGACTAGCAAAGTTTAGGTTTGGAGGTATTTGATGAGTGCATTATTTTGTATATTTTATACCCAAATTTATACCTTATTAGTCCCATTTTGTTTTATTTAATAATTTCTTAGGAACATTTTATTAAAAGGGGAAAAAATGCAAGAATGCTTGAATTCACAGTTAAAATGGCAATTTTAAGTAAAAAATGGGTGCTTCATTAATTTTATAATATTCTTGTGCTAATTTGTGAAAAAAGTTGCCTAGTGAAACTTTTGCACGTAATTATGGAATTTGGTACAAATTGATGATTAACTTGAAAAAGGTGCGAAAAAGATGAATTTTACGATCGTTCGAAAAAATGTTGTTTTTACGCTTGTCGAGAATTTTTATTCTCCGAATTGGACGAAATTTGACATGCGTGTTGAGCAAGAAAAGATAAGAATTTTCAAGTAGGGGGAAATTAAAGAGGTGGAAATTGAAGAGTTCCACCAAAACCCTAAAGCCTCACCCTAAGCTTATAAATAGGACCCTTTGGCTCATTATTTCGTGCGTAGAACAAGGAGAGAATTGTAGAGAGAGTTTGAGAAATAGTTTTTGGTTCTCTTATCTTGAGAGTTTTATTTATATTTGAGGGCCAAGAATTGTATCTTTGTGGAAGGAATTCTGTCAACATCAATTGTAAGACACCTCATTTGTAAGTTGTTTTATTAATGAAAACTTATATTCATTCTTGAAATTTTATGATGTCTTTCATTGTGCTAGCGTAATTTCTTTACTAGGACTAGGTGAAATTTATCATGTCTAGTTAATATTGTGCGTGATTTAAATTCGTCTTTGTTCCCGATATGTGCTAAAGGTCTTAAAAATTCGATATTCATTTAAAACGACACGAGAGTGTGTTTTAAACCATTGGCTTTGTTTAAATTTTTATTTTTAAGTGTGAGTATTTTTTGATGGATTATGCTTGCACTCGATTGTTTTGATAGTCCATGCTTAAAGACTATACTTTGAAATTTAAAAGTGAACTTTTAAGAGAATAGGGATTTTAGCCGTCTTAATTTAGAGACGTTAAATTTTATTGGGAACTTAATCGTGTTATCCTCCGAATTAAATACAACGAGAGTTGGTTTAATTTGAGTTATAAAATCGGGACTGACGAGTTTAAATTATTGAATAATATTAGTTGAATATGATAAGTGGATCCAACGTCCTAGTTTTCACGCTCCCTTGGTTATATCTCTCGTACTCCTAATTCTTGTTTGTGTTGCTTAGTTTAATATTACATCTTATATCCAAACCCAATTAATCTAGTTGGACAATCACAACTATTTTGAATAAAAAAAATTGACAAATCCTCGTGGGTTCGACCCGTACTTACACTCGCTATTCTATAATAGCCAGTGCACTTGCGGTATTTGATAAAATTGACAACAAGTTTTTGAAGCCGATGTGATAGTTGCAAGTGTATAAAACCAATCCTCTAAATTTAAGGATTTATTATGACCGTATTGCATAGAGAACACAACCATTGTAGATCTTTGGATCTCGTTTGCTTCAGGGTAACTGGGATGCTTTAGAATGCAGTGCGAGTATCGCTATCCTGTACCTCTTTACTCGTCCTCTGATTACGTATGGTGCGGGCTTGAACCTCATATACGTAATGCTTGGGAGTACTAAAGTCTGGGTCTGATTTATCACTTAAATTTACGATTCGTTTTATACCAGTAGTACACTTGGGTTGATTTCTCATCATATAGTTCAAGTTTTAGTTCAACAATCATCAGTCTTTTAGGTAATTTGGAGTAATTGCATTCCATTCATTCATGATTTCATTCAACAATCATCTTTTCCTTCTTCTTAGATTTGAATTTGGGTTAACCATATGTCCTTCTGTCGTCACGATTTTCTCGTCCTATTTCCCTGTGGAGATGATCTCGACTTATCGGGTTTATTACTAACGCGAAAGGCTTGCACTTAGGCCTAGAGAGTACGCACTTCAGAGACACATTCTTAGTCGCGTCAAATTTTTGGTGTCGTTGTCGGGGATTTAGGTAGACGCAGGTTTGATTTTGTTAATCTAAAGCTTCGACCAAAAAAAACATAAAAAGATACTTCATCTCTCAAAATCTTATTAATGCAAAATTCTAAACTCACTCTAACTCCCCCAAAATACTCCAACCAGCATTTACGAAAACTCGATAGTTGAGTACGACCCCGATAGCCCTCACACTCCAAACGTTCCATAATTCTGGGTTCCACCTCCCACACCTCATAACTCCATTGCAAGTAACACTCCGATATCCCTCTTAGGACACACCACAGAGCACGCTCTGAATATACCAAGTGAGGATGCAGAGTCATCAAGTGAGAGAGCCATTTCACAACATGATAATGTAGCCGCAGGTGAGGAAGAAGTCTTGTACCTCCCTTTGAGAGAAATCTTATATCCCAGGTGAACTTTCACTTCGGGATGCATTTTACTCCCGTATAATGCAGGGCAATTTCTCTTTAGGAATGGGATGATCCAGATACTTCCCAACTACCATGGAATGGATTCAGAAAAGCCATATCTCCACATTCGAGAATTTGAGGAGGCGTGCGAGACCCTCAGTGATCAAACTTGCACAAAAGATGTGATACGCCTCAAACTCTTCCCATTCTAGCTAAAGTATAAGGCTAAGACCTGGCTATGGTCTTTACCTCCAAACTCGATTGCATCATGGAACGACTTTCAATCTAAATTCCTTAAGAAATTCTTTCCTCCACATCGAACGAACTCCATCAAGGCTCAAATTTAAACCTTTTGACAATAAAAAAATGAGTCGTTTGATCGATGTTACGAGCATTTTAACGAGTTAATCACTTTATGCCCTCATCATGGATTTGATATTTTGTAAATCATTTCATTCCTCTATAATGGGCTGAATATAAATTCCAAATAACTCATTGAAACCATGTGTGATGGTCCCTTTGTCGGCCTAAATGCCAACGATGCTGAGCTTCAGCTGAGGTATGTCATCGAGACTACCCAAGCATGGGATACATCTGACCCTAGTTCTCATACTCGAACGCGCCAAATAACCACCACTCCATCGGCGTCCTGCCTATTTCACGTAGAAAAGGATACCATGACGGCCAGTCGACTCGATCTACTTGAGAAAAGAATACGAGAAGTACTTGAGATATGTGCTAGAGGACCAACTGGATCCATCCCGAACCCCCATTTGAGAGGGTGTGTGTTATTTATGAGGCGAGACATTCAACAGAGGAATGGCCGACGATACCCGCCTATAAAGTTATGCTTCAGGATCAAGTGAGTGGTATAGGAGCATTTAAGGGTAATTTCGGTGCATCGTACGAGAATTCTTACAACCCTTCATGGAAAAACCATCCTGGTTTTAGCTATAGGAAACAAAATATTGCATTGAATCCTAATTCACATGTTGTCCCTCCCCCACCATCACACTTTCAATAAGCACCACAACTGCAAGGACATGTGCAAGCACCACCGCCTCTAGGGCCATATATCACTCCACCGCGGAGAAATCTCGAGGGTATGATAAAACAATTTATCAATGCCCAGAATGCAACCACTGCTAGACATTAGCGCATGATAAATGATAGAAATATGACTATTTCAAAGATGCAATCATCGTTGAGTATCCAAGAGAAGGGAAAGTTTCCTGCCCAGGGCCAAAGACCTCCCCAAGGTCAAACTAGTGTTAGCTCCACCTCTACGGAACATCAGGAGAAATGTCAGGCTGTGACCACTCTTCGTAGTGGGAGAGTCGTTGATTTACCACCTCCTCCACATGATGCAACCAAAGATAAGGAGATTTCACCCGGTACGAAAGAGGCCGAAGATATCCCCTTAAAAGAGAGTGATAAAGAAGACATTAGTGTGCCCGAGATAGTAGTGAAACCACCCTCTGCGGCACCGTTTCCTCAAAGACTAGTTCTTTCCCACAAAGGAAACCCCCGTGATGAAGTTCTAGATGTGCTAAAGCAGGTAAAGTTAAATTTACCTTTCCTCGATGCCATCAATCAGATTCCAGCTTATGCAAAAGTCATCAAGGACTTGTTAACAGTGAAGAGGAAGATGAAGGTAAAGAAAAATGTATTTCTAGCACAGAACGTAAGCTCCATTCTACTTAATGATCTCTCGCCAAAATTCAAATATCCCGGTGCACCTACCATTTCCTGCATCATTAGAGAAAATAAAATTGAAAAAGCCTTACTTGACTTGGGAGCAAGTGTCAATAGTCTCCCTTACACCATCTATGGGCAACTCGGTCTGGGTGACCTCAAGCCCACAAAGATCACTCTCCAATTGGCGGACCGAACCGTGAAGATCCCAAGAGGTATAGTTGAGGACGTGATCCTCCAAGTTGACACTTTCTACTTCTCGATAGATTTTGTCATTCGGGACATGGAAACCTCCTTCACCCCGAGCAATAATGTTCCCATTATTCTCGGGCGCTCATTCTTTGCTACGACTAACGCAATAATCAATACTCGAAATGGGCAGATGCAGCTCACCTTTGGGAATATGACCTTAGAGACTAACATCTTCCATATAGCCCAATATACAGGGGAAGAAGATGATCTTCACGCGGTGAACTTAATAGACGAGATTGTAGAGGAGTACCTTGAGGAATGTTGTAGAGATGCCCTAGAGACCTGCTTAGTGTCGAGTCACGCGAGTGAGGGGTCGTATACTGAATTTGAGAAGGAAATTGAGGAGTTGAGAGAGTTACTTGATGAGATAGCATCGAATGAGGATGCGAGATATGTAAGTTGGGTTTCTCAATTTGAGGAGTTATCGCCGAGGGAGGCACGCATGCTTCCCTTTGGTTACAAATTTCCAACCCTCGAATTGAGGAAACTGCCCTCCCATGTTAAATATGTATATTTAGTAAAGAATGAGACATTTCATGTTGTTGTCTACTCTAGCCTAGACTAAGGGAAGGAGGGTAAGTTATTAATGATTTTGAGGAAGATCCAAAGTGCTTTTGGTTGGTGTATTACTGATTTGAAGGGGATAAGTCCTTTGATTTGCACCCACTAGATCCACCTCGAAGAGGATGTAAATCCCTCTAGAGAAATGCAAAGAAGGCTAAACCCTAATATAAAAGAAGTAGTGAGAACCAAAATCATTAAGTTATTGGATGGCGGGATTATCTACCCCATCTGGGATAGCAAGTGGGTGAGCCCTATTCAAGTTATCCCGAAGAAGTCGGGCATGACAGTGATTGAAAATGCTAAAGGAGAACTAGTTCCCCAACGTACCACCACTGAGTGGCGCGTTTGCATTGATTACTGAAAACTCAATGCCGAAATTAGGAAAGACCACTTCCCCTTACCATTTATTGATCAGATACTTGAGAGAGTAGCAGGCCACCCTTACTATTGCTTCCTTAATGGTTACTCCGGATATAACCAAATTGAGGTAGATATACTTGACCAGGAAAAGACGACCTTCACTTCCCCTTTTGGTACGTTTGCCTACAAACGTATGCCATTCGGTTTATGTAATGCACCTGTGACCTTTCAAAGGTGCATGTTGGGTCTATTTAGCGACATGATTGAAAGAGGACTTGAAGTGTTCATGGACGACTTTAGCATTTTTGGCACCTCTTTTGATCTTTGTCTGGCGAATCCGGAAAAAGTACTTACCCGATGTGTGGAGAAGAACTTAGTGCTAAATTGGGAGAAATGCCATTTTATGGTCACTGAGGGAATAGTTCTTGGCCACATAGTTTCATCCAAAGGGATTGAAGTTGATAGATCTAAGATAGATGTCATAGCTGATCTTCCCACACAAAAAATTTCTCAAGGACGTGCGCTCTTTCTCGGGCCATGCGGGGTTTTATCGAAGGTTCATTAAGGACTTTAGCGCCATCGCTAGGCCCTTAAGTAACCTCCTTATGAAGGATACCCCATTCGAGTGGAATGAAGCATGCCAAAGTGCTTTTGAAAAAATGAAAATTATGCTTATTTCCGCTCCCATCATGCAAGCGCCGGATTGGTCCTTACCATTCGAGCTCATGTGTGATGCAAGTGATTTTCCAATAGGGGTAATTTTGGGCCAATGGAAGGATAAAAAGGCTCATGTCATCTACTACGCTAGTTGGACTCTTACCGGACCACAACTCAATTACTCCACTATGGAGAAGGAATTGCTAGCCGTAGTATTTGCTCTAGAAAAATTTTGATCCTATCTCATTGGGTCCCCCATCACTTGTTTCACCAACCACGCGGCTCTTAAGTATCCACTTGCGAAGAAGGATGCACAGTCGTGCCTCATAAGGTGGATCCTACTCCTACAAGAGTTCAATCTCTCCATCAAAGATAAAAAAAAGGAGTAGAGAACGTCGTTGTCGACCATTTATCACGGCTTTCGTCCGACGTACCTAGCGATCCGATACCCATAGACAAATATTTTTTGGATGAGCAACTATCTGCTACTTCTTCTTTGCCTTGATTTGCAGATATAGTGAATTATCTTATCACGGTAGCCGTCCCTCCCGAATGGACACCGCAAGATAAGAAGAGGTTCATTACTTGGTCGCACATGTTTTTCTATGACGATCCCTTCCTTTTTAAATATTGTTCTAACCAAATCATCTGACGGTGCGTACCGAAAGTCATCCAATGCTGTCATTCGGAAGCTTATAAAGGTCACTTTTCGACAGAAAAGACGACCGCTAATATTCTTCAAAGCGGTTTCTATTGGCCCATAATATTCCAGGATGTGAGAAATTATTGTAAATCTTGTGATAGGTGTCAAAGGATGGGAGTGATAACCCGATGAGACATAATGTTAATGAACCCCGATACTCATTATTAAGATCTTTGACTGCTGGGGTATTAACTTCATGGGCCCTTTTCCCCCATCCTTTGGTTTCCTATACATCCTTATCGTGGTAGACTACGTTTTTAAATGGGTGGAAGCCATAGCTATCGAGACAAATGATAACAAAGTGGTGATTAGGTTCCTACAGGAACACATACTTTCTCACTTCGGTTCTCCGAAAGCTATAATTAGTGATAATGGCACGCATTTTTACAACAGACCATTCGAGAAACTCATGGGAAAGTATGGCGTCGTTCACAAGGTTGGAGCGATATATCACCCACAAATGAATGGGCAGGCCGAATTAGCAAATTGGGAAATCAAGCACATCCTCAAGAAGACCGTCAATCCCAATCGAAAAGATTGGTCACTTCAATTGAATGATTCACTATGGGCCTATCGTACCGCATACAAGAACCCACTCGGCATGTCCCCATTACTCTTTGTGTATGGTAAACCTTGCCATCTTCCCGTCGAGTTAGAGCACAAGGAGAATTGGGCCATTAAGAGATTAAATTGTGATATGGACAAAGTAGGTGAAGCTATCAAGCTTCAACTTAATGAGTTAGAGGATATACGCAATGATGCGTATGAGAATGCCAAGATTGAAAAAGCCCAGATGAAAATCGCACATGATAAAATTATTTGACGAAAAGAGTTTCAACTGGGACAAAAAGTGCTCCTCTATAACTCCCGGCTTCATCTATTTCTGGGTAAATTACGGTCTCGATGGACTGGACCATTCGTTGTGAAGAGCGTATTCCCCCATGGAGCAGTAGAAGTGGAAGATCCTAAAGGGGGAGACACGTTCAAAGACAATGGATAATGCCTAAAGCTATATATTGAGGCATGCGTGGAAGATATCGACACCATTTGGTTGTCGGACCCCGTTTACGGGGTCGAGTGAGCTGAAAATGAGAGATCGTCGCACCCCCGATGTGCATGGGGTAAAATCTTGTGTACACTAGTAGTGTTTGAGTTAGGATAGTTATGCGTCCGGGAGCATGTGTCATGATAGGGATCGAGGTAGCACATTTTTTGAGAAAGCTTGCACACATGTCGAGGGCTTGGTAGAGGCTTTTCAGGGTACCCGAGGGTCTAGGATATCTTAAGGGGCCATAAGTAAGTGTAGAGGCATGAGAGAACACTTAAATTTTGAGTTATGAGAGAAACCAATCTTCCAGGCCAGCAAGGTACCCTGAACCGCAGGGTGAATCGGTTCGGGGGCTAACCGGTTCGGGGTACAGGCGAACTGGTTTGGGGGTCCTACCAGATTCTTCCACATTTTTCCAAATTCATCCTCTTTTCCCCTTCCCTCCATTCATTTTCCCTACAAAAATTCACCCTCTCAAACTTCCCCCCTACCAATTTACACTCCAAATTCACTCCCTCCTTCATCTCCCTTCATACCTATTCCCATTTCCCACCAAAAGCCACCCCCACACATCTATAAATTCACCCTCAACCCCTCTCCATTTCTCACACTTCATTTCACTCTCCCTCTCTTCTACACCATATCACCTCCATATCTATCTATCTATCTCGCCATGTCGCGCCCCCGCCAAGCAAACTTCCTCCCTCAAAAATATTACGACACCACCATTCTCAATGACGAAGGTGCGGGAGTATTTCGGTGCGACCAAGAACGTCATTGGGCCGAGCGCTATTTCTCGTCCAATTCATATCGAGCGATTTGTTGATTTGGAGCAGCTGCCCTTTTCCACCGCCGAGGGTGGTGCTCCTTTATCACCCCTACGAGCACCAAAGTTTTTGAAATTGAAATTCGCCAATTCTATGCGACGCTCATGCGCAAATCCTACACTCTTCATGAGTCTTATCTTGACGGCATTAAAATTCCATTCTCCGCCGCTGTCATTGTGCGCAAAATAAGAGAAAAATGGGTTGTCCTCCCGTGCCCTTCATGTACCCCACCAATGGTGCCCCCGCACCAAAACCGAATGTATTACCCGAATGGAACCCGAGGAGGAATGGTTGGACGATTCATTTCCAATAGGAAGTCTTTCGGATATGGTGCAATTCACGTACCTCATTGCATGTGGAGCAATCCACCAAACCACTAATGATTCGATGGTCAGGCTGCGTCAAGCCAACTTCCTATACCATTTTCTCGACCCCGATAGCACTATCAATTTGGCCCAGCTTTTCTACGCGGATATCCTCCATGCGGACTATGATGAGTGGGGAAATTCAACCCCCCCTACGCTCTCCTTATCACCGAACTTCTGATTGATGACGGGGTGGACGATCCGGGGCAGCAAGTCCGACTCCCCTGCCCAATTGGAGCCACTTCCACCACCCGTAGTGAACGACAAATGAGGGTGGCCCATACCGACCGTCCTATTCTCGATGAGGGTGAGGGGGAGGAAGAACACGAGGCCCCAATGATTGATGTGGGGGATGAAGAAGAGTATGATGACGACGATGACGACGACTCCGATTTTAAGCCCCCGGGTCCAAATTTCTATAGGTCCCTTTTGATGGTGGAAACCCGTTTGGATGGTTTCCTCACTCAATAAAATCGAGATCAAGCGGCCTATCAATGGGATCAAGAGGCCTACCGAAGGGATACGAGCATGATGCATCATCTCCAAGACCATTTATACGAGCTCAACTTCGGTGGACCCCTCCAACTTTCTTCTATGATTCGTATGATCCCAACCCACATGGTCCTTCCAATCCTCCTCCCCAATGAAGACCTTGTCTTATGTTGATGTTTATTTTTTGTTGGTTGTGATGTGATTAGCTGTTTAAAAATGTTGATTGTGTAATTCTCCCATCACCCGTGTAACACAAACTCTCAATATCTATAAAAAAATCTTGCATTTTTGTTTTATTTGTTCATTTTATTCTCTCGCACTTTTAATTCGCTTTGAGTTAGATTTTAGTTCTTTTTGGTTGAGGACAATGCAAAAGTCTAAGTTAGGGGGGTCACAAGTGCGTTTTTCTAAAACTTCACAAATTTTCAAAAATGCCCAAAAATTTCCAAATAAAAATCATAAAATTTTGAAAAATCCAAAAATATTTTGCTTCAAAATAAATAAAAATTGGAATTTATTTTTTTCAAAAATATCACCTTTATTTGATGTCTCAAATTGTTAAGTCCCTATTGCACTAAGCCGAAATTGACCAAAGATAGAAATTGTGCGAAAACTGACGACTTAACGAATAAGTGTGGAGATTAACAAAACCCGGTGAGATTTCGAGCCTATCGATTTTTTTGAGTTTTTAAATCAATCTGAGTTAATGGTTAACTCATAGTTCTAATTCAGCATTTTAAATAAGTCGTTGATGATCTCAATTATTTGTTTTGATCGGTTATAGTAAATGGAATGTTGTCTTAAAAAATGCGCGCTACAAATCTCTAAATTAAATTAATCTCGAGACGCATATGGTAAATTAATAAGTAAGTCGGACAATGATGTAGGCCATCGTTTGTTACCCAAAAATATTATCCATAAAAATATGTGAAAAACTACCCTTTTTGCAGCACAAATTGAGCCGAATAATTTTTCCTTTTCGTTTGATAACCCGAAAAAAAAAACAAGTAGCCCGGAATTGTGAAAATTGGTAATGTCATCAAATAAAATCTGAAAAGTGCATAAAAAGGGGCAAGAAAAAAAACAGTAGAAAAATTCTCAACAGAAATAGCAAGTAGAGAAAAAGATGAGAAAACGAGCAAATGCCCGAAAAAGCACTAACGGACATCATAAGAAAAAATTTCAATTCCGAAGTTCTCAACCATTCCCATGTTACCCAATATAACTTTAACCTGAAAAGTCCTACCGAGTTCGAATTGTGAAATTGATTACCGCGTGGAGAGCCAAGATACAAAAAGATAATATGAGAGATTAAATGGTGTGAATTTGAGGCGATGTTTCCCGTTTTTCAATTACTGTAATCCGATGAAGAGATCATTTCACTAAATAATTCCATATTTCATAATTGTGTGCGTGAACTTGCGTGCCATTACATTTACTCTTATAAATCATGCATACCAAGAGAATATCAACACTTTTGAGTGATTCATTTGTGAGTGTATCGGTGATATTTTGAAATCAAAGCGAATTTTTGAAAAGTAACGTAATGATCCATCGGTGGAAATTAGCGGTTCAATTTTTGGCTTCGCACACACACACGAACACTTGAGACTCTTTTGAATATGAATTTATGGTGAATATTTTTCAAAAGGTTTAAATTGTACAATTTTTAAGTATTTTGATTTTTTCTTGAGTCAATAACGAATTTTTTAGGTATATTCACTGCAAACCCTCACGAGACACCACTGGTCCTACTAGGGTAACCTAGGGGTTTAATGACTTGTTGCATACGCTAAATGCAATCGCTTGCCCATGAAAAAGGTATTTTATACCAATAATGTGTTTATAAGAGTTGTGACATTTTTCTTTTTCTTTTACATTGCTCGAGACGTGCAAAGTTCTAAGTTATGGGGATTTGATCGGGCATAAATAATGTATATTTATCCCCTTAATTTTGGTACATTTGTGAACCCGAGTAGTGCAATTGATATGGATTTAACTCATAATTATGTTACTAACCTTCGTTGGCAAGTATTTCATGTTTTGTGTTTCTCTTATGTGTTTTACAGGTAAAGTTGCAAAGCAGTACGAAAGAGAAATCGAAACATTGAAAGAAATGCTAAGAAGGAAAGTTCAAGGGCATTTTTGTAATTTTAAAGCCCGATCCCGGAGGTGGGGCCGACTGTAAAGTTGAATATCTCGTAATAATGAGAATACTGGAAGAAACGACACCCAAATCCAAGCTACGGAGAAGGAGTTATGACCCCTTGAAGTTGAAGAAAATCCATAAAAGAAAGGAAGGGAAGATGAAAAATATTCTAAGTGTTGGAAACAGGTCTAAAACCAGCAAGATTTACCGAACCACACTGGGAACCGGTTCGGGGGCGAACCGGTTTGGGGTACCTGTGAACCGATTCGAGGTGTCTGATGTACAAATTTTCCCCTTAATGCTGATTGGTCTAAAGAGTCCTATCATGTTACAACCTCTTCTAAAATGTACATGTATCATTGTATTGACTTAGAAAACATTTTTTTTGAATAGTTTTTTATAGAGGGAAGAGTAGGAGAATATTCTAGGAACATAGCTTTAATTTGGTGATTCAATATTGATTATTTCCGAGTTTGATCTCAAGTTTTAATTCAAGTTTCATTCTCTCTATTATTGTTCTTGCATGTTATTCTTCTTGCACGATTCAGACAAATTCTAGGTTTATAATAATTCCTTGCATGTTTGAATATACTTCCATCATTATTTCTTTCACATGCAACGTAGTTAATTCATGCATAGTTAGGTTCAATATGTCTAGATAAGTTCTTTATGGTTGGGATGCATGAACTCAACCCGATGTGATAGTTGCATGTGTATAAAATTAATCCTCTAAATTTAAGGATTTATTATGACCGTATTGCGTAATGAACACAACTATTGTAGATCTTTGGATCTCATTTGCTTCAGGGTAACCGGGATGCTTTAGAATGCAATGCAAGTGTCGCTATCTTGTACCGCTTTGCTCATCCTCTGATTACGTATGGTGCGGCCTTGAACCTCATATACGTATTGCTTGGGAGTACTAAAGTCTGGGTCTGATTTATCACTTAAATTTATGATTCGTTTTATACCAGCAATACGCTAGGGTTGAGGGATTATATTCCCGACCTGTTTTTCTCAAGATAAAGTTCAAGTTTTAGTTCGACAATCATCAGTCTTTTAGGTAATTTAGAGTAATTGCTTTCCATTCATTCCTGATTTCATTCAACAATCATCTTTTCCTTCTTCTTAGAGTTGAATTTAGGTTAACCATATGTCCTTCTGTCGTCACGATTTTATCATCTTATTTCCCTGTGGAGACGATCCCGACTTAACGTGTTATTACTAACACGACAGGCTTGCACTTGAGCCTAGAGAGTACGCACTTCAGAGACACATTCTTAGTCGCGTCAGTTGCATAATTCGTGTGCTAATTAATTGGATAATTAAGAACACTCATTTTATGGACAACATGGATTATATTTATCAGAACGGTCTAGTTCACCAATGTTCTCCAAAAATCTGTGATTAATTTATAATTTTCTAAATTGAATTAAATTGGGGTAGTTAACTTTAAATGTGCAAGTTAAATTGAGATCTCTCAGCTTTATTTAATTTTGGAAAAATAAACTAATTATTTTATTATAAGAAAATCAATATTGTGAGATCAAGATTTTTAATTTGTACTAGATTTTTCAAAAACCTCAATTTTTTTTAAAATAACTATGTGGGAGAGGGGTTTCAGTATAAAACCCATGGTCTCTATCGGTATTTTAAAGTTGTGATGTGATTTTATTATCATGTTAGCTTGATTTGGCACCCCATCAGATGGTCTTGATCGCGGCGTCATGAAAACTTTAAAAATTCTTAAGTGATAGTTTAGTGGAATTAAATATGAGTGATTTAGGTCCTCCCATCGAGGAAGTTCGACACAAGTGGTTTTAATTTCATTAAATGAACTAGGGCATACACTTAGATATAATTCTCATATCCTCCTTATCAGGGTGTCATAAGTTATGGAATCGAAAGTCGTTGTCTATTCAATTATAATGGATAGAATTTTTGAACTATCCAAGTACATAATTGAAAGTCGAAAGTCCGTCTAGTTCATGTTGATGTGATTTAATCTTCCATCAATAAATCTCACTTCATAAGGGAACTAGAATGTTTGACGAGTTTTACATTAAAATGGAGGTGAGGAAGCCACTTTAAAATTAAAACAAAGTTAAATTCTCACATGTTATTTTTAAATTAATTCAATTTCAAAATTTATGATTCTCAGATTTTGAAATGGAATCGTCATGTAACCCACTTCCTTCAATCTTAAAGGAAAATAAACTTACTGGCATAAACTGAATTGACTGAAAAATAAATCTAGACATTATCCTAATAGCTAAGGACTTTAACTTTATCTTATGGAGGCTTACCCTGCCAAGGTGGAGGAATTGGCACGCGATAGGAATGTCCACACCTACCAGAGGTGGTAGAAGGTTGTTCAAATTCCTCGGTGTCACATATTTTCATGTATGACAAATATGTTATAAAACCAGCATTAGCATATCTCCACTGCTTACGACATTATTATGAACTTCATGGATAAATTTAAGGATCAGAATTGTGTCGTAACATTAGAAGCTATGGCAAGGCTAGTCAACATTAAGATGCCTGAGGGTATTCCCATATGCGAGCAAGTTCTAAAAATGATGTCCATCTTAGGAGAATTGGAGGTTCTTGGAGCTAAAATCGATGGGAAAACCCAAGTTGATTTTTTTGTTTAATCAGTACTAGAGTCCTTCAAACAATTTTTCCTAAGCTACTCTACGAAAAAATTTGATTACTCTGTGGAACAACTTCTTGAGGAACTCCAAGTTGTGAAGAATATCAATAGGCATAAGGGTGTGGTTTTGTTCGCTAAGAGAGACGTCTACTTTTTTCCTTGAATGGTAAGAAGAATGAAAAGGATAAATCTCAAGAAAAACTTTAACCCTTTGGGTGGAGGTAAAAATCCAAAAGGAAGTTGATACATCTACAAACAGTGAGGACACTAGAATAAGCAATGCATCGCCTTCTTAGCAAAGAAGAATGGAAATGACAATTTCTACTACATCATTGAGACATGTTTTGTTGTCCAATCTACCTAAACTTGGTGTGTAGATTCGGGAGCCAAAAATCAAGTTTATAATTCTTTATATGGGTTTTAAGTAACTAGGGAGCTCAGTGATGGAGAGATGTTTCTATTCATGGGAAATCATCATAAGATACAAATAATAGCAATAGGAAATTTAGTTATAAATTTTAATGGAGATAGTTATTTAATATTGGTAGATTGTTTTTATGTTCCTCATATTAGAATAAATTTAATTTTGGGTTTCTAAGCTTGTAATGAACAGAAACCTAGTTTATTTAATAAAGAAGTTTTTATATTAAAAAAAAAGGCAAACCTCTTATCTATTCTGGAACTTTAGAAAATGATCTTCATATTATAAGACATGTCTCACCAGTACTGCTTAATAATTAATTCAATAACTTAAATGGAAATAACCTAAAGAGAAATGAACCTTCTAAGTTGAACCAAACATATATTTGGCACTTACGGTTAGGTCATATCAATCTAAAAATAATACAAAGATTGGTTTTAAATGGGAAATTAAGTTCATTGTGAATCCTTATTAGAGGGAAAGGTGACCAAGTGGTTGTTTATTACGGAGAGGTATGGAGCCAAAGATGTGCTGGAATTGGTTCATTCTGATTTGTGTATACCTATGACTCTCCGATCAAGAGGTGGTTACGAGTACGTCATCACTTTGATCGATGATTAATTGAGACATGGATATGTTTACCTTATGCACCATAAGTTTAAAGTCTTTAATAAGTTCAAGGTCTACAAGGCTTAGGCGGAGCGTAGGCACGTTAAACTAATCCACATTCTATAATCTGATCAATAAGGGGGTACCTCTAAGGAGAGTTTAGGCAAAACATATTGAATTTGGTTATAACAATATAATTATTTGCACCGAGCACTCTATAAAAAAATGGTGTAGCAGAATGAAGGAACACGACACTATTAGACATGGTTAGGTCCATGATGAGAAATTCAGATCTGTAAGATTCCTTTTGGGGTTATGTATTGGACGTGACCATTTCTTTACTAAACTTAGATCCTTCTAAATCAGTTTCAATGACTTCTACAAAACTATGGACTGGGTGCAACCTAATCTGAGGCATGTCCGGATTTGGGGTTGTCTGGCACACATACTAAGGAAGGAACCAAGGAAGTTGGAATTGAGGATAGAAATGTGTCTCTTTGTGGGTTACCCGAAAGGAACCAAGGGTGGTTTGTTTTATAATCCTGGAGACTATATAGTATTTATTAGCATAAATTCCTGCTACTTAGAGTAAGATTATATGATTAACCACAAGCCCAAAAGAAATATTATCTTGAAAGATCTAAGAAGACAAGAGAAATAAAATTCTTCGGGACCGACCGTACATAAATAAATACAATCTGATCTCGATAATGAAAAGTCTAATGTTAATGGTAGTATTATCGATGATCATGACACACACATCACTTATATTGTACCATAAGTGGAGCCACATCATAGTGGGAGGGTGAGGCATTAGCCTAAGAGGTTGTGTTTGGGATATCACTTCAGTCAAATCCCAAGAAAATAGGAACTGAATCTCGACACTTACAATGAGGCACTCCAAGAAAATGGTGTCGAGTTTTGGGTAAAGGCTATGAATATCAAGATGGATTCAATGTATTTGAATAAACTGTGGAAACTTGTAAACTTTCCATATGGGATAATCCATTAAATGCAAGTGGATCTATAAGAGGAAGAGATGGGTAGATGGGAAGGTGCATACCCTCAAGGCACGACTTGTTGTGAAAGGGTTCACTCAAAAAGAGGAGATCGACTATGAGGACATTTTTTTATCTGCAGTGATGATTAAATATATCCAGATTATCTTATTTATTATTGCTCATCTTGATTATCAGATTTAGCAAATGGGTGTCAAGATTGCATTCTTGAAAGATAATCAAGGCAAGTGCATCTATATTGTGAAACCCACAGGATTCATAGTATAGGCAAAGAAACCAAGGTATGCAAGATATAAAGATCTAGACACAGTCAAACTTCAAGGTCTTAGAACATCCGATTTGATCAGGCAATCAAATCTTTTGGTTTTGATCAATGTTTGGATTAAACTTGTGTGTATAAGAAGAATGACAAGAGTGTGTTAGTATTTCTATTACTTTGGGTGGATGATTTTCTCCTAATAGGTAACGAGTGTGGTTATCTAGTCAATTTGATATGGAGTACCTAGGAGAAGCCAGTCACATCCTTAGGATCAAGCTTCTGCGTGATTGGAAAAATAAGATGTTGGGCCTATCCCAAGCCACTTATATCTAAATAGTTCTCACAAGGTTTAGCATGCATGATTTCAAAAAAGGGTTTCTCCTTTTCAGGCATGGAATTTCTTTATTTAAGGATCAGTGTCCTAAGACACCTAATCAGATAGATAGGATGAGGAATATATGTTATGTTTCGGTAGTGGGAGACCTTATGTATGTTATGGTATGTACTAGATCGGATATCTATTATGCCATTGGCAGTGTCAATATATTCTGGTCTAATCTAGGTAAGGAGCACTGAGCTACAGTGAAGCACATTCTCAAGTACCTGAGGAGGATTAAGGATTATGTGTTGGTTTACTCATAAGAGAGTCTAATACCCATTGGGTACACATACTCTGACTTTCAATCAGATAGGGACCCGAGGAGATAAACCACGGGATATATGGTTACTTTAGGAGGTGGATCTATAACTTGGAGGAGTATCAAATAATTATGTATTATTTATTCGGCCATGAAAGTCAAGTATGTTTTTTGCTTTGGAGGCTGTAAAAGAGGCAGTTTGGATCCAAAACTTACTAAGTGATTTTGGCTTGGTTCCTTCAATAGAGTCAACTATTACACTTTAGTGTGACAATAGTGGTGTGGTTGTAAATTCGAAAGAACTAAGGACTCATAAGAGGGAGAATCACACTGAGTGCAAGTATCACCTGATTCGAGAGATTATATAGAGACGCGGTGACATCATGACCAAGATTTCATCCCAGGAGAACCTCAAAGATCCTTTTACAAAGATCTTACCATATAGGACTTTTGACAGTCACGTACAAGGAATGAAAGTCAAGTGCATGCCCTCAAGTCTTTAAGACTAAGAAGGATATTATTGGATTTTATTCTTTGAAACAAGTGTAAAACCTTTTATTATTGCTTAATAAAGGATTGTTTTATTCATTTTGAAATTAAAATCATGTTTGTGAGAATGATATACATCTGTTTAAATATATTGTTTCATATTAATGTCGGACAATAGAGCTTAGTATGAATTCCAATGAGTTGGATTTGGGCTGATCCCAAGAAGATGGAATTCCAGTTCTAGCACTATTAAAAAGTTCACAACCTAGATAGGAACATGGCATCTTATCGGAATGATTGTGGTGAAATCCTAGTAATTTATCTCAACTTATGTGAACATGTATGATGGTTCGAGAACTTGTCTGATAGTTCAACAGAGGATTGTGACTAGTATATCTCATGAATGTATTGAACAAGATCACCTGTGAGATTTGAGTTTAAGGATTGTCTTGATCAAACTTAGAAAATATCACACCATTTACAAAAGGTTCATAAATTCTCAATCCCGATAATATGAAGATTGGAATAGTTATATGATTGTGACTTTGATTATCATAGGTGCATTTAAATTTTAGGTTAAATCAAACGATCCTCGCATATTGGAAGACAGTTTTGTAAGTAGGTCTGAGATCTTAATTTGGAGGAATCTGCATTTGAGGATACCTAGGATTGTGACCCTTTGATAGACTTATTGGATTTGTTTCCACTAGTAAACATGATCAATGGATTATTTATAATCTGATGAAAAAGAAAAATAAGTTAAGTTTGAGAATCAAGGAATTGATTAGATGTTGGTTAAATTTGATTAATAGCAAATTGATTTAATTATACGGTTATTAGAAGCTTAACGCGGGGAATGGTATTATGTACCATAATCCAACTTAAATATAAGACCTCATTATATTCGAGTGATTTTTTTATATAATTAAATTGGAGTGCAGTGATAATTATTTAGTGGAATTAATTATGATTAAATAAAGAAATGACATAAATTATGGTGGCTTTTATTTGGGATTTTTGAGTATTTATTTGGAAGCCAATTTAATTATTTATCTTAGGTCCCTATTGTAGTCCACATACCCAAGTAGTTAGGCCCAAACTCTCTAAAGTTTGGCCCAAGTTCACCTTTTGTACATGTATATAAAGGTGTGGAAAGGGTTTTAATCATTAATCATTAGCACTAGTATTTGAGAACGGTGAGAGAAAATACTATTCATAATTTTGTGAAGATGCCTAGAGAGGGATCACCATATCTCACTCATAAGGAGGAGTTTTCATCTCAAAAGGTACCCACACACCTGCCTAGATTTGGATAGGATCATATACTTAAAGATCCAACATTTTTATAAGTTTAAGAAAATATTTTGGAGATCCAAAGCAAGACACCCTTTCATCATCAACAAATACCATTCTCCACATTGGATCATAATCAGATCCGCAGAGCTATTGTGTTCTAAACCCTGAGTGTGTTATTCATACCAAGTTTTTAGTTTTACCTCTTTCTAATGTTTGATTAATTGAAGATCCATAGATAAAAAAAAAACTATTCCACATATATCAATCCCCAACAACTGGTATCAGAGCCTTTGATTTAGATTAACCATCCATTGAAAATGTCCATATTGCCTAAACCTGAAAACCTTAATTTTTCATGTTAGGGTATGGTGTATCTTTATGTATGCTTTCGCACTAATATGTTCACATATTATTTGTCTGTGTGACTGTATTATACATTGGTTTATTCGTAGTTATATATTTGATATGGTTGTAATAATTAGGTTTTGTAATTATTTCTATATTTTTCTATTTGGACGCAATTGAGAGGGTTGTAGTGTTCTTTTTACACTTATAATATTGTATTTGTATGGATTTAATTGTTTGGTGAAGTTTCATGTAGGCTCGTGAATTTTCAAAATGGTTATATA
Organism: Sambucus nigra; assembly: GCA_949130495.1. Taxonomy (NCBI): domain Eukaryota; kingdom Viridiplantae; phylum Streptophyta; class Magnoliopsida; order Dipsacales; family Adoxaceae; genus Sambucus; species Sambucus nigra. Next base: position 617,939,763 of record OX422211.1, on the reverse strand, counting down.
AGTTTTCGCATGGAAAAATGAGAGGAAACCCTCGATTAATCGACTCCCCCCCCACTAACCCTGCTAACACTTTTGTTTGTTGACCCTATTTGGTGTTTTCTAATGAATTTTGTTATTGGTTCTTCAATAAACCATTTCTAGACCATGGAGGATCAATTTTAAGTGATGAAGACCCTTAATAACTGTTTTTCGTGATTGTCTACTTCAAGTTAGACTATACGTTAGAGGAAGTCTTCTACAACAAGGACTCTTCTGCATTATAAGTTTTACTTCAATAAGAAGCTTAGGCCATGACGAAAAGGGCATTTATGTCCTTTTATTATTTACTACATTTATTTATTTAATTTCTCACATGTCTATTTTATTGTTATGTTTCACAATTCATGTACTAATTAATTGGATAATTAGGAACACCCATTTTATGGACAACATGCTTTATATTTTTTAGACCAGCCAAGATCACTGATTTTCTCCCAAAAAACATGTTTAATTTATTCCTTTCTAAATTTAATTAAATAGGGGTAACTAAATTTAGGGTTTTACAAATTAATCTCGTTTACTAAATATGTAGTTCAATAGGTCCTACCATCTTTGTTTTGCTCCAATAGGTCCCATAAAAAATATTTATGTTCCAATATGTCATATTTGTAAACATGTAACTACATGTATAAATATGACTTATTGGGACAATGTTTTGATAGGACCTATTAAGAAATGTCTTATATAAATAGAACTTAATTGGCAAGCTCCCTTAAATTTAAAGGTGTGAGTAAAATTGAGATCTCCTGGTTTTATTTAATTTTGAAAAATAAAGTTATTAATTTACTATAAGAAAATTCATATTATGAGATTAAGATATTTAATCCATACAAGTTTTTTCAAAACCCTCAAATTATTTTTAAATAACTAGTTGGGCAAGGGATTTCAACATAAACTCCACAGTCTCCATCGCTATTTTAAAGTTGTTATATGATTAATTCCTCGTGTCAGCTTAATATGCCCCATATCAGATGGTTTAGTCGCGGAAGCACACAAACTTTAGAATTATTATGTGCTAGTTTAGTGAAATTATATATGATTGAGTTTTGTCCTCCCATTGAGAAAGTTCTACACGAGAGGATTTAATTTCATTAAATGAACTGGTGGTATACACTTAGATATAACTTTTGATATCCTCCCCATCGTAGTCACTATCATGAGTTATATATGGAACCAAAAATCACTAACTATTCAATTAGTTTGGACAAAATGTCCTCAACTATCCTAGTACATAATTGAAAAACAAAAGTATGTCTGTTTCATGGTGATGTGATTTAAGCTCCCATCGAGAATTCTCACTTCATAAGGGAACTAGGATCATTGACGAGTTTTACTTAAAAATGGTGATGAGGGAGCCACTTTATAATTAAAACGAAGTTAAATTCTCACATATTATTTTGAAATTAATTTTCTTTTTCAAATTTATGATTCCCAAATTTCAAAATGGAATATCTCACCTAAACAAGAGTCATAAAACCAATGGTCAATAAACAAGTCCTGGTCATCCGAAAAGTTCCTAGATGGAATCATAGCCTATCTGCAAGGGCATACACTGTCGGCCAATAAAAAGTAGGCCTATTAGATCAGGGTAAAATCTTATTGGTTCTACTTATCACCTAAAGGCAAACAACAAATGCATGCTCGATATAAAATGTGGAAAAATTTAAAACATGGAATTAACTATATAATTCCATTCATAGTAAAAATATTTACATAGGGGCCAAATTGGCACATTACAAAAATAATGAAGTATAGATCTCTCACTTTATCTCTGGTGCTCTAGATTGCGAGTCACTCTAGCACGACGACTATCATCATTTGAATTTGGGTATATACTCGTCGTAGCTATCGTGGTCGAGAACGTCGTTATTTATCAATTGGTTAAGGATGGCATCAGTCGACATCCATGATTCCGCACTCCCAATGGGAGGGAACTAAACATGTGGACAATTTACCCCCTACTAATGCTAAAGTTGTGAATAACAGGGAATTTTCATGACTTCCAGGCTGTTCAGCCACCCATTCTTATAGGCAACATGCATGTCTTAATCTAAGTGCGGTATGGAATATATCCAACTTTTATTATAGCCCGATGCCCAAAATTCACGGGGTCCATCCCAGAATTGATACCTCGAGCTCATTACTTTATGATGCAGGTTGTTTTTGGTCACCTAATCATCTTTGAAGTCCTGCTCGACCTTGCCAAGATCCTCCCTCAAACCAGTATTCTCTCTCTCCAACTCAACCACATCTGCAATGTCTTTGATTTAGGCCCTAAACAATGAAACCATGCCGAACTGCTCACCATAGGAACTTGTTACTCTTTGAAGTGTCTGTCGAAGCTTCATGATCTCAGGTGAAAGCTTCCTGACCAAGTATTAAATCCAAATCTTCACTTTATTGGGCCATTAGGACTAATGAAGAGTTATTATTTGACTACAAAGATCAAGGAAAATGCCTTTAGATATGAAATAACAATTAAAGCATTCACAAGCAGTCAACAGTCGGGCATTAATGGAAAGGAAAAAAATAAAACTTTTCATTCAAGGTTAAAATATGCGTAAGCCATTACATCATACTTATCAAAGGATAGGATATAAAAAAAATTAAAAAAAAACTAAGCTAAATTTAACTAACTCGGTATTCCTTCTCTTTCACTTGTTGTTAATTGGTCAATACCTTATTCGAGTCAATGACCTCCTTCTCTTGCTCGGACCCATCCTTCTCCTGGCCACTGCCTAAGTCCTCAACCTCTTCCTCATCCTTTGGTGGGGGTACTTGGATCATTCCCACGATAGAGTTAAAACTTAGGAGCGACCTCAATCATTGTTAATGTTGAATCCTAGCATTTTTTAAGTTGTAATTACGGATGAAATACCATTACTTCTTGGATCCTTGGTTATAAGCTTTGTCCTTAGCTGTTAGCATCTCAAACAGGATCCGAGCATTCTCCTAGGAAACTTTTTCAAGCTACTCATTGGTTAACTTAAACTTAGATATATTCAAATCGATGGCCTTCTTCAAAGTCTTATAGCCCTTTTTAGAAGCTCAATAAGCCTTCTGAGACTCATCAAGAGCATGTTTAAGGTCTTATTTGGCCTTGTCATGGTACTATAGAAATGTTCTAAGTAAATTATCTGACCATAATACAAAGACTCACTAGAGATAATGCCCGAGTGGCATGGGAGACTAGTTTGTCGGTAAACAGCCTATCGACTTTCTCCTTATTAGTATGGCCTCCTCAGCAGGGTGGGGGTAAGGTCAAGATTCTTTGCCACCAACATCATGGTCAGGGCCTTCCCTCGGTGGGGGGTCATCCACCTTTTTGGTGGGTAGAGTAGTAACAACAATAGTGGTTGAAGGACTAAAGCAAGTATTGTTCTTATTCTGAGATTTTGTTTTATCATGGGAATCTAACAAAGTGACAAGGTTAGATGTTCCCCAGATCTCCTTCCTCTTGGGAAGGCTAAGATTTTGGGGGCGTGGGGAGGTTGAACTCCTCCACAAAGCTGGGAATCTTCCTTCTTGGAGACATCTCTACTTCCAAGGTGGTAGGGATCGTGTAAGGGATTCAAACAATGCCTACAGACTCAGAAGAAGAATATGTGGACTCTTTCACTGCTTGAAGGGACTAGGATCTCATGTATTGTATCCATATGCCTAGAAATAAAGCAAGTGGTGGTGGTGGTGTATTCGAGCAGCAAGGATGTCGATCTAGGGTGTTCGCCACCAACAGATAAAGGCCTCCTCAAGTTCCAAATTTGGACTAGCTCGGCAAAGATGATATGAGAAGTGTCATGATTTTTTTTTCAAGCTTTTGCATAAAACAAAGGAAAAGTATGTTAGAAAAAATTTATGTGAAGTTTGGTCGACCAAAATAAAGATGCAGTCAAAGAAGAAATCGACCTATTTTGTACCCTCAGCTAGAGAATCTAAAACCCATATAGGTCTCGCCACCCTTAGGAATTAGTGGATGCTTCAACTCCCTCACAATAAAACCATGTGACTAGTACCCTTATTCGAATCAGCGAGGTTTACCACTAGCACTCTGTATTCCCTCTTCGCCTTCAAGTAAGAAGTGTTGTCATTTATCTTTACCCATGTATAATAGTGTCTCATCTATGGGATTCCTAGTTGATTTTGGTATAAATCATTAATCTTATGGATACTATTTACAATCCTCCATGTATTCGGGGTGCATTGAGCACAAACTACTCTTAAATATTCATAAAATTCCAAAAACAGTTGATCTGGAGGAACGTAATTCCACCCTCGAAAATAGACTAGGTATGCAACCAATGACCCCTCTACATTATAGCAGTCAACAAATTCTTCAACGCACTCTATAATAACCCAATTGGGGATGGAAAACCTTTTCCTACACCCTCGTACGAATTTCCCACTCACCGCCTAAACCATTGTTCAGTTTAAAGAGAAGGAACAGTGGAAAATATGAAAGAACAAAGAAATAAAGATGATTGTTTAAAGAAACTATGGAAAAAATAAGAAACGAGAGAAAATAAGAGACTTACATGTGAAGAAATAGGCAAAAGGCTCTCATATCTTGAATAATGAAAGTGAGGATGCAAAATGGAGGTAGGGGTCTTTGAACTGTTTGGTTTAACTTCCAAGGAAGTTAAGTGTTTCAAATGGAACCCTAGGTGACGACTAACATATGTGCCTCACCTTTTGGCCTCCTCAGTGCACAAATTACAAGTGTACCCCTCAAAGGCCGGGGAAAATTACGAGTGTGTCCTCTGAACTTAATGGGCAGAATTAAATGATTTTATATCTCAAAAAATTACAAGTGATGATACTCTCCATGCTCATCTTCAAAAGCTGATCAACATCACTGTCGACTAGAGTCAAAAGTCAACCAGCGATCAAACCTGTCCACCCCATTTAGGCTTCAAAACTTTGGGAGCAATTGTGCAGAAACTATTCGATTAAATCAGAAGATCAAACACATGTTCGGCAGTCCTGATATGCGATTGCATCTAGGAGATAAGAACAACTCGATCAAACAAAAATCTTTGGCTTGGATACAACCGATCATGTCATAATACACTCCAAGATCATAGAGTCCCACACAACTCATTTTCTTTATGTTCTCTTTAAATGTAACCCTCACCCCTGAGAAAAATGGGATGTAATTCATGTTATTGTGAATTGATAAATATAATAGGGAGAAGAACCCCGTGGACGTAGGCATAATGTCAAACCATGTATATTTTGTATTGTGTGTCATGTGATTTCCCTTTACTGCTCGGCTTTATTTGCTTGGAATCATTCTAAGTAAAATTTCACCACATATACATTAATAAATATATATAATTATATCTTAACATTATATGTATTAAATGTAATGTAAAAACTTTTACTATAATGTGAATATTATCTTTAGCATTTTTTTTTTAAATATAGTAGATTTTATTTACGTTCATATTTACATTACATAAAATACTATTTTTATTGTAAATATTTACATCAATAATATATTGTATTAACAAATTGTCAAAAAACTTGTAAAAATACCAGAGCATTTATTTCATAAAATATTTAAAAATAAATAAATTTTTAACGTTGAAATTTACATTGATAACATACTCCTTTTTCAATATTAAAAACTTATTAAAAAACTCGTAAAAATAGTGCTAATTTTAATAATGTTAAAAAAAATTGTAGAAATGTTGTAATACTTATTTTTAACTTTTATATTTATATTATCTTAAATAATTGTTTTAGCATCAATGTCTGAATTAATAACGTTAAAATCTACCATAACAATTTTTTTAAATTGTCAAAAAATTATTTGTATTTTTAAATTTTTTCCTTAGAAAATTTATGTTATTTTTCTAAAAATGTATGTTATTTGTAAAAATCTCTTTTTTAATTGTTTTATTATTAAAAATGGGAAATTTTGATTTTTTAACAACAAAAAAACTATTCATAAAAGAGTTGATAATGCACATTTTTATTTAATCGTTAAACCTCTCTTGCAACTTTTTTTTAGAAAAAGTTTAATTTTTTTATAAATAATTTTTTTGGCTGATTTTTATAACTTTTTTAATATTCGTTATAAACAATTATTTTATAACATAAATCGCTTTTGGTAAATAAAAAATATTTTTATAAGAAAAAAATTAATAAAAAAGGTTTTCAATTTAAAAAAAGTTCAAAATAAAATTCATTTCATTTAAATAAAAAAAGGCTAAATAAATATTAACATGAATTAAAAATATCCCACTTTTAATCTATTATACAATATATATTTATGTAATTACTTTTTTTATTCGTGAAACATATTTTTTGCATTAAAATTAAAGAACTAAAACTTTGAGAGAGAGAGGTGAGGAGAGGAGAGAGAATTTAAAAAGAGAAAGGAGAAAAAGAGAAATAGATAGTGGTAGAAAATGTGGGGTATCTCAAAGAAAAGAAAAAGGGAAATGTGGGTTATTTTGGAAAAAAGAAATTAGCAGTTGACTAACGGTGTGACTGATCTTGTTGCAAAATCTAAATATTAGCCAAAACTCGGGTTAAGTCTCACACCGTATTATCAAATTGGGGTTTGATAGAAATGACCCGTATTCATATCTATGTACTATGCTTAAATACTGCCTATAAATACTAACATGGAGACCTACATAATGCACAAGTAAATGCATTATGAGGGGGGGAAAGAAATCAATCATTTACCGAATTAATTGAAAGTATAAGTTCACAAAGGGCATGACTTGGTGACAAATTACGAAAAATCCATTTTTGTGTATAAATTTATTCCTAATATATCGTTTTAATCACATCGTTAATAAATTTGAATAGTATATATTTTCAAAGAATATTTCTACAAATCCTTATTTGTATATGCAAGAAAACTAACTAGTTATAAAATGTAAATTATGAAGAAAAATAAATTGTATTCACACCTCACTAGAAAACTATAAAAACAAATATTTAAAATCACCACGTTGTTGGGCTAAGTATAAATCTAAAATAGTATGTAAAATAATGTCTAACGGATGCCACACTATTGAGAAAAAAATTTGTCTATATCCTTCGAGTTAAGTAAAAGAATCCATCATGAAATTTTTTTAAAGTGATCACATGATAGTTGTGCCCTTGATTGTAGCCATGTAAGGAATTTTTAAATAAACTATTCATCAGCATAATACAAGGAGGGTGATCGATGTGATCGAGAGGCTATTCTTTGATTGATTCATTGGTATATGCATTCTTCTTGCATATCACTTCAGTACTTGTTGGAACAAAAAAGTTTTTTGTCCTCATTGTAACTTTTTCAAAAACAAACTTTGAATAGGCAAATTGGTGATAGACAAAGAATAGTTGGGTTTACTGCCGAAGGTGATTTTTTTTTAATAGTTCTCCTTGATTTCCTCAACCTTTCCCCTTCCTCTTTTCACCTACAAAAATAAATATTCACATTTGGTTTTAAGTAAGAATAAGAACATGAAACAGAGATGGAACATAATCTCTCTTTCTCCCAGATTGAAATTTTCTTCTACAAAAAAAATTATCCTTCCAAATAAGTCTTGTTCCCACAAATTGAAATTGTGATATTGAGAAATAAATATCAAATGGGTATTAATATGACATATAACTACAGTGCATGTTTATACGAGACAGAAGTGATTACGATCTTATTTTATTTTGAGGATGACGTGACTGTATACTTCATGCACAGAGAGGGTAGAGTCGGAAAACATTTTAAACAGAGCGACCTAGTCTGCGACTCAACCCAAGATTCGTCTACAACAGATTTGATAAACAATTCAGATAATATTGTTTATTTTTCTTGTGCAGTAAATATTTGGATTCCAAAGCATGCAGATCATATTTGCAATATTCGTTTGAGGTAACAATTTAATTTTGAATAATGGACTAAAATAAATATGATTTTAATTTTTTAATTTCTCCATAAAACTCTCTATTGTGATTTTTTACTCACAATATATCATTGTCCCAACACTTTTAAGACGTTTTATATCTACCATGGAGACTAAAAAATGAATCTTATTGCCTGATATGGTTATTTTTTGTTGCCTCTAGAAATTATAGTTTGAACTTATACCTATAGAAATTACAGTTTAGCCCCATACTTCCAAGATATTATTTTTTGAGAAGCAGAAAAATACATTTCAGTATTTATGTCAATCCAAACTCGATAAAAAAATTTGTGAGAAATTAGAATTTGAACAATAATGGCCCCTTCATGAAAAACTCTTTAAATAGATTATCCTATTTTTTTAGTTATGAATGTGAAATATTATTTCACATAGGATATTATTATTGAAAATGAAATTGTATACCTTTTTAGAAAATTCATTTAGAGCCACTTATGATTAAGAAAACAAAGGAAAATTTGTTATATCGAAGCAAAAGAAAATTTATCACATGAAAACAAATGATAATTTGTTATATGAAATTGAATTCAAATTTGATATTTGGAATCAAATAAAAATTTGACATAAGTATTTGAATGGTAATAATAAACATTTGTGCCTTGCGCTATGTTTACTACAAAAGAAATTTGTTCAAATATTTTTTGAAGTGTTTATATGAATTGTATATGATATTTTTCAACCAAGATAAAGTGATCAATTAGGGGGGGAAAACGAAAATCTTTGTTATGAATTTTATTGGAATATCATCTTAGTTTTTTTTATGATATATACACAGAAATTTCATGAATTTTAGCATGTATATAGTATGTTTATATTATGAATATTGGTCTTTAGATTTTATAAAAAAAAAGTTGTATATCTTTTATTATGATTTTTACAAATGTGATGCGCAATGCTGAATTTTTTAGATGGCTTGTAGTAAAATGTGTTTATCTTAACTTATCCTCAATATTTTTTGGTGATTCCAATTTTATATAAAACGAAACTCATAAGAATGAATTTTGAAAAGTTTCCTAAATTTTCATAAGCGGTTTAATTGTGGTGAAATTTTAAAATTAAAGTTTTCACTTTTGAAGAGTGCGCTTGCGTTCAAATTAAGAATTATTTAATTAAACTCAGTTTTTCAATTAAATCCTAAAACATGCATCTAGGTGTGATTGAAATCAATATGAACATGCAAGAACAGTCAATCACAAACAAAACACACAAATGTGGGAAAATCCCCCAAAAGGGCAAAACCTTTTTATTTTTACTATAATTTGTAAAAATGGTTACACAGATTACAATGAAAATAAGAGAGACATACGAAATACCCTCAGGCATCGGTTTTGATGTCTCGGATGGAATCTCCCGCAATAACTCCAGGTTGGCAACAATGAAGAAGAGAATGGCTTCTCCACAAATTACTCCATATGAGTAAAAACGATCCTCATGAAGGTTTAACAATTCACATACATAGATGGGTGTGTTTATGTGAATAAACAAGGCATAAAACCTTAAAAGTTGAAGTCTGTTATCTGGGCTATTTTTCGCCGAAATCGTGTTTGAAAAAGACTTGAAAAATGTGTAGAAAGTGACCAGATATTTATACAAAAATCGAGGCGGTGGCGTCGCTCGAACGAGATAGGCATCTCGCTCGAACGAAGACACGTGTCGTTCGAACGACATCGCGCGAGATGCTTATCTCGCTCGAACGACAGTGTGAACTCGTTTGAATGAGCTCGTCGACCGAGGCACTCCGCTTCTACACTTAGAAATTTTTTTGCTTTTCATAAAAATAAATCAGACTTCGAAAAAACATTTTCTGAAAAATTCCCAAATATATATGCAAATATAAACAACTCTAATAAATCATTTTACCAATAATGCGAAGTGGAGTAGTGGTAACGGTTGAGTAGCACGTTGCATGTAGCATGATGCACGTGTGAACATGATGGATGCATGGATTCGGATAAATGCCATCGTGGATGATCGTGTTGATGTGCTGAATGTAGTGGTATCAAACATATAAACTGTGATCTAGGGAAAATAAAAAATTTCAAGATTCTACCCCGGACATTTATAAAATTATGTCCTTACAATTCTCCCCCTATGTCTATGCCGATACATACGTTAAAAATTCGAATTATGCAATCAAATGACATACAAGATAATATCCCCATTAAAGCCTCAAACTGAGAATACTAAATGATATGTCTTCAATCAAACTTCAACATCTTCAAATCTTCAGCTCTTCAGAAACTCCCAAAGCTTTTCTCATCAGGGTGTGCAATCCAATCAATATTAATTTTGTACCTACACACATGAGATAAAGAAGATACCCGTGACACGCAATAGTTTGAAATATAATGATATGCAAAATCAAAGATCAATTAAGATTACGCAAATCATTGATAAATCAACAAAATTCTCCCCCATAATTCATTCTCCCCATTTTTATGATGTCCCCAAATAGACAGATATGAGAAGCATAAATATGAAAAATGTCACATGGTAATAAACTTTCCATTTTTGAATTTTTCAAAATTTTTCATACAAAATATACAATAAAGAATCACACCATGAACCAAAACAAAAACAACCAAGTCGATGATAGTGTAAATGTAGGGATGTGATCAAATTCGATATGAAAATCAATGCATACAAACATGACATATGTGCACGATGAATATCGGATACTCCTAAAGAATGAACTCAACATCTTCCTTAGGTGTAAAAATATGGAAATATGAGACATTGACTTAATCAAATCAATAAATCAAAGCTCAAAATGATTTCCACACCAAAAACGTCCAAAACGATTTAATGCTTTTTCAGGACTTTCAAGGAAGTGCAAACCCGTTTAAATTCTCCAACCAAACTCCCTCAGATTTATATTTTGAATAGAGGTGATCTAAATTCTTAAACTTTGGAAAATTGATTGTGAAACCTAATGGCCCATATTTGGCATGAATTGCTTTTTATTGCCTTTAAATTTTTTCAGGTTCTTTTAACCTCTTTGGACCCCGAATAATAAAATTCCTCAATTTTTTAGGTCCGATTTAATGGTGACTTAATCGTAAAGGGTAGATAATTACCTTTCGTAGCCCTTCACCATTTTAAAAAAATCACAATCTCCCCAAAGATTTTTTTTTACATGCATTCCAATCTTGTGAAGTTTTATCGCATATGGTTCGTTGTATAGACAGAATTGAGATGGAAACACTCAAGCTAATATGTGATAGAAAAGTACAATAATCAAATAAAATCGTGCATGTGTGCAATAAAGGAGATAAGGAGCCAAACATGTAGAAAGATATCACTAATCACATCTCAAAGACTCCAAATAATGTAAAGCACATGGATGCAATGATGTAGCGTCTCAAACCACTATCAAACAGTCATATGGATAAATGGAATAAAATTTGTGACTCGGCTATCTTAAATGGTCATCCATAAAAGGTGCAAAAAATAAAAAAATATTTTTGAATTATTTAAAAAAATATAAAAAAGCAAAAATAATAATACACATGATACAAACTAGCAATAGGAATCATATGATATGAACATGACAATGCATCCTATCCTTGACACAGACCAACCCCTTAGTCAACTGTGAAAATCCTTAAAGACTTCCTAAGACTCTCGAATCTAAGGGCATTTAAAGGTTTCGTGAAAATATCGACCAACTGACGGTCGGTGGGTACGAAACTCAGGGATTCGACTTTCTCCACAACAAACTATCGTATAAACTACTCTTGTATCCTGATGTGCTTTGTACGCGAATGCTAGACTGTATTGGGGGATATGTGTATCGCGCTCGTATTATCATAGGAAATGGTCATGGTGTCCATTGAAATCCCATAATCCTCCAACATTTTCTTAATCCACAAGAGTTGCGTGCAACAACTCCCGGCGGCGATGTACTCAGCCTCCACAGTGGAAAAGGAGGTGGAGTTTTTCTTCTTGTTCAACCAGGAGACAAGAGAAGAATCAAAATAGAAACACCCACCAAAAGTTCTCCTACAACCATCTAAATCCCCTGCCCAATCGGTATCCTAATAGGCAGATAAATGATCATCGGTATCAAAGGAATACCAAATAACGTACGAGAGAGTCCCACTCATGTATTTGATAATATATTTCAGAGCTAGTAAGTGTGACTATTTTAGGGTTACCTAATATCGCACACAGACTCCAACACTAAAGGCTATGTCTGGACGATTGGCAGTCAAGTAGAGAAGACTACCTATCATACTCCGATACAAGTTTTGCTCTATGTCCTTGCCTGAAGTGTCCTTACTAAGCTTAATAGAAGTAATCATAGGTGTACGTGCATGCTTAGCGGAGTATAAACCAAATTTTTTCACTAGGTCTCTAGCATACTTGGATTGGGAGATGAACATCCCATCCTCTAGCTGAAGAACCTGAAGACCAAGGATGAAAGTAAGCTCACATACCCTGCTCATCTCAAACTCACTTTTCATCTCCTCCTCAAAGTGGTGAGCATGCTGGGAGCATGTGGATCCAAAGACTATGTTATCCACATAGACCTGGGCAACCAAAATAGCACCGTCATTTCTCCTGACGAACAACGTCATATAAACTCCCCCTCTCTTGAAGCCACAGGCTAAGAGATAGGAAGTAAGCCTCTCGTACCAAGCACGGGGTGCTTGCTTCAAACCATACAAGGCATTCCTCATATAGTAGACTTGATCTAGGTGTTTATGGTCTTCAAACCCTTTTAGTTGTTTCATGTAAACCTCCTCCTATAGAATGCCATTTAGAAAGTAACTCTTGACATCCATCTGATATAACTTGAAACGCAGATGACATGCGATGACGAGTAGTAAGAGACGAACTCAAGCCTCGTAATAGGAGCAAATGTCTCCCCAAAGTCTATACTCTCTATTTGTGTGTAGCCTTGAGTGACCAACCTAGCCTTCTTTATGATAATGGTACCATTTTCATCCATTTTATTCTTGAAAATCCACCTGGTACCTATCATATTAGTCTCACTAGGTCGGGGGATAAGTTCCCAGACATTGTTCTTTTTAAACTGAAGCAACTCATCCTACATGGGAGATATCCAGGGTTCACCCTTGAGTTCTTCTTTATGATTCTTGGGCTCGACTATGGACGTGTAGTAAAAATGACTAACAAAATTCTCTAGCTGAGCATGAGTCTTGACCCCAAAAGTGGGATCACCAACAATGGAGGCAGGATCATGACTCTTACGAACCCAAGAAGGTGTGTCCCCTAACACAGGAGTAGGGTCCACTGGGAGTGGGTGGGGGATAAGTAAATCGCTTCCAAAAAATTCCTCATCCGCACACTGAAGGCTAGGATCAATAAACATCGAAGGTTCGTCATCTTGCACGGTGACATTTATTGACTCCATAACCTTAGATATCTTCAGGTTAAAAACCTGGTACGCTCTACTATTTGATAAATATCCTAGCAATATTCCCTCATCACTTCGAGAGTCAAACTTTCCTAATTGTTCTCTATCCCATAGGATGTATCATTTACTCCCAAAGACACGGAAATATGTGAGGCTGGGTTTCTTGCCAGTCCACAATTCATAAGGCATCTTAAGTGTGTGTGGACGCGAGTAAACCCTATTCACCATGTCGCATGCAGTAGACACTGCCTCTGCCCAAAATCTCCTAGAAACCTTACGACCTGGAAGCATAGATCTAGCCATTTCCTGAATCGTACAATTCTTTCTCTCAATAATCCCATTTTGCTGAGGATTATTCACAGCAGAAAACTCATGTTTGATCCCAAGGCTATCACAGTAAAGATCTACCTTTGCTTCCTTAAATTCCATGTCGTTGTCACTACGGATCCTGTTAATAGTGACTCCATGTTGATTTGGCATTACACGACACTTGATCATTAAAAACTCTACAGAATTGGATTTTTCTCTCAGAATGGTATCGTCGAGAGGAAGAATCTTACTCTTCAAGAGATGGCACGTGTTATGTTACATTCCAAGAATTTGCCTAAATATTTTTGGGTAGAATCTATTCATATTGTGTGTCACATTATCAATAGGGTCTATTTTAGAAAGAATTCCAAACAAACCCCTTACGAACTTTGGTATAAGAAAAAGCCCAATCTTAAGTACCTTAGAACCTTTGGTAGTACTTGTTATGTATGCAAAGAAAGGGAACACCTGTCCAAATTTGAGAGCCAGGGAGATAAAGTTATTTTTCTAGGTTACTCGCCTAATAGTAGAGCCTACCGTGTTTATAATCTACGCACTAAAACCTTGATGGAATCCATAAATGTAATTGTAAGTGACACTACTGTAGAGAGTAAGACTGGTGAATCAACTATTGAGGAAGTTCCTACAAATGTTTTAGAAAATGACTCTCCAGAAATAGATGACTCATTACCAATTGAGATACCTGAAGTACCTAACTGGGTTTCTAAAGACCATCCCATAAATAACGTTGTTGGTAATCCTAGTGATCCTGTGCGTACAAGATCTCAATTAAGAAATTATGCACATTATACATGTTTTGTTTCCCTAGTGGAACCAAATAATGTAAATGAGGCATTGAATGACTATCACTGGATTTCTGCTATGCAGGAAGAACTTCTTCAATTTTTCATTCATGATGTTTGGTATCTTGTACCTAGGCCTAATCACAAAAAGGTTATTGGCACACGTTGGATTTTTAAAAATAAGTCTGATGAAAGTGGGATAATTATTAGAAACAAAGCTAGATTATTTGCTCAAGGATATTCTCAAATTGAAGGAATAGATTTTAACGAAACATTTGCTCCTGTTACCCGTTTAGAATATGTTCGCCTTCTCTTTGCCATAGCTTGCCACTTGTATTTTACACTCTACCAAATGGATATCAAATCTGCATTCCTTAATGGAATATTGACTGAAGAGACGTATGTAGAACAACCAAAAGGTTTCATTGACCCTCAATATCCAAATCATGTATTTCGTCTTAAAAAGGCTTTGTATGGCCTTAAACAAATGCCTAGAGCCTGGTATGAGCGTCTTTCTAGCTTCCTCTGAGATAAAGGATTTAAAAGAGGTGGAAATGATCAAACCCTATTTGTCAAACATTTTGGCAAACACATAATTATTGCTCAAGTTTATGTTGACGATATTATCTTTGGATCAACTTCTCCCTCAGAAGTAAAATCTTTCTCTGAGATTATGCATAAAGAGTTTCAAATGTCTCTTATGGAGGGGTTGGAATTTTTCTTAAGTCTTCAAGTCAAACAAAATTCAGAAGGATTATTTGTCTCGCAATCTAAGTACGCTTTAGAGATAGTAAAAAAAATTGGCCTTGAGAGTGCTAAAGATGCTAAAACACCCATGAGTACTACGGTAAAACTATCTAAAGACGAAACTAGAAAATCTATAGATCCAACTCTATATCGTAGTATGATAGGAACTTTGCTATACCTTACTGCCTCGCGTCCTGATATAATGTATGTTGTGTGTGTATGTGCTCGTTATCAAAATAACTCTAAAGAGAACCATCTATCTTCTGTTAAAAGAATCATTAAATATGTAAAAGGCACTCTGAACCTAGGACTTTGGTACACTAGTGACACACCAAGCACTATAATTGGAAACACTGATGCTGATTGGGCTGGGTGTACTGATGATAGTAAAAGCACATCAGGATCATGTTATTATATAGGTAATAATTTGGTAGGATGGAGTAGTAAGAAACAAAACTGCACATCACTCTCAACAGCTGAATCTGAATACATAGCCGCTGGAAGCTGTTGTGCTCAATTACTTTGGCTTAAATAAATGCTAAGTCATTATGGTATTCAAGAAAACTAATTGCATCTCTATTTTGATAATCAAAGCGCGATCAATATCTCTAAAAATCCTTATCAACACTCGCGAACAAAACACATAAAAATAAGACATCACTTTATACGCGAATTGGTTGAAACTAAGGAATTAGAAATCAATTATCTTCCTACTGATTTGCATCTCGCAGATATGTTTACCAAACCTTTAGATTACAATCGTTTTATTTCTTTGCGTAAATCAATAGGTATGATGTGTGCTGATTAATCTCTTTGATCTCTATATTTTTTTCCCTTTGTCTATTTGAGCCAAAATGGGGGAGAAATTTGAGTCTAATGAATCGTTTCACATATGCTAAACAACTTGATCTTAGTGATTCATTGCAGGATTTTGTACAGTTATTCTCAACAGTTGTAATAGGTTCTTCAATTATAAATAGTTGAGTTATGTACTTTTGCTTTCTAGGAAATGGGTAGATAGGATTTTTTTAGGAATAGGTCTCCTTTTTCTTGTTGCCCTACGAGTCCTAGATGACTCAAAGGAGATTTTGTCTCATATTTCCAAACGAGTAGATTGAAGCACCTTATACTCTTGACTCACTTGAGTCTGTATTGTATAAGTGTTCATCTAATTTGGAAATTGTGACAAAATTATGTCTATCCTAGAAACCCAAGAACCCCAGAGGTTGGTTTGCTATTTCATCCCTCTTGCTTGTTTGATCTAGACAATATTACCAACACTCACACAGTAGAATTGATCTCATACATTTCATATTTCATAGAATTGTGTGTATATATGTTGAGTGTGTTTAAATCCCTAAAATTGATTTTTAATATTTTTTTGGGATTTTATAAATTTTTAAAATAAGGTTTTTATTAGTTAAAATTTGTTTTTAAAAGTTTTTGGGGTCAATCTGCAATTATGTATAGGTGGTTATATTGGCTGAATGTTTGCTTGGGTAGAATTCGAAAGCGATAGAGACTTCAGGGTGCGTTTGTAATTATGTTTAGACCCGTGTTTGTTAACCTGTTTTTGCCCAATCAAAACTGAGAAATTTGACTGAAACAAATTAAAATCTGGAGAAAAAATACAAAGGGACATTGTTAGAATTGGAACAAACTAAAGAAAAGACAGCAACTGTTTTCAAAAAATTTACAAAATTTGAAAATAACTCAAACTATTTTGATGAATTTGTTGCTGAATCTAAAGCCAATTCTGATGATCGAACTGGAATAGAGTTTTTCCCCAATTTGAAGACACAAACAAAATCTTTTGAACCTATAAAGTTTGTGTCAGGAGGTGAAAGACCTATTGAAACCTGTCCAGACTTTCATTCTCTAAAAATTGAGTTTGACTCAAGACATCAAAATTTTGACATTAGGGAATCAAGTTGCTCTAAACATGAAGTTCACCAAAGGCTAAATATGTTTGCCCCTTCATTAGGAAGAGTGAATCTACATTCAAGACTGTTCTATCTAGGAATAGGGTTCAACCTCAAGATTCTTTAAAGCCAATGTTTAGAGATTTTCCTAAGGAGACTCCTACCTTGAGCAACCTTTATTGCTCCTACTGCGATATATACGGCCATTGTTTTGAGGGTTTCTATGCTAGAAGACTAGTCAAACCTGTCTATAATCCTCCTATTTATCAAAATTTTAACTATTCAAGGAGAAGTCGCAACAATTATGTACTGCCTAGACAACTAGACAAACACTCTAATTATAGGAAGAGAAAGACCAAACCTAAAAGAACATTCCCTAGAAGGATTCCTAAACACTTTCCTAAGCCAAATGCTCATGTGTTTCATTAAACCCAAAATCATGCGCAAAATATTTTTCAACAAAAATCGAATGCTCGCAAATTTTATCAATTGAGAGCAAATAAATGCAAAATGAAAACAAGAGCAATTTGGGTTAGAAAAGATGATCTATTACCCCAGATGAAGTGTAACATTGTTATTACTGCTTTAAAAGATGAACACACATCGTCTGGTTGGTATTTAGACTCTGGATGTCCTAAACACATGACTGGGGATGATACAAAACTCTTGAACAAAACCAGCTTTGCTGGAGGAAAAGTTATTTTTGGTGATGGAGTATCATCTCAGATCATAGGAAAAGGAACTCTCCAAGAAGAATGACTTCCTGTTCTTGAAAATGTTCTTCTAGTTAAAGGTCTTAAAGCCAATCAACTTAGTATATCTCAATTTTGTGACTCAGATCATACTATTACCTTTTCAAAGAATAATTGCAAAATTTTAAATAAAAAAGGTGAATGTATAATTACAGGATTCAAGACTCCTGACAATTGTTATACTGTCATGAACAATTCTGAAATCTATAATGTTGCCAGAATGGATGACAATGAGATATGACATAATAGATTGGGTCACATAAATTACTATAATCTTAGTAGATTGACTTCTCAAGAAATAGTTAGAGGAGTTCCAAAAATCAAATTCATTTCTAACATTATCTGTGGTTCCTGTCAGGAAGGAAAAATTTTTAAAGCACCTCATAAGAAAGTCAAAGATATCCTTACCTCTAACCCCTTAGAACTCATCCATATGGACCTAATGGGTCCCTCCCAAACTGTTAGTCTATGTGGACACAATTACATTCTTGTTATGGTTGATGACTTCACTAGATTTACATGGGTAGCCTTCTTAAAACATAAGTCTGACACCTTTCAAACTTTCATAAAAATACTTCTTCGGATTGAAAATGAGAAGGACACT
Organism: Sambucus nigra; assembly: GCA_949130495.1. NCBI lineage: Eukaryota > Viridiplantae > Streptophyta > Magnoliopsida > Dipsacales > Adoxaceae > Sambucus > Sambucus nigra. The sequence goes on along the minus strand of OX422211.1, from coordinate 617,921,282 downwards.
CAAGTAAATAGAATTCGTAGTGATAGAGGTGGAGAATTCAAAGACACCGGTATAATAGATTACTGTGACTATAATGGTTACAAACATGAGTTTATTGCTCCTAAGACTCCTGAACAAAATGGTATCGCCGAGAGAAAGAATCGTACTCTTCAAGAGATGGCACGTGTTATGTTACATGCCAAGAATATGCCTAAATATTTTTGGGTAGAATCTATTCATACTGTGTGTCACATTATCAATAGGGTCTATCTTAGAAAGAATTCCAAACAAACCCCTTACGAACTTTGGTATAAGAAAAATCCCAATCTTAAGTACCTTAGAACCTTTGGTAGTACTTGTTATGTATGCAAAGATAGGGAACACCTGTCCAAATTTGAGAGCCGGGGAGATAAAGATATTTTTCTAGGTTACTCGCCTAATAGTAGAGCCTACCGTGTTTATAATCTACGCACTAAAACCTTGATGGAATCCATAAATGTAATTGTAAGTGACACTACTGTAGAGAGTAAGACTGGTGAATCAACCATTGAGGAAGAGCCTACAAATGCTTTAGAAAATGACTCTCCAGAAATAGATGACTCATTACAAATTGAGATACCTGAAGTACCTAACTAGGTTTTTAAAGACCATCCCATGAATAACGTTGTTGGTAATCCTAGTGAGCCTGTGCGTACAAGATTTTAATTAAGAAATTGTGCACATTATGCATGCTTTGTTTCCCTAGTGGAACCAAAGAATGTAAATGAGGCATTGAATGACTCTCACTGGATTTCTGCTATACGGGAAGAACTTCTTCAATTTGTCATTCATGATGTTTGGTATCTTGTACCTAGGCCTAATCATAAAAAGGTTATTGGCACACGTTGGATTTTTAAAAATAAGTCTGATGAAAGTGGGATAATTATTAGAAACAAAGCTAGATTAGTTGCTCAAGAATATTCTCAAATTGAAGGAATAGATTTTAACGAAACATTTGCTCCTGTTACCCGTTTAGAATCTGTTCGCCTTCTCTTTGCCATAGCTTGCCACTTGCATTTTACACTCTACCAAATGGATGTCAAATTTGCATTCCTTAATGGAATATTGACTGAAGAGACGTATGTAGAACAACCAAAAGGGTTCATTAACCCTCAATATCCAAATCATTTATTTCGTCTTTAAAAGGTTTTGTATGGCCTTAAACAAGCGCCTAGATCCTGGTATGAGCGTCTTTCCAGATTCCTCTTAGATAAAGGTTTTAAAAGAGGTGGAAATGATCAAACCCTATTTGACAAACATTTTGGCAAACACATCATTATTGCTCAAGTTTATGTTGACGATATTATGTTTGGATCAACTTCTCCCTCAGAAGTAAAATCTTTCTCTGAGATTATGCATAAAGAGTTTCAAATGTCTCATATGGGGGAGTTCAAATTTTTCTTAGGTCTTCAAGTCAAATGAAATTCAGAAGGATTATTTGTCTCGCAACCTAAGTACGCTTTAGAGATAGTAAAAAAAATTGGCCTTGAGAGTGCTAAAGATGCTAAAACACCCATGAGTACTACGGTAAAACTATCTAAAGACGAAACTGGAAAATCTATAGATCCAACTCTATATCGTAGTATGATAGGAACCTTGCTATACCTTACTGCCTCGCATCCTGATATAATGTATGCTTTGTGTGTATGTGCTCGTTACCAAAATAACCCTAAAGAGAGCCATCTATCATCTGTTAAAAGAATCATTAAATATGTAAAAGGCACTCTGAACCTTGGACTTTGGCACACTAGTGACACACCAAGCACTATAATTGGATACGCTGATGCTGACTGGGCTGGGTGTACTGATGATAGTAAAAGCACATCAGGAGAAAGTTATTATATAGGTAATAATTTGGTAGGATGGAGTAGTAAGAAACAAAATTGCACATCACTCTCAACAGCTGAATCTGAATACATAGCCACTGGAAGCTGTTGTGATCAATTACTTTGGCTTAAACAAATGCTAAGTGATTATGGTATTCAAGAAAACCAGTTGCATCTCTATTGTGATAATCAAAACGCGATCAATATCTCTAAAAATCCTGTTCAACACTCGCGAACAAAACACATAAAAATAAGACATCACTTTATACGCGAATTGGTTGAAACTGAGGAATTAGAAATCAATTATCTTCCTACTGATTTGCAACTCGCAGATATGTTTACCAAACCTTTAGATTACAATCGTTTTATTTCTTTGCGTAAATCAATAGGTATGGTGTGTGCTGATTAATATCTTTGATCTCTATATTCTTTTCCCTTTGTCTATTTGAGCCAAAATGGGGGAGAAATTTGAGTCTAATGAATCATTTCACATATGCTAAACAACTTGATCTTAGTGATTCATTGCAGGATTCTGTACAGTTATTCTCAACAGTTGTAATAGGGTATTCAATTGTAAATAGTTGAGTTATGTACTTTTGCTTTCTAGGAAATGGGTAGATAGGATTTTTTTAGGAATAGGTTTCCTTTTTCTTGTTGCCCTACGAGTCCTAGATGACTCAAAGGAGATTTTGTCTCATATTTCCAAAGGGGGAGATTGAAGAACCTTATACTCTTGACTCACTTGAGTCTGTATTGTATAAGTGTTCATCTAATTTGGAAATTGTGACAAAATTATGTCTGTCCTAGAAACCCAACAACCCCAGAGTTTGGTTTGCTATTTCATCCCTCTTGCTTGATTGATCTAGACAATATTACCAACACTCACACACAGTAGAATTGATCTCATACATTTCATATTGCATAGAATTGTGTGTATATATGTTGAGTGTGTTTAAATCCCTAAAATTGCTTTTTAATATTTTTTTTGGGATTTTATAAATTTTTAAAATAAGGTTTTTATTAGTTAAAATTTGTTTTTAAAAGTTTTTGGGGTCAATCTGCAATTATGTATTGGTGGTTATATTGGCTGAATGTTTGCTTGGGTAGAATTCGAAAGCGGCAGAGACTTCAGGGTGTGTTTGTAATTATGTTTAGACGCACGTTTGTTAACCTATTTTTGCCCAACATTTGTTGCATCCTTATTGGTTGAATTTTTGTTTCTTCCAAGACAGTAAACTAGCGTTGGTTAACAGCCCTTTGATCGTTTTTATCAACGATCTGCATGTGCTCCTATATAATCCATGTGAACTTTTTTAAGCTAATCATGAGTGTTATAACCACTACCTCTGTTTAAACCATTGGATCAAAGTCAATCATACAAGGCCAGATCCTAGCCATTGATCTTGGTCTGTGTTCTCGAATCTTCTCAGCCTCCTATAAAAGTACCCTTTCCCTCAGCCATCAGAGACTTTTTCCACTTTGTTCATTCGAGAGAGAAGAGAGAGAAGAAAGAAGAGAGAAGAGAGAGAGAGAGAAACTAGAGTCAGGAAACCCTAACCCTAATTCGTCCAAAACTATTTTCAAACCTTAACCCCTTTCAAAACCTGTATATACCAAACACAACCTTGAGTGTTTGAGAGATTTTGAGTGATTGGTTTGTTAGTTTTGTTGTTGTAACCTCTTCGTTCCCAGATCTTGTTATCAACTTAAACATATTTTTGGATTTGTGTTTCTTCTTTTATAGAAACCTTAAATCTAAAACGTTTCATGTTATATTACACATAGTTCTACATTTTTAGTTTCTCATCTTGAGAAAATATTTGTTGATTTGGTTCTGTAAATGTTTTTAACTTCAAAATCAACAAAATACTTTTATGTTTCTAGTTCTCTTGAAACAAGACCTTTGACCTAGTTTGGAATCGCACTTGGTGATTTTCAATCTTAAAAATATTTTCAAAACCTGATATTGATTAAGATCTTGATACGTCTTTGAGCAAGATAGCCGTGGATTCTGGGATTATTGTAAAGGTCAAATAAGGTTAAGTTTTGTGAGAAGAGAGAAATAGAAAAATCACAGCATATAGTTCTTATATGTAATTTGTTAGGACTGGTTGTATGAAATAAGTGTGTGTGTGTGTGTGTGTGTGTGTGCATGCATGTGTTAGAAAGCACCTCCACAAACACTATCACCCTACCACACTAAAAGTGTTGGTAATAAGATCTCAAGAACAAGAGTCGACGTAAAGAGCTTGAACAAATTGGAAGTTATCAAACTGGGAGAACAACATCAATAATCAGAACTGCAGAGAAGTTATAAGGACACCAGAGGGTACATTCCTAAACTTATATAGGTCTGAGTTGTATGCATGTTTGTTATATAGTTTGTAACTGTTAAAATTTATTTTAGTGGAATTTTTGGTTTACTCCGTAGAGGGAGTCGTGGATGTTTCCTCAGCTGGGTGAGGTTTTACCACGTAAAAAATCCTTGTTCTTAATCTTTCTACATCTCCTCATCCAATTCTTGCTTGTGCTGTGTTTAAAGTTTTTTAAATTGATTTATTAAACCTGTTAATCAAATCTTGAACAGATCTCATACATATTTTTAAATACGTCTTGTGATTAATTAGTTTTGATTTTAAAGAAAAGAGTTTCTTCAAAAAACTGTTCGGAGTTACTTAAATAGTTTAATTTTATATTAAACAGCTTTAGTAATAGATTTTCAGACATTACACGCTTCCCAGTCAAACTTTATGACAAAGTCAGCGTCGTACAGCTGGCTAATGCTGAGAAGGTTTGCTTTCAAACCTTTGACGTACAAAACATTCTCAAGCTTAGGAAATCCTAGTAACTCTACTATACCTCGTCCTACGATGCTAGAATTTATCCCGTCTCCAAAGGTGACTCTACCTTCCTTATAATCCTCTAGGTAGGTAAAAAATGAGACATCACATGTCATACGTATGGAGCACCCACTATCAAAATACCCCTGTGAGGTATTATGTGCTTTGAAAGAGACATGAACAACAAGGGCCTTTTCCTCTTTCTTAGGTACCCAAGAAGTGGTAACCTTTTTTTTACCCTTGATGTTGTTGGTTTTAGCCGGGATGCGAGAAGCATTCACTGACGGAAAACACATCCGTCGAAATTCCTCCATCAAACTCTGTGAGGTGGCAGCTAAAATCTCAACACACTCTCTCACACTGGTAAAATCATCAGTATGATGTGGTGGAGAAGTAGTATGTCGTGTCCGACCCAAACTGTAGCAAAACTCCCTAAGGTGTCCTTTTCTTTTGCAGTATGTACAAAAGAACACAGTCTTTGGCGGACCTTGGTTTGTTTTTCTTGGTCGAACTCTCCTTAGTGGCTTTTAATGATGGCCATATGGAGTAGTAGTAAACTCAGGAACTTGTCCAGGTGCAATTTAGGACGTGGAGGCACCATCAAAACCTATTCCTTACCTATCACCAAAACCTAAAGCGGGATCGAGGAAGCATCTTTCCAGATTTTTCCTCGATTTGAACCTTGACTTCCCATGCTTTCTCAAGATCATGAATAAGCTAGGCTACAAGGGCATCAAGTTTCTTCTGAGTCTCCAGGGAGGAATGGAGCTCACTCGTAATACTAGCCACTTGTTTAGTCAAGTCCCCTTTCTCTTTATCAAAATAACTCTCTCTCTCTCTAAACAAACTTTCTCTATTAACACAGGCAGACTCTTTCTCTCTTAAGGTAGTGCAGGTGGAGAACTCTCTCGCGCGCGCGTCTTCTAAATCTTCCTATAAAGCGGTGATCCTAAGAACTAACGCTTTGTTACGCTTTTTGGTTTTAAATGACTCATTATATAACTCGGCATAGGCACGTTGAAGGTTACTCTCGCTCTCACTTGCATCATCCTCCCCCTCACTCACATCGTTCTCACTGTCGAGGTATCCCTGTAAAGCAGCATCCTCATCGTCGTGAGGAGCACTAGAAATATTCATATGACTAGCCATGAAGGAGATGAAGTTACATTCATGCGGTGACTCGTCTCCAGAGTGCACTGACTCGACCTCACTGTCGTCACTAAGGGTAGCATTAAGGACAACTTTGCCTTTTTCTTTGGCAAGTCTGTTCAGCCTGGTAGCACACTCAAAAGCTCTATGACCCTTACCTCGCACTCATAGCATCTCTCACCGTCTTTCTTAGGAGGGTTTTTAAAATCTTTTTCATTTTTCTTATTTTTCTCAAAATTCTTTTTATCTTTGAAATTTCCATTTTTCTTGAATTTGAGAATTTTCTTGATTTTTTTTGCAAACAGTGCCAAATCATCTAAATCAAAGTCACACTCGAAATCAGACGTTTCTATCTCCCTTTTTCTAGATAACTTAACTCTCCTTCTTGCCTACCCTTCACTCTTTCTATCCAGGGCATTAAGTGTAATTCCCTTATCTTTAGGCTTGACAAATTTAGGAAACATATCAATTTCATATGTTTGTAAGTCTCCTACAAGTTCCTCCAATTTAAGTGTGTTTAAATTACCCATAGAATTTAGCACAGTGACTTTAGGGATAAAACGCTTAGGCAGTGATCTTAGAATCTTTTTAACAACTCTAGCATTAGGAATGTGTTCACCAGGATTAAAGTTAGTGTTTATAATATCAGATAACATATCATAAAATTCATCAAAACATTCAGTCTCAAGCATGACGATGGTTTCAAATTGAGTTGTTAAATTTTTCTATTTAGACTCTTTCATGGCATTAGTTCCTTCATGGGTAAGTTGTAAAGCATTCCATGCCTCTTTTGACGTGGATCACATCATTATACGTCGTAACTCGTCAAGTGTGACGAATCCAGAAATAGCAGTTAAAACCTTAGAATTAAAAGATGACCATTTAAATTCCTCTTCAGTGCATGCAGTGACAGATTTTAAATTAGTCACGTTATCAACAGTAATGGAAGGAGGTGTCCACCCTCTTTCAACAAAAAAATCCAAACACGTTCATCAATGGCTTTTAAAGAAGATTTCATGTGAGATTTCTAGTAAGCCTAGTTTGTCCTGTCCAAAACTGGCATTTTATTATATAATTTCTCCATTGAACACGCCTTTTTTTTTTAAATCATTTTTCAGAAAATTGATATCTTAGAAAAAATTTGCGGAAAATTACACGATATAATTTTGTAATTGGCTCTGATACCAATTTGAAGAGTGTGCTTGCGTTCAAATTAAGAAATTATTTAATTAAACACAATTTTTCAATTAAATCCGAAAACATGCATCTAGGTGTGATTGAAACCAATATGAACATGCAAGAACAGTCAATCACAAACGAAACACACAAATGAAGAAAAATCCCCCAAAGGGGCAAAACCTTTTTATTTTTACTATAATTTGTAAAAATGATTACACGAATTACAATGAAAATAAGAGTGACATACAAAATCCCTCAGGCGTCAGTTTCGATGTCTCAGCTGGAATCTCCCGCAAGAACTCCAGGTGGGCAGCATTGAAGAAGAGAACGGCTTCTCCACAAATTACTCGAAATGAGTAAAAACGATCCTCGTGAAGGTTTAACAATTCACATACATAGATGGGAGTGTTTATGTGAATAAACAAGGCATAAAACCTTAAAAGTTGAAGTCTAATTTCTGGGCTATTTTTTGTAGAAATCGTGTTTGAAAAAGACTTATAAAACGTGTAGAAAGTGACCAGATATTTATACGAAAATCGAGGCGGTAGCGTCGCTCAAACGAGATAGGCATCTCGCTTGAACAAAGACACTTGTCATTCGAACGACATCGCGCGAGATGCTTATCTCGCTCGAACGATAGTGTAAACTCGTTTGAATGAGCTCGTCGACCGAGGCACTCCGCTTCTACACTTAGAAATTTTTTTGCTTTTCATAAAAATAAATCAGACTTCGAAAAAACATTTTCTGAAAAATTCCCAAATACTTATGCAAATATAAACAACTCCAATAACTCATTTTACCAATAATGTGAAGTGGAGTAGTGGGAACGGTTGAGCAACACGTTGCATGTAGCATGATGCACGTGTGAAAATCATGGATGCATGGATTAGGATAAAGGCCATCGTGGATGATCATTTTGACATGCCGAATGTAGCGGTATCAGACATACAAACTGTGATCTATGGAAAATAGAAAATTTCTAGATTCTACCCCGAACATTTATAAAATTTTGTCCTTACAACTTTTGAACAAATATTTTGAACAACAACATTTTATTTAAAAAGTGTACTCAAATATTTTAAAACATTTATAATTTCTTATTAAAATATTTTTGAAATACATACATAAATTTGGACTCAAATTTATTGAAGATGAATTTTTTTGAAATTGTAAAAGAACATATACAACATTTGAGTTTGTAAGCGCAACCTCTAGAATTTTATATGAAAATTCTTCTTATTAATCAATTAGTATAGGTTGGAAAAAGTAAATAATATAATTTTATTTTACTATATTGGTTTCAATTGGTGTGTTTCATATATCCGTGTAGAAATATTTTAGTTAGTGTTGGTACCTCGGTTTTACATTGTGGCCCCGACGAGAAGCCCAATCAAACACGGCCTAAAAGCTTAAAGGCCCCGCGCCTCAACCAGTTCAGTTTTGACCTAGTCAGTTCCTAAAATCTCTCTTGGGAGATATTATAGGGATTGTGGTCTAACGTGGGGGAGTCCCACTCCTCCACTCTCCGAAAGAACATGTATATAACAAACCCTCCACCCAGGGCAAAGGGCATGCATTATTTTTCCTATAAAACACTCCCCGGAGTAACGAGAAATAATATTGAGAGTACCGCCGTGGACGTAGGCATTCTTGCTGAACCACGTAAATCTTCTGTTGTGTGATTGTCATTCCTTATCTTCTTTATTTATTCTGGTGATTACCTTTTCTTGTTATTTTGTGCTGAACTTAATTGTCACCACAATTGGCGCTGTCTGTGGGAAACGTTTATCTTCCTTTAAGAAAGCCCTGACCAACAAAGAATTTGGAATGGTTGGTCACAGCAGCAATGCCCCTCAAGCATTGGGACATTCAAGAGCAGCCTGCCCCTCGCAGAATCAGATCTAAAGTTTGACATTCAGATCCTAGGGCTCGCCCAAAATGGCAAGCCTCAGAAGAAAGTCAAGGACTAGCCAGGTCCACACAGATCTCCAGGATAATCGATGCCTATGAGGCCAGGCTCCAAGAGCAAGGGGAGGCCACTCGCAAGCAGGAAGCTGAGAATGCTCACCTCAAAAGGAGATTGGAGAAGATGGAGAAGGAACTCCATCGTACCACCAGGCAGCGTCAATATCGCACTCCTAGCCCTCAGGCGAGCAAGACTCGTAGTCGAGGAAGGAGCCTAAGATGTGGATCTCAGAGATTCGAGGAACATGGGTCGGATGATGACTTGCTCGAGAAACAGTGACCAGCACGTCGTTACAGGAGTCCAGCTCGAGGAAATGATGACATACAAAATTTGGTCCGGAGAGAAATGGACCAGCATATCGGGGTGCTAGATCGGCCAGAGAGCTAGCCAAGTGAGCTCTCAGGACCCAGATGAAATCCCCCTTCTCAAGGGAGATAGAAGAAGAAGAATCCCTTGAGAAGTTCGCAATTCCTAGATTCAAGATCTACAACAGAAAGACCGACCCTATCGATCATGTTAGGTAGTACAGGCAGTCCATGACCCTCTGGAACTATAGGGACGCACTAATGTGTCGGATCCTTCCTTCGAGCTTGCATGATGTGGCCCAGAAGTGGTTCGAGAGACTCCTTCACAGATCCATCAGGAGCTTTGAGTCTCTGACAGAGCTCTTCACAGCTCGCTTCATTACCAACAGCTCCCATCCGAAGAGGATGGATGCCTTATTGACAATGAAGAAAATGCCCCAGGAGAGCCTCCGGGACTACGCAAAAAGGTACTGGGAGTTGTTCAACGAGGTCCAGGACTTTTCAGAGTAGGTAGCTATAGTATCTTTTAAGATTGGCCTACCCAGATCTTACCTCTTGCACCAATCCCTCACTAAGAAGGAGGCCACAACCATTGACGGCCTAATGGCTCGCATAAAAAAGTATGCCAAAGTTGAGGATATGACCCGCCTCATTACAGGGGAGAATGGTCGAGCTAAGCTCGCTGCCAAGCGCAATGATAAGGTTGAAAACCAGAAGAAAGGGAGCAAGAATGGGGGTAAAGGTGGTTCCAATAATGGGAATAAAAGTGATGCCTCGAAAGCATATCAGGGAGTGAACACTGTCTTTAAAGAACCAATCTACGAGATCCTAGCAAAAATCAAGGATGAACCATTCGTCAAATGGCCCAAAAATATGGGAGGATATCCCTCAAAGAGAAATAACGCGCTGAGATGCGCTTTTCACAATGAATGAGGACAAAAAATTGAGCACAACAAAGCTCTTAAGTCTCACCTTAAAGAGTTGGCCCAGATTGGACACCTGAACGAGTTTGTGGAGAAGAAGGCAGAGAAAGTTTCTACCAACGGAGACAGAAGGCCCGACAATGTGCTCGAGGAGGATGCTGTCTATGAGTTCACAGTGATTCATGGGGCATCGAATCTGAAGCAGATTTAAGGAAATTTAGCCCGGATGGAAGTGAAAAAGCTTACGGTAGTAATGCAAGCTTTTCAAATCGATCCAATAAAAAAATAGGTAAGAAAGCGTCGACGAGCAGATGACGTCGACTACAGCAAACACATCGTGTTCACGGATAATAACTTAGTGGGAGTGAGAACCCCGCATCATGATGCCTTGATCATTACACTCAGGATAGCAAACTATAATGTCGACAAGTTTCTCGTCGACCACGAAAGCTCATCCGAAGTAATGTATCTCGACATGTTCAGGAAATTAAAGTTAAGTGTCGGCGTCTTGAAGGAAGCCACTGTCCCTCTAGTTGGGTTTGCTGTAAAAGTGACTATCTCTTTGGGAAAGATCATACTGCAAATGAGGGTAGGAAGTGTCTCCAAGATAATCGAGTTTCTAGTAGTCGACATTGACTCGCCCTACCAGGCTATCCTCAGCAGAGGATGGATACATGCGATGAAGGTCATTCCCTCGGCCTACCATCAGAAACTCAAGTAAGTGACTGAGAGAGGAGTAATAGAGATCCACGGAGATCAAGCGATGGCAAGAAGGTGATTCATAGCAGCCATCCGCCCAAAACCAGAGAATAAGGTCGAGAAGGCCAAAGACAAGTCTGAGGAATAAGAAGGTTTGATACCTTCAAAATAGCAGCTAAAGTATGGAAGATCCGGAGTGGAGGAGACCAGACTCCTCCCCTCTGACCGGGTCATTGAAAACTTGGAAGAGGTCACATCCGATGGCAGCAAAAAAGATAAGATGTTCTTGATTGGAGCCTCTCTCACAGATCGAGAAAAGAAAGAATTGATGATACTTTTGAGGAATAATCTGGATGTTTTCGCGCGGGAACCTTGCGAGCTTCCTGGAATTGACCCTAGTTTGGTTTGTCATCGGTTGCACGTAGACTCGACTTTCAGGCCTATCGTGCAGAAGGCACATCAAACTTCACCCGAGAAGGCCAAGGATGTAGAGAAAGAAGTGGAGAAGTTGTTGGATGCAGGATCCATACGAGAAGTTCAATTCCCTAAATGGTTGTCCAACCTAGTAGTGGTTCCAAAGAGAAATGGTAAATGGATAGTTTGTATTAACTTCACTAACATTAATAGAGCATACCCTAAGGACAGTTTCCTTCTCCCAAAGATCGACAAGTTGGTGGACGCCACAACAGCTCATAAAAGAATGAGTTTCCTGCACGTATACTCGGGGTACCACCATATTCCTCTGTACGTACTAGACCAAGACAAGATGACATTCATCACCACCGTCGGATTATATTGTTACAAAGTTATGCCCTTTAGGCTCAAAAATATAGGAGCAACCTACCAGCAGCTGGTCACCAAGATGTTTAAAGACCAAATGGGAGATACCATGGAAGTCTACATTGACGATATGCTCGTCAAGAGTAGGAACAAAGAAGACCACCTCTCTGACCTGTCAAGGACCTTCGGAATCCGCAGGAAATACCGAATGAAGCTCAACGCGAGCAAGTGTTCCTTCAGTGTCCAGTTAGGAAAATTTCTCGGGTACTTGGTTAGCGAGAGAGGCATTGAATCCAACTCGAACCAGATTGATGCAATCAATAAGGTACAGCCTCCCCGCATGATAAGAGAAGTACAAAAGCTCACGGGCATGCTCACCGCCTTGAATCGGTTCATCTTAAAGTCATCCGAAAAGTGCCAATCGTTCTTCCAGCTATTGAAGAAAAGCAAAATAGTGGAGTGGATCCAAGATTGCTCGAAAGCATTAGAGGATCTCAAAGCTTATCTCAACACACCACCCTTGCTCGTAATACTTCAAGATAACAATTCCTTGTACCTATACCTTGCAGTTTCCATCCACGTTGCCAGCTCTGCACTAGTATGCAAAAGAACGGGAATCCAGCACCCAGTCTACTATGTGAGCAAGACCCTCCTGGACACCGAGTAGCGATACATACCACTGGAAAATCTTACCTTCGCACTAGTGGTAGCCTCGAGGAAATTGAAGCACTACATCAAAGCTCACTCTATTGTGGTCCTTACATCACACCCCCTTAAAGTAGTCATGCGAAAAGAGGACCTCTCCGGTAAACTATTAAAGTGGTCGATTGAGCTCGGGCGATTTGACATCCAGTTTCAACCAAGGAATGCAATCAAGGGGCAGGTCCTCGCTGACTTCATCACGGAATTTACAGGAGAACATCCTTGAGACCAACTTCAATCCTTGGGTCAAAGGTAAGATCACTCGACGTAAGGTGTTTGGCGACTATTTTTGAATGGATCCTCCAACTCCAAGGGGCAGTAGTAGGCATTGTCCTCGTTACCCCAGAAGATATAATCCTTAAGCAAGGAATCAGGCTTGGATTTGAAGCCTTCAATAATGAAGCAGAATATGAAGCATTAATTATAGGCCTACAGAAGGCACAGGCATTGGGGGCAAAGCAACTCTAGGTGTTCGGTGACTCACAACTGGTCTCTAATCAGATAAACGGAGACTTCAATGCAAGGGATGAGAGAATGGCAGCCTACCTCACCTTAGCAAAGAAATTAATGTCTAACTTCGAGCAAGTCAGTGTCCAGCAGTTTCCTAGAGGACAAAACAGTCATGCTGACGCCCTAGCGTCCTTGAGCTCAGCAATCAACTGTGACTTAAAGAGAATAATTCCTATCGACTTCCTCGCCCAGCCGAGCATCAACCAGAGCGACGAGCTGCCAGATATGGGTCGTGTTCTCCAGATTGAACCAGCACCCAGTTGAATGGACCCCCTGAGGGAATATTTGAAAGATGGTGCCCTACCAAATGATAAGAAGGCCACTCATCAGATAAGAGTCAAAACTGCCCGCTTTCACTTATCTCCTGAGGGCCAGCTGTATAAAAGATCTTTCACTGGCCCTTACCTCCAATGTGTTCACCCGAAGGACGTCGATCAAGTTCTGCACGAGCTTTATGAAGGAATATGTGGGAGCCATATTGGGGGCAGATCACTAGCTTTTCGAGTAATAAAGGAAGGCTACTGGTGGCCATACATAAAGAAAGATTCTGGGGTAGATGCTCGCAGGTGCGAGAAATATCAACTACACGCTCCTATAGTTCACCAACCTGCCAGTGACCTAAAATCACTTACTAGCCCCTGGCCTTTAGCCCAATGGGGAATGGACATCGTGGGACCTCTTCCAACCGCTGCCAGTAATCGCAAGTATCTGTTGGTCACGACAGACTATTTTACCAAATTAATTGAGGCGGAGCCACTAGCAAACATCAGAGACGCATATATGATAAGATTTATATGGAAGAACATAATTACTCGCTTTGGGTTCCCTAGTAACATCATCACTGACAACGAAACGCAGTTCGAGAGTGGTCTCTTCCAGAGTTTCTGCAGTGACCACAGGATCAGGCACCATTTCAGCTCGGTAGCATACCATCAAAGCAACGGAAAAGTTGAAGATTCTAACAAAACAGTGATTTATGGACTGAAGAAGCTATTAGAGCGAGCCAAAGGTGCATGGGTGAGTGAGCTGCCACATATTTTATGGGCTTACCGCACTACCCCACGGCGAGCAACTGAGGAAACACCATTCGCACTAACATATGGTATGGAGGCAATTATTCCCTTGGAAGCTGGCCTCCCCACCAAGAGGTCCACCCTGTTCGACCAAGGCCAGAATGATGTAGCATTACTCGCTGAATTTGACCTGGCTGAGGAACGAAGAGAACTAGCCCTAGTGAAACTAGCGGGCTATCAACAACAGCTATAAAGGCACTATAACAAAAAAGTCTATCCAATAACATTCTAAGCTGGGGACTACATCCTAAGAAAAGTTCTTGGCAGCGCATTAAAACCATCAGATGGCAAGATAGGTCCAAACTGGGAGGGACCGTTCAAGGTGACAAGAGACAACCTGGAAGGGCCTATCACTTAGAAACACTGGAGGGAAGGGAGATACCCCGAGCTTGGAACATATCCAACCTAAAGAAATTCTACTTCTAGTTCTCTATATTGGTCTTTTATTACATTATTGAAATTGGCAATTCATTTTTCACTATTTTTTATTAATAAAAGATTATTTGGCTCTGGCATTCTATGAAGTGTTAATTTTTTATGATGAACTTTATAACATGCACATCTTTTCCAAGCGACAGGCGTCCTACTCAATGTATAAAAGCAGGGTGTTACCCTCCTCAGGTTTTCATTATAAAACACGAACAACCTCCCAGCATTACCCCTGGCAATATATGAGGCCCTACAGGGGACCCTTAGGCAGCTTGACCAACTCAGGTTGTCTGCCAAATAAGGCTTGGCTAAAAGAACTGCTTGGATAGAACATCCAACACCAGGTGTGTCCTCGCCATTGCTACACTTAGGCCTAAGGGAGTGTGGCGACATGACCTAAGAGGTAAAGTGGGGAAGAATGGTATTTTATAAGCATATTGGACTGGGAGGATACTCATGAAATAAAATAACTCTAGTCGGCTAAGAAAATCCCAAGATAATCAAACAAGAAATAAATGAAGTGGACAATATACAACACGTGTTTAGTCGTCAAATCGTCCAAAACATAACTATTTTATTACTTCATTGCATTTACAGAGAGTTACATTGGTTGAATTAAATGGATCCTAATGAGGATTAGGCCTCCGAGCAAGATAATCAGCTACTTGTGCTCTTCGGCCATCGTCTGGATGAGGAGCTAACTCCTCCTAAACTTCATTGGCATTAGGTTCCAGTAACTGCCTGGGGATAGCATCTATGGGGACCCACTGGTTATCCCTCCTGAAAGGGTTAGGCATTAGAGTCGAAGAGGAGATCTCATGATAATACCATATTACTGAGTTCCTAAGGACCTTCATCTCCCAGAGAGCATTCAACCATCCCCTAATAAAGGATAGCTCTTCGACCTCTGCCAACCTCGTCGGAGCATCTGTCCAACCCTGATCATAACCATCAGCCCACACTCATCGAGGACCTTTCTTGAACAGATGCCTCAGCATAGTAACATCTCATTGGAGCCCAGCAACTATCACGTATACCCAATGAACATATCCTCGAAGCTCGTTAATCTCCTTAGTTGAACCACGGGCATCTGTACCATCTCATCATCCAGTCAATGAAGAGGAACCACATAGAACCTGAGGAACAATGCTAGGTTCGTTCTCCCAGAGTCAGGATACTTCTCGCCTCAGAGTTTCATTCTCTTACTGAAGCATCTCTCCAACTTGATTAACCTCTGAGGCATCTAGGAGCCTTGCCTTCAGAGTAACCACCTCTTCTTATACAGAAGCACTTATTTCCTCCATCTCTTAGAGCCTGTCCTTCAGCTTGGCAACGAGCTCTGACTGGTCCTTATAATCCTTATTCCTTGATCGAAGGGATTTACAAATCTTTACGAAAGCCCTGAAAACTCGATTGCTCGCATCAGGACCAATAATCTTTCCCAATTGAGAAGTAGCATGTATATATTCATCAATATCAATCAGCTACAAGACATACAAGCATTAAAGAGCAAAGAAATTAGTATGCAGAAAGGAAAAAGATTTCATTTCATTAAAGAAAAGGCTCCAAGTACATCAGCGAAAGAAAGGAAAGAACAACAAAAGAAAACAATACAAGAAGTTCCCTAAGAAAAGCTAGCTGGCAAACTCAGTCTGCTCTGAGGTCGCTGGTTACTTCCCCTTGTCTGCAGCAGCCCCAGGCACACCTCCCTCAGATGGAGCAGTTTCCATTCCCTGGTTGAGGGGCACTTGGACAGCGGTAGTCTGGTCAACAAGAACACCTACACCGATAATAGGAGCAGTTTCCTCATCCACAATGGGCTTAGGGCCAGGATCGTGCTCGTCAAAAAGTGAGGAGTTGATATCCACCTCGATAGCCAGGAGAGCCTTGTTCCAACCCTTCTTGAAGTTCAGACGGTTGATATAGCCAATCTGAACATCAGTATCCTCATACGCAATGATTCATCCGGCATTGTATGAGCTTTCCTTAGGGTGGCAACCTCGGATTCCACCTTTTTTGCCTTTTTCGCGAGCACCCTGTTCTCCTCCACCACGGCCAGCTTGCTCGAGCAGACTAAGTCATAGGATTGCCTTAACTCCTCGAGCTCCTTTATCGTCGCCTTTTTTGCTCGATTGGACTCAATAAGGGTAAGATCGGAAGACTTTTGGGCAGCATCAGCAGTCTTCAAGTTGGTCTTTAGCTCGGCATTCTTCCTCACTAGCTCATCGCCTCTGCGGTAGAGGATGGCAAAATCGGTCACAAATTGTAGAGAAGAGAAATGTTACTAAGAGAAGTATTGAACAAAGTATTGCGAAAGTAGGGAAGAAAAAGTAGACTTGCCAAGTCTAGCCTTTGACTGGGCTTCAGAGCTAACTAGTCAATCCCCATCGCCTTCGAATGATCAGTCGGTAAAATTTCTCTTCGAGTAGCGTAAAAGACAGCTGAGGAGATATGGCAACAGAAGCCCCCTCACACAAAGCAAATACGAGCACAATAGCTTTCCCCGCCTTTGTCCTTACCTCCTCTCTCCTCTTCTCCTCTTCCCTCTCTTTCCTCTCCTTCTCAGCTTTCTTCCTCTCCTCCTCCTTCTTTATCTTCCTCTCTCTTAGGAGATCCTCCTTTTTCTTTTTCCTCCCCTGGTCATGAGCAATAGACTGAGAACCAGTGACATCATCCCCACTGCCAGACTTCTACTTCTTCAATCGACGAGAGAGAAGCACATCATCATCATTATCTCGGATCAGATTCTTCCTAGGAGGATCCATGTCTTCATCACTAGAACTACTTAATTCACTCGAAGACTCTTGACCCTCTGAAACATCTTCTGAGATGGAATATTATTCACTATCAGACCTCTCCTCACTGGAATTACCTTCAGCACCGCCCCTATTAGCACCCTCGCTCTCCTCACCAGAGCTAATTTCTCCTTCATCTAATTGGATGGGATCGGCGGCAACCTCTTCGATGATGTCTAGCTCTGGAACACTATCCACTGTTCGCGCAATAAAATTGGACCCAACGTTCTTGTATTCCAGAAGGAATGTCACTGATCGAGGGTGTTCACCGTCAGCCAAGAGCTCCTTGATTTTCTAGGCTTTGACCAACTCAGCAGCTCGGATCTCGCTGAGAGCAGGCTCCGAGTCCTTTAGCTTCGCTGAAAAGAAAGATAGAAAAATATAAGAAAAAGAACACACAAAATAGAGGATCAACGAGCAGAAAGGGACTAAGCCCACCTATTTACTCCTCCCCGTAAAAGGTAATCACAAATCTCCCAGACCTTGATCGCACAGTATGGGGAGGGAACTGCCAATTTCTAGCAACAAAACCCTCATGCAAGTAGTCCCTGTGGGAATCAGGTAGATTTAATACCAATACCCTATTAGGACTCCTGGCCTTGAGGTACATAAAACTAGAGCTTTTTCTAGAAAAAGAATAACAGAAGCAGACTTTATCAAGCCCTAAATTGGTCCTATAGAGCTGATTTATTCTATGTACACCATTAACAATTTCCAGACATTGGGCGAGCACTGCGCAGGGGCTATATTGAAGTAACCAAAAAAGTGCAAAAACAAATTGTTTGGGGGAAAATTAAGGCCCCCTGGTATAATAAGAGGATATGAATCCAGTGACCATACTCAACTTCTCTAACATTACGAGGGACAGGGGCACATTCAATGTCCACCCAATTTAGAATATTATAAAACTTCTTAAATTTGGTAATCGGTCTATTGCCTTTTTTCGTCATTAAAAAAGAAAAGCCCTAGTAACAGATATAAAGAAATCCCAGCAGAAAAACAGAGAAAAGAAGTGAGAAAGACTCACGAAGTAAGACTCAGCTTGGGACGAGGCAAGGTCATAATCAGGGACGATAGGAGGACGCGAAAAAATCTTGAAGATAGAAGACAAAACCTGAGAGTAAGAAGATCTACAGCGAAAGCTTGGAGAAATCAAGAGAATGCGAAGAGATATGAAAGCGACGGTTCAAGGAATGACTTCCCTAAAATGATTTAAACCTTCCTAATAATGATGCATCAGAAACGAGGCAATCTGTCGCCTAAGTCAGTTCGAGAAAGGGCGCTTCGTTCAAAAGTATTGCACGAATCATAAAAATGCCATTAGGACTAATCATTTAAAATTATTGAGCCCAAATTGAGACCCAAAAATTTTAGGGGCAATTGTAGGTACCTCAGTTTACATTGTGGCCCTGACGAGAAGCCCAATCAAACACGGCCTAAAAGCCTAAAGGCCCCGCGCCTCAACCAGTTCAGTTTTGACCCAGTCAGTTCCTAAAATCTCTCTTGGGAGATATTATAGGGATTGTGGTCTAACTTGGGGGAGTCCCACTCCTCCACTCTCCGAAAGAACATGTATATAACAAACCCTCCACCCAGGGCAAAGGGCATGCATTATTTTTCCTGTAAAACAATCCCCGAAGTAACGATAAATAATATTAAGAGCACCACCGTGGACGTAGGCACTCTTGCTGAACCACATAAATCTTGTGTTGTGTGATTGTCATTCCTTATTTTCTTTATTTGTTCTGGTGATTGCCTTTTCTTATTATTTTGTGTTGAACTTAATTGTCACCACAGTTAGGTAAAATTATTTTGACCATATGCTATGTTTTGGATTGAGTTTATAACTCTAAGATAAATATTTTACATTGTGTATTTGCATATGAAATTCAATATATTATGCTTTTAATAGGTTGTTTGATCTATGTATGGATTTAGACCTACAAAGTTCTAATATTACTAAGATCTCATAAGTCGGACTTTATATTGAGTAAATAGAATTCATATGTCGAAATGATAATAATTGAAGGATTATATCATAACTGAGTTTGGTGCACATATAATTTTTACTTTGGTAAATATATTCTAGTTGAATAATGGGAAATAAAGGTTTAAACTCTAATATAAAATATTATCTTATACATTGTGAAAAATAAAATATGAAAAATCATATGTTTCTTTAAGAAATAGATAATGTAATGTATATGTGACCTTAAGACAAATGAAAATCTGAACTTATGGCTAGAACAAATGAACATGTATTTTTTTAATCGGTTATACTTTAAAGCATTAAGCATGTATTAATTTAAGAAATAAGATTAATTCTTATTTAATATTGAAACTCTATGAGCTTAGATTCTATTTTATGAATTGAAGATATAGTGGGGGCACATCATATGCATATTTTCAATATTATACACGAGGAATAGCGAGGACACTCAAGCGAGTACCTCTCAACTATAATTGAAAAATATTTTAAAAGAATCTAAAACTTTGGAGCTCAAGAGAACTTTTTATTTTTTTACTTGTGAGATAGAAATAAAAGTTTTCTTATGCTATTGAAAAGGATTCCCAAAATCCTTAGAGAATTCATGTCATAAATGATTGATTGAATTCCTTGGAATGAATTGGAAATTAGTTTATAATTGACTTATCTTATAATTTTAAGACAGTAAGGGGTATAAACATCCTTTGAAGGAATAATGAGACCATTATCATTTATGAATATAATCTTTGTTTAATAGACAAGATTTATCGATATTATGATAACTTAGTTATAAACGATGTTAGTTAAATTATTCTCATGAAAATGGACTAGCTTAATTTAACTTGATTTCATTTATTTACGCACGATTTTGAGTTAAAATTAGGGAGTTTTGGGGAAAGGTACAATCTAACTCAAAGTGTATAAAAATAGGACACTTCACATAATTTTATAAATTTAGTCCATGTATTAAAAACACCATGAAAATGACCAATATGTCATTTGACAACTCATACAAAAAAAAAACATCAAATTTTTAAAAGTCCATAACTTCAAATCTACAAATCCAAAATTCACAAAATTTATATATATATATATATATATAATCATTGAGATCTATCCAACGACACTCATATTTGATATTTTTTGACAAAAAAATCGAAATCGATAAATTTACAATTTCACTAAAACTTCCATTTTTTTCCACGAACACTGTATTTTTTCCAGTGAAAAGCATTCTTCTCCGGCGCTGAAAATGGTGCCGCTGGCGCGGACCAAAAAAATGGTAGAAATAGAGTAAGAGAGAGTGAAACGAGGAGAGGTAAACAATCCGGTGAGAATTTCGGCGGTCTCCGGCGAGGATTTTAGCATTCCGACGAGGATTCCGGTGGGTGGGGTAGGGTGGAGGTGGGGTTATGTGTTTATTTTTAGAATGAGTTTTAAATAAGTATGACTAAGGGTAAAAATATAAATACATCTTTAACTAAAACAAATGAAATTACCTATTTTGTGTACTCCTAACTCTAAAGGGATCGTACAAATAAATGTTATTGTATCATAGGGACTAGATTTATAAACGTGAAAACCATTGTCCTAAAAATTCAAATAGAAGAAGGAACATGACATTTAGCTTAATTTTCTATTAAAATTAATTGTATGCAATATCTCTTTTTGAATGGTGACTGTGAGCTCAAGAAATCACAATTAATAATTTAAAGAGAAAATGGAATAAAAGAGTAAGAAATGGTCTTAACACACAGTATTTATGTGAATTGGCAACTGACTACATACACGAAAGGTTTCTCAGTTTTTATTAATTCGTCAGAGGTTCAGAATTACATGCCCAATTGCCCCAAGGTGACAATCGTATTAATATTAATAAAAAGTAGTTGAGTTATCCGAAAACTCTCCTAGATCTTTATTGGCTTGCTGGTGATTCATGTTTATCTCCTCCGAGAATATAGATAACCAAAACGAGTATTCAATTATCCACGTAATATATTCTCGTAACTATATTTGCAATGTTAAATTTGACGTGGGCAATGTTCTAGGCCAGCTAGGACTACCGAAAATTTGACCTCCATGGTTTTGCACCCATAATTTCTCCTGAAATTATTTGTCAAAGATGGGCCTAAGAATTTTGCATCCTTTATTGTCCCAAGTTGAGTCCAAAGCCTGAGATTTGTGCTCGGACATATTCATAATTTTTTAAACTAATAGGGGTACATTGGTCTATATAGAAAAATGAACCGCCATATTTGATCTTGAGTCATGTTCCTTATGATTGAACTCATGGAACTTGATCCTCACTCGTTTTAAACTCTATATCATCATTTTGCTTCTTTACCTTACTCAAAAAGACATTATATTTTCTCAGTTCATTTTGTAAGTCTTCTTTGTCTTCGCTTGCTTTTTGGATCTCCATAGTTCCTTTTATATAAATTCACTCTGTAGTCTTTTTCCATTCTATTATTATTTGAAAATTGTTTACACTATCAATGTGAAGACCTTAGGGGAGTTTAGCAAAACTTATTCAATTCCTCCTTGGGTTACAATTGAATGTGACCTCATGCCTAGAAATTTCATCGCTAATGAGGGTGGCCATCGGATCCACATCTTCTCAGTAGCTCAGGGAGGAATAACTTTTCCCCCAAACTAAAATTTTTTGGAATTTTGTGAGTTTTCTATATCGTTAAATAAATTTCACAGAATAAATGAACTGTAAGGGAACAACATATGGATCCCTAAAATTAGATTTTGTTATTCTTTGTCCCAAACAATGGATGGTATTTAATATCTGAAGGCGAGGAAGGCTGATAAGATTTTAGTAGTTAATCTTCTTGATTCCAACAAAGGGTGTTGTGTTTAGGTTTTTATCCCAAAGGGCAAGCAGTACCAAGGGTTTTTGTGCTCAGAATGGGGGAGTGATATAGGTTAATGTTTTCTTTTTATGCTTTAGAATGTTCTCTTGATTGCGTGGTTGCTAATAAAAATTCTTTTTTCTGAGCATCTCGATCAAAGAAGTAACAGCCAGACCCATATTAATAGGGAGGATTTATTGAAGGTCTGGAAATCGAGGGAACCCTTAGTTCAAGATGGTAACCATCCCATTTATTCCTCTTTTATCCTCAAGTACGAGAATTCTACTGGTAGATTCATAGACCGTCCAGTGGACACATTTCTTGATCTTCCACTTCATTCACAAAATGAGGAAGCTTATACATCCCCTTCCTTAGAATCCTTAAACATTGAGTCCATTCTTGCCGTGGAAGAATACTCAATGGCCCTCAAAAGAATAATAATTTTGATTGATGATGAAGACGTCAACCTCTATTCCCCTAAAATGAAGTCCTTAAAGAGGACTAAGCTAGAGGGACCTTTGGCCACTGAATTAGACAGTCTAAGAGAAAGAAGAGAAAGACAAGTCCCCTTCCTCCATGCTTATGTAACCCTCTAAGAAGGGTGATGCCCTTACTTATGTGAGAACATCGTAGGTGATATCGGTGGCCCAAAAAATTTAGTTGGCCTATGGTTTCCTGAAGGGGGTAGTACCCGCCTCTGATCATGAGTAAACCAAATTGCTCTCATACCACCAACTTTCATCCCACGATGCTCACATGTTATCTTTGGTAATCCAAACATTATCTTTCTTCTATTATGAAGTTATTAGACTCCTCTTTTGTGTCTCTAACATGATTTTTGTTTACCTATTTTCCGTTTATGGAGGATTTTGTCTCCATCCAGGATAGCAGCTCGGATCAATCCAAAATAAATTATGATTTGATGGTAGAGTTAGACAAGTCCAAGGAGTATCTCGCTATTACCAAGAGGGTTTATAATGAGGATAAGAAGTCCACCAGTGATGCTATCCGCACACTGAAGAGAGATAACGACAAGATAAAAGTTACTAATGATCAGCTTGTGGCCAAATGTGATCGCTTGAGGAAAGAGTGTGAAGATATTTCTGCAGCCAAGGAGGCCAGTTATGAAAAAGGCTAAACTGAGTCATTTGGGGACGCCAAGTGCCAGTTGGCCTATATCAGGAAATACAGCTTCAATAAGGGTTGAGATACTACCTTGGTAAGGGCCAATGTCCTTGATGACTCTGAGCTTTTTGGAGAGAATAATCTTGGCTCCCTACTAAAAGTTGATGATAAGGCTGCTAGAGACACTCTAGCCAATTAGACCTCTACTGCAGATGCCAAGGGTAAAGCCCCAGGGACCCAAGAGCAGGTGAAGAGCAAGGAAACATAGTTAGGAATGATTATCTTACATGCTCTTATATTTTCCTTTTGTCTCTATTTGTAAGAGCTTTTGCCTATTTTGATTTTCAATGAAAGATTTATAAATTTCAATTATGTTTTGAATTATTATTGAATGCTCCCCTTGCCCTCTTATTTTCTATAGCATACTAATATTATCGAGGATATTCCTTATTTTGCTGGCAATCTAAATGTCATCCTTGGTCGGGATGCAAGTTCTATAACTCATCGCGCGTTTGTTTTTGTTTGTAATGCCCTAAAGAAGATGACTGACTCCTACAAAGTTGAGTCTGCCTTATTAGCGAGGCTGAAAGATAATGTAAAAGACTTTAGAGATATGGGCACCCTTATGGAGGAGGGGGTAATTACTGGAAAGAGTAGCTTAATGAGGCAAAGGATGTTGGAGATTTTGGGTCCTCCTCCAAGCTCAAAATGACTCCCTGAAGAAGAAACTTTGAGGATGGCTATCGAAGAACTCATGTTATAGTGATGGGTCTCAGTCATGATATCATCAAACTGTGCTATCTTTTTAGGATTAGTCCTCGAGCAGTGTGGTCTGCTGGCTATAAGGAATACTGGATGGATGCCATCATCTAGTTAGAGGAGGCAATGCAAGTAGATTATAATCAGGGTTAGCTGAATGTGTTAGGGGTGTTGAAGGTTCCTAAGGACTCTCAGCTTTAGTATATTTATCAAGTTAATTGTCCAGATTATCGGCATCCACCCTTTGGCAGTGAAGAAAGATGGGTTCATTTAGACATTTTTCCTCTTCAATTGTCTAAGAACTATTTGTCTTCTCATGAGAGCGGCGATGTGTTTTGACTAAATCCTATTGACAGCCAAAGAAAAGCCATTGTTGATATTCTTGTCAGCCGATCAAAACTGATGTCCCATTTTGTACTTTTGTTATTGTGAATAATATTTTGTGACTTGTAACTTTTTGTTACAAGTTATTTTCTTCTTATCATCCTTTTTCATTTTTCCATTCCATTATGTCGAGCATGTATTTTATTTTCTTGTTTTACCTTTTAGGATGTGTCGTCACACTACCTTAGGCCTAGAATAGACTATAGAAAAAATGTACGAAGTTTTAAGGACATTCTCCAGTTATGGATTCTATTCGACCTAATTCAGGTTGATTCAGTGCCTAAGGATCCCCTGTAGGTCTTTTGTTTGCCTGAACAATTCATAACATCTTTGTGTTTTTCATGGCAAAGACTTGGAGACCTTAGGTTTAATTATAATTAACCAATTCACAATTGTAATTAATATAAGGTAATGCTAATTGATAGTATGATGGTTAATTTAAAATGTAAGTCTGCCATTTTGGAACAATGTAAAGCAACAAACTGAACCACTTGGGCTTTTATTAAAAAATTATTGATCAAATTACGAGCATATAAGTTTTGAAATAAAAATTTACAAAAACTAATTACTCTAGAAATAACTTAAACTTAAGAAAATGTGAACTCAAAAATAAAACTTCTTGAGATTAGCTACATTTTAAGCCCTGGGTATCTCCTTTCCCTCTATTGTTTCCAAATAAAAAGCTCCCTACGGATCATCTCTGATCACCTTTAATGGTCCCTCCCAGTTAGGTCCAAACTTGTCGTCTAAATATTTTTTGGAATTTCCTCGAATTGACGCCCTTATTGTATTGCTTCACTAACTATTGTTGATAGGAGGCTAATTTTATCATGACCTATTCCCTTTTTTCTTCTTCTAGGTCATTTTAAGCACGCATAGCTTCGTCATTCAAACCTTGATCGAAAATGGTGGACCTCATGGTTGGCAGACCAATTTCCAGGGGGATCATAACCTATATCCCATACGTTAGAACGAATGGTGTTTCCCCAGTGCATCTCCTAGGTGTAGTACAATATGCCCACAGAACATGGAGAAGCTCATACACCCAAGCTCCCTTTGCCTTTTCTAATATTTGTATCAAGTCATCGAGTACCATTTTATTAAAAAAATCTACTTGGCTATTGTTTTGTGGTAGGTCATAGAATTAACATGGTGTTTTGATTCCATGGTTATCATAGAAAACTTGGAAAAGTACGCTTTCAAACTGTGTGCCATTATTCGTGAGGACTGTCTTGGGTACCCCCAAAGTGTGTTGTAGTGTTCCTCTAGACGAATATGATCATATCAGTGTCTCTGATGTTTTCTAGTGGATCTACTTCAATCCACTTTATGGAGTTATCTTTAACTACCAGTAGATACTTGTAATTTTCCAGTGTTGTTGGGAGTGGCCCTATAATGTCCAACACCCACTGGGAAAATTTCCATGGGCTAGTTACTGACTTCAAGTCGTTGGCTGGTCGGTGAAGCATGGGGGAAATTTTTTGGCACTTTTCACAGTTTTGGTCGTAAGAACTTTTGTCTTTCTGAATATATGGTCACCAATACCCTTCTTAGACTACTCGTAAAGTAATAGGCCTCCTCCTATATGGCTCCCATAAATCCCATCAAGTAGTTCGTTAAAAACTTGGTCGACCTCTCCTAGGCGCACGCATTGGAGGTAATCGCCTGTGAACGACCTTATGTAAAGTTTTACTTCAAGACACTGATAAAACTATGCATCTTTTATCTTGACTTGAAGGGATTATTTTTTATCAATCGGTAAGGTATCAGTACGCAAATAGGCAATTATCGTACCCATCCATCTCAGAATTTTTTATATGGCAAGAACAAGCTCGGAGACAACTGGCTTCATAATTTTGGGTTTGTTCGGGAATACCACTTCAATTCTTCTCCTTAAATTAGAGTCCACTACTGAACTTAGGGCTTCTAAGGCATCATCATGGCTATTATGCCCCTGGGGGAACGGTTAACTATTTGACTTCCTTAAATTTTGAGATAAAATTATGAGTAACTTATAGGTATGCTCCCATCCTTTTATCCTTGGCATTGAAGTCTTCAGTAACTTGGTTGGACACCAGCTTTGAATCGCAATATACATCAAGGTAAATTTCCCCAAATAAGTTAGCCTTACGTTCTTGGGCTATGATATCTTCTTACTCAGCTTCATTGTTGGATGCTTCAAAGCCCAGCCCGATTCCTTGCTCAATCATGATGTTCTCCGATGTGATGAGCACAATCCCTACTCCACTCCTTTTAGAGTTTGAGACACTATCTGAATATAGTATCCATTTCTGGGATTGCTTAATATCATGACATTTCAGTTGATCAGTAACCTATTGGTTTCTAGGTGCTTCCTCTCCCACAAATCCTATTATAAAATCAGCCAACACTTGTCCTTTGATCATTGTTCTGAGTTGACAGTTTATATCGAACCTCTCGAGTTTGATTGACCATTTGGACATGCGTTTAGATAGGTCATCCTTACGAAGAATAACTTTGAGGGGAAAGGATGTGATAACTGTGATCGAATGGTCCTCAAAGTAGTGTTTTAAATTTTGAGGCGCGATGACCAAAGAGTAGGTTAGTTTTTCTAGTGGGAGGTAGCGTTTTTTGGTAACTAGGAACATCTTGTTGACATAGTAAACGGAATACTATTTTCCTTCCTTTTCACAAACTAAGGTTGAACTGATCGCATGGCTTGAAACTATTAGGTAGAGATATAATGAGTCTCCCTAGTTTGGGATGAGCAACAGAGGAGATCTTCTCAAATAGGATTTGATTTCTTCAAATGCCTCTCAGCACTCATTATGCAGGTGTCACTACACCAAAAAGGGCAAATTGCCACCTTTGAGCCAGCCACCCTTGTCACGGTCATTGACCGTGATAAAAAAATACACATTTTTTGTCATGGTCAATGATCGTGACAAGTCCGTGATAAAGGCTTATCACGGTCAAAGACCTTGACAGGTCTGTGACAACGTTTTCAGTAAAATAAACCCTTCCCTTTTTCCCACCATTTTGTTTTCCCACATTTTCTCTCTCTATACAGCGATGTTCTCTCTCTCTCTCTCTCTTTCTCTCTCTCTACTTTCAGGTCCGTCTCTCTCTCTCTCTCTCTCCCTCTCCCCTTTGTGTGTATATGAATATGTGTGCATGTGTGTGTGTGTTGTTGCTTGTGTGTGTGTGTGTGTGTGTGTATGTGTTGCGTGTGTTTGTTGTGTGTGCGTGTGTGGGGTGTGGGGGTGGAGGCGGGCAGTAGGGGTAGGTGGGTGGAGGGGCGGGGGCAGTGTGTGTGTAGTGTGCATATGTGTGGACATTAGGGGTGTGTGGGGAGGGTATGTGTGTGTGTAGTGTACGTGTGTGCGCGTGTGTGTCTGCATGTGTGTGTATTTATGTGCGCGTGTGTGTGGGTAATGGATCAATTAGGGTTTCATACGTAAATATGTAAATACCCAAATATATGTTGTACCCTTAAGTATAAATACTCAAATATTGTTGGCTAATACATAATGATAATTAATTAACCCTTTAGATTCTCCCCATTGTTGGTTTCATACGTAAATGTGTAAATGATGATTCTCCCCATGTTTAAGAGGCTTAAAGTTCAATTTGAGATTTTTCTCGTGGAATAGTCATAATAGGAATTGGAATTGGGACTTATAATTATTATTGTTAATTTAATTATGACTTTAATTGGATATAAATGAGTTAGGAGCCTTTAGATTCCCCTTATTAATTGTTGGTTTTAAATTAGTAAATAGTTAGTTTGAATTGATGTTTAGGATTTTTAGTAATTGTACATATTATGGGTTAGATGTTGTTATTTTGGAATTCAGAATTAAGTTGTTAAAAATTAATATTACACTGTGACACTTGAAAAGGACAAATTGATTAATAAGATATATCTTTAATTGTAGCTTCAATTGTATAGCTTTAATGATGATATATTTATAAGACATGATGAAATGAATTAATTGAGTAGATGAATTAGAAGGAGTACGTGATACACATTTGTTGGTTTGTTGTTGTTGTTGTTGTTGTTGTTGTTGGATTATAGTGGACCGATGTTGGGTTGGGTAATTTTGGAAGTGCCGTGACCACTGGATTATTGTCCAAATGGGGGGGGGGGGGAGGGGGAGGGGAGTTTTTAACTTTTGCTAAAATTAATTTGTGTCACGAACAATATATTGTTAATTCATATATATAGTATGTTTCATTTATGATAATTAAATGAAACATACTTGAAATTACATATAGTGCGCATAGATATTAGCCTTTTAGTTCTTGTGCGTACGCATTCAAAAGCCCTTAGACCCGTTCAAGAGTCATTACCCCTATAATGCGATCTTTCGAATTGTTCCGTTTGGCCAGTTTGGGACTGCATAATTTATATATAATAATATTCTTAGTGGCTTAAACTTGTTACTTTGGGAGGAAGTTCTGAAGTCATATCCTAATGTTCTTTGGGTACATACTAGATTGGCAAGTGTGAGTGTTATTTCAATTAATAAATTGAAATAACACTTACACTTGTGAATCTATGTTGTGTACTTGGAGAACTATGGGGATATGATGCTGAATTTTTCTCAAATCGTAACAATGTGCATGATCTGTTAAGTATATTACCAAAATATGTGGTCTTGAATGGTATAGGACCACTCACATTTTAAAGGAGATGGAGGAAATAAAAATTAATATTATAAATTGAATTTGAATTTGAAATTTAAAAATCGAATATAAATAAGATATAATTAAATGAAACATACTATAAATCTAAGTTTTCTTTACACTAATCCACGAATATATGCTTCTTACCTTTAATAAGTGATTGTTTGTAGTAGCTGTTCTGGGATATCCTAAATACAAAGAGTGGATGGGTGAGACAAATAGATTAGGGGATGTGTTTCGCAGAGGTGCTAATGAATTTGTGAAATACGCAAAGAGATGTCATAATGATGAAGAGTTTCCGTGTACGTGTGCTAGGTGTGAGAATGATAAGGTATTTGAGTGTAAAACAGTAGAACTACATTTGTTAAGATGGGGTATGCAAGATAATTATCGATTTTGGAGTTTTCACAGGGAATTGAAAGTTCCTTTTACCCCCGAGCAACCTTCACAATAACCTTCAACAAGTAGGATAGATGTACAAAGGAATGATGTAGATCATAATATGTTAGAGGATTTAGTTGATACCGTGTATGGCGTTTATGAATGGAAGAGAATGAGGTCACTGACGATGTATAAGGTTCAGGTGCTAATGAAGATATAAGGATAAACCTTGACGATGACTACTAAAGTTTAAAATTTAAGGCGACCCAACTGTTATACTTTGTCTACGAGAAAGATCAAACAACTTTACATGCCATGGTTAGTTTGCATAGTTTGAAGACCTAATACGATTTGTCTGGCAATAGCGTGATAGGAATTCTAAATTGTGTGAAGGGCGTGCTACCTAAGGAGAATACGCTTCCAAATAGCTATCATATTATGAAGAATAGTTTGAAAGGTTTGGGAATGAAGTATAAATCGATTCACGCTTGTGTGTATGACTCCACACTATACTGAAAGGAGTACAAAAATCTCGATCGGTGTCCGGTATGCGATGAACCTAGATATGTCCAATCTACTGGCAAGGAAGGCACAAGCTCAAAAGTGCCTCAAAAAGTGTTGAAATATTTTCCCGTTGTGCCTTGATTAAAGCGATTTTTTATAGTACCATGGATAGCGGAGGTAATGACTTGACATGCTAGGGCAGAAGTAAGGGATAATCTTCATCCTATTGATTTTATAGCTTGGAGGAGGATGAGTTATGAGTATCCCGATTTTGCTCGAGAATAGCGTAACATTCATTTGGTTATATCAATAGATGGTTTCAATCCATTTGGAAATCTAAGAACCAATTAGAGTGTATGGCCAGTGATCCTAGCCCCACTCAACCTCCCATCTTCACAGTGTATGAAACCTAAATTTTTAATGATGTCTTTGTTGATATCCGGGCTAAAGGCACCAAGTGATGACATCAATATCTACCTTGATCCTTTGGTAGAAGAATTGAATGAGTTTTGGGAAGAGGGTGTGCAAGCATTTGACTCTTTTAGAAAATCAGATTTTATGCTGAAAGCTATGTTGATGTGGGCAATTCATGATTTTCCAGCTTATGGGACATTATCCGGTTGTGTAGTACATGGTTATTTGGGGTGTCCTATTTGTGGAGAGGAAACTGAATCTCTTCATCTCCCCGCTAGCTTAAAAAATGTATACCATTTCCATAGGAGGTTTTTACCCCCGCTCATAGTTTCATATATGATAAAGGTTCCATTTTTTTATCGAGAGGGGTTGAACATAGGTTACCGTCGAGAAAACTTTCAGGTTTAGAAATTGAAAGTAAATCTTCTGATTGTGAACCTAGTATGACATGTAAGAATCCCAAATTTAAGAATGTCAAGCATAACAAGACCCCAACTGGGAATGAAACTAAGACAAGACACTACACATAAAATAATAATTTGGCACAATTTAAAGTTGTGTCGGATCAAATCTAGCATGGTTTTGAACTGTTCCATAATCAGGTGTTCCAAAATGGCCATTTTTTCTGGCACGGTTTAAAAGGGTGCCAGATTCGGCCAAACAGGAATACTTCTGGCAAACTTTAAAACCATGTCGTAATTTGATATTTGCACACTTCATAATTGTGCCAGATTGAGTACATTTTGGTACACTTTTGGCATATTTCGAAATCGTGAAAAAATTTGATACACTTTTGGCACGATTTTGAACTGTGGCAAATTTTTGGTTAAAAGAAAAATAATAATTAATTGAAAATGAGAAAATTCACAAATTGCGAATCACACACGTTGTTGATAAACTAATGTACATATAAACTTCAAAATATTACAAGTCTTAATAGTTCACATACCAAAAAAAATTGGGTAGGGTTTCCTATATTTTCTAGACATTCTAAAACATGCTAATACAAAACCTATATAACATAAAGCCTGCACGGCCATAAAAGTTAATAATAAAACTACAAAAACCAACACATCCATAAAATAAAAAAATAAGAATCCTGAATATTAACTACATTAAATAAATAATCCCCTTGTTGTAAACCATTGACTTCTTCGGGTGTTCCACGTGGATAAAAGCTAACGACGAAATGCTATCCTGCAAAAATATAGGATACAAAAAAGAGATGATATTAGTAACCAAGTATTTTTTTTAAAAAAACTCATTCAAGCTAAAAATTTCATATAAGAGTTACAATTATTATATTCTCAAATATAAAGTTTTGTGACTACGCGGTGAGCTCCTACGAGTTACATTAGTCTCATGCGAGGTGTTAGTGCCTCTTAAGGGGTCGTTTAGGCACTACTTTGAGTTTTCACCCTCTAACGACATGTTTTTAAGCATAATCTAAATATTTGTAACTTATCACCATATTCTCAAATCGAGAGACCCGTAACTACGTTGTGAGTTCCTACAAGTTACATTGGTACCGTGCGAGGTGTTCATGCCTCTTACGTGGCCTTTCGGGGGTTGGTTTGAGTTTTCACCCTTTTAGCAACTTGTTTTTAAGCGTAATCTAGATGTTTTCAATTTATCATCATATTCTCAAAGCAGGAGACCCATGACTAGGCAACTAGTTTCTACAAGTTACATTGGTTCCCTACGAGGTGTTAGTACCTCTTACGGGGCCATTTGAGGGTTGGTTTAGGTTTTCACCCTCTAACGGCTTATTTTTAAGCCTAATCTAGATATTTTCAAATCATCTTCATATTCACAAATAGAGAGACTCATGACTATACGATCAGTTCCTATAAGTTGCATTGATCCCGTGCAAGGTATTCATGCCTCTTACAGGGCCGTTCGGAACTGGTTTGGGTATTCACCATTTCAACGGCCTGTTTTTAAGCCTAATCTAGATATTTTCAAATTATCATCATATTCTTAAATCGAGCGACTCGTGACTATACGATAAGTTCCTACAAGTTATATTGGTCCCATGGGAGGTGTTCATGCCTCTTACGGGGTTATTTGGGGGCTAGTTTAGGTTTTCACCCTTCAACGGCTAGTTTTTAAGCATAATCTATATATTTTCATATTGTCATCATATTCTCAATTTGGGAGTTCCACGATTACACTGAGTTCATACGAGTTACATTGATCCCGTGCGAAGTTTAGGGCCTCCTACGGGACCGTTTGGGCACTAGTTTTGGTTTTTACCCTCTAACGGCATGTTTTTAAGTATAATCTAGATATTTTCAAATTATCATCTTATTCTTAAATCGGGAGACCCGTGACTACGCGATCAATTCCTACAAGTTATATTGGTCCCGTGCGAGGTGTTCATGTCTCTTACGGGGCCGTTTAGGGGCTGGTTTGGGTTTTCACCCTTTTAACAACTTATTTTTAAGCTTAATCTAGATGTTTTCAAATTATCATCATATTCTCAAAGCGGGAGACCCGTGACTATGCGGTCAGTTCCTACGAGTTACATTGGTCCTGTGTGAGGTGTTAGTGCCTCTTACGGGGCCGTTTGGGCACTGGTTTAGGTTTTCACCCTCTAACGGTATGTTTTTAAGCCTAATCTATATATTTTCAAATTATCAGCATATTCTCAAATCGGGAGACCCGTGACAACGCGGTCAATTCCTACAAGTTACGTTGGTCTCGTGAGAGGTTTTCGTGCCTCTTACGAGGCCATTAAGGGTTGTTTTGAGTTTTCTCCCTCTAACAGCGTGTTTTAAGCCTAAGTCTATATATTTGCAAACTCTCATCATATTTTCAAATCGGGAGTCCCGAGACTACACGGTCAGTTTCTACGAGTTACATTGGTCCCGTGCGAGGTGTCTGTGCCTTTTACAAGGCCCTTTGAGGGCTGTTTTGGGTTTTTTCCCTCTAATGGTGTGTTTTTAAGCCTCAATCTATATATTTGCAAATTCTAGTCATATTCTCAAACTGCGAGTCTCGGGACTATGCGGTCAGTTCCTACTAGTTATATTGGTCTCGTGTGAGGTGTTTGTGCCTCTTATTGGGTCGTTTAGGGGTTGTTTTGAGTTTTTGCCCTCTAACGGGGTGTTTATAAACCTAAGTCTACATGTTTGCAAATTCTCGTCATATTCTCAAATCAGAAGTCTCGGGACTACGCGAACAGTTCCTACGAGTTATATTAGTCCCGTATGAGGTGTTTATGCCTCTTATAGGGTCGTTTGGGGGTTGTTTGGAGTTTTTTCCCTCTAAAGGAGTGTTTATAAACCTAAGTCTACATATTTTAAAATTCTCGTCATATTATCAAACGGGAAGTCCTGGGACTACACGGTAAGTTTCTACGAGTTACATTGGTCCCGTGCGAGGTGTTCATGCCTCTTAAGGGGTCGTTTGGGGGTTGTTTTGAGTTTTCATCCTCTAACGGCATGTTTTTAAGCCTAATCTACATATTTACAAATTCTCGTCATATTCTCAAACCTGGAGTCCCAGGACTACGCGGTCAGTTCCTATGATTTACATTGGTCCCGTACGAGGTGTTCGTGCCTCTTATAAGTCCGTTTGAGGACTATTTTGGGCTTTCGCCGGCGTGTTTTAAGCCTAAGTCTACATATTTGAAAATTCTAGTCATATTCTCAAATTGTGAGTCCCAAGACTACGCGGTCAGTTCCTACGATTTATATTGGTCCCGTGCGAGTTATTTGTGCCTCTTACAGGGCCGTTTGGGGGTTGTTTTGAGTTTTCACCATCTAACGACGTATTTTTAAGCCTAAGTCTGCATATTTGCAAATTCTCATCATATTTTAAAACTGTGAGTCCCAGGACTATACGATCAGTTCCTACGAGTTACATTAGTCATGTGCGAGGTGATCGTGCCTCTCACAAGGCCGTTTAAGGGTTGTTTTGGATTTTCCCCCTGTAACGGCGTGTTTTTAAACCTAAATCTACCTATTTGAAAATTCTAGTCATATTCTCAAACTCCAAGACTCAAGACTATCCGATCAGTTCCTACGAGTTACATTGGTCCCGTGCAAGGTGTTCATACCTCTTAAGGGGCCGTTTGGGGGTTGTTTTGAGTTTTCACCCTCTAACGGCGTGTTTTTAAGCATAAGTTTACATATTTGTAAATTCTCATCATATTCTCAAATCGGGAGTCCCGGGACAATGCGGTCAGTTCCTATGATTTACATTGGTCCCGTGCGAGGTGTTCGTGCCTCTTATAAGGCCCTCTGAGTACTATTTTGGGTTTTCGCCGACTTGTTTTAAGCCTAAATCTACATATTTGAAAATTCTAGTCATATTCTCAAACTGCGAGTCCCGAGATGACGTGGTCATTCCTACGAGTTATACTGGTCCCGTGCGAGGTGTTCGTGCCTCTTACAGGGCCGTTTAGGGGTTGTTTTGAGTTTTCACAATCTAACGACGTATTTTTAAACCTGAGTCTACATATTTTTAAATTATCATCATATTTTCAAATCGGGATTCTCTGGACTACACGGTCAATTCCTAAGAGTTACATTGGTCCCGTACGAGGTGGTCGTGCCTCTTACAAGGACGTTTTTGGGCTTTCGCCCTCTAACAGCGTGTTTTTATGCCTAAGTCTACATATTTACAAATTCTAGTCATATTCTCAAACTGCGAGACCCAGGACTATGCGGTTAGTTCCTACGAGTTATATTGGTCCCATGTGAGGAGTTTGTACATCTTACGGGGTCATTTGGGGGTTGTTTTGCGTTTTTGCCCTCTAACGGTGTGTTTTTAAACCTAAGTCTACATGTTTGCAAATTCTCATCATATTCTCAAACCGAAAGTCCCGAGACTATGCGGTGAGTTCCTACGAATTATATTGGTCCCCTGTGAGGTGTTCGTGCCTCATACGGGGTCGTTTGGGGGGTTGTTTGGAGTTTTCGCCCTCTAACGGCGTGTTTTTAAACCTAAGTCCACATATTTCAAAATTTTCATCATATTCTCAAACTGGAAGTCCTGGGACTATGCGATGAGTTTCTATGAGTTACATTGGTCCCGTGCGAGATGTCCGTGCCTCTTAAGGGGCCGTTTGGGGGTTGTTTTGAGTTTTCATCCTCTAACGGCGTGTTTTTAAGCCTAATCTACATATTTACAAATTCTCGTCATATTCTCAAACCTGGAGTCCCAGGACTACGCGATCAGTTCTTACGATTTACATTGGTCCCGTACGAGGTGTTGGTGCCTCTTATAAGTCCGTTTGAGGACTATTTTGGGCTTTCGCCGGCGTGTTTTAAGCCTAAGTCTACATATTTGAAAATTCTAGTCATATTCTCAAATTGTGAGTCCCAAGACTACGCGGTCAGTTCCTACGAGTTATACTGGTCCCGTGCGAGTTATTTGTGCCTCTTACAGGGCCGTTTGGGGGTTGTTTTGAGTTTTCACCATCTAACGACGTATTTTTAAGTCTAAGTCTACATATTTGCAAATTCTCATCATATTTTAAAACTGTGAGTCCCAGGACTATACGATCAGTTCCTACTAGTTACATTAGTCCTGTGCGAGGTGATCGTGCCTCTCACAAGGCCGTTTAAGGGTTGTTTTGGATTTTCCCCCTCTAACGGCGTGTTTTTAAACCTAAAT
The DNA here is from genome assembly GCA_949130495.1 of Sambucus nigra. Classification (NCBI taxonomy): domain Eukaryota; kingdom Viridiplantae; phylum Streptophyta; class Magnoliopsida; order Dipsacales; family Adoxaceae; genus Sambucus; species Sambucus nigra. The sequence goes on along the minus strand of OX422211.1, from coordinate 617,885,383 downwards.
CTACCTATTTGAAAATTCTAGTCATATTCTCAAACTGCAAGACTCAAGACTATGCGATCAGTTCCTACGAGTTACATTGGTCCCGTGTAAGGTGTCCATACCTCTTAAGGGGCCGTTTGGGGGTTGTTTTGAGTTTTCACCCTCTAACGGCGTGTTTTTAAGCATAAGTTTACATATTTGTAAATTCTCATCATATTCTCAAATCGGGAGTCCCGGGACAACGCGGTCAGTTCCTATGATTTACATTGGTCCCGTGCGAGGTGTTCGTGCCTCTTATAAGGCCCTCTGAGTACTATTTTGGGTTTTCGCCGACTTGTTTTAAGCCTAAATCTACATATTTGAAAATTCTAGTCATATTCTCAAACTGTGAGTCCCGAGATGACGTGGTCATTCCTACGAGTTATACTGGTCCCGTGCGAGGTGTTCGTGCCTCTTACAGGGCCGTTTAGGGGTTTTTTTGAGTTTTCACAATCTAACGACGTATTTTTAAGCCTGAGTCTACATATTTTTAAATTATCAACATATTTTCAAATCGGGATTCTCTGGACTACACGGTCAGTTCCTACGAGTTACATGGGTCCCGTACGAGGTGGTCGTGCCTCTTACAAGGACGTTTGAGGGCTTTTTGGGCTTTCGCCCTCTAACAGCGTGTTTTTATGCCTAAGTCTACATATTTATAAATTCTAGTCATATTCTCAAACTGCGAGACCCAGGACTATGTGGTTAGTTCCTACGAGTTATATTGGTCCCATGTGAGGAGTTTGTACATCTTACGGGGTCATTTGGGGGTTGTTTTGCGTTTTTGCCCTCTAACGGTGTGTTTTTAAACCTAAGTCTACATGTTTACAAATTCTCATCATATTCTCAAACCGAAAGTCCCGAGACTATGCGGTGAGTTCCTACGAATTATATTAGTCCCCTGTGAGGTGTTCGTGCCTCATACGGGGTCGTTTGGGGGGTTGTTTTGAGTTTTCACCCTCTAACGGCGTGTTTTTAAACCTAAGTCTACATATTTGAAAATTTTCATCATATTCTCAAACTGGAAGTCCTGGGACTATGCAATGAGTTTCTATGAGTTACATTGGTCCCGTGCGAGATGTTCGTGCCTCTTAAGGGGCCATTTGGGGGTTATTTTGAGTTTCCATCCTCTAACGGCGTGTTTTTAAGCCTAAGTCTACATATTTGAAAATTCTTATCATATTCTCAAATTGGGAGTCCTGGGACTACGCGGTCAGTTCCTACGATTTACATTGGTCCCGTGTGAGGTGTTCGAGCCTCTTACAAGGCCATTTGAGGGATGTTTTGGGTTTTTGCCCTCTAACGGCGTGTTTTTAAGCCTAAGTCTATGTATTTGCAAATTCTAGTCATATTATCAAACTGCGAGTCCTGAGACTACGGGGCCAGTTCCTATGGGTTATACCGATCCCGTGCGAGGTGTTCGTGCCTTTTACAGGACCGTATGAGAGTTGTTTTATGTTTTAGCACTCTAACGGCACCGTATAGGGGTTATTTTGTATTTTTTTCCTCTTACTTGAATGGTCTTCACTTTGTAATTAATACTAATCACAATAGTCTGGGATATTTTCTGGTACAAAGAGTTTTACAATGTTAAAACAACAATGATCAACGAAAATCTTAATAATAAAAGAGAATGAGAGTTATTTACTAGTAAAGTAGGATAGATGACAAGCTCTAATTTGAGAGGCTTTGTAGGATCATGAGGACCACAAGGTACAATGACAACCCAACTGTAAAGTGAACCTTAGTCAGTATACATACATAATGACACTAGAACTGACTTTCAGAAGTGCAAACATATGTTCTATTGAGTTAAATCAAGGTCTAATTGTCACGGGGTTTGCATGTGACATAATGCTAACATTTTTACTGATAACAATTGAGGAGCCAATGCTTCTAGAAATCCAGTTAGTTGTTAATTGTTATTTTCGCTAATCAAAATCATAGCAGGACAGCTTTATAAAGCAGAACAGTTTTTAAAAGGTGAATAATATATATTAACGATGTTAGTTGTTAGCTTCAGTTTTAAAAAAGTGCATTCTTTCTACATATTCTTTCTGCATATTCTAGCTAATCAATATATTATTCCTATGTTGCTCTTTGGTAGCTGTAATTTAGGAAAATTCTTACATTTTAAATGTCAATAAGCATAATATTAAGAGGTAACGAATAAATATATTTTAAACATCAGATAAAGAGGGAACTAAAATATATCCGGAGTCGGATCGATCGATACCAGCATTTTTTAGGTCGAGGCAGGAGACACTATAGCTGAAGTTCTCCACGAGGCATCTCATTTTGTACTAGCACCAACTTCTACCACTGATGTCATGCATTAGCACAAAGTGTGCCTTGGGTGGTTGTGTTTTCATTGTTTTAAAGGCTTCCTCTACCATTTCTTCTTCTCTCTTTATCCGTATCCTTAATCCTCTTTATCAGCATCCTTGATCCTCCCTCTATGTTGGCTCTAAAATGTTTGCTTGCTAATGTATTTTCCATCAATTTAATCAATCATCTTCGCAACAGCAATATCGAGTATCTGGACCACTAGAATGGTGTTAATTTCCTCCACTCTTCATTTTCGTCTCATCACTTTGTTCATACTTGCTACAAAAACAAAAGCAGAATAAAAAAAAGTGAGAATTGATATTTGCTGGATATAAATGATAAAAGACTCAACTGAATATAAATGATATTTGCTATCATAACCACAACATTAGACTGCACAATATCATTGCATACTATAAATGATCATAACCACAACATTAGATTATCATAACCACAACATTAGTACAATTATCACATACTATAAATGATCATAACCACAATATTAGATTGCACAATATCATTTCATATCAAACACACCGACTGCTTTAAATACTATTAGAGCATGACAGCAAAGTATACTTAAACTTTAGTTAGACCTTATTCTAAAAATATCACAATTGTGTAAAGCACGATTACTGAATCTCTGGCAATGGAGAAACCACCTTTGCCTTCTCAAATCAATCCTATAAACCATACACAGATCATACATAGATCATAAATACCAAATTAAAATCAATAAACTAAAAAATAGAAGTTAAATGGATTCTCAATCAAAACCAATCCAAAAATACATTAAGTTCCATATATTTGTGAATTCTACCCGAAGGAGGTGCCGTTGACATGAAATTAATATATAGTATGCATCAATCGTATACGATTTAGAGAAAAAGAGGTGACCGTCGACATGGTTAACCGACATCACCCATCTTCTGCACTAACAGCCGGAATAAGAGGCTGGCATTTCATAAATAAAATTATAAACTTTACGATTTCATTTATATTAATATTAATAAAAAATTAGCATTGTTTTCCATATCAAAACTGTTCAAAAAGTTGGAAACTTGATCAGCCTCTAAGAGGATAAATTTCAAACATGTTCAAACCAAGCCTGTCTACAAAGCCTCCAAGAGGATAAATTTCCCCCAATTTTGGTAGACCGTCAAATTAAATTGTAAAATGTATATTGTATACTGTAAAAAAATAGGAAGTATAAAATGTAATTAAAATTAATCCATAAATCAAATCGAATATGTTCAAACACATTTCAAAATAGATGTCGGTTTGGATCAGTGATGAAAAATAAAAATGAAAGAAAGTATGAAAAACTTTTCGAGCAGTTCAAGTATGGAACAGTTTAGGTTTGGAGCAGTTCAGGTATGAAAAATGAAAACGAAAATGCTTACCGTTGTTGAGGTATGGAGCCGCTCGGTCTGAACTCCAAAAAAACGAATAGGATTTGGATATAAAAAACGTATTTGATGTCTACAGATTTAAAAAATGAAATCTAAAAATGAAATCTAACAATTGAAATCTAAAAACGAAATCGAACTAAAGTAGTTAGCTGTTATCTAAATGAAAAACAAAATCGAAAAACGAAATTAAAATGAAAAACGAAGCTGGTATGGAGTTGTTTACCTTACGATCGAAGGTCGGTGGTCGGTGGTTTGTTTTCGATGAATAAAATGGAAGATAGAGAGAGGGGAGGCGACCTGGGAGCGGGGGGACCTGTGAAAATGAGAGAGAGGAACGAGCGGGAGACGGGAGAGGGAGGCCAAAAAATGATATTAGTATTTTTTGGGTATTATATATTTTAGTTAAATTTCCTCAATTCTGGCACACTTTTAAACAGTGCCAAATTTTAGCATTGTTTAAAAGTGTGCCAGATTGTCATTAAACCGTGCCAGAATTTGGCACAGTTTTAAACTATGCCAGATTTTTAATATCAAGGTGTACCATATTGTTGTTTTTACTATAGTGAAGAACGGCATGGTCTAGGAGGTCAATTTTATTTGTCTTGCCTTATTAGACGAATAACTTGGTGCGCCATGTATTGGATGTGATGCATTCTAAGAAGAACATTGATGAACATATTGTGGGCACATTCCTTGGGGGGAGTCATTCGAAGGATGGAGAAAATGCACGAAAAGACGTTAAATCGTTGAAACTTAAGCTACAACTATTATTGAAAGAAGATAGTAGGGGAAGGGCAATAATTCCCCCTAGTGCATTTACTTTGACGAGTGGGGAAAGGAATGTGCTTTTAGACACAATATATAATTTGAAGGTTCCAAATGTTTTTTTCTCCAGCTTGCAAAGAATTGTGAATTATGCTACCCATGATTTACATAAGTGTAAGTCCCATGATTGGCATGTGATCATGCAATTGGTTCCTATATTATTTAAGCATCGTTTCTCCAAGCACAAGGATTTGTGGAGGGCTATTATGCAAATTATCTGCTTCTCACTTTTGTGTGAGAAGGTAGTCAATCGAGAACACATAGTGGTCGTAAAATTGGCGGTGACCGAAGAGATTTGTGTGTTGGAGAAGTTCTTTCCCCCATCATTCTTCGACATAAGTGCTCACTTGTTGGTACACGTATGCGATGAGGCACTTCTTTGCGGTCCAGTTAGATACCGGTGGATGTATCCGTTTGGAAGATTGATGAAAGTTTTCAAAGATTACGTCAAGAATACACGATACATTGCAGGATCAATTGCAGAGGAATACATCACCGTGGAGTCATCAATCTATACTCGGGAATATATGCCTGACTCGAACAACGTTGATGACATTGAGGAGTTCATCGATGAGGGTGGTCATGTGATGGGAAAACGAGTGAAATAAACGAGTTTGCAACATGAACAAGTAGCTCGTTATCTATTTGACACACATGAAGATGTCGACGAATGGAAAAAGTAAGTTTAAATTATTTTAAGTTTTACATTATTTTAGATTATTTTATACATGATTAATTTTTTAATACGCTCATCACATTAAATTTATGCAGAAAATATAAAGCCTATGAGAACAATAAAAGATGAAAACAATGGCACAATCAGACAGCGAATTTAGGTTGTGGTTCTCACACGAGATAATTATAATGAAAATGGTTGTTATATAATGTTACATTACGATAAAACTTTACAACTAACCTAATTAATTTATCTATATTCTCAGCTCTTAAAGACGGGTGATTTAACATCAAGTCTTGCTCGTCTCATGGCACAAGAGTACAAAAAGTATCTAATGAACGGTTAAGTATTCAGCGCAAGGGTGTACGAGCGCAGTACAAATGTACAGAACTCGGGCATTTCATACAAGTCTCTTACTTTCTTTCGAGTGGGCGCAAAACATAAAAACCTCGTTGAAGATGAAATGACTTACTGTGGTGTAATTCGAAATATATTTGAATTGGACTATGTAAGCTTCAAAGAGGTTGTATTTTACTGTAATTGGGTAAGAGTTAAGGATAAAAATGCTTGTCAAGTTAATCCTGGCACCAATTTGATCATGATTGACTTGTCCAAGTTGAAGAGCAACGAACACGTGAGCGATGAGTCCTTTGTTTGTTCATTTTAAAAGGTCAAGCAAGTGTTTTACTCGGAGTATATCAACAACGAGCCGTGGTCAATCGTTCTACATGCGCCAAAGCGTCTAAATAGTAGTGTGGATAACTTGGCTGCTCCTACCAAATATCAATTCATTTTTTACGATAACTCAAATTTAAAACAATTTTTAGATTTGTAATAAGTATTCCAATTATCGGGCAATAGTTTAATGTTTTTATTGGACATCAGTTTACAGCTTTTAATTCATTTGTACTTAATCATTTTCTCTATTTCTCTCTTTCTCTCCTTCATTTGTATATGTGTGTGTGTGTGTGTGTGTGTGTGTGCAGGTTTGTGGGGGGAGTTTTCAACTATTTTCTAAACTTACTTCCTGCCATGGCCCATTTGAGAGTGGCACGACCACATAAAATGTTGTGTGTCTTCTTCAGGGGTGTGTGTGTGTGTGTGTGCAGGTGTGTTTGTATTCTTCTAATTCATTTGGATTTGTACTAATAACAACAATTTTTACAAAAAATATCTCCTTCAGGGATTAAGGCAAGGATGATGATGATGATGATGATGATGATGATGATGATGATGATAATGATGATGTTTTCTTCAGGGCTCGGCAGTAGCGGAGGTGATGAGGTCTCCTCTACCCCTAGGCTTCCCAAATGGGAAAATTAGGAATGGCCTTTGAAAACAAGACGGTCTTATTGACTAGATCCCTCGAGCTGGTGAAGACGATTATCGACCTGGGGTACACCAATTGGAGGGAGGTGTCAAATGAGCTTAAGTTAGCTATTTGGGCGGCACTACAAGTAATGTATTTATATTTGAATTTCAATTTTAATTTCAATTTCAATTTATATTTATATTTGTATTTATATTTATATTTATTTGCATCTAACACTTACATTGTTTTTGTTTTGTATTTGTTTAACAAGAACAATTCAGCCTGCTCCTAGAACTCTGCGATTTTGTATTGGAGCAGTTGAGGGAGTAACAAAAGACCTGAAAGAAGAATTTGTGGGCCCGGTACTTTCAGAAGACCCGGGACTCCATTATCAGAATGCGTGAGTCTGTCCCGTCGAAGGAGACGATCGCATTGGCACAATGGCAAAAGTTCATTGATAATGAGATCGAGGAGCGACAATTGGCATCTCTCCAATCAAGGAGGGAAAATCGGGCAAAAAAGACGGACGTGCACTACTCCATCCGGACGTCTTACGCCAAGATGGAGCACAGGATGGTAAGTTTTTATTTTTATATAATTATAGAAATATGTTATTCTGCATTATTTTACTTTGCATTACTTACTAATTTTACATTATTTTATTTCAAGGGATGAGGAGTGGCCCTGGGGGTAGGCCACATAGGCTCGATGCCTATGTGGCAATTAGAACAAAGAAGGGCAAGGAAAAGGAGGTGTCCCTGAGCATCGAGGCCAATATTGTAAGTAATTCGACAGTTTAATTTTTGTGAATTACGTTATAATTTTTTTATTTACTTATTTAACTAATCGTGTGCTTTTTTTTTATTTCAAGAAAAGCTTAAGGAAGTGCATGAGTCGCAGTCTGATGCCGACAAGGCATCTTTGTCCACGGACGCACTCAGCCAAATGCTTGGCGTTGATCGCAAGGGGAGGACTAGGGGGAGATCATGGGTGGGAAAATCTAGGATCACCGTAACAGAGACGAGCAACATCGGGTTGGCTCGTCAGGTAGACATGCATGACGGAAAGCTATCAAGGTTGGAGGCGATGGTCCTAGATATGTACGCATTCATGAAGCGTCAGTTGGGTGGCAAGGGCCAGGGGAAGATGGTGGAGGAAGAGGACGTGGACGTGGACGTCACTACTTCATCGCCGATACGCGCGGACTCACCTCTTGATGATCCAATCCCCTACTTGGCTCCCGTCCAGCAGCCTATGTCAACAATCGGTTGGCTGACCGTATTTTTACGCGACATATATGATGGCCAGCACATAGCGAGGAGGTTAAGGGAACCGAATACCGTCCCGGGTATGTTGGTTCATGGACGTACCCTTCAAAACATCGAGGCCAAGTTGCTCGTCACGCATATGATACCCAAAAAGGAGAACACCGCATTGTGGTTGCGAGAACAATGCGGCATGACGCATATTGAGGGATATCTTAATGCGTATATTGTGTGGCCTTCTTTCCTCCTCGAACCTACCCCAGACTCTATGGCATGACATTATTTGTATCTATTTTTATTTGGACACTTGGATTATATTTGAATGGTTGTGATTTGTAACATTTTGGTTTGGATATGGATTGTAATTTTATTTTATTTAGATATGGAATTATATATGCAATGATTTGGTGCATTATTTCTATTTTATTTGGATATATGTTGTTTGAACAGGGATAATTTTGCTAGAACAAGTACAAATATACTGCTGGGCAGTGGCAGTGGCAGTGGCCAAACTGCCTTGTAGTTTTTTTTAAATTTTGCCCAGATTTGTCATGGTCATTGACCGCGATAAGTCCGTGACAAAGGAAACTTATCACAGAGTTGTCACGGTCAATGACCGTGATAATTTTTTAAAGTTTCTCATAGTGTTTGACCATGACAAACCTTTTCAAGGTCAAAGACACTAACAGGACCGTGACAAGTCTAACGAACTTGTCATGGTCAATTACCATGACAAGTCCATGACAGTAAAATTTGTCACCCACAGACTTATCACGGTCATTGACCTTGACAAGTTGGACTCGTCACGGTCAATGACCGTGACAATCCGATAGTTTTGGTGTAGTGTGTGGCATTTCTCCATTTTCGGTAGTTGAAAGAATGGTTGACACCGCTTGGATGACTTGAAGATGAAATGATTCAAGGTTGTCAGCATCCCAATTAGATTTTGAATCTCGTGTAGTGTCCTTAGAGGGAGAACATTGTTGATCGCAACAATCTGGTCAGGGTTTACCCCAATCCCTCTTTTACTGATCAAATAGCTTAGAAACTTTCTAGATTAAACACCAAAGGAGCGTTTTCTTGTGTTTAGATTCATTTATTAATGCTTTATTATTCAAAATCTTTCTTCTATCTCATGAATATGATCATCTATGTGCCTGCTCTTGAGAGCATATTGTCAATGTACACTTTCATCATTTTTTCCAACTTTTTTTTTTAAATCTTGGTGACCAACCTCTGGTACATGGCCCGACATTTTTTTATTCTAAATGGCATGATCTTGTAACAGTACAAACCTAAGGGAGTGATGAATGAATTCTTATCTTGGTTGGGGTCCTACAATAGGATCCGGCAGTACCCTGAGTAGGTATTCAGGAAGCTCATTCACTCACGAGTTATTTTGTTATTGACCAACTAATCTATCTTTGACAGAGGACGACAGGCCTTATTGAGGTCATTTAAGTGTACACATACTCTCCACCTACCATTGTCTTTTGTACCACCACTGGGTTTGAAAGCCATTTTAGGAATTAAACTTCTCTAATGGGCCTTGCCTCCAAAAGACACCCTGCCTTCTTTTCCACTTCCTTGGCCTTTTCTGGGGAAGTACGGTGAGCCTTCTGTGTGATCGACATAAATGTTGGGTCAATATAAAATTGATGAAAATGACCCTAGGATCGATCCCCGACATGTCATACAGCTGCCATGCGAATACGTCTAGGTTTTGCTATAGAAAAGTGACTAATGCCTTCTTTTGGTTGCCAGACAGTGTTGTTAGGATTAGGAATTTCCATTCTGATTGGTTCTCATCAAAAGTTATTTCCTACAGTCTTTCCATGACTCTATTAGTGGGGTTAACTCTTATCTCTTCTACCCCTAGTTTGTCATACTTTAGTTGCTATTTGGATGGAGTGGCTCCATCCTAATATATTTTGGGGATGACTTCCTTTTCTTTCTTCTTTTCTTGCATAGGACCGATGGCAGTAATGTAGAATTTCTAAGTAATGGCCTGATCGCCCCTGATCTTCATTATTCCCCACTCTGTGATACAGTTGAGTTTTTGATGGTTGATTGAGGGCACTGCCCTCATGGCGTGCAGCCACCCTCTCCTAAGGATGACGTACTGGGGTGAGTCAATGCCTGTAGGAAATCCTTCCCATAATAATTAATAAAATTTTAGGAATGATCCAACAGTAATATGAATGCAGGAAAAGAGAAAGGGAGAACTATTTACATGGTTTTATCACAAGGTCAACCTACGTCTACTAGAGTAAGGGGCTATTTTTTACTAAATAAAGGGGATGAAAATAATCAGAGTGCTAATGTTGCTTGCTGAGAATTCGAGTTATTGCACACTGGTTATAATTACCCTCTGATGTGGGCGAGATCATCCCTATTTATAGACTTAATATACCATACTTATAAGTTGCTTCGTACTTATCTCTATTTGTCAAGATCTCGTTAGATTTGATAATATCAAAAATTATTATAGTCGATTACTCCATAAACCCTCCTTCTATGATTTGCCACGTGTTCGGACACGTGGATCAGTCCACATGATCTCAGTTGATATTATCCCTTCATTTACCCCCAGGGTAAAAAAAATCAATCACACACATTGATCGGCCTTATTTTGATTTGTTATATACGTGTTCGGCCTTCCAGGCTGATTTTCTAGATATATTGACTTCTTTGTCTGCAACGTGTACATTAATTTTAGCGCTTGTTTGATTTTTGTTTATTTTTTTAGGCACGCAAAGCAGTCATTCCTATCGTAGTTTATGCACGTATTTTCCACATCATTTTTCATGTCGAAGTACTAATGGCGCATGACGCGCTTTCTCAAGCGTTGTGACGGCTTTGAGGGAATGTATCTCCAAAGAGTATAAGTGTTTTCATTTTTATACCTTGGCACTTTCATCAGTTGCCAAGGTAATTTTAGAATTTACTCTTTATTCATTTCCACCGTCCCATTTTACTTTCTCCTTCATCTTCTTCATTTTCTTCAGCCAAAAACTTTCTCGAATTTCGTGACCAATACGAAATTCCTGATAATATTGTCTTGAGGGTCTCCCCCGAGGAGGAAGACATCTTTGATCTTCCTTATGAGGAAGTGGCCTTCTTGATTGTGGCGATGGGGGTATGGTTTTCCTTCCACCCATTACAGGTAAGGGTACTCCATTATTACAGGAACACTCCCTGCCCAAGCAAGTGGTAGTTTTTACCGTATTATATAGGGGACACTGGCCATAAACCAAATTTATGGGACCGACCTAGGTCTTTAGGAGATTAGATATTATTATGACCCGAGATGTTCTCCAGGCACTGGACTTAACCATTTATAGGTTAGGGACAAGGCCCGTAATTTGGTCATTTATTTTCTCATAGCCCAAATAGACATTGACAAAAAAATCATTGTTATTTCTGGGGCAATATATAGTGAAGGCTATAATGGTCTTAGGATTATTACCACAAGGGGCTCTTGGTAGGTTTCCCATTAGCAGTTTGATTTTATTTCTTTTATTTTGGCTTATTAGTGACTGATCTGAACTTTTATTTGTAGATCTCTTTCTGAACACCAAGCCTTCATACTAGTAAGTGAATCTTAGAGATCTAGAGATAGCTTAAAATGACCGACCCCAGTAGGATTTCACCCCATTCTAGAGTGGACTACGTCATCCTTAATTACCATCTCAGCTATCATTACCTTTCCAATTTCACGGCCATTCGAGTTAGCATTCTGATTATTCAGATCACCAAACCAACCCCTACTGCTACATGTGTGATCTTTACTGATTCTAGTGGGAGCAAAGAGGAAGGATAAGTAGAGGAAGAGGAGATAGAAGAAGAATAAGGAGAGGAAGAGGAGGATTTAGGTTCATTTTTGGACCGCTTTGATCCTCTTTTTTCTTATGAGGCGAGTGTGTCAGGTCAGCCTTGGGAGGAGGTAGATGCCAAAGAGTACTTTTCCTTCCAAGACTTCACCTTTAACCTAATCCCATCCTCCTTAGACGACATGAGCAGCCGAATTAGGAAACTAATCGACCTAGTAGCTGTTAGGGACAATTTAAAGAAACAATCGACCGCCAATAAAAAGGGCGGTCAAACTTCCTATGAAGATGACAATAGGAAGGGGAAGTTAGTCTCCCTATGGGAGAAGGAGTCTTTTTTTCTTGAGTGCCAAAGGGCAAAGGACAAATAGGCCAAGAAGAAAAATACCGAAAAAACTCAAATCGATGGTGGTTCTAAGATTCCCCTTCCACCCAGCCGACTAATGATTATCAACGCATCCGATTAGATGCAGCGTTCCAGGACCCTACCTCTCCCTGTGAACCGAAACCACCCATGGGAGCCTACTTTATTTGAGGGGAAGGACCCTATGATGTCTAGCGATTCGGCTCACAGGTACATGGAGGTGGCTTGTCCTATCTCTTAGACCTCCATGTTGTCGTCTTACATGATGAAGTTGAGGAGTTTACTTCAAAGAGGTTTCACAAAGAGGTACTTTGCCATAGTGTGCGGGTAAGTTGGTTCATCTCTTTCTTTTTCTTATATTCCTTTTTTCAACAAGTTTTTAATATATCTCTTTTTATTAGTGCAGAGCATGCAGGTTCAGCAGGATCTCTCCAGCCGAGCTTCCACTTACTAAAAAATCGCTTGAGGCTATTGGCAAAGAGAACTTTAACCTTAAGGCACAAATGTCTACCCAGGCCTAGTAGGTGGACGACCTGAATAAAAAGATTAACGAGTAGACCGACACCCACACTAAGGTGGTGGAGGAGTCTAAACAAGTTCTGAATGAGTTCAACAAAGTTGATGGTCAGCTCACCAATCTTATTGTCTTCCACCAGTACACCCTCCTAAAGAAACTTATTCTTTCAAAGATTAGGGTACAGAGAGAGAAAACTAGGGAGGGTGACCTGGACAAGGCCTTTAATAAAGGGTATGATGCATCCATTCAGGAGATCGTTGCTCAGCTAGACTATCATGAGTCAGTTTCCTTTAACAAAGGCTGGGTAACAGGGCTTGAAAAGGGAAACTTTGGTGAGGATGACCCTGCCTACACAGAGCATGCTCCACTGGCCAACCCCATAATTATCTCTTCTGGGGAGTCGTTGGCACCGTCCTCCACCGATCTGCCAGCCATAACCGATCTTCTTGCTGAGGGAGCTCCTAGGCAAACTGGACAGAATTAGGGCCTTTTCTCCCTTTTCTCTTTTCTCCTTTGTATTTCTATTGACCCTTAGTGATTTTTTTTCAATATTAATGAAAAATTGTCTTCTTATTTCTATTGTTGTACTTATGTTATATTTTTCTTTCTTTCTTCTTTATTTTTATCTTGCTAAAACTGAAGCACTATAAGGATTAATTAGCTTAAATAACCCTAAGTGAAATGACTAAGTCAATCATTAAGCAACTTTAAACAGCTAAGTTTGATTTTGTCGGTGGTCGACCAAATTAACTTTTAGTGTTCATCATCAAATTAAGTAGTTGGCCAAAGACATCTCAGGTGATCGACTAAATTAACCTTAAGTAATTTTTAACCAATTTGTGTAGTTGTCTAAAGCTATTTTAATTGACTGACTAAATCAAACTTTAGGTAATTTTTTACCAATGAAACAGTTGGCTAAAGCCATTTCAAGTGATCGGCTTGATTCTTTACCAATGAAGCTTTTAGCTAAAGTAATTATAAATGATTAGTTAAACTAATATTTCAGCAATTCTTAACCAATATAGTAGTTGGTTAGTTATGCTAAGTGATGGTTGGAAGTTATAGCTTTTCCTTAGACAAATCTTGTTTAAGTCAGACCATTATTGTTAATGGGCTTTAATCGACCCTTCCCATATTGCACCACTTATGAAAGTGAGTTTTTTGCCTCTTCTAGATCGATATAATTTAGATCGTACCACTCATTAGTGGATTTTAACCAACCTTTTCCAAACTGCACCACTTATACACGTGGATTTTTTTGTCTTCCAAGTCGATCTAATTTAGATCGCACCACTCATAAGTGGATTGGGTTTCTTGACTCTTCTAGGCCTATCTAATTTCGATCATACCACTCATAAGTGGGTTTTAATTGACCTTTCCCATATCGAACCACTTATACAAGTGGGTTTCTTACTTATTCTAGGCCTATCTAATTTAGATTATATCACTCATAAAAGTAGGCTGTAACCGACCTTTCCCAGATCATACAAATTATACGAAGATTTTTTGCCTCTTCTAGGCCGATCTAATTTAGATTATACAACTCATAAGAATAGGTTTTAACCGAACTTTCCTAGATCGTACCGCTTATACAAGTGGGTTTTCTATTTTTCATCTAAGGCATTTTATATAATTTAAGATAATTAAATGTTGATTGTTTTATTGTGCATAAATAAAAGAATTCATCCGACTATTCATCTAATGATGAAATTTCCTAAGATTCATGGAATTCCATGACCTTGGGAATACCTTCCCATCTAATTCTTTTAAATAATATCAACCCTCACTCCTTTTTGAAGCTATGCGGTAAGGTCCTTACTAGTTCAGTGCCAGCTTTCCATCTGATGATTTCTTTGCGGTAGGTAGCAACTTCCAGAGAACTAAATCACTGACATGGGATTCTCTGATTTTATTTTCTTATCGTGTTTCTTTGCCAGTTCCTGCTAGTAGGTAGACAGATGTATTAGGGCTTGATCCTTCATTTCCTCATCTAGGTCCAACTCGTGGGCTAATGGATTATCATTCCGACCGTTTTCAAATATTTTTTATCAGAGAATTGGTAGGACGATATCTAGAGTAATTACTGCTTCCATACCATTGGCAAGAGAATAGGGGGTTCCCTTCATCGGCTTCCTTGGGGTTATGCTGAATGCCTATATAATGCATGGAAGTTCATCTACCCATCGTCCCTTGCATTTTTCTGTATCCTCTTGATGCTCGATAGGAGGGTGTTATTGGTGATCTCTGCATACCCATTATATTAGGGGAAAACTACTGATGCATAGTGGTTCTTAATTCTATATTCGGCAAAAAAATCCTAAAATTGATCATTTTCAAACTGGGTTCCATTGTCACTTACCACTGCTCTTGGAATGCCGACTCTTGTGATGATGTTTTTTCAAATGAATATCCTAGCATCTTTCTCTCTGATATGGGTGAGAGGTTCAGCCTCAACCTATTTACTAAAGTAGTCGGCTATCCTTATCAGGTACTTTTAATTTCCATGTGCAACAAGTTGTGGTCCTATGATATCATTGCCCCACTGGGCAAAAGATCATATACTTGTGAGAGGATTAGATCGTTGTCAAGCTATTTGATCATTGGCGAGAACATTTGGAAATTTGGGAACTATTTTGAATCCTTCTTCATATACAACCACCTGTACCCCTGAGAGATTTTTCTATATGAGAATGAACTCCCACTTGTGTACGCTCTGCCACTCCCTTCATGCATCTCTTTAAAAATTCCTTTGACTTGATTTCGACAGATGCATTTCAATATTGGTGTGGTAAATGACCTCTGATATAGTTTTCCACTTGAGCTAAGGCAAAATTTGGCCGATCTAATCTTCAGCTTTTGTGATTCCTTATAATCATGGGGTACTTGGTAAATTTTCAAAAAAGAGATGATAGGATCCATCCTTGATGGGAAGAGTTGCACTTGGAGGATATTGAGATCATTTGTTGCTTCTTCAATGTTTGTCCAGTACATATATTACACCTCAATTGTTCTATTCAGGTTGGGGTCGATGATTGAGGCCAAAGTATCCGGGGCATCCATATGGTTGTTTTTGTTCCTTAGCAGCTTATCCACTGAGGCCAACTTGAATTGTTGGAGTAGTTCTCTAGCCTTATTTCTGTAGACTATTGTCCTGGGATCTTCCGCTTTATATTCTCCATTGAGATGGTTTGCGATCAACATGGAATCACAAAATATGGCGACATGGTGAGAACCCATGTAGATCACTTTTCACAAACCGTACACCATAACTTCATATTCGGCTTCGTTATTTGAATCTTTTAATCCCAATATGATGGCTTGCTCAATCAGGCCGCCTTGTGGGGTCAAGAAAACTATCCCGACTTCTATGCCTTTTTCATTTGATAAGTCATCAATAAAGATTTTTAACTACTTCTTGTTCTCAACAATTAGTAATGCTTCCAGGATGGGTGGCGACTGCTCCTCTCTTAGGGATGCTGAGAATTTTTCCACGAAGTCCGTTAAGACTTGACCCTTGATTTTTATTTTAGGTTAATACTTGATGTATAATTGTTCATTTTATTAGAGAGGTCAGACTTTCTATGGGAATCCTTCATAGAATAGGTCATCAAGATGACTATAGTATAGGCATCAAAGTGATGCCTCAGCGTCCTTGTGGAGGTCACCGATGCTAGAACCATCTTTTTTATGAGCGTGTATAAATTTTTTGTCTCAATAAGAGTATGGCTCACGTAGTAGGTTGGCTTCTTTTCCTCATCATGTAGACAAATCAATGCTCCACTAGTTACATGATTTGAAATGGCTAAATAGAGGTACAGGGCTTCCCCATCTTCAGGAGTTAACAGTTAGGGAGGAGATCCCAAGTTGAGTCAAATACCTTCCAGGGATTGACAGTATTCATCTTTCCAAACTTTGGGATTTGTCTTTTTTAAGGCTTAAAAATGGGTGTAGCACTTACGGATCTTGAAATGAACCAATTAAAGGTTGTCATGATCCTAGGGATAACATGAATGTATTTAATGGTGGTCGGCCTTCTGACGTCCTAGAGAGATTTAATCTGGTCTGGATTTTCCTCGATGCCTCTCTGAGTAACCAGGTATCCTTGAAACTTGTCAGATCTTACGTCGAACACACATTTGGATGAACTGATCTTCATATTGTACTCTCTGAAGATGTTGGAGGTATTCACAATGTCTTTTACATGGTCTTCGTAATACCTGCTCTTGACGAGCATATCATCTATATAAACTTCCATAGTGGAGTCGATCAACTTCTTGAACATCTTGATCACCAATCTCTGATATGTTATCCCCGCATTCTTCAAACCGAAAGCCATTACTCTATAGCAGAAAAGCCCTAAGGTTATGATTAATAAGCTCTTCTCTTGATCTAGGTCGAACATGGTTATCTAATGGTAACTAGAGTATGAATCCATGAAGATCATTCATTACTACCCCGATGTGGAATCCATTAGTTGATCTATTCGGGGAATTGAAAAATTATCCTTTGGGCAATGTTTATTGAGGTTGGTGAAATCAATGTAGACCCATCATTTTCCACTTTTTCTCTTGACAATAATAGTATTGGAGACCCATTCTGGAAATTAGATTTTCTTATAGAATCATCTTGGAGCAGCTTATCAACTTTAGCCTCTACTCCCTTTACCTTTTCTAGATCCGATTTCCTTGGTTTATGATTGATAGGCTTGACACTCGACTCCACATGAAATTTATGGCAAGTAATCTCTGGGTCTATTCCTGATAGGTTATAAGACTTCAAAGCGAAAATGTTTGAATTTTCTTCGAGAAACTGGAGGAGTTATTTAGCTTCTTCGTTGGGAAGCTCCGATCAAATGAGGAAGATCTTCTCTGGTTATAAGGCATCTAAAGGAACTGAAATCAATTCCTCTAACATGCGTTCGACGGGGCATAATCGAGTTTCTTCAATCCATAGTTGAACTCCTTTTAATTTCTACTTGGGTTGGTCTTCCTCGTAATTTTCTTTTCTTTGATTGTCCTTTGAGTGAGACTAACTTATCTTAATTACTGAAATAAAATAGTTTCATATTACAGCTTGATCTCCCCTGATTTCTATCACCCCTTGGTCCGTCTTAAACTCGAGTTTTGATGAAGTGATGAGGGAACGACCATCATGTCGTGCAACCACCATCTACCTAGAATGACATTGTATGGTGACTCCGACTAGATTACATGAAAATCAAACTCTTTATTAGTTGGGTCGACCTTAATTGGAAGCTTGATTTTTCCTAAGGGTGATTCCACGTATCCATTGAAGGCGATCAACGGGCTGACATTTATATCCAGATTGTAAGGGGACTACAATTATATATTATGCTTTGATACCACTTAGAAAAGGATGATGGTTTTTGAAAATTCCAAATTTAATTAAATTCATTTTCACTTCTTAAACAAAACTTCAATTCAAGTTCAAATTTATACAAACCAAACTAAACATGAATTTTGCCAAATTAAACTTTTTCTTAAACTAACACAACACAAATTAATAAATCATCAGTTACATCATTTTTATGATTAAACCGATTCTATCTTGTCAAACCTAATCATGCATCTAGGTCAGAATTTGCAAGATAAAATACACAACTACAACGCCACAATGTACAAAATAAAACTCAAAGCGGGAAAAACCTCGAACGGCCCAAACAAAAGTCCACTAAGTACAGATTTAATACAAGGACATGATAGAAGACTTAATTAACGACTCGACTCCCTCACAAGCCTTGACACTCTTCGTTCCTTCGACCTCTGTCTTGTAACAACACAGGAGTTCACATACATCTTAGAGTCCATTGATGGGGAAATGCTACCGTCACGCATACGGAGTCCACCGTATGTACACCAATGAACATGGAATCCTCTGTAAGAAACAATCTTAATGATGTCGAGAATGAAAAACCCGGTTCCAACACTTAATCTCAAACATATATTATATAGAAGCTTGGATCATAAATACAATTGGGTGCAAACTTGTTTTTGGTTTGAAGGATTAAACCACGACTCTTAGATAAAACTTTCTTGGACTTCTCTAAAGGTTTCTCACTTTTTGGAAGATGGAAAAGTCTCTCTGAAAAACTAATCTCCCTCACGACATAAATGGTTGGGAAAAATGGTGGGGAGTTATGGGAGAAAACTGCTTTAAAAACAGACATTTTTCAAATAATTGTGCCGGTCTTTCGAACGACATTGCATCTCATTCGAACGATATAGCCATCTCATTTGAATGAGATAAGAACACAAAACATCTAACTAGAATTCAGTACAGACCAAAAAGAACTTCGTTAGAAGCTCGTTTGAACGAACACTAAATCTCGTTCGAACGACCTGGGAAAGTCATTTTAACAACCTGGGAAAATTAAATATTTTTCTTGAAAAAAATATATAGACATTTCAAAATAGCTTAACAAAAATTTTAATACCCAATAAAAAATTTCCAAGGCATAATATAATATAAGAATTCATACTTGAGAGATCCTTGGACCGTTGATGACGAAAACGAGGCACGAAACTCGGCATAGGATGACATATCTTCAACTTAGCCACTATGTTTTCAACAAATAAGACATAGTCTTGAAAGGTCACAAACACAACTTGTATCCTATGACTTAAAGAGTTTTGTCCGAAATTAAACCAATACATATAAATTTACTCAATTGGAAATGTGTCCTTACAAATCTCCCCCTTTGTCTATTTCGGGACAAAATCAAAAATAAAATCCTTATGGTCATCAAACTCATCGAAAAGACCCAATCCTAACCCAAAAGAAAAAAAAATACAAATGCTTGACCGACACATTCTAAGAATCTTGTCATTAAAAACTTTTCCACATAGATGAAAACCTACACACTTAAACGCACCATAAAATGCATAGGGAATATAACAAAATATATTGCATAATTAAATCCTCCCCCTTTGTCTAACAATGTCTACCTATGAAAGGACGTCTCCCCCTAAGTTAGATCTCCACAAATGAAAAGAGTTAGATACCATTTCTTCCCCTTTTTTTCAAGAATAGACAAAGATTATTTGCATAAAATAATTAATTTCTCCCCAATTTAAACAAATTATCCCCCTTAAATGAGACAAAGGATAAGCATAAAGGAAAAAACAACTATATCATGCAAGGGTGTATATTCATATAAGAACAACAAAGAAACATGGAAACACAAGAACAACCTATCCACATAAATCACAATTAATACCAACTATGATGCGATAGCAAAATGATACCAACTAGAATGTACTAATATAAGCACGGGATATCAATGAAAAATCATAACAAGATAGATATCGATATGAAACAATAGCATACAAGGACTAGATGAAAAAGAAATGACTTAAAACAAAAGATACCATATATATAAGCATTAAAGTATATCAATGAAGCATAAGCAGGCACATATATAGGTATAAAGACCACACATGAAACACAATAAGCTTTTTACACTAATATGGCATAAATGTGTATAAATTAAATGTGGTAAACGGAGTGAATGGGTGTGAACAAGAGATAAAAGAGTTACGACCCAATCCCTTAAACATGTACAAGGAGTTCTATTTGATCGTAAAACTTTATCAACTAAGATTTAGCCTCATGTGACATGTAAGGACATTTTCTATCATTGTCTGCTAAAATCTAGGACTTGTCTTTAGCATTCTAGATTACGTAAGATATGGCACATCCCGTTACATTAGCATGTCTACACGATCATCTACGACATCCACAATTGGAATATTTAGCAACATACGACTTCAACATACACTTCTCATCTTCAGTGTTTCACACGATCATCTTCAACCGTCCTCCATAACTCCACATCTTTATGGTATATTCTTTATTTGGAGTTCTTAGTTTTTCGCATATATTTTTGGGAGAATTTTTATTTAATTTTACTTGGTTTATTTTATTAAAAACGAGGCTTGATTTTAAATAAAAATATTTTTTGCCTTCGGTCGTTAGAATGACATGAACTTGTCGTTCAAACGACATGACCTTGTCATTCAAAAGACATGCTAATGTTATTTGATACATCATTTAATGGCTTACATCGAATATGGCTTAAACGAAGGCATACTATTTTAGTTTTTATAGGTCGTTTGATGGGTCGTTTGATGATTATTTCTAGAGAGATTAACATCTTGTTCGAACGACCTCTCGATCTCGTTCTAATGACTTAACGTCGCCTCAAAATTTGTGTTTGCCTATTTAACCTAATATCTGTAGGTATTTTGCAAGGCTTTTTTGCAGACCTGCTACACATAAAGTCTTCCTCTTTAAAGGCCAAAAGCCTTTTGATTCAAACAAACCTCCCAGTTAATATTTTGTGAATCTCTATGAAACCCTCATAAACACATAGTCCATTATTGGAGTTTCTCTTGTGGAGAAGGTGTCTCCACTGCTAGACCTGTAGTTATCATGGGAACTACTGGTGAAAAGGATGATATGTATCGCTATTTGTATTTATCTATGTACACATAAGTTGTGATTTCCATATAATAGTGAAATAATATAATAGGTTTTATCCCTTTCGGGAATTTTCCTGAAACTGGTCTTCTTGTTTGTTTGGTTGCATGCTTATATGATTTACTGCTTTCATCACATAGTTGCATGAAATAGGGTTTAAAACTGGTTAAAGTTGATATTTAATTAAATAAGTTTGGATCATTGAACCGTAGCGCACTCTCAAATCGGTATCAAAGCCATTTACATAACATTACTGGGTAATTGATTTTTGCAAAAAATTTCTTGATATCAATTTTCTGAAAATTTGATTTTTCAAAAAACTAAGTTGAAATGGAAAATTTATATAATAGAATGCCAGCTTCTGATGGATCCAATTATTCCTATTAAAAGTCTAGAATGAGATCCACTTTGAAGGCTATTGATGAACGAGTCTGGATTACATGTGAAAGAGGGTGGACACCACCCACTATGGTAGAGGGTAATGAAATTAGACCTAAACCAATGACTTTATGGACTGAAAAGGAATTTAAATGGAGTAATTTAATACACATGGCCTTAGTGCTATTTCTAGAGCCGTTACACCCGATGAGTTCCAATGTATAATGACGTGCACCATGTCAAAAGAAGCATGGGATATCCTGCAACTTACACATGAGGGTACAAATACTGTTAAGGCATCAAAATTGCAAATTTTGACTACTCAATTTGAAACCATAAATATGCTTCAATCCGAGAGCTTTGATGAATTTTATGCTCACCGATCGAATATTATTAATTTATGTTTTAATCTTGGTGAAAGAATTCCAGACACTAGAGTAGTCAAAAAGATTTTAAGGTCACTGCCTGCCCTTTTTATACAGAAAGTCACTGTGCTTAGTTCTTTAGGAATGTTAGACTCACTTAAGTTAGAAGAACTTGTAGGAAACCTTCAAACCTATGAAATCGACATGTTTCCTAAAATTGTGAAACTAAAAGAGAAAGGGATTGCACTTAAGGCCCAATCTAGAAAGAATGAGGAGACGTCTAGAAACAGAGAGGAGGTGTCATCCAATTCTCAGTATGATTTGGACTTTGATGATTTAGCCCTTTTTGCTAAAAAAAATAAGAAATTTTTCAAACGTAAAAATAATGGAACATCTCAAAAAAGAGTTTTGAGAAAAATAAAAGTTGGAAGAAATTTGAAAAAGATAAAATGGACTCTCCAAAGAGAGAGGAGGAGAGGTGTTACGAGTGTGATGGGAGAGATCACAAAGCATAAGAGTGCCCAACTAGGTTAAAGCGTCAAGGCAAGGGAAAAGTTGCCCTAAATGCCACCCATAGTGATGGGAGCGAGGTCGAGTCGGTTGATTCAGGAAAAGAATCACCCCACGAATGTAACTTCGTCGCATTCCTGGCTAGTCATGTGAGTACATCTTGTGCACCTCACGATGATAAGGAAGCTACTTCATAAGGACACCTCAACAGTGAAAACAACGTGGGTGAGGGTGAGAATGCAGCATGTGAGAGCGAGAGTGACCTACAACGCGCATATGCCGAGTTATACAATGTCCTTTAAAATGGAAAAGCAAAACAAAAGGTTAGAACCTGTTATCATTGCGCTAGATAAGGAGTTAGGAGAGACGATAGAGAGAGAGTCCTCCATCAGAGAGTCTTTGAGAGAAAGATAGAGAGTTTTTGGAAAAAGAGAATTTTTTTGGAAACAGAGAGAAATTTTTTGAAGACAGAAATTTTTTAAGAAAGAGAGAGGGAACTTAACCAAACAAGTGATTAGTCTTACGAGTGAGATCCTTGCATCCGTGAAGACACAGAAGAAACTTGAAGCCCTTATATCCCAACTCGAAAAATATCTCAAGAGATCCCGAGAGGTCAAGGTAAAGATTGAGGACACATTTGGAAAGATGGAAAAGATGTTCCTCACCCCCACTTTAGGGTTTGGTGAGCGGTAGGGAAACAGTTACGAGGATGCTTCCACATCACACGTCGTATCGAAATCGGTTCCTGAATTCACTGTGAATCCTTACGGCCCTTAACCAAAACCCTAGAGAAACCTTTGGCCAAGAAAAGCAAACTAATGTCAGTCTAAGACTGTTTATTTCATTACTTATTGTAAGAGAAAAGACCACCTTAGGAAGTTTTACAATAGTTTAGGTCAGACTCGATGTACACATATTCCGCCGCACCACTTTAGAGATTTTGCTAGCTTGAGAGAGCAGGTTGAGTGTCCAGTTGTCATTTCTCATAGTTTGATTGAAATTTTCCAATGGATATCTTTGCCATTAATGGATACTACCAACATCCCGACTAGAACCAGCAATGGCAAGGGTAAATAAAAGGTCACCATGACTTGGGTGCCAAAACATGATGAGAAAGCCATAGTTGTTCATGTAGCTCTTAAGGCTCACAATACCTCCCAGTGGTATATTGAAAATGGTTTCTCCAGGCATATGACTGGTGAAGTCTCATTGTTTACCAACCTTGAGGATCACAAGGAAGGTAAAGTCATCTTCAGAGATGGGAGTAAATCTAGCATTATAATACATGATACAGTAGAGATACCCGAATTTCCTAATTCAGATAATGTTTTGTACGTCAAAGGTTCGAAAGAAAACCTTACCAGCATTAGCCAGTTGTGTGATGCAGACTTTGCTGTAAAATTTGACCGAGACGTGTGTAATATTTGCTATCATGTCGGTACACTTTTACTACAAGGGGTGAGGACATAAGATAATCGTTACGGGATTGTGCCCAAGTACTTATTTGTGTGCAATAGTGCCATGATCACTTTTATAGATTTATGGCATCAACATATAGGTCACGTGCATTTTAGATATTTGGAGCGTTTAGCAAGGAAAGACCTAGTACGTGGCTTACCGTCGCTTCGAAAGCTAACTTTCACGGTTTACGGTCCTTGCTAGCAAGGAAAGCAAGTTCGAAGTCCCCATCAAAAGCTGAATTCCATTACCACTAGGAATGTGCTTGAGTTGATTCACATGGATATGATGGGTCCTACTCGCACTGAAAGTTTCGGTGTAATATGTATATCCTCGTGATGGTAGATGATTTCTCTCATTATTCGATAGTTAGTTTCTTGAGAGAGAAATCCTAGTTTTAGAGTTTCTTACGACCAAGTGCCATGTCTTATAAAATCAACACGGTGTCATCATCAATAAGATGCATAGTGACAATGGCGCAGAATTTAAAGAAGCAAAAGTGGATAGTTACTATGATAGTCTCAAAATTAAACATGATTTTTTTGTCGTGAAAACCCCTCAGCAAAATGGGATTGTTGAGAGGAAGAATCGGATGATTCAAGAGATGGATAGATCCATGATTCTCATTCGTAGAGTGACTAGATGGTTTTGGGAAGAGGCAATGTCAACCACATGCCACAAGGTGAATATGGTATATCTTCGTCCACACACACTTCAGACGCCATATGAGTTATGGACAGGGAAGAAACCCAACCTTTTGTATTTTTGTGTCTTGGGGAGAAAATGCTACATCCTGAAGGATAGAGAGCAATTATGAAAGTTCGACTCCCAAATCAATGAGAGAATTCTATTAGGATATTCATCGATGAAAAGATCTTACAAGGTTTTTAACATGAACAACTCTAAGGTTATGGAATCAATAAACGTCACCATTAAAGATGACGAGCCGCTGATATTTTTTTATCCTAATCCTTTGTGTGAGGATGATGCACCCCTTTATGATTATCCCATTGTTCTTCACTCACCAAGGGTGGACCTACTCCTATTTTAAGGGACATGCCTGTTTGGGTTCGCAAGAGTCATAACCCTTCAGCCATTTTAAGAGATTCTACTTTAGGTGTCAAGACTCGCGCTCAGCTTGTATATATGCTGCACATCCAAAGTCGAGCCCAAGAATATATGTGATACTACGCCCTAGACAATAGGTATTGAATAACATTTTGAATATTTTATTCGGAGAAATAATCCCATAAGTGTTTGAGTTGGAATTGTACATAAAAATGACACATTGCTCATTGTAAATAAAAAGAAATGTCTACGTTTCATGGAACGCGTTGATGAATGTTTGAGTTCAAATGGTTCTAATTGGCATATTAGTGAAGGACGATGAGAATTAATTGAGGAATGGGTGGATGAAAATAAACGTAATGGATAAATATTGTCGGTACATGACACGGTAAAGCATTACGTTGAGCGATTTTTGTAGAAGCCCTCAAAAATGATAAAAATACTTTGACCAATTATTTGGGATTCATGACTGATGGTCGATCGATAGACCGATCAGGTCTGCCAGCCATTTATCGTTTGTTTTTTTGCTACTGTACCTTGGGGAATCTTTGGTTGGTAGTGTGTAGTCATTTTCACTTATAGCCCAAACCTTGTAAGGCACATTTTTACCCCTTTTATGAAACGAGAAACTGCAACATGGATTGTGAATTAATATAGGGATGTAAATGGGTTATGAGAGAGAGAGAGAGAGAGAGAGAGAGAGAGAGAGAGAGAGAGAGAGAGACCCTTAGCTTAGATAATTTGATTCTCACCATTCTTCCACCTCTCACTTATGACTCCCTTTAAGGCCACCTTTGGAGGTGGGGGAGTCACACATCTTCTCTACTACCACCACCATTTTTGGAGACATCTACGTGGGATTTACTAACCTTGATTTGGGTTTATCATTGAGTATAAATTTCAGTCAGTCATTTACATGTATTAGGTTTAAGATATGTAGGATTTAGATTACTTGCATCCATGGCATTTGTTAGTTGATTTTTATTCTTTCCTATGCAAATGGGTTTCAAAGAAGTATTTTGAAATGGGCTAGGAAATAGATAAAAATTCAGATTACTCTTGTACACATTTTGGGTGTAATATGTGTAATAAAGTGGATATAATACATCTATGGGTTTATTAATTTCACCCTCGGTGTTTGGAGTAAAAGGGGACATTTAAAATAAGGATAAAATGAGTTCTAAAGAGGTTAAATTTCCAGAATACTATTCATGGGCATTTTATAAAATAAAATATGCTTGGGTGAAGTTTTAAAAATAAACAATATGATTTTATGCTAAGAAATGCATTAGGCATATTTATGCCATTTTATGAGATTAAAATTTGATTTCCTGCTTGAATAATGGAGATTGCATGAAAATGAAACTTTCACTTTAATGGGAAGAACTCATTTAGAAAATATAGTGGGTATGATGTGTAAATGTGTGAAATTAATGTCTTTATGCGAATAGTAAGAAAGAATGCTAAATGTGGATTAAATGGATTTGGAGGTGTCAAAATGCAAAATGTCATAATTAAATTGTGTTTATCAAATATGTGGAAAATGAGGTTTCGGTATGTAAAATCTATGAGTTTAAATGTAAAATGTAAAATGGTTAGTAGTGTGCAGTCATTTTCACCTATAGCCCAGACCTTGTAAGGCACGTTAGTAGCTCTGTTTACTCAGCCTTGGGGGCACTTCCCTTCAGTCACATCACGTAGTTTGATAAAATATGGAATCACATGCTAATAAGAGTAACGTTAAATGGTAATAAAACTGGATTAGAAATAATGTTTAGATTGTTTCATTGCACTTTACAATTAACGTACGAACCGGATCGGATTGATCCTTTATTAACCCTTAAATCCGGGTCGGGGCATTACAACTTGGTATCAGAGCTTTAGGTTCAATTTTCCTTTCGAGTATGATGTTGTGAGGTCGGTATCGAATCTTCTTGACGTTGATATTGGTTTGGTCCAGTCACCTTGGGTTAGTGACAACTTCGGTTCGTATCCTGGAGGGTGAAGTCAAGGGCAATAGCACGATGTGCTTCTATTGATAAGATGGAAAAACGGCTAAGTTAGTATCTTTTCAAGTTCCGCTGCATTTATGATGTAGATATGTTGATGAATGATGTTAGTGTAGACGAATAGTGACAGCACCGTAATGTTTTGCGTAAGAGATATCCTGTGGAAGCTTCGAGGATAAGAGTGGCCTTAGTATGGTTAGAAATTCCTCATAATGCTCATAGTATCTATTAGGTCTACTATTTTAAGATTAAATATAGTACAAAATTATTAATGAAATAATTATTACAGAATTAAAACGAAATTACAGAAATGAGAATAACTTACTTGATATTACAGAATTAATAATAGAAATAAAGAAGATAAATCTAAGCCCTGTAGAACAGTCTCCTTTTACTCCCTCCAATGTGCTTCAAGGTTATTGAATAATTTCCTCCCAAGATAGAACGGATTAATTGCCTTGGTTTTAACTATTGAGAACAGTCAAAACATTTTTAACTGTCAACTAACAATTAATTAACTGCTGACTATTGGCATTTAATTAATTAATTAAATTAAACCCATAAAGTTAATTAAATACGACCCAAAATATTTTTATAAGCCTGAGCCCGATCTGAGCCGGCCGGCGCGCGCGCCCAAACCCAACACATGCATAGTGTAGGCCATCTCCCTTTCAAAGAGTTGGGATACCCCAAAGGCATCCAAGCCTTAGTCCATACTTAGGGTGTTATTAACTCATCAACTTTCCACTACTCTTCCAATGTGGGACAAGAGTTAAAACATACCCAATTCATTAACTTTCATTATTTTTTTAATCACTTTGGGGACATATTTATCATTCATAACTTAATGGAATTGGACATGTGAATATACTACGTTAATCTCCTTGCGGAGGAGAACGCGTTCGTATATGGTCCCACAATTATCATAGTGTGGGTCCCACCTAAATTTGAGCTCAAACTTGCTCATAATTTTGTCCCAAAAAATCTGGACAGCTTTTAAGTCCAATTTTCCAACAATCCCCCACTTGAATGATATATTTCTATAAATGAAAACAGAACAAATGCTAATGCAGATGCAGACACAGGTTGAGTAAAACTGAAGATTTATTGCATAGGGAGAAGTAGCCTAGTGGACTTGAACTTTCCTTAGTGATATACCATCGGATTTACTTGGTTAATCAGTAGACTTCACGTCTATGAACCGTCAACCCTTTTTGTAAATCTAGACAATTATATTCACCCAATAATTCTTCAACACAGTTGGTTCTCACATTTGTGTTCATTTTGACCATGAACACCACTTGGTTCCATGAGTATTTTAGAGAATTTTCATTTTATTATTCTCGTAGAAGTGGCTCTCTTCTTACTCACGTAGGTGACTTCCATAAAGAGTATCCTACAATACCCCACTTAGACATACTAAGATATGAATGTCATTAAAAGCATAACTTATCCTAATTTTGTGGCAGATGTGCACTGTCTCATCTTTGGAATGGATAGGATTAAATATCCTCAAGTGATTTCTGAATACAATGTAGTTCGGTTTTCCCATTGAACCTAGATCTTGGGATCTCTAATCAGTTAGGTTGGGTTGCCATTATAATGATTCTTATTTATTTATAGGCTTTAGACCCATTCCTCTCTATGATTTTCAACTTGCTCTCGGTTTAAACCTTTTGTTAGTGGATCCACAATATTATCTTTTGACTTTATATAGTCAATTAAGATAATTCCATTTAAGAGAAGTTGTCTAACGGTATTATGTATACGATGAATATGTCGTGACTTTCTGTTATACATGTGATTACGTGCCCTTCCAATCGCCGATTGACTATCATAATGTATACATATTACGGGCACAGGTTTTGACCAATTTGGAACATCCTCTAAGATATTTCGAAGCCATTCATCTTCTTATCCAACTTTGTCTAGTGCAATGAATTCAGATTCCATTGTCGATCTAGGAATGCACGTTTGTTTTGAGGATTTTCAGGATACGGCTGCACCTCAAAGGGTAAACACATACCCACTCGTAAACTTAGAGTTTTTTGTATCAAATATCCAATTTGCATCATAATGTCCTTCGAGAACAGCTGGATATTTAGAGTAGTGCAGTCCATTGTTTTGAGTGTATTTTAAATAACCCAAAACTCTCAATATTGCCTTCCAGTGATCTCTCCCTAGATTACTCGTAAATCGACTTAGCTTACTTATAGAGTATGCTATGTCTGGTCGAGTACAGTTCATGATATACATTAAACTGCCGATAATATGAGAATATTCTAGTTGAGATATGCTTTCACCATTATTTCTTGCTAAATGTAAATTTACATCTACAGGTGTCTTGGTAGGACTGATATCATACTTCTTGAATTTTTCAAGTACTTACTCTATGTAATGAGATTGAGATAACGTAAGTCCATCTGATGTTTTAGAAATTTTAATTCCTAATATAACATCGGTGATTCCCAAATCTTTCATGTCAAATCAACTGCTCAACATTTGTTTTGTAGTTTTGATAATTTCCAAATTACTTCCCATGATAACCATATCATCAACATAGAGGCACACAGTGACATATCCATTTTGAATATATTTAAAATAAACACATTTATCGCATTCATTAATTTTGAAGCCATTTGATAACATTGCATTATCAAATTTTTCATACCATTGCTTAGGCGCTTGTTTTTATCCATAAAGTGATTTAACAAGCTTACATACTTTTCCTTCTTATTCGAGAGCCTTAAACCCTTCATGTTGCTCCATATAAATTTCCTCGTCTATTTCACCGTTTAAGAATGCAATTTTTACATCCATTTGATGTATTTCAAGTCCATGAATAGTAGTTATTGCTATTAACATTCGAATGGACGTAATTCTTGTTACCGATGAAAATGCATCGAAGTAGTCCAACCCTTCCTTTTGCCTATAGCCTTTAGCTACAAGTCTAGATTTATATTTATCAATTGATCCATCTACCTTCAATTTCTTTTTGAAGATCCATTTATAACCTAACGGTTTTGAACCTGGTGGAAGATCCACTAGTTCCCATGTGTGATTGTATAATATGGATTCAATTTCACTATTAATTGCTTCTTTCCAATTAGAAGCATCGAGTAAGGATATAGCTTCTTTGTACGATTGAGGTTTATTTTCTAGTAGATATGTTAGAAAATCCGGACAAAAAGAAGTCGAGGTTCTTGCTCTTTTACTACCTATTGGTCCATCCTCTAATGTTTCAACAGGTTGATGAGTACCACTTGTAGTAGCTTGATTTGTCCTTTTAGAAGGACCAGATTCTCAGGTCATGTTATACGGGAATTCATTTTCAAAAAATGAAGCGTTCCTCGATTCAATAATCGTATTTACATGAATATCCGAAATCTCAGATTTACAAACAAAGAAACGATATGCACTGCTATTAGTAGCAAACGGATGAATACACAGTTAACGGTCTTTGGCCCTATTTTTACCTTTTTAGGTTTTGGAACCATTACTTTAGCTAAGCACCCCCACAATTGTAAATATTTATAGCAAGGTCTTCGACCCTTCCATAACTCATAAGGCGTTTTATGAGTTTTCTTGTGTAGCACTTTGTTAAGAATATAATAAGCAGATAATAAGTCTTCCCCCCATAAGTTCTGGGGAGCTCCTGAACTTATCAACATAGAGTTCATCATCTCCTTCAATGTATGGTTTTTGCGTTCAGCAATACCATTCGATTGAGGAGAATAAGGAGCGGTGGTTTGATGAATAATTCCAATTTCAGAACAAAATTCCTCAAATGGATATTCATATTCACCTCCTCTATCACTCCTAATAGCCTTTATCTTTTTGCTTAATTGATTCTCAACTTCATTCTTATATTGTTTAAATGCATTAATAGCCTCATCATTACTATGTAATAAATTTACATAGCAATATTTTATGCAATCGTCAATAAAAGTAATAAAAAACTTTTTACCACCTCTAGTTTGTACAAATTTTAAATCACAAACATCTCTATGAATTAAATTTAGTGGTTCGGTGACCCTTTCAATAGAATGAAAAGGTAATCTATCTAATTTTGATTCCACGTAAATATCACATTTATGATTTTTATCAATATTAAATTTTGGCAAAAAATCTAAGTTAATTAATCTACGCAAGGTATCAAAATTAACATGTCCTAATCTGGCATGCCAAACATTATAAGACTCAACCAAATAAGTATAACTAGGAATTTCATTCATAGGGGATGCCTTAGGCATCAATTTCATTACATTCATTTAAAGAGCCCCTCAGACAGGTAGTCCATTCCTACATACACATCATTTTTAGACAATACAAATTTATCAGAAACAAACACAAGCTAAACCCATTCTTGCTTAGAAGTGATCCGAAAATCAGATTTTTTCGGATGTCAGGCACATGCAGCACATTGTTAAGGGTAAGCTCTTTTCTCGAGGTCATCTTCAGAATAATCTTTCCGTGTACCACAACTTTAGAACTCGAAGAGTTTCCCATAAATCAAGTCTCCTCATTTTCTAAAGCTTTATAATTAGTGAACATCCATTTGTTTGCGCATATGTGGAGAGTAGCCCCAGTATCCACCTACCATTCCTTGGTATTTCCTACCAAGTTACATTCAGAGACAATAGCAGAAAGATTTAAGTCTGCTATACCATCAGAAATTTTCTCGCCCTCCATGACATTTGCTTGAGCATTTTGCTTCTTAGCGTTCTTTGGTTTACGACACTCGCTTGAGCGGTGTCCTGGCTTGCCGCAATTGTAGCATTTGCCTTTAAACTTCTTTCTTTGCTTAGATGTTCCTTCCCCATCATGCTTACGTTTGGATTTAGGACCTTCAACAACATGAGCCTTGGACTCTATGATGTTCTTCCCACTTTTCTTTTGAGATTCATAGTTGTCTTCTTCAATCCGTAGTCAAACTACTAATTCTTCCACATTCATCTCCTTGCATTTGTGCTTGAGATAATTTTTGAACAAATTCCAACCTGGAGGCAATTTTTTAATTATTCCAGCCACTTAAAAAGTGTCACTGACTGACATTCCTTCAGCATGAATGTCATGAAGAATAACCTAAAGTTCTTGAACTTGTGCAATTATCGGCTTGGAGTCAATCATTTTGAAGTCTAGAAAACTGCCCATAATGAATTTTACCATACCAGCGTATTCAGTATTGTACTTCTTCTCCAAAGAATTCCATAATTCTTTTACGGTTTTCATAGTGTTGTATACGTGATACAGTGTCTTGTCCAAGTATGCCAGGATGTAGTTACGGAACAGATAATCTGAATGTTTCCATGCTTCAACAGCAGCAACTTTTTCAGTCTCATCGCCTTCTTTCAAAGGTGGACAATCCTCATACACGAACCTTGACAATTGGAAAGTCGTGAGGTAAAAGCACATTTGTCCTTGCCAACGTTTGAAATCAGCCCCGATAAATTTTTTCGATTTCTCCCCATGTGGCATGGTTATGGGAGCAACAAAAGAAGCATGTGTCACATTCACCGTAGGTGGGATGTTCACGGTAGGTGGTGGAACGGTGATTGCATTTTCTGATTCCATTTCTATTACAAAAATAGAATCTTTATCAAGGGTAGTATTCATTTGTAATGAATTTATCAAAACAAAATACGAAATTCTGTACACCAATTTCCTCCAAATATAATTAAGATTAACTAAATTCTAACAAGAATTCTAAATAACTTCGGAATTATATAATATAGAATAAAGCAAAATTTCTACACAATATTTAGAATTCTATGTCACAGAATTAGACTAAATTATTTAAACACTAGTTTATATTAGTCTAAGTTAAACAAGAAAAAATTTGTGTCACACTGATTTTAGTACTAAAAAAATTTCGTACAAAACAGAATTATAATTTTAAGATTAAAAATCTTATATAAACAGATTTAACAAAAATTTACAAATAAAATTGTTATTTTCTAAAACAGAATATATAAATAGTGTAGAAATTAAGGTTCTGTAACACTAACTGTTTTATTAAATTTCTGTAATAAAACAATATTTTAATTCAAAATTTCTGTAAAAACAGATTCATTTTCTACGAATAAAATTTCTGTAATTAAAAAATTTTGTACACTATACAAAATAGTAGAACAACAATTATAAATTTGCCTTAAGATTGTTAGGTCTACTATTTTAAGATTAAAAATAGTACAGAATTATTAACGAAATAATTATTACGGAATTAAAATGAAATTACATAAATGAGAATAACTTGCTTGATATTACAGAATTAATAACATAAATAAAGAAGATAAATCCAAGCCCTGCAGAACAATCTACTTAAGGAAAATTTATTCCCTCCAATGTGCTCCAAGGTTATTGAATAATTGTCTCCCAAGATAGAACGGATTTCTCGAATTAATTATGTAGCACAACAATAATCAACTCCAACGAACACAAATATGTGTTAATACTCAACCAGAACAGTAATATGATATGTAGAAATGAAGAAAATATTTTTCTGGATGAAGGAAATAATGCAGCTGCATTTTCAGAATTGTTCTGGAGGGGTTATTTTTTCAGCAACCAAAACTGGAGGGAACGATTTTTATTTATAGCCTTGGTTTTGACTGTTAGGAACAGTCAAAACGTTTTTAACTGTCAACTAACAGTTAATTAATTGCTGACTGTTGGCATTTAATTAATTTCGTAATTAATTAATTAAATTAAATCCATAAAGTTAATTAAATACGGCACAAAAATATAGGAGATTTTTATAAGCCTGAGCCCGAGTCGGTCGGCGCGCGCGTGTGGGCTTTTGGCCCAAACCCAACACATGCATAGTGTAGGCCATCTCCCCTTCAAAGAGCTGGGATACCCCAAAGGTATCCAAGCCTTAGTCCATACTTAGGGTGTTATTAACTCATCAACTTTCCACTACTCTTCCAATGTGAAAAAAGAGTTAAAACATATCCAATTCATTAACTTTCATTATTTTTTAGTCACTTTGGGGACATATTTATCATTCATAACTTAATGGAATTGGACATGTGAATATACCACGGTAATCTCCTTGCGGAGGAGAACTCGTTCGTATATGGTCCCACAATTATCGTAGCGTGGGTCCCACCTAAATTTGAGCTCAAAGTTGCTCACAATTCTGTCCCAAAAAGTTTGGACAGCTTTCAAGTCCAACTTTTAAGTCCAATTTTCCAACAATATCTAGCTGTAAGGTTGTATATTTCATCTATGAAGATTAGGTGACTGGGTGATGTTCATGAGTATTGATTTTGTAGTGAGAACGTATTAGGCCCCTTGGTTGAGGACTTGGGTTTAGTGTATCCTAATTATAATATTGGTTTAGAAAATCGCGATAATTTGAGGTAACCTAGGAGTGAAGATGAAAAAAAATCTTGGTGATTTAGTGTCAAGAACTATCGTTGTGGTGCTCTAGAATAGGACCTCTTATGGCGTCATTGGGGTGAGACTCCTCTTATGCAATACCCGACGTCATGTGTCCTACCAAAATTTTGGTGGTATTAATTTATAGTTTTAGAGATAATAATGTGGTGATGAGGATTAGGATCCCTTGTGGCATCCGTGGTGTGGGCCTCGGTATTTATAGCAAATACCCGACGTCCGGTATCCTACCAAAGTTAGACAGTCATGTTATCTTGTAGATTAGCACATAGTATGTTGTTTACATAATATGGCAATTAAGTTTTCGTGGTTGAACACGCGTTGAGAATTAAATGATGTGGTCTAGTGATTTTGGCTTCAGGTTAGTAACGGGGATAGGCATGTTAACCCGTGTTAAAAATTCCTTAGAGATGTATGCTGAGTGTTGATACCAAAATTAATATGCTGATGTGGACGAATAATACGAAGACACTTGTCAATATACGTGGCACAATAACAACGAGGAAGTTCATTTCCCCGACCAACTCATGTTCCCTACGAGCAACGAGGACATACCGAGGAACTTTAGCATTCCGAGGTACTCTAGCGCTCCGAGGAACTCCTGAGCAACGAGCAACTAAGGCGGTCCGAACTGCATCTCGGCCGTAGTATTAATTGCCATAATATCAACAGTTCAACTATTCATTGAATGTTTATCATCTTGACGCACACGCTGCATTAAATGTATCACCCTTTCATATGTATATCATTTAATGTATCAACCCTTTCATGTACAGCCTAAGGGCTATAAATACCTTGTATCACCCTCATTCAAAGGGACCAGAATTTCTTGATAGAACCTTGTAATCGAGAATTCCCAAACACTCAGCAATAACATAACAGTGGACGTAGGCCATTCTTATAAGGCTGAACCACTTTAACAATCTTTGTCTCATTTTATTTATCTGTGATTGAATAATTAGAGCGATCTAATTTTTTACATCAACAGATTGGCGCCGTCTGTGGGAACGATTTTTATTATCGTTTTTCACCACAATTCATTCATCATCAATGGCGGATAGCCCAGAATCTAGCAATCGAAACGCTGGAAATGCTGGAAACCCTCCAAAATCCTCTGCACCTCCGGATCTGGCCGGGATCATGACGAATCTGGCCCAAGGACAAACCGCCATGCAAGAAACAATGAGGCAACTCATACAAACCCTTCATGGTGGTGCACCTGCACGTTCAGGACAGCAAAGTGGTCAGAGGCAAACTTATTTACTTTCTTCACGATCCAGGCGTACTGAATCACGTCGCAATGAGGAATCCGATGATTTCTCTTATCAACCTGGGCGAACTTTGTCAATAAGGGCTACAGATACTGATCAACATATCACCCTCTCTCCGGAAAGACCCAGTGCTTTAGAAAGACTGAGTAGGGTGTCTCCTTTCAGTCGATTAGGCCCTAGGAGGAATAGGAGTCCACCTAAGACCATGTCAAGGAGTTTTCGACAACCATCAGATCTAAGAGAAGGATCAGCACAGTCACGACCAGTCGTTCGTCAAGATAGATCTCAAGAAGCTACCTCAGAACGATCAATTGCTCGAACCAATAGGCACGAGGAAGGAAATGAAGCGTGGAAAGGATCTCTCCAACGGTTGGAGGATAAATTGGGAGAAATGGCCAAAGCAAAGAACCCCCTACAACGAACTTTCGTTCGAGGAACACCTTTTGTACAGGCCATTGTGAATTTTCCTACACCGTCAAAGTTCAAAGCACCTGTAGTGACCCCCAAATATGATGGAAAGACAGATCCTGTTCTTCACATAGAGCAATATCAAGCTGCTGCCGACATCTATGTCGTCCCCGACGAGATGAGATGCAGAGCATTCTCAGGAACTCTTACTGGAGCTGCCCAGATATGGTACAACAATCTTCCTAGGGGTAAGATTTAAACTTTCTTTCAATTGGCCGAGTTGTTTATTGGCAATTTCTGTTTTGGAGCAAAACCAGTAAAACGAGTAGCACACTTGTTAAGTGTTAGACAAAAATCTGGTGAGAGTACTAGAGATTACATAACTCGTTTCAATAACGAGAAGTTGGAAGTCATAGATTATGAAGAAAAGACAGCGATCACCGCCTTGATGAGTGGGTTGTTGCCTAATAAATTGTATTATACCTTGGCGAAAGATCCACCTAAAACTATGTCAGAGTTGATGGCAAAAGCGGCCAAGATCATGAATGCCGAGGAAGCTATGGCTGCAAAGAAGAATATGGATAAAGACACCAAGGTGGACGTCGACAAGTCTAAAAATAAAGAACATAAGGGCAATGGCGGTGACAAACGTTCCAGAAATAATAAATCATCATGGGAAGTCCTGAAGAAGTACGACAATTATACTCCTTTGAAAATGGGTATTCATCATGTCTTGGAAGAGATCAAGAACAACGAGGAGGTAAAATGGCCAAAGAAACTGAAGTCAGACCCTGATTCGAGGAGTAAGGATAAATATTGCGAGTTTCATAAAGATCATGGTCACATGACCAAAAATTGCATAGCTCTTCAGAACGAGATTGAAACACTCATCCGAAGAGGAAAGCTAGCGAAATATGTTGATCGGGGAGGTGAAAGAAAAAATAATGGCCGGACTAGAGAAAGGTCTAGATCTCCTCGTTGAGCAGAAGAGAAAAAGAAGAGGGACCACGAAGATGATCCAGATGATGACCCCGACCTTCCCAAGAAGCCAAGGCAGCCAGAACGAGAGGTATTTTCCATACGTTTTGGATCATTTGATTGTAATGTTATTACAGGAGGAGATGCGGGAGGAGGAGACCTTACTGCAGAAAGAAAAGCTTACCTTGGAGAGGCTCAAGCTTGTTCATATATTCAGCGAATAAATCTGGCCGAGGACGATCGTCCGAGGAAGGTAAACAAAGAGAAGCTGGTCATTGGCTTTTCAAAAAATGACCTGGCAGGTGTTCTTTATCCTCATGACGATCCTCTGGTAATCAAAATGAGGATGAAGGAAATAGTGATTTCAAGGGTGTTGGTAGACAATGGAAGTTCGGCAGACATCATGTACTATTCATGCTTTGATAGCTTGAATCTAAAATTATCTCAGTTGGAACCTTATCACAGACCCCTCCTGGGTTTTGCTGGCGAGAAAGTTTTTCCACTTGGGACGATCAAGTTGGATATATTCATTGGAACTTGGCCTGCTTGTCAAACAGAAAGAATACGCTTCTTTGTGATGGATAAGAATGTGCAGTCAGCCTACAACATCATCATAGGAAGAGTCGGTTTGAAGAAGTTCGAAGCAGTTCC
Source organism: Sambucus nigra (assembly GCA_949130495.1). Taxonomy (NCBI): domain Eukaryota; kingdom Viridiplantae; phylum Streptophyta; class Magnoliopsida; order Dipsacales; family Adoxaceae; genus Sambucus; species Sambucus nigra. Next base: position 617,847,840 of record OX422211.1, on the reverse strand, counting down.
ATCTACAGTGCATCAATGCTTAAAATTCCCAACAAACTTTGGAGTACGAGTTGTGAAAGGTGATCAAAAAGTAGCTCGGGAATGCTATTATTCGTCTGCCGAGCAAGAAGAACTTGAAGAGTCAAGGAAAAAGACCACTACTTACCAAGTGGAAGAAGGTACAGAAATTGAAACCCTTGACCCCAGGGATGAATCCCAACTTGTAAAAGGACAAGTGGTGGAATCTACAGAAAATGTTATTCTGGACGACGAACATCCTGAACGAATAACCCAGATAGGTTCGTCGTTGGATGTGTCAATAAAACAGGAGTTGATAACTTTCTTGAGAAACAGGAAGAATACTTTCGCATGGAGTCATGAAGACATGCCAGGAATAGATCCAAACTTCTTATGTCATGAGCTCAATGTGAATAAGGAGATCAAGCCTGTGAAGCAGAGAAGAAGAGTGTTTAGTCCCGAGAAGAATCAGGCCATACAAGAGGAGGTCGAGAAGCTCCAGAAAGCCCAATTCATTGAAGATGTGAAATATCCAGACTGGCTGGCAAATGTGGTGATGGTAAAGAAGAAGAACAATAAATGGAGAATGTGTGTTGATTTCACTGATCTCAACAAGGCATGCCCAAAAGATCATTTTCCATTGCCCAGAATTGACCAACTAGTGGATGCTACCTCAGGACATAAGCTGCTCAGCTTCATGGATGCGTATTCTGGCTACAACCAGATCAAAATGAAACCTGAAGACAGGGAAAGTACTTCTTTTATTACCCCTAGGGGAACTTATTGCTATAATGTTATGCCTTTTGGTTTGAAAAATGCAGGAGCGACATACCAGCGGCTGATGAACAAGGTTTTCACCGAACAAATCAGTTGCAACATGGAAATCTATGTCGATGATATGCTGATAAAAAGCAAGAAAGCTGCAGATCATCTAGTTGACTTAGCTCAGACATTTGATCAACTGGATAAATACCAGATGAAGCTCAACCCGACGAAGTGCACATTTGGAGTACGAGAAGGAATGTTTCTCGGATACATTGTCAACCAGCGAGGCATTGAAGCAAATCCAGATAAGATCAAAGCTCTTTTAGGGTTACGATCTCCAACAACAAAGAAAGAAGTGCAAAGTCTTACAGGACGAGTTGCAGCGCTCAACAGATTTGTGTCCCGAGCAACTGACAAATGCCTCCCATTCTTCAAAACACTTCGAAAAACTTTTGAGTGGACTGATGAATGTGAGAAGGCCTTTCAAGACTTGAAAAAGTATTTGGGAGCACCTCCATTGTTGTCCAGGCCAATAACAGGAGAAAAGTTGTACTTGTATCTGGCAGTATCAGAGAATGCAGTCAGTTCAGCATTGATCAGATTGGAGAATGGAGTCCAGAAACCAATCTATTACACAAGTAAGGCTTTTCGAGGCGCAGAAATCAGGTACCCAAAGCTGGAAAAATTGGCATTGGCATTAATTAAAGCAAGTAGAAGAATGAGGCCATATTTCCAGGCCCATACCATCGTCGTTTATACCGATATGCCACTGAGGCAAGCCCTTCATAAGCTTGAAAAGTCAGGGAGATTGATGTACTGGGCAATAGAGCTCGGTGAATATGATATTGTGTATGAGCCCAGATCATCATTGAAAGGGCAAGCTGTAGCAGATTTTATAGCAGAGTTTACATATCCTGATACCCCCTAGGAACAAAAACTGCTCGCTGACCAACCTGTGGATGTTACAGGATCAACAGACATAAGTCCAGACCAACTCCGGTTGGTAAAAGGGCTTGTGGATGTAGAAGGATCATCAACTTCAAACTCAGACCAGCTCTGGTTGGTTGAAGAACGAGAAGAGATGGTCAACGAGGAGCGAAAAGTGTCAGGGGAGGATGAAAAGAAGCAACAAATATTTCACCGAGGAACTCTATCAGATAAGAAATTTGAAGACGGGTTGCCCATATGGAGATTATATGTAGATGGCTCATCTTGCACAGCAGGTTGTGGGGCAGGAATTGTTTTGAACACCCCAGACGAGATTGACATGGAATATGCTTTGTGATTCCAATTCAAAGCCTTCAATAATGAGGCTGAGTATGAGGCCATGATAGCAGGTCTTAATTTATCAAAGATTATGGAAGCGCAACAAGTGATGGTATTCAGTGATTCTCAATTGATTGTGAATCAGATGATGGGAACGTATGCAGTTAAAGGAGAATTAATGGTCAAGTATCATGCCAAGGTGATGGAGTTGTTGGTAGAATTTGATGCCATTCAATTAATCAAAATACCGAGAATGGAAAATGCACAAGCAGACGCACTGGCCCGATTAGCATCAGCTACTCGTACCGAGCTGCGAAGAACGATACCAATTGAAGTATTAGAAAGTCGGAGCATAGATGAAGACCTGACGATGAATATTATTACCCTTAATTTAGGACCATCTTGGATGGATCCCATCGGAGCATATATTGAGGAGGAAGAATTATCGGAGGATAAGCTCGCTGCCAAGAAATGGAAGTTTAAAGTTGCTCGGTATGTACTAATTAATGGTATTTTGTATAGACAATGAATTATGGCAGGTTTGCAAAGATGTGTACATCCCTCCGAGGTGAAAGAATTGATTAAAGAGATCCATGAAGGGTCCTGTGGAGCCTATGTAGCAGGTCGGACACTTTTGCAAAAGGTGATGACGCAGGGATACTACTGGCCGACGATGAGAGCTGATTGTATAGCCTATGCTAAGAAATGTGACAAGTGCCAACGTTTTTCCTCCATCCGACGAACTCCACAATCATTGCTGACACCAATAACTTCCCCTTGGCCATTTGCCATGTGGGGAATTGATTTGGTTGGACCACTGCCGACCACCTGAGGAAGATTCAAGTACCTCGTCGTTATAGTGGACTATTTTACTAAGTGGGTAGAAGCTGAGCCGCTTATCGATATGACGTACGAGAAGGTATACCAGTTTGTTTGGAAGAATATCATCTGTCGATATGGTCTCCCTCATGCCTTCATCACAGATCATGGAACACAATTTGACAACGAGGAGTTTGCTGCCTATTGTCAACAATCAAACATCCTGAAGACCCATTCAGCACCAGATCATCCTCAAAGCAATGGGCAGACTGAGGTGACGAACAGAACGCTGCTAAATGGTTTGAAGAAAAGGCTAAGTGAAGCTAAAGCTAACTGGATTAATGAGCTACAATCAATATTGTGGGCTTACCGAACAACTCCCCGAGCAGCGACTGGAGAATCACCATATATGCTGGCATTTGGAAGTGAGGCTGTAATACCTGCCGAGTTGGGTCTACCAACACACAGAGTGCTGAATTTCAATTCTCCGATCAGTGACTTGATGAGAAGACTGGATTTGGATATGCTCGAAGAAGTCAGAGAAGAGGAAGCCATTAGGAATGCTGCTTATCAACAACGAACAGCTCTTTTCTACAACAAAAGGGTGAGGAAATGCGATTTAAAGGAAGGAGATTATGTGCTAAAGAAGGTAATTCAGAAGCACAATAAATTGGAGGCAAACTGGCATGGGCCTTACCGAGTTACAGAAGTTGTTCGACCAGGAACTTACCGAATAGCAACTCTAGAAGGAGAAGAATTCAAGAATGCTTGGAATGCTGAACACCTTCGCAAGTATTATCAATGATGTAAAATGTACAACGATTCCATCAATATGAATAAAACGATGATGTCTTTCACCATTTTTCTCTCCTTTGTTTGAAAGTTTTTCGGGGAATACTAGTGTTGTACACTATGCTGCTTGATAGCAAGAAGAAGATGATAGTTCAGACCCACGACCAACTCCAGATGGTAAAAGGGCGAGAACAACTGATATACTCCTTTGGTTAGGAGGCGTACACTGGCGTGATCAACTTCGGTTGGTAAAATAACTAGTGGACAAGATAGTTCGAAAGAACAAGATAGTTCAGACCCACGACCAACTCCGGTTGGTAAAAGGGTGAGAACAAACTATACTCCTTTGGTTAGGAGGCGTACACTGGCGTGATCAACTTCGGTTGGTAAAATAACTAGTGGACAAGATAGTTCGAAAGAACAAGATAGTTCAGACCCACGACCAACTCCGGTTGGTAAAAGGGCGAGAACAAACTATACTCCTTTGGTTAGGAGGCGTACACTGGCGTGATCAACTTCGGTTGGTAAAATAACTAGTGGACAAGATAGTTCGAAAGAACAAGATAGTTCAGACCCACGACCAACTCCGGTTGGTAAAAGGGCGATAACAAACTATACTCCTTTGGTTAGGAGGCGTACACTGGCGTGATCAACTTCGGTTGGTAAAATAACTAGTGGACAAGATAGTTCGAAAGAACCCGATAGTTCAAACCCATGACCTACTCCGGTTGGTAAAAGGGCAAGAACAACAGTCTCAAAAATGCCAATTTTGGCTGGTTAAGAAACAAAATATGCCAATCTATGTTGGTCGGAAGGCAAAATCATTCCAGAAAATACAAAAATTCCAAACTGAACCAAATATAGTTGGTTAATGATCAAAACCCACTAACTGTAGTTGGTTGACAAGGATAAATTATTGACCTTGGTTAATCGGACGCACTTTATGAACATTTGATGAACCAAATATGGCTGGTCGGGGATAAAAAACCCATCAACTGTAATTGGTAGACAAACACAATTTAACAACCTTGGTTGGTTGGAAACATTTTGAACATTTTATACTCATTACTTTATTATTAAGTGATTGAGCAACCTTGATACTTGTAACTTTTTATTAAGTTGGTCGATGAACAACACTATTGTTATCTTTTTAACAGATACATATGCACAAATATAAAAGTGTTTGATAAACACAAGACAATAGCAATACAAATTTCCAAACATAAATGAAATTCTCTCATTAAGGTCAAAATGAATTACAAGCTACATATATGTGCTAAATGTTACATTGTCAAACCTATTCTATTGGTTTCTTTCCCTTAGCTTTTGAAACAGGCTCCTCGCCAGCAGGAGGATCCTCCAGACAAAGAGGAGAATTGATGAAGTTAAGATCTCTGAGCATTCTGACGTTCATCACAGAAGGTGTATCCAAGAGATGTTCTGGACGAGATACGTCGATTTGGGAATGAAGACTGTAGTCACCAAGGTATTTTGAAATCAAGCTCCGAGGAATGGCACGAGCTAGGATCCACTCCATGTCTAGTTTATAAGGTGGTACAGGCAAGTCTAGTAGCCCAGGAGCATGATAATCCCATAAGAAATGGCCCTGCTCTAGCTTTAACACACCCAGGGCGTTCAACCATCCTTGTTTATAACCTTCGTTATTGGCACTTTCAAGACGAGCATCCAAGTGACAAAGGGCTTCATTGTAGCCTGCCATCCAAAACTCACGAGATTGTTTATGAAATTGGAAAGTTATTCTCTCTAGTTGCTCGTGAAGGTTCCTGGCAAAAACATCTTTATCATTCAAAGCAGACTTCGTTGTAGTAAGTTGATCTTCCAAAGACAGATTTTTCTTGGACATTTCAGACAAAGTCCAGTCTTTTGCATTCAATTGGAACGCTTGAGTTTCCAACGTCGACTGAGTACGAGCTTCTTCAACATTACGACTAAGAACTCTTGATCGACTCCGAGCAGGTGGAGAATTTTGCTCCTCGACAACATTTTGAACAGCTCTTCCTCGCCCTCGAGACCCTCTTCCTCGTCCCCGAGCAGTCACAGGAATAACAGATCTTCTTAAGTTATCCAGTTCTTGCCTTAATTTGGCATTCTCAACCTCTAAGAACGAGAAACCTTCATCGGTAACTGGTACTAAAGCAGTGGAAGATGACGCTGCAGATTCATATTGTGCCAACTTTTTCTGCAAATTATTGTTCTCTTGTTCCAGCAACTCAGCAATCTGCCTGCAGGCCTCAACTTCACCTTTTAGAGTTCTTTCCCTAACATCGTATCCAGCAAGGATCATTTTATGGCCTGTTTCAGAAGAAAGCTGCTGATATCTATTTTCATACTCCTTGTGCAGCAAAGCAGTTGATTCATTGTGTTGATGTTGTAGATCTTCTAAGGTACAATGAAGTTCCTCGATCAATTCATAGTCGGCCACACTGTTGGCCACAGCTCGGTCGAGTAAATCTTTCAAGTACCGATAAGCCTCAATTGCTTGTTCTGAGGCATCATGGCCAAGGATGTCAGCAATTTCTGATACACTCAAATTTGAATGACCAGCTTTATAATACTCATGACATTGCTGCATCAGCTTTGTATCATGTGCAGATATCAGTTCCATTCTAGCCACAAACTAAGGATGAGAAAAAGACAACAATCAACAAAAACAAATCATCAACAACAGAGATGAACAAAGATGTATTTTATTAGATCACAAAAGGATTACATTATTTGATTACAAATAATGAAAGATAGAAATGATATCGAACAACTTCACACCTTTTCCTTGTCTCCCAAGACTTTCTCGGGAGGCTGGGACGAGGAGCTTGGTTGCTCGGTGGTAACAGCGACTTGATCAGCAGGAGTTGAAATTTTTTCAAGAGGAGGAGGCATGGAAGAAATGTCCTCGTTGGCAGAAGATAGAGATGCAGGGACTTGATCACGTATGGCCATGGAAGATTCATCAGAGATAGGCTCATCTTCTTCTTCTTCCACAATTGGTGGGGGAGGACCAGGGAGGTGTAGCTGGAATAGCCCAGAGTCGTCCTTGATCTTCAATTCCTGCAGGGCAGCTACCTAGCCATCTCGGAAGTATTTCAACTTCCCGTATTGAACTTGGGATGTCATCGCAGCAATTCCCTTGTCCCATCCTTTATCCCAGCCAGCGCTAAAGGATTTTTTAACTGCGAGCTTTCTTTTCAGTTTCTCCGAGGAGAGCTTTGCATCCAATTCTTCTTTTTGGCCCTTGATATCTCGCAGGGCGGACAACTCTTCCTCTGCCTTTTTCAGCTTATCTTCAAGCTCTCCAAAGTTCTTGAGCTTGTCGTCATATTTCTGATGCTCGACCTCTAAACTTTTCACCTTATTCTCCAAACTCTTGGAGATCTCAGCCATCTTCACCTTCTCGGCCTCAACTATAGACAATTTTTTCTCCCATTCAATTTTGTCCTCGTTATACTGCTGACGAGAATCTTTCAAAGATTGGGTTAAACCCAGCAGAGCATCCTCTACACCGGACGAAGAGCTGGAAGCTTTAATAGCTTCGTCTTTCTTCACGATGTTGTTAAAACAATTCACCAGCTAAGCAAAGGAAAAAGTGACAGGTCAGTGCAAAAATACAAGTATTCAAAGACAGAAAGGAAATTCAGAGTGTGAGAAATTTACCGAAGCAAGATGACGAGTAGCTAGGGATGTCAGCATATCCCTAGAAATCTTTTCATCAATTCCTTGGACCTCGGGTATGATCCAAGTTTTTACTGAGCTCATTGCAGAGCTCGGAGGAATGATGGTTGGAACACCAACACCACCAGCTGGTAGAGAGGAGACAGTTTCAGCCAAATTGACTGAGGATGATTTCCTCAATCTCCTCAAAGGGACTTCAGCAGCTTCAACCAAGGAAGAACTCTTGGTCGGAGAGATAGCAGTCATCTCCACGGAAGCAACCTTCTTGCTCGGAGCCACTGGGGGCTTCTCGGTAGCTTTTGAAGGCGCAACATCCACCTTCTTAGTCCCCTCTGGGACATCAATTTTGCTTTTCTTGGCCTCAGCAGCAGAAGTAGTGTCATCAAATAGAGCAGGAGGAGCTCTTTTCTTGCCCATTCTCTGACTTAAAAGGATGTGAGAATCTGAAGAAGAATCCTCTGGAGTTGAAGCTGGCTCAACAGGACGAGCAGTATAAGAAGTTGTATAGCTCTTATACTGTAGCAAATATGATGCAGACCTGATGTGCTCATCTGCAACGTTCTTATGCAAACCCCAGATAAGTTTCAGATGCTTAATATTAACCTCTGATTCTTTTGGAGTTTTTCTTTTACTGTCAACTGCAAATAAACACATGATAAAATATCAGTCATACATTTTGTCAAACATAATGAATTCGTAAATTCAGAAAAGAAATAAAATGAAAAATAAACCTATCCCATTGCCATATGGGGGGCATCTGGGACCGTTGTATACTCCATCTCCAACTAAAGGGGCATATTGCCAATTTTTAATAACCACCCCATGTTCAAAATAATCCCTATTTGCATCAGGGAGGTTAACTACAAGAGCCCTATTCAAAAACCTAGTTTTTAAGTAATAAATATTATCTAGAATGGCCCATCTATAGCAATACATAATTTCAGGGATCCCTATACGAGTCCCATGAGTTAGATTTAATTTATACACCCCATTAATTATTCTCCATGAATTGGGGGCTATTTTTGCAGGGACAAGATCGAAATACTGACAAAACTCAAGACACAATGGGTTTGGTGGAAAGGAAAATCCACATTCAGCAACAAATAGACTGGGGAACCAATGTCCCTCAGCCAAACGAAAGTAATTTTGAGGTTCAGAAAGCTCCTCCAAAATCACCCAAGATGGGATGGAAAATTCAGAACGGAATTTCTCAACAGACTCCACAAGATAAACCATAGTGAGTAAAAGAAATACAGAAGAAAAGAAAAGAATCTTACAGGAAAAAGGAAGAGCTGACAACTAGCGAAGGAAAAGATGAACGCACAAGAGAGAAAGAGAGAATAGAAAGCTTGAATGCAGGAAATTGGAAAAAGAAGAAGACGGTATGGTTACCTAAGAAGTTTAAATACTTTGCCTTGGGAAGCGGCGAAGGAAATGATTACACAAAAGAAACTATTGAACTTCCGGCGGCTAAAAGGACAAAAAGGGCACAAAGATCGAAGCGCTCTTAAAAATTCGAAAAAAGGCGGATTTTGTGAATTTGGAAATAAATTCGAATACGATGCTCCTAAAACCTAGGAAGATCATTCAATATTGCCATATACCGAGAAAGAATGTTCCATACTCCTCAAAGTTCGAAATATGAAACATTGGGGGCTTCTGTTGATACCAAAATTAATATGCTGATGTGGACGAATAATACGAAGACACTTGTCAATATACGTGGCACAATAACAACGAGGAAGTTCATTTTCCCGACCAACTCATGTTCCCTACGAGCAACGAGGACATACCGAGGAACTGTAGCATTCCGAGGTACTCTAGCGCTCCGAGGAACTCCTGAGCAACGAGCAACTAAGGCGGTCCGAACTGCATCTCGGCCGTAGTATTAATTGCCAGAATATCAACAGTTCAACTATTCATTGAATATTTATCATCTTGATGCACACGCTGCATTAAATGTATCACCCTTTCATATGTATATCATTTAATGTATCAACCCTTTCATGTACAGCCTAAGGGCTATAAATACCTTGTATCACCCTCATTCAAAGGGACCGGAATTTCTTGATAGAACCTTGTAATCGAGAATTCCCAAACACTCAGCAATAACATAACAGTGGACGTAGGCCATTCTTATAAGGCTGAACCACTTTAAAAATCTTTGTCTCATTTTATTTATCTGTGATTGAATAATTAGAGCGATCTAATTTTTTACATCAACACTGAGGTTTAGCTAATGATATGTTAATACAAGTAGTGGATGTTCCCTAGTATTAATGATGTTAAAGTAGTGTATTGTTTATTATGATGACAATAGTGTTTCTCCTTGAAATTTTTAGGATTCCTTATGATGTAAAGGATATAACCTTACGATTGGTATAACACGTAGTGACTAGAATTGATGCTTTGAGGTTTCGAGTTGGTAGCCATGATCAGTTTTCATACATGATATGATTCTGTCGTGACGACTCTTACACTCGGACGTGTATGCCCATTTTAAGGAAGGACTGTGTATTTTCCATGAAATCTCTAGAAGTATCAATGTTGAATTGAGGGTTATGTATTGATGGTAAATCATTAATGATTGTAGTACGCTTAGATCATGCTACTTTGTGGAAGTACTTGAGTTAATGCCATGGCTTTTGTTTATAAGTCGGTGTCGTGATAAGAACTTGGTGGATAATGTTCAAAATAGGTTGATAAATGTTAAGTTAAGCATCTGGGAGACTTAGAACACAATGATGTTCATTATGGTTAGGGATAGCACTCAGAATGGAGTGTTAGTATTGAATAAATCACTTACGTGTGCTACCTGTATGGTTTGGTATGACTCTAGTGAGGGAAATCATTAGGTCTTAAGCATGGGAAATACTTGAAAGTTGAGATGTCATTAGAATAGTTATGATTTGGGATCATGTAGAACATTATTAAGAGTCATAGTAATGGTCCATGAGTTGAGTGTTTAAAACTATGTGGGCGTCATGTTTTATTTGATAAGAGTGATACCGAAAATTGAGGTTAGCTACCGCGTGTTGAAATTATGGAGGCCTAGGTATGATAGGTTAGTGATTAATGGTAGGTACCAAGAGATGTAACTTTGCTTTGATTTAGGATAGTCATGCTTACCAAAAATGTAACGGGTAACATTGGTCTTAAGGAAGGAAGCCTAGTGTTTCAACTTCCTAAAGAAATTAGTTTTATTTTCTGTTCGTCCGGCGGTAACGGGTGATTCATGGTTAGGACTCGTTAGGGTTAATGGGTCAAGCGAGGGTATGTGGCAAGGCTAAGACTATAGCAGATATCGATAAGAGTTATGGACTTCATGGGTATATTGTGAGTTCGCGCTTCGTGTGGCACGATTCATTTTTGGAATTTGATTATTTTCCTTTGGTGTGGCACTCGCCTGATTTATTGCATTTCGTGTCTTCTTGAACCCGATAATGGGAAGTTGTTGATCAGTTGTGATTCGGGTGAAGCACTGTATAAGCTCAGTAATGATGAGGATTAGGCCAATTGTGGTTGATGCGTCACGGTGTATGAGTGCGCTCTTCTTCAGAAGAACCTTTGTTCTACACGAGTTTGTGTGTGCGCGGGGTCTCGCATTTGTCGCATATAGTTTGCATAGGTTACTTTATTGCTCTAGTTTAACATGTTTCGTTAGTTAACCGGTATTGTTCACTATGACTTGGTCGTGTGTTCCGAGGTTGTGACTTGTGAATATTGTGAGTATCAGGATTTGATGAGACGTTAGGTGTCAGTGTTGCACTCAGTTAAGAGTTGTGCGAATTGAGGATATAATCACTTTTGTGTATTTGTGTTGTGATACCTAGGATGACTCTAGATTAGCATAAGGATCTCATGGGAGTGTCGATTGGGTAGACTTATATGATAAGGTAACTGTCTTAAAAGTCATATATGTGTGTGACTAAAAGTGTTCAAGTCGTATCAACTAGGCTAGGTATGATCCAAGGTTTGTTTGAGGAAACATAGGTTACTAATCCTAACATATAAACGATCCATGATAACGAGTTCATTGGCGATAGTACGAGACTTGGTTAGTATCCATCATCTCAAGGTTTTGTTTAGATGGACATGTTAGGCATGCTTGAGAATTAGCAATAAGACCTTAGGGTTCATCGTGATTGGGTTAGTAATATTGATTGATGAAGATGAAATCTTCGGGTGTTAGATCATAGTGTTGAGGATACCCTAGGATTGAAAACTGGTTAAAGGTATTTGGAATATAAGTTGATGATCAAGAATTTTGTGGATGAAATTTACTAAGGAGGTAAAAATGTAATACCCTTCCCGAGACAATAGGTATTGAATAAGATTTTGAATATTTTATTCGGATAAATTAATGGATAAATAATCGCATAAGTGTTTGAGATGGAATTGTACATAAAATGACACGTTAAACGATGTAAATAAAAAGAAATGTCTACATTGCATGGAACGCATGGATGAACATTTCAAATGGTTCTAATCGGCATATTAGTGAAGGACGGTGAGAATTAATTGAGGAACGGACAAGAAACATATGGAAATAAACATAATGGATAAATATTGTCGGTACGTGACACAGTAAAGCATAATGTTACGCAATTTTTGTAGAAGAAGCCCTCGAAGATAATAAAAATATTTTAACTAATTAATTTGGGTCCTAAAAATATGTATAAAAGATCCATGGGGCAAAAACAATAGAAAGGAAACATTTTTGTAAATTAATGATCGATCGATGACTGATGGTCGATCAATCGACCGATTAGGTCTGCCAACCATTCGTCTTTTGTTTTTTTGCTGTTGTTCCACAGAAAATCTTTGGTTGGTAGTGTGTAGTCATTTTCACCTGTAGCCTAGACCTTATAAGGCACATTTTTACCCCTTTTATGAAAAAGGATCTACTACATGGATTGTGAATTAATATAGGGATGTAGATGGGTTATGAGAGAGAGAGAGAGAGAGAGAGAGAGACCCTTGGCTTAGACAATCTAATTCTCATCATTATTCCACCTCTCACGTGAGCTCTCAAAGATCAGAAGAGATATGAAATTTTTAGCTGCCCTTTGACACCACCATTTCCACAATAAAACCACAATTATAAAGCCTCAAAACACCTTAGATGTCCACGTAAAACCCTAGGCATAATGTTGGGTTAAAGAAGAGAGTGTTCTTGGTGTTGGGTGGAAGTTTTAAGGGGGTTCTTTGTAAGGTAGAAGAAGCATTTCTTGAAGTATTGTTGGAGATTTCATTAGATCTTGGAGGGAGGAGCTTTGTGACTCCCTTTAAGTCCACCTTTGGAGGTGGGGGAGTCACCCATCTTCTCTACTACCACCACCATTTTTGGAGACATTTAGGTAGGATTTACTAACCTTGATTTGGGTTTATTGTTGAGTATAAATTTAGTCAGTCATTTATATGTATTAGGTTTAATATATGTAGGACTTATTATGCCTTGCATGCATGGGGTTTGTTAGTTGATTTCTATTCTTTCATGTGCAAATGGGTTTCAAAGAAGTATTTTGAAATGGGTTTGGAAATAGATAAAAATTCATATTACTCTTCTACACATTTTGGATGTAATATGTGTAACAAAGTGGGTATAATACATCTATGGATTTATTAATTGCACCCTCAATGTTTGGAGTAAAAGGGGCATTTAAAATACGGTTAGAATGACGTTAAATTTCCAGAATAATATTCATGGGAATTTTATGAAATAAAATGTGTTAGGCTAAAGTTTTAAAGATAAACAATATGATTTTATGCTAATAAATGCATTAGGCTTATTTATGCCATTTTATGAGATTAAAATGTGATTTCCTACTTGAATAATGGAGATAGTATGAAAATGAAACTTTCACTTTAATGGGAAGAAATCATTTAGAAACTAAAGTGGGTTTGATGTGTAAACATGTGAAACTAAGGTCTTTATGCGAATAATAAGAGTAAAGAAGGCTAAATGCAAAATAAATAGCATTGGAGGTGTCTAAATGCAAAATGTCATAATTAAAGTGTGTTTATCAAATATGTGGAAAATGAGGTATTAGTATGTAAAATATATTAGTTTATATACTAAAGGTGTGTAAAGTATGAAATGGGAAATTTGAGTAAAGAATGATAGTGGACAAGTGTTTTAGTGGTTAAATGTGTTCAATTGTTGAATTAGAAGCTTAAACTACCTTTTTGGAAAATGACACTTATTAAAGGACTAAATTCCAAGTTTTGGCAATCAAAGAGTAAATTTGTACTATACTTGAAGTGGAACATCTTTATGGAAATAAAAAATGGTGATGATTGTTTTTAATCTAGTGTGGGTAAAAATCGTATTAAGTCTTAAAGCGTAAATGATTTTTGGTAAGAAAATCTACGAGCGTGTGAATAAAGACCATAAAGAAGAAAGAGGCAATTTCCATGTATTAACGGAAAAACGGACAGTTGAGTTCGGACTTTTGGCTTCGGCCCGAAAGTGTGGATTAATGTGAACATTAGAATAATGTTGAAGACATTGAAAGATAAAGAAATATTCGGATGATGCTGAAAAATAATTAAGCAGGGTATGACGTCCCTAGTGGTGAAAGATCCTAAAATAACTGCAGTAGCATACGGCGGTAGAGACCGGTGGTGTGAGGCCACGAAGTCTTTGGGCGTGTGTGAGTTGCCAAATCCTAAATGATGATGCTGGAAACAGCACCACCAGGTAAGGTGTTGACAAGCCCAAGCAAGTGATAACAATGGCAGCACAGGAGAATATATATATATATATATATATATATATATATATATATATATATATGTGTGTGTGTGTAGAAAGAGATGAGGAGAAGAGGATGAACACTTGAATATAAGTGGTTCAGCCAATCTGGCCTACGTCCTCTGTGAGATTGTGTGAGCAATATCACTGAATGGGGTCTCTAATGTCCATAGATACAAATCTCTCAAGCTTTCTCTCTCGACTGTGTAATTGGACAGAGTTCCAGCTAGGGTTGTAAGTTTCGAATTCTTCTCAAGGTAGGAGAAGATAAGTATATATAGTGTTTGGAGGGTGTAATGTACCCCCCATGCATGCATTGTGCATGTATGTGATGATCTAGACAATCTAATAAAGAAATTTGTCACTGTCACATGTGGAGAATGATGATGAAATATTCCCCCACGTGAGGGGACTGATTAGGTTATAACTGACTTTTTCCACGTGTTCATATCCTTGCATATGCTTATAAATGCTCAGCCTTGTCCCTGTCTGGCGCAACCTTGGCCTGGAAGAGTACGAGGTTGGTGAAGTCTGACTGTTGCTTTATCCAAGGTTATTCATGATGATCTCGGCTAGGTAGGCTAGCTGAGGTAAGACAGGTGGAGTTATAACGTCGGCCTGGGCTGGGGTTAGGTAGGAGTAATTGGGGCATCGGCCTGGGCCGATAATGACAATGATGGTGTTTGAACCCATGAGTTCATGCTGGCCTCGGTTAATGCCCAGCCGAGGTTGATGTATGAGGTAGATGTGATGTCAGTTGTGGACGACCTGATGGATAACCATCCCCATGAGTCATGAAGACCTCGCCTGTTACCTGATTGTGGGGTAACTAGTAACGTCGGTCGTGGACGACCTTATGTTGGATGAGATCACTGATCATCAGTCTTGAGCCCTTGTTACCTCGGTCATCATGCTGGCCGAGGTTGGTGCCTACGAGCTATCAGGAACACTTTGGGCATATCAATCACCCCCCCAAACCTTAGTTACCTATGTGAATAGGTGACTAAGGGGTATGTGTGTTCGAGGTTGCTTTTCTTTATGTGCCAATATTTTCTTGACAAGTGTCGACTGATGAAGTGGGTTACGTGTTGGGCAAGTGTAATGATGATGTCCTTTTGGGCTCCCAAGGCAATGATGGGCCTTGGGATTTGTGCTAATGTGGTTCGGGTGTTTAAACCCCTTTTCTTCCTCATTCCTTCCATTTTCCCCGCCTGAGCCTTCTTTATTTTCTCTCTCTTCCAGAGCTTGATTGAGGCTGCATTTTGTTGATTTCTCTTGTCAATCTTCCCATTCTTCACCTCATATCTCATCAGGTATTGCTTATTACCTCTCATTTGCCATTTTTTCAGCCTTATTTTTCCATTTGTTGCATTTTCCAGTGACTGTTTAAATTTTTCGATGGTCGTATGAGTTTTTCGATGACTCTTTGAGTTTTTCGGTGGATCTTATTCTTGACTGTTCTGAATTTTTCTTGCTCAAAATCCCATTTTAATCCTTAGTTAGGTTGAGTCAAGTTGTTTGTTTTTGGTTTAGTGCCCCAAGTGTAAGGTCGTCTTCCTATGCTCAAACCTCTTTATAAACTCATAGAAGATTTCCCCTCTCTTAGGGATAAGACCTTTGCCAAAATTAGGCAAATAGAGCTAGACCAAGAGGAAGCTCGTAGGGCTGAGGCCTTTCCCCTCATACCTATCTTTCCCCCACCTCTGAAGGTGGTATACCCTGAACCAGCCGAGACTACTGAGGCATCAGAAGATCCAATTGATCCCACCCCCATGTCTGAGTCTGAGTCTGAGTCATCCACCTCAGACCCTATGTCTATAGATTCATTCCAAGAGGCAATGTATTTCTCCATTAGGCAAGATCAGGTCCCTGATCAGGCCGAGGTCCATAGTCGCGCCTCATCCCACAACGGTTCCAGCACTTCACAGACTTCTTCCGATGTTGAAGTTATGGGGCCGAGTGTGGCTATCCCGCCACCTATTAATGATATTCCTCTGTCGACCGCCATAAGGGCTGAGTTCGCTCAGAGGTTCCCTGATGGTGATCCTATGCCTGCCCAGGCCGATATTGCCTGGGACGAGGATGATGGTCATGAGAGTTATGTTGATGTCTTAGAGGCAGCCGAGATAGAGAGCACTTTCAATGAGTTCGACCTCTTAGCCTTTAGGAACCTTTATTCCATAGGTCCTTCAATCAAACTTAGGATACCTCTGAGATATAAGAAGGCCTTTGGTGGTCGAGATGGGGAAATTTGTGTATACGAGCAGATGTTTAAGTTAGGATTTCATCTCCCCATCCATCCAAAAATTAGGGTCATATTATCCCATATTAACCAATCCACTTCCTAATTATCCCCCAATGCTTGGAGGGTGATGATTGGAGCCATCGACTTATGGAGGGCAGTCCATCACTCAGACCTTCCTGTCAGGGTCTTCACAGGGTGATACGTGCCCTCCTCTGCCAGAAACCATCTGAGCTACTACCAATTCCTAGCTAGGAAGTCTGATAAGAAAATATTGTTAGTTACCCAGACCTCAAACCATAACTGGAAACCACGCTACTTCTTTGTCTCAGGGGCGTGGGAATTTGGTACTTGTGCTCCCTCTTCATCACTAGAGCCGAGGACCCCTCTGAGGTGGGGAAAATTATCATTGGCTGCCAAAGCCGACCCTTGGTTAAACCAGGATAACCTACAAAAGGTCAAAGACCTTCAAGATCAGGGGGAGCTTTGTTGGTTGGTCAAGTATGAGCATCTGATGACCCCCTACTACCTCTCTGAGACTGGCCTGGGGGGAAGCCCTTTAGCCGAGCTTCGTAAGTGCTTATCTTGCAAAGTTGTGCCTCTGATTTGTAATGTCTCTGATTTATTAACTCAGACGTATTTTTTGCAGAACGCTCGGAAGGTATATCAGACGACCTGTGGGATATGTCTACACTAAGCCTTATCAAGTTGGTGAAGAAAGTCGGGCTCAATGCACCTCCTCCTCCCCCGTCTAAGCAGAACGTCGTCACTTCTAAGGCCGACGCTACAAAGAAGAGGAAATCCTCCACCACTGCCCCGTAGGATCAAAGGCAAAGCAAAGCCCAAAAGAGCGATCGTGCCATCCCCATTTCCACCGATGTTCCCTGGTTTCTCGTCTGGAGAAGTTGAATATCGGTGACAGCTTAATAGGTCATGGTCTGAAGGATATGGATGTCATTGGCTCTGCAATGACCGATGCTGACAAGCGCTTCTTACGCTCTATGGACTCCTCTTTTGGTCAAGTTTTTCCTTCATAGGTCTATCCATGTATATATTTTAGCTTTTTTGGCACAAGTGTAACCTCGTCCTTGAATTTAGTTGTCTTGATCTCATATATCTGACTTTGTGTTGCAGGGTATCCTGTCCATGCACCAGTTTATTGACTGGACCTTGAGGAAGTTTCCCTTTATTGAAAAGGGAAGAGAGGCCCCGAAGGTGGAGGCCTCTCTGAATCTAAGGTTGAACGTCTGAAGGCCGCCTTGGAAGGGTCTGAGAACAAGGTGAAGCAGAGGGATAAGGACATAGATAAGCTCCATAAGGACCAAATATCTGCCTTGAAGGCCAAGGATGACGTTCTTCAACAAAAAGTTGATGCTATAGTGAAAGATGCTTTTGAGGACGCCTCCGAGAAGATATTGGTTGACTACCAGGTCTCTGACCAATTTATAAGCTTTGGCTTTAAATACCATTAAAGAGGTGTTAAAGCTATCGGTAAATGGGCCTCCATCAAAGAAAGGGAGTCAGGGAGTTTAACAGCCTCGGACTTCATTGGTCTTGATTTTGCCAACCCTCAGTTTGCTCAGGCCTTACAAGAGGTCGAGGAGGAATGAGGTGTTACACCTGCAGAGACTGCCCAACCAGAAGCTACAGAGACTGAGGATGTCAACCCTTAAGATGATGGGGCCGAGGTTACCAATGTCGACCAAAATAATGGGGTTGGGGTTACCAACCCTGTAGCTACGGACACTTAGACCATAATTTGTGAAGCTTTACACTTGTAATTTTTGTTTTTGATATGTAACTATTTGTAACCTATGATAACATTCTCTTCCATAATTTGACTTGTAATTCTAACTTCTTCGTGTTATATCATCCTCTTCAAAGGATTTTGCTTCCTTGAATAGTTTTACGTGTCACACGATGGTGTTTGATTTAAGGTCTGAAGTCTCAATATAATGGTGTCTTCATCACTAAACTATGATGTTTTAAGTTCTGTGGTCATCAAATTAAGATGTTACCCTCATAAATTTCATCAAATTAATGATGTTTAAGGTCTGAGGTCATCCCAATATGATGTTTCACCTCAGACCTTGTCACCAAATTATGATGTTTTAAGGTTTGAGGTCATCAAACTAAGATGTTACCCCTATAAATTTCACCAAATTAATGATGTTTAAGGTATGAGGTCATCCAAATATGATGTTTCACCTCAGCCCTTGTCACCAAATTATGTTGTTTGAAGGTTTGGCATCAAACTAAGGTGTTACCCTCATAAATTTCACCAAATTAATGATGTTTAAGATCTGAGGTCATCCCAATATGATGTTTCACCTCGGACCTTGTCACCAAATTATGATGTTTTAAGGTCTGAGGTCATCAAATTAAGATGTGACCCCCACAAATTTCACCAAATTAATGATGTTTAAGGTCTGAGGTCATCCAAATATGATGTTTCACCTCAGACCTTGTCACCAAATTATGATGTTTTAAGGTCTAAGGTCATCAAACTAAGATGTTACCCCCATAAATTTCTCTAAATTAATGATGTTTAAGGTCTGAGGTCAGCCAAATATGGTGTTTCACCTCAGACTTTGTCACCAAATTATGATGTTTTAAGTTCTAAGGTCATCAAATTAAGATGTTACCCTCATAAATTTCACTAAATTAATGATGTTTAAGGTCTGAGGTCATCCCAATATGATGTTTCACCTCAGACCTTACCACCAAATTATGATGTTTTAAGTTCTGAGGTCATCAAATTAAGATGTTACCCTCATAAATTTTACCAAATTAATGATGTTTAAGGTCTGAGGTCATCCCATTATGATGTTTTGACCTCAAACCTTGTCACCAAATTATGATGTTTAAAGGTCTGAGGTCATCAAACTAAGATGTTACCCCCATAAATTTCACCAAATTAATGATGTTTAAGGTCTGAGGTCATCCAAATATGATGTTTCACCTCAGACCTTGTCACCAAATTATGTTGTTTTAAGGTCTGGCATCAAACTAAGGTGTTACCCTCATAAATTTCACCAAATTAATGATGTTTAAGATCTGAGGTCATCCCAATATGATGTTTCACCTCAGACCTTGTCAACAAATTATGATGTTTTAAGGTCTGAGGTCATCAAATTAAGATGTGACCCCCATAAATTTCACCAAATTAATGATGTTTAAGGTATGAGGTCATCCAAATATGATGTTTTACATCATACCTTATCACCAAATTATGATGTTTTAAGGTCTGAGGTCGCCAAACTAAGATGTTACCCTCATAAATTTCACCAAATTAATGATGTTTAAGGTCTGAGGTCATCCAAATATGATGTTTCACCTCAGACCTTGTCACTAAATTATGATGTTTTAAGTTCTAAGGTCATCAAATTAAGATATTACCCTCATAAATTTCACTACTAAAGCATAATGAAACAAAGAATTGACACAGGAACTGCTCTTCTCATTAATATTATCTTTATAAAATGATACATTTATATAGAAACAATTGCAACATCATACGTAGTACTTCTTTATATAATCAGCATTACATGTATTGGATAAAGGTTCCCCTTCGAAATTTTCTAGCCGGTAGGTACCAGGTACAACCTCATCGATCACTTTGTAAGGGCTATGCCAACTCGAGTGAAGCTTGTTTGTCTTCTGCAACGTCTTCTTCAGCATTAGGTCTCCTACAGCTATAGGTCTTGATTTCACCCTTTGATTGTAGAACTTTATTGTTCTCTACTGGTAGGCTGCCTATCTGATCTCAGCGTCTTCCCTTCTTTCCTCAATCAAATCTAGGTCAAGTATTCTCTCTTCCCCATTCTTCTCGGGGTCATAGGTCTGAACTCTATGAGTGGGGAGTCCTACCTCTGTTGGTATAACGGCTTTTAAGCCATGTGATAACATAAATGGGGTCTCCCCCGTTGGTGTCCTAGCCGTTGTTCTGTAGGCTCATAACACAGCAAAAACCTCTTCCGTCCATCTCCCTTTGGCTTCTTCCAACCTCTTCCTAATCCCATCAAGGATTGTTCAGTTCGTAACTTCAATTTTACCATTTGCCTGAGGTCATCCGGGAGAAGAGAAGAACTGCTTCATTTCGACTCTTTCGCAGTATTTTTCCAATGAAGCATTCTTGAACTGCATCCCATTGTCTGAGATAAGGGTGTTTGGTAGACCGTACCTGCATATTATGTTCTTCCAGATGAACTGGAAGGTCTTCTGCTCTGTAATCGTAATCATCGGCTCAGCATCTACCCACTTGGAGAAGTAGTCAATCGCTACTATTAGAAATTGATAATTGTTCGTAACCCTTAGCAAGGGACCCACCAAGTCAATCTCCCATACTGCGAATGGACAAGGGGAACTAATTGACATCATAGGTTGATGAGGTTGATGGGGGATAGTGGAGAATCTTTGGCATTTGTCACACCTTTTCACATAGGCTGCAGCATCTTTGGTCAAGGTCATCCACGAGTATCCCTGCGTAATTATCCTCTTTGCCAAAGGTCTTCCTCCTATGTGACTGGAGCAATAACCCTCGTGTATATCCTGTAGGACACGGGGGACCTCTGTGGGATGGACATATCTGAGGAGAGGCAGCAGAAATCCTTTCTTATATAGGACATCTCCTATTATTGAGAACTTTATAGCTCTGTACCTCAATTTCCTCCTCTCTAGCTTCGATTTAGGCAGCTCTCCCTTTCTGATATATCTGATGAGGGGGTCCATCCATGAGTCTCCTAGGTTCAAGTTGAGGCAAGAGATGATAACCTCCTCTTCCTCAATGGTCGGTTTCAGTAGGATCTCAACTGGTACTGTCCTTCTGATGTCTGTCCTTATTACTGAAGCCAACCTTGGTAGTGCATCTGCATGGCTATTATTTTGTCGAGGTACCCTCTTCATCTTCACCTCTTCGAAGCCTTCTAGCATCATTCTTACCATCTTCTGGTATCTGGCCATCCTTTCATCCTTGGCCTCATTACTCCAAGCACTTGATTGACAACCAACCTCGAGTCACTGTCAAGTAGGAGTCGACCAACTCGAAGGGCTTTTGCCAATGAGAGGCCTGTTATTAAGGCCTTATATTCTGACTCATTGTTTGATGCTTTGAAGTTGAACCTTAGCGCATATCCAACATCGGTACCATCCGGAGCTGACAGTATCATCCCTGCACTACTTCCACTTTCGCAAGAAGACCCGTCAACAAGAGGTTCCAAACATCTTCATTCGAGGAGAAGCTCCCCTCTGACAGGGTTCCTTGCTTGATAAGGTACCTGTCTTCCTCATTCTTAGTTATTCCATTTCTGGCCGAGCCGGGCACAACCTCTTTTGAGTCTCAAAAGACGTTACTGTTTGATCCCTCTGCAGTCTCTGGATTATTCTCAACCTCAGCCTCTTCCCATGTGAACTCAGCAATAAAGTCTACCAGTGCCTTCCCTTTAATGGCCACCCTGGGTTGATAAATAAGGTCATACTCTCCCAACTCGATGGCCTAGGTCATAAATCTGCCTGACTTCTCAGGCTTGTTGAGGACTTGCCTTAGTGGGGAGTCAGTGAGGATGACCATAGAGTGGGCTTGGAAATAAGGTTTCATCTTCCTGAAAGCATGTATCAAAGCACAGGCCAACTTTTCCATCCGAGGATAGTTCTGTTCAGACCCCTGAAGGGCTTTACTATTAAAGTATACAGACCTTTGTACCCTAATGTCTTCCCGTACTATGGTTGCACTTATAGATGACTCTGAGACTTCTAGATAAACATACAGCTTCTCCCCCATGATGGGCCGAGATAAGAGCAGGGGGGATCTGAGGTAGGACTTGAGATGCTTAAAGGCCTTATCACAATCTTCGTCCCACTCTAAGGCCTTTCTCAGCACCTTAAAAAATGAAATACACTTGTCCATGACTCTAGAAACAAATCTGTTGAGTGCAGGTACTCTTCCAGTGAGCCTCTGAACGTATTTTATACTTCTTGGTGTCTTCATATCAAGCAAAGACTTGATCTTCTCGGGGTTGGCCTCTATTCCTCTCTGATTGACGATGAATCCAAGAAACTTTCCAGCTCTTACTCTGAAGACACACTTAGCGGGATTGAGTTTCATCATGTATAAGTCCATGGTGTTGAAAGTTCTCTCTAGGTCTGCCACGTGAGTGTAGGCCTTCAAGCTCTTCGTCAATATATTATCTACATATACCTCCATGGTCTTACCAATTTGATCTTCAAACATCTTATTTACAAGACGTTGATACGTGGCCCCTGTATTCTTCAAGTCGAAGGGCATGACCTTATAGTAATAGGTCTTATTGTCCGTGATGAAGGCTGTCTTCTCTGGGTCTTCAGCATCCATGAAGATATGATTATAACCTGAATACGCATCTATGAAGCTCATAAGCTCATGCCCTGTCATTGCATTTACCATCTGATCAATCCGAGGTAAGGGATAGTTATCTTTCGGGCAAGACTTGTTTAGGTTGGTGAAGTCTACGCATATCCTATATTTTCCATTGGCTTTAGGCATAATGACGGCGTTTGATAACCACTCCGAGTATATAACCTCCCTGATGAATTATTCCTCTTCTAACTTTCTGAACTCTTCCAACTTTTTAACATCTTTTGCCACGTTGAGTTCGTGGCACATAGCCCATGGGTCAATGCCAGGCATGTCTGCATGGCTCCAAGCGAAGACACTCTGCCTATTCTTCAAAAATCTTATCAGCTCTTTGTTGATCTCCGATTTCTATGCCTAGTCAATTTGGACATTTTTTTCCGATTCGTCCTCATTGAGGACGATGGATTCTACCTCTTCTGCGGCCTCTCCTTTCTTTAACTTTGTTTCATCTCTAGGATCAAGTGTATCAATGTTATATGTGGTTATTGCCCTCTTATGGGCCTCTCTCTCTTTCGCCAAGTTAAAGTAGCATTCTCGCACTGAGGTCTGATCTCCCTGCACTTCCCCTACCCCATATGGGGTCGAGAATTTTAGTATTTAGTAGACCGTTAACGGTACGACTTCAAACTCCTTAAGGGCAACTCGTCCTATGATGAGGTTGTAGGCTGAGAAGACATTTTCGTCCATAATAAATAAATTGATCTTCCGATTTAACCTCTTAGGCCACTCGTCTCACATTCTTACATACATCTCATACATGCCCAACGGATGGACCTTCTCCCCACTGAAGCCCATCAACAGATGATGATAAGGCACCAGCCTAGCTCTGCTGAGGCTTAGGCTCTTAAAACAGGGTCAGAACATCACGTCCGCTGAACTTCCTCCATCTATAAGGATTCTTTGTACCTCACATCCATACACTCTTGTTGTTATTACCAAAGGGTCATCATATGGGGCTAGGATACCTTTGAAGTCGAATTGGGAGAATCTAACTATAAGAGTATCCATATCTACCTTCTTCCTCTTTTGCTGTGCCTCTGAAGACGCCAACTTTGGTCACTGACTTAGCCTCGGCCACATGGGCTTTACGATCGGCTACCTCAGAGCCACCCCCTGCTAATCCTCTGCATATGGTATTAACACCGAAAGAGATCATTCCAACTCTCTTCACTGGGGCATTGTCGTCTTTTAGTGGGAGGTCTCGATCATCCTCATCATCACCATCTCAGTCATCGTCTCTTCTCGCTGGGGTATTATCCCGACATCTGTCATTTCTCTTCTTTTTAGGGTCATATCTTCCCCTCTTAGGAGCCTTACCATCGACATACTTCCTCAACTTTTTGGATTTCAACATCTTCTCGATCTCATCCTTCAAGGCGAAGCACTTATCTATCACATGGTCGTGGTCTTGGTGGAACTCACACCACGGGTTCTTGTTCCTCTTATACGGAGGAGCCTTTAGCTTCTCCGGCCATATCAGAGACCGGTCATTCTTGATCTCGTTGAGGATGTGTTCGCAACTCACAGTTAGATGAGTAAATCTTGCAAACTTGTCGTCGACTGACCTCTTTTTCCATCTTTCTTTCTTTGGAACTTCCCGCAGCCACTTCCATTCTCATCCTTATACTTCGCGGCCATAGCCTCTTCGACGTTCATGACCTTTCCTGCAGTTGCCAATAGCTCTGCCATAGACTTGGGAGGGTCTTCTGCAAGCTTCCATAGCAACTTCCCCTTCTGGAGTCCTCTAATGATGGCTGTCATGGCTATATTCTCTTCATAATCTTTAACCTCCAATTTCTCTTTGTTGAATCTAGCAATGTAGTCTCTTAGGCTCTCGTTCTTGCATTGATTAACATACAACAAATGGGTGGTCTTCTTTTGAGGTCTTACCCCAAAATAGAAATTGTGAATGAATTGTTCAGCCAAGCCTTTAAAGGTCTCAATTGATTTCTTCGGAAGGGAGGTAAACCAGATGTGCGCAGCTCCTGTCAAAGTCCCGAAGAAGGGCAAGAACTTCATCTCATCTAGGATTGAATAAATGTCCGCCGTAGACTGGTACATCTTAATATGATGCACAGGGTTGGTACTATAATCATACTTGGGAGACACTGTAGGTGGTTTGAACTTGGCAGGGGTTGGGAAGTTCACTATCTTTGCCACGAAAGGGGAGCACTCAGAGAAACCTCTTTGCAGTGGGTCTCGACTTTTGATGAGGCCCCCTATCTTCTCTTCAAGATGTTAGATGGAGTCATTCTATGGACTTGCAACGTCGACCAAGCTGAGGTTGTCCCCAGCCATATCCAAGGGATGAACTGAGGGTTCCCCAGCCGTTGTACAACATCAGCTATTGACCTTCTCAGCCTTGAGGTCGGCCATGATGGGGTCGACCATGATGAGGCTGATGTTCCCTATCTTCCCTTTGTGACCCTGCTGCACTTCTTGACCTGAATAACCTCTACCTCAGGTCATTTACTGGGTCGAGCCTTTCAAAGGTTGACCATCTTCTCAAGCGATCAAAATTTGATCCTCTTTATTGGGCACCACCATCTCTTCTATCCCCACAACCTCGGCGTTGGTGAAAAGGACGTAAAGTGTTGTTCGAAACCTCATACGTCTCCCAACAGTCCTCTGGGGCGTCTTCTACCTCCATATCGCCATACCCATCCTCGGGGAAAGGGTTTCCTTGCCTCCCCAGACGTAAACGCCTAGGGTCAACAACGTCCATCCTCCGTTGAGGTATAGGTTGGTCTTTTCGCGGTGCCTGGGGTGGTCCCCTGGCTTCAAGATGGGGCTGAGCAGCCCCGGAGTAATCATCTCCGGTGAGACCCCAGGCGGCCTCATCATGTTTTGATTGAGCTGTGCAAATTACTCATTCATTACTTACTGCGTTGTAGCCAAGGACTTCAAGGCTGCAGCCACCTCAACCATTTCGGACTGGGGTGGTGCCTGGATGAAACGAGGTCCCCCAGCACCAGATGGTGGAGGAGGTGGTGGTAACTCCGGTCCCATATGTTAAAACTAAAGAGACTGTGAAAAAGATGAGCTTAATACCTCAAAGTACCTCTTTCAATGGTGAAATATCTCCATGCAAGGGGTGAGGCCTGGTTCACCACCAGTGTCTCCAGTGAGGTTAAGCAGAAAAATAGGAAGAGACAGCTTCTCGTTCCCATAAACGACACCAAAATGATGATGCTGGAAACGGCACCACCAGATAAGGTGTTGACAAGCTCAAGCAAGTGATAACAATGGCAGCATAGAAGAATATATATATATATATATATATATATATATGTGTGTGTGTGTGTGTGTATGTAGAAAGAGATTAGGAGAAGAGGATGAACAACTTGAATATAAGTGGTTCAGCCAATTTATCCTACGTCCTTTATGAGTGTGTGTGAGCAATATCACTGAATGGAGGCTCTAATGGCCATAGATACAAATCTCTCAAGCTTTCTCTCTCTACTGTGTAATTGGACAGAGTTCCAACTAGGGTTGTAAGTTTCGGATCCTTCTCAAGGTAGGAGAAGACAAGTATATATAGTGTTTGGAGGGTGTAATGTACCCCCCATGCATGCATTGTGCATGTATGTGATGATCTATCCAATCTAATGAAGACATATGTCACTGTCACATGTAGAGAATGATGATGAAATATTCCCCCACGTGAGGGGATTGATTCGGTTCTAATTGACTTTATCCACGTATTCCTATCCTTGCATATGCTTATAAATGCTCGGCATTGTCCCTGTCTGGTGCAACCTCAGCCTGGAAGAGTACGAGGTTGGTGAAGTCTGACTGTTGCTTTATCCAAGGTTATTCATGATGATCTGGGCCAGGTAGGCTAGTTGAGGTAAGACAGGTGGAGTTATAACGTCGGCCTGGGCCGGGGTTAGGTAGGAGTAGTTGGGACGTCGGCATGGGCCGATGATGACGATGATGGTGTTTGAACCCATGAGTTCTTGTTGGCCTCAGCTGATGCCCAGTCGAGGTTGCTGTATGAGGTAGATGTGATGTCAGTTGTGGACGACCTGATGGATAACCGTCCCCATGAGTCATGAAGACCTCGGTTGTTTCCTGATTGTGGGGTAACTAGTAATGTCAGCCGTGGCCGACCTTATGTTGGACGAGATCACTGATCGTCAGTCTTGAGCTCTTGTTACCTCGGCCATCATGCTGGCCGAGGTTGGTGCCTCCGAGCTGTCAGGAACACTTTGGGCATATCACTAAAGATAATGGTAATCGAGAACATGATAAGAAAGGTGTTATAATATGAAAATAACTTAACTTGTAAGAATGGTAAATGTTTTGATTAATGTAAGGTGGACAAGTAAATTGAGAATAATGACTAATGTCCATAAGAGTAGAGAAAGGCTAAGAGACGCAACTTAATGAATAATTAAGATACCTAATACAGTTTAGACCCATAATAACACAAGTATGTGTGTTGTATAAGCCTTTCAATGTTAATAATATGACATGTACGTGTGTCGAAACAAAGTTTTAAGTAGTGGTTAAGGGACTCTGGCGTGAGTTAATGAACGTTGAGTAGTAAACATTTTGAAAGTAAAGGAAAGATTTCCCCAAAAATTGTGAATTGTTTAACTGTATGAGTTAATGGGAAGAACATGCTAGTTTTAAGCATATATATATATATATATATATATATATATATATATATATATATAAATTATTTTGGAAAGACAAGGAGAATAAACGGCATTCTATTACAATTTTAAAATAAAACAGTTTAATACATTGGGATATGTCTTTTAAAAGGTATATATGTAGATATATATGTATTTTCACAAGCATGTAGTGTAGTGAGAGACTATTCCTTTCTGTCGTTCGTTTTTATATTGCATTTGTATAAGTTCCCACTGAGCATTTGGCTCACATCCTCTTTTGTTATGGCAGGTTGTATGTTATTTCGTATTTTGAGAGAGTTGTTCATGTAAGTAATTAAATTTCATTTACGTTAGTAGCTCTATTTACTTGGCCTTGGGGGCACTTCCTTTGGGTCACATCACGTAGTTTGATGAAAGATGGAATCACATGCTAACAAGAGTAACATTAAATGATAATAAAACTAGATTAGAAATATTATTTAGGTTATTTCATTGCACTTCATAATTAACGTACGAACCGGATCAGGTTGATCCTTTATTAACCCTGAAATCTAGGTCGGGGCATTACAATATCAACGAAACACTTAAAGATGAACATTAAATATCCGCTATGTAGGATGAGTTGCTTCAATTTAGAAAGAATGATGTTTGGGAACTTGTTCCCCGACCTAGTGATCAAATGTGATTGGTACTAAGTGTATCTTTAAGAATAAGATAGATAAGAATGGTTCCATTATCCGCAAATGGTCTAGGTTGGTTATTCAGGGATACATAAAGATTTAGGGTGTAGACTTTGATGTGACATTCGCTCTTATTGCACGACTTGATTCCGTCCTCTTACTAATCTCCATTGCATATCATCTGTGCTTCAAGTCATATCAGATGGATGTCAAGAGTTCCTTTTTGAATAGCATTTTACTGAAGGAGGTTTACATGGAACAACCGAAAGGGTTTGAAGACCCTAAGCACCCTAAACACGTCTATTATTTTAGGAAAGCCTTGTATGGTTTGAACCAAGCACTCCGTGATTGGTACAAGCGGCTTACTTTCTATCTCTTAGCTCATGGCTTCAAGAGAGGGGGAGTAGATAAGGCGTCATTTGTTAGGAGAGGAAAAGGTGCTATTTTGGTTGCCCAAGTCTATGCGGATGACATAATCTTTGAATCCACGTTCTCCCACCATGCTCATGACTTTGAGGAGGAGAGGAAGACTGAGTTCAAGATGAGCATGGTAGGTGTGCTTACATTCTTCCTTGGTCTCCAGGTTTGTCCGCTAGAGGATGGGATGTTTATCTCCAATCTAAGTATGCAAGTAACCTAGTGAAGAAGTTTGGGTTAGACTCCTCTAAGCACTCACACACACCCATGAGTACCTCGATAAAGCTTAGCAAGGACACTTCAGGCAAGGACATAGAGCAAACCTTGTATCGGAGTACGATAGATAGTCTTTTCTACTCGACTTCCAGTTGTCCTGATATAGCCTTTAGTGTTGAAGCCTATGCACGATATCAGGCATCCCCGAAAGATTCACACTTATAGGCTCTTAAACGTATTATCAAATACGTGTTGGATACTCTCTCAAACATCATTTGGTATTCCTTTTGTACCGACAACCCTTTATTCGCCTATTCGGATGTCGATTGGGCCGGGGATGTAGATGGATGCAGGAGCACTGTGGATCGGTGTTTTTATTTTGGGAGTGATCTTGTCTCTTGGTTGAGAAAGAAGAAAAACTCCATATCTTTGTCCACTGCGGAGGTTGAGTCCATCACCGTAAGGAGTTGTTGCATGCTACTCTTGTGGATGAAGAAATGTTGAAGGACTATGGGATTTCACAGGGCACAATGACTATTTCATGTGATAACACGAGCGCGATTCATATATCCCGCAATCTAGTCCATCATTCGCGCACGAAGCACATTAGGATACGCGAGCCTTTTATCCCAGACCTACGAGAGGAAAATGTCGTGTCCTTGAGCTTTGGGACCACCGATCGCCAGTTAACCGATATCTTCACAAAACCTTTATATGCCCTTAGATTCGAGAATCTTAGGAAGTCTTTAGGTATCTGTACAGTTGACTGGGGGTTGGTTACTTTATCTAATATAGGATTATTTTTCACATTCATATTCTTTATTCCTATTGCTACATTTTATTATTTGTATTATTCTTGTATTATTTTTCCTTTTTCATATTTTTTAGAAAAATCCAAAATTATTTTCGATCCTCTTGAAAAAATTAGAAAATACGAAAAGATTTTTGGTTTTTAAGAAAAGAGAAAAATTCAAATATATTTTTAGTTTTTTAATGAAAATTAAAATGGCAAATACAAGATTTTTTCTTTGTATAAATTTTTTGAAAAAAACAAAAAGATTTTTGGTATTTGTTTTACACCTTTTATGGATGGACATTTAGGCTTGCCAAGTCACAATATCATTCCATTATCCACGTGATTGTTTGATAATGTTTTGAGACACAACTTCATTTCATCCATGTGCTTTATAATGTTTGGAGTCATTCAGATGTGATTAGTGATTACTTTCTACATGTTTGAGTCATTATCTCCTTTAATGCATGCATGCACAAATTTATTTGAGTATTGTACTTGTTTATCACATGTTGGTCAAAGTGTTTTCATCTCACTCCTATATTTAAAACGAACCAAATGCGATAAAACGAGATAATGAAAGTAGTGCTTGTAAGAACAATTGCCTGAATTGGGAAAATTGAAATTTATATATCCAGTAAATGTGTTAATTTAAAAAGCAATGGCCCGGGCTGTGAAAGTAAAAAGGCATTTTCGTGAATAGCCACCATTTGCAAAAGAAAAGAGCCTAAAAGATTAAAATCACTTTATAAATATATAAGGTGCTAGGCCAAAATTCAAAGAACTTTGATGCTTCGCTACATATGAGCATTGATTTCTTCAAAGCAAAAAAATTGAGTGATATATTCTATATCTCAATTTTGAGGGAGTTAAGTTGAAGATCAATGGGTTCGCACGTCTTGAAAAAGTCTCGTAAAAACATTACATACTTTTGGACATTATTGGTGTGAAAATCATTTTAGACTCTGATTTGTTGATTAGATTGAGTCGGTATCATATAAATTCAACATTTTTACACCTAAGGACGATTTTGATTTCATTCATTAGGAGTATCCAAAATTCATCGTGCGCGTATGTTATGATTGTTTGAGTTGATTTTTTTATCGAATTTTTTCACACCCATTCATTTACGCTTTCACGACTTGGTTATCTTAGTGTTAGTTCATGGTGTGTATCATTTTTTAACTTGAGAAAAATTTTGAAAAAATTCAAAAAATAGTTGGTTTTGAGTTGTATCACACTCCGTATTTATTGCTTTAGTTTATTTTCTTTGTCTATTTGGGACATCATAAAAAGGGAGAGAACGAATTATGGGGGAGTGGGAAAGTTTGATGATTTGATGATGCTTGTGCTTACTTATGATTATCATTTATGCTTATCCTTTTATTTCAAACTTTTGCGCGTCACATGTATTTATTTCTTATCTCATGTGTGTAGGTTCATTCGAAGATCATATTTATGACACACTCGATGAAGACAAAGGAATTTGGAAATTTGAAGATTTTGAAGATTTGAATATTTAAAGACTTATGTCTTTTGATATCTTTCCATTTGAGGTTTTTGGGGGATATTAGAATATTGTACGTCTTAGAATGTTTTTTGGGTTGCATAATTCGGATATGGGGGAGATTTGTAAGGACGTTTTTTTGTCATTGTCCGCTAAAATCTAGGACTTGTCTTTAGCTTTCTAGATTACACAAGATATAGCATATCCCGTTACATTGGCACGTCTACACGATCATCGACGGTGTCCACAATCCGAATCTTTGGCAACGTGCGACTTCAACATGCACCTCTCATCTTCAACGTGTCACACGTTCATCTTCAACTATTCTCCACAATTCCACATCTTTATGGTATATTATTTATTTGGAGTTTTTAGTTTTTCGCAAATATTTCTAGGAGATTTTTTATTTAATTTTACTTGGTTTCTTTTATTAAAAATGAGGCTGAATTTTAATTGAAAATATTTTTCCCCTTCTGTCGATAAAACGGCATGACCTTGTCGTTTGAACGACATGCTGATGTCATTTGATACACCATTTGATGGCTTACATCAAATATGGCTTAAATGAAGGGGTTATGTTTTAGTTTTTATAGGTCGTTTTCGTTAGAAGATCACTTCTAGCGAGATTAACATCTTGTTCGAATGACCTGTCGATCTCATTCTAATGACTTAATGTTGCCTCGAAATTCGTGTTTGCCTATTTAAACCTAATACCTGTAGGTATTTTGCAAGACTTTTGAACCTCCATTTCCTACAGACCTACTGCACATAAAGTCTTCCTTTTTAAAGGCCAAAAACCTTTTTGATTCACACAAACCTCCCTATTAATATTTTTTGAATTTATGTGAAACCCTCGTAAACACATATTCCATTCATGTAGTTTCTCTTGTGGAGAATTTGCCTCCACTGTTAAACCTGTAGTTCTCGTGGGAACTACTGCTGAAGAAGACGAACCAAAACCAGCGAGATTTTCATCTGTTTTTTATATTTCTCTATGTACATGTAAGTTGAGATTTGCATATAATTGTGAAATAAAAGAAAAGGTTTTGCCCCTTTTCGGGTATTTTTCCTGAAACGGTTCTTCTTGTTTGTTTGGTTGCATGCTTCTATGATTTAGTGGTTTCATCACATAGTAGCATGAACTAGGGGTTAAAACTAATTAAAGTTGGCATTTAATTAAATAAGTTTGGACCATTGAATCGCAGCGCACTCTCATGACAAGATAATGTGAACTCAAAGAACAAACAAGCACAATATATACAAGCCTAGAATTTTGATGATTCTACAAACTAATAGATTCGTTACAAAATAATTACAACTAGTATTCATTGTGAAAATCCGTTGATCTTAAACTAAAAAGCCTCAAAAGATAAACATATTACATATTTTCTTTTCTCTATTTTTTTAAATCTATTTCTTTTGAATGATCAAACAAACTAAACTAAGTTGGCCTTTGGCAATTTTCTTTTTTTATTGCCGTTAATCTTTTCAATAGGCTCTTGCCAATGGTGGTTTTTCCCCAAAGGAGATTTGCTCCTTTCGTAGCCCTTTCCCATGCAGCCTCATCTATTTTCTATATAATTCAAAAGAGTCTCACGGGCAACGGTTCTTATATTCAAAAATCCCCCATAGTCACAAAACATGTAGATGACAAAACTAATGGGAGAACATCTCACTTAGCTTAATATAACATGTGAAGTTAACGTTCAAAACGGCTCGTGTATGTGCGTGAGGAGGCATATACAAAAAGAATTCATTACGCAAATCAAAATCAAACTTCTCCATGCGAGCATAATAAAGAATAATTTAAGAATTGAAATCCATAGCCAAATATTCTAGCCACATGGAAACGAGTAATGATATAGGATTCAAACAGAAGGATATGTCACACAAAATGTGTAAAACTAAAATACACAAAAAAAATCTCATTGAGTTTTTCAAATTTTAAAAAAAAAAAATTAAAAACAAAGACAACTCAAGGACAAACAAAATCTTTTTGTATTTTTAATAAGATCAAACAACTAAAAAATACAAATACAAAAGATACACTTGCCATAATTCTAGTAAAATATGTATGATGAAGCATAGACTAGAATCTGACTAACAAACATACAACTAGTAAGAATACATTATGAAGCACAACTAGTGTATGTAAAAAAAGCTAGCACAATCAACCTTTAGATCTAGTAAGGGAAGTCTAATGTACAAGCAAATGAGAATCATAAAGTTTATCATGTAAAGTATCCAAATCAGATCTCCTAACCCACATAGGTGTAACATGACACTCTCAGGTTTTGGTGAACTTGGTGACTCTACCCTTTGACTACCTAGGAC
This sequence comes from Sambucus nigra, assembly GCA_949130495.1. Classification (NCBI taxonomy): domain Eukaryota; kingdom Viridiplantae; phylum Streptophyta; class Magnoliopsida; order Dipsacales; family Adoxaceae; genus Sambucus; species Sambucus nigra. The sequence goes on along the minus strand of OX422211.1, from coordinate 617,814,552 downwards.
TATTTCTAAGATTTAAATAAAAACCTCCTAAGGTGATCCTTTCTATCGTAATGTGTGCAAGTGAAAGCATGACGAGAAGTATTACCTGAAGGTTGACGTTTTCTAGCATTCCTAGTTTACTATCTCAAAATCATGGTTTGGGGCTTATTAGTGGAAGCATTTTTAGTATCGAAGGCAATAACACACTTATCATCTTTTATTTGGACGATGCTTAAAATTTTATCCAACTTCTTCGACCACACTCCAAATCAAATTTGACAGGACTCGAGTCTCTAACTCTCTCTTCAAGCTCCACTATCCTTGGCTCAAGTAAACTCCTAGCCTCTTAAAACTCTAGAAGCTCTTTATTTATAGCCTCCATTAAACCTCGAAGAGTCCTCTCACTTTCCCTAAGATCTTTAATTAAAACACTCCCGTCATTTCCTACGACACATTCTCTCATCCTAGCTCGAAAGGCAACTTTGAGTTCACTCACTTCCTCTTCCTCTTATTCATTTCACTCTCTTATCCACTCACTTTACCATAAAATACTTGGGATTCATAAACAATGGCCTTAGAAGTGTCATTCAAAGAAATGTCTTTATGGGAATAATCGTCATCAATGCTCACGTGACTAGCCATGAATGCAGTGAAGTTGTGCTCAATGGGGGAATCGGTTCCCTCTTCTAGTTCACTATCACTAAAGGTGGCATTGTATGCAATTGTTTTCTAGCCCTCCTTCCTTAGTTTAGTGGAACACTTAGTTGTCCTATGTCCAGAACCCTCACAACCAAAACACCAATGCGACTCGTCCCTCTATCAATTGATTTTTAGATAGTTTATCGGCTTCGTTATACTTAGACTTCTCAAATTTCTTATAATCATTTTTAAATTTCTCTTTATTAAACTTAAGAAATTTTCTAAACTTCTTAGCAAACATAGCCATGTCATCAGAGTCAATGTCAGACTCATCATTCGATACAGTTGTTTCCTCCTTCTAGGCCTTCAAAGTTATGCCCTTATCCTTAATCTTCACATCCTTGGACGTAAACATGTCAAGTTCATAGGTTTTTAAGTCACTTACAAGCTACTCTAGTTCGTAGAGTCTAGAGTGACTAAAGAATTCAAAATGGCCACCTTTGGATTAAACATATCGTGTAATGACCTGAAAATTTTCTTTATGAAACGGTTGTCGGATATCTTTTTGTAACAACCCCTATTTTTAAAGAATTAAAAGTGAATTAATTCAATTAAAGTTAAATTACACGTGTGACGTAATTTAATGGAAATTAAATATTATGGGTTGATTAAATTATTAATCGGAAAGAAATGATTAATGTTATTGAATAAAATTACTAAGTGAATAGTAATTACATATTTGACGTTATAATGTGTTGTAGTGACGTGACAGTATGTTATCTCAACCGAATGTCGTGTGTGGACTAAATGAGGTCGAGATAGGAAATAAATTATGATTAATTCGGATTGATAATTTTGAGGTCACGGATGAGTCCGGAAGGCCCGAAATAATCAAAATAGTATACTCGGGTGTGTAGTTTGGGTCTCGGGATAGTTTTAGACCAAACTGGCACCCCATGAGGGAATTTCAGTCATTTTATAACCTAGGGTTTGAAATTTCAAGGATTATATATAGTTGTGGTAATTGGAGGCTAGGGTAAAAAGAGTAGAAAATAATTGGAGGCCATTAGAGAGGAGAGGAAGAGTTTTCTTGGAGCCTGGGAGAGAATTTTGGACAATTCAAGCTCATTTGAGCATTACAACCATTTTTGGAGGAAGGATTAGAAGAGAAGCTTCATCAAAGAGGATCAAATCAAACCACTTATATATAAGGCAAGTATTTAACTTGAATTTCATGAGTTATAATACCCATGTAGAGTAGGGTCTTTGAATTAAGGAATTTTAACACAATTCATGTGATTTAATGCATATATCTCATTATTGGGAATGGGATTTCATATAGAATAAACCCAATTGCATGTTTAAATGGAAATCTAAAATTTGGAGATTTAGATCATGGTATAAATCAGGGTTTTTAGTGATTTTAGGTGAATAACATCAAAATATGTGGTTAATGATTAATGGAGTTTTAGTCATATTTTTGGATATAAAAATAATGGGATTTCAATTTAATTTTAATATGAAATTGAATGAAACTTCACGTAATCTAAATTGGGAAGTCTCATTACATACATCCTTCATGATTAGTTAGGTTATATTGAAATTTAGGGATGATTATATGAAAGTTTGAGAAATGGAAAGTGTAGAAATTTTGTAATAGCATTTGCCCCTGATACATTTCGAATTGATTCATCCCAAGGGTGAATTGATTTGGCAATGCAAATCGATTCGGCCATTGAGCGAAACGATTCGATTTTTCCCATAATTGAAAATTAATTCTTTTAAGCCCAGAAATTATGGAGAATTCGTTAGGGGACTTTTGGGATATTTATAAATTATAGAGGGAAATACAAAAATGACAGTAGGCATAAAGTGGAAATTGGCTTACATAAATTGAGCTGAATTAAGTAGTGGGATAATTGAGAAAATATCCGAACGTGATGCATGAATGAAATTTGAGAAGGGTTACGTAGAAATGGGTGAACGTTTGTTTATGACCAGTAGTGACGATGGGAATAACTACACATCAATTCAGGATTTATTAGGAGCCTTAGAGTAGTGAGTAATACTCGAAATTACACATGTTGGAAGTTTAACTGAAATTATGGTAAGTCGAATATACGAGTGATATATATTACGTACGAGTTGATAAAATTAGGTTGTGTATATACCTACTATATAATATATAAATAGGTTATGTGAATACCTATAGATATGATTTGATTATGTGTGTGAACATACCTACGTTGCCTGCTATCAGGAGGTCTACGCAGAGAGGGCAATCACACCTTAACGATTCCAGTGAGGTCTGAATTAGTGCCCCAGAACATGGAATTTAGGGCAGTCCACTATGTGTCTTGTATTAGTAGGATTGGGATGTCGTTTGGGTACATTAGGTATATGCTTATTCCAAAGGCTTAGAAACATGTTCACCTCCACTGTTGTGATGATTAATTTTGGGTTCGAGGAGACATACCGAACCAATAGTCCTTTATTGAGTACAGGAGGTACCTGAACTTGATAACAGAGTATGCCAGCATCACGAGGGGTCATTCCAAAGATGAAATATTTGTGTATATATTATATGTGTGATGAATATATATACCAATGTAATATATCTACTTATGTGAAATAGTAGAATTGATATATGATGTATATTTAAAAGAATTTAAGTAGTGAAGCTTAAATGATTGACTCAATAATAAAATGAGAATAAATAAATTTAGTGCTAAGACTGTAATATTGGGTCGTATGGTGTGGCCATCTCGGGCGGCGCCAGGCGGGAGATATATATATATATATATATATATATATATATATATATACATCTCCCATCGGGAAGGCTGCACTGCGGTTTTGCACCCCTCTTGGGAAGGTTGCCTCAGGTGTCGTCGGTGTGCAGGTAAATGTGAAAAGATAGAGTCGTCAGCCTATTTTGCACAAAACAGGCAAAAGAATATGTTTCCACTTCGAGAGAGCGGCATCAAGGACAAACTGATGCATATGAAACCAATTGTTCGAAGGTTCGGGGGCTAAGTTACGGAATGGGAAGGTGTTAGGCACCCATCCTGTCATTTCGGTCTCTCATGGGCTAGTGTTATTATTTTCCTTTATATCCCCATGAATTGTGTGAGCGTGTTTATATAATGGAGATCGAAATCATTCGACTCATATCATGGACAAGATAGAGTGAGGTCATCCATAGGAATGTTCCCAAAATAACATATGTAGAAAGTATGATTTGTGCGTTCATCACGATATTGATCGTTATTAGGAAACGATAATATGTGTTGGATGAAATGCAAACAAGCATGATATTTACATAAATATGAAAATGGGAGATTTTAGAAAATTAGGAAATTTGAGAAATTGAGAAAATTGGAAAATTGGACTCGAGTCTCGGATTTTAATCTGAGATGCCTATGTAGCCTGTAAAGGCATCAAAGTCCATGTAGTTCGGATGTAGCATAGGGGTGGGGTTTATCCCATAAATCCGAACGGAATTTTATTATATGTGTATGTGTTGAAAATGTATTTTTTAGGTTTTGGAAAAAGTGTGATGGGTAATTCCATTCGGAATTTACGGGTGCAACCCACTTTTATTTGTTTTGGGGATTTTTGTAGAAAATAAAGTATGTGCAATATACTAATAAAAGTGTAGATATTAATCTGTATGAACTAAAGTAAGAACTAGATTATGAATCTAATGTTTATTATGCAAAAACAAGGAATTTAAAGATAGAGGGAAGGAATTGGACCTTCTTTGAAACTTGATCTTTGATCTTGGATGAACTCCCTTTAGTGTTGATGAATGTTGACGAGAGAGGAGTATATTTGCCAATGTGGGTATGAAAAGGAAGGGAATGTAAGCATGGATGGAACTTCACATGAGGGACTTCATTGATTTTGATAAGCACCAAAAAGTGTATATTTTATACCCTGAATAGATGTATTTTAGTTGCTAATTCTCGACAAAATTGGGTCTTATGCGCTTTATTGTTTATTTTGTAGGTCAATTGCCATTTGCGGAGTTCAAATGCTTAAATCCCGTCAAAATGCGGCAAAATGAGCTAAATGTATCCCGTAATCGAGTCTAAACCCACCCTGAAACCTATGTGTGTTGAGTTTGTACTTTTATTAATTTTTATATTTTTATTTTGAGTCGTTTTTATTTTTAGGATTTATTTTAAATTTATTTAGGATTTTTAGGATCTATTTGCAATTTTTTATATTTCTTTTTATTTAGTGTTGTTTTATTTTTAGTTTTAGCTTTTCGTTTTTATTTTATTTTTATTAGGATAAGTTTTTTTTTAGGAATTTATTTTTTAGTTTTAATTAGATTTTGTTTCTAGTTCTTATAGATTGTTAATTTTTACTTTTCTTTTCTTTTTATTTAGAGTCTTTTTAGTTTAATAAATTTTATTTATATTTTCTTTTTAGTTTGATTTTTTTTAGTTAGGATTTTATTTTTATTATTTAGTTTTTATTTTTAGATAGTTTTAATTTTAATATTTTTAAGGTACAATCACAACACACACCAAAACAACACTCACCCACACCATACTCCCATACACTCTATCTCATCCAACTATTAGCACACCTTCTTCAACCTCCATCACCACGATTTTCTCTCTCCTCTCTCACCTCCACTAAACCACCACATTCTCTCTCTTCCCCCATAAACGAAACCCATTTGCTCCATCACTCATATTCTTTAACCCACACCCATTCCAACTACACCAGACCCATGGCTCCAACCAAAAAAACCCGGCATCAATCATATCCATCACAAATCCAAGCGACCAGCCTAACCCGAGATCTCAAACCTGGGACCTCCTACTGTCCTACTTGTACCTACCCGAAAAATCAAATCAAACTCGCGACCCCAGCCCTAAGACCCGATCGTCCAAATGACCCCCACCTGCTCACCCGCCATACTCCCAAACCCGTTCAAACCCGCGATCCTAACCCCTGCACCATAAACAGGCTTCAAATCTTTTACTCGAATACCCAATTTCAACCCAAGCCATATACCCATTTGATACCAACCCAAGTTCAACCCATTCTCCAAACCTTCAAAGGCCAATTACGAATTTGCCATATAAACCAAAGCCTAACCCAAAATTAAACCCATGTCTTTTAAAAAGTCTTTACGCCATATACCCATTTTACCCCCCAACTCATCCTAACTACCACATCTCCCACATGCACAATTAAAGTTTCCCAAAATACCCTCACCCAAATTTGATTTCTACCTCACCCCATGCACATGCACCCCTAGCCCATTTTCCCAATTGTGCCCCCATGCTCCATGTGTCTCCTATATAAGAAGACCATGCTCATTAGAAGAAGATAATTCTAGAGTTAGATAGAGGAAGAAGGCCATTATTTTTAGAGTAGTTTAGTTTGTGTTTTGTTGTTTAAAAAAATATAGAATAATTGAGTATTGTAATTATTTGAGAAATTCGTTGAAGAATTGAAGATTATTTGCAATTCAAGTGGAATTTGGTTTGATTACTCTTCTCTAATCTTTCATTTTATGCTCTTAATTGATTATTATTTTTATTGGATGATAATTATTGAGGGCTAATCATCCCATTCAAGGTATGAATTGAAACCCTCATGAATCCAATTTGATTTAATTTGTCAATTTTAATTTTGTTAGTTTCCTTTGATTAGTAAATTTAATTCCTACTTATTTTCACATTGAGAAATGAAAAATCATCCTTGAGAAAGGATTGAAAATTGTATTATCATTTTCTCATTTGATTCAAACTATAGATAGGCTTATCACTTGATTAAAATGCTAGTATAATTTTCATCTACTCTTGTTTTTATTATTGTCTAATTGAAATTAGTTGAATGAATTGATCCTAGCGGGTGATTTATTTGATTAATTTTAATTCAATTAGAGTAGTGTGTGGGGGAATTAAACTTACTTTTCTAGAAGAATATTCAATTAATTCATTAGTGTAATGAGAATTCGTTTTTGAATTAAATGCATATTTTGGAAATTGATGAAATTAAAATAGTGCAAGTTAGATTGATTTGTGTGAATTGAGTGGATTTTCCATCCCTTGAATATTTTATCCCATTTAGTTACATCTCACTCATTTTCATCACTCATTAGTTTATGTTCTTCATACTTTTATTTAGTTTGATTATCATTTTCTATTTAGTTATTAGTTTATATTCACCTTAAATCTCAAAATTGTTTTAATATTGAAAAAGCGTAAAAAAATAGAAAAAGCAAAAAGTCCAAAAAGAAAACAAATAAAAATTGAATTACATGTGTTTTTCTCTCGTTTCACTCCCTTGATTTGGATTGATACCTCACTTACCACTATATGCTCTAGTTTTGTCATAATTTTGTAGGTAATTGAGATTTTTTATTAGAGGAGCTTTACACAATGACATACATAAAAGTTCACTCTATCAGATTTCAAGGGAATGTTGTTGAGATCACTAATGCTGGTGGATCTGTTCTCCTTCATTTTGGAATGAGGTCATGGCCCTTATTTATAAGGTCAGGAGGGTGCCAATCGGTCTACCCCTGGGGGTGCCTATCGGCATGTGACCCCAGACACTGTGCCGATAGGCAGGGATCTCGACCTGCCAATTGGCAGTCCCGTGCAGGTTTTCCTGGAAAATAGTCATAGAACACAAATCGTTGATCTGAATTGCACATGGGGCTTACCGTTAGAAAGGTATTTCAGAGACCTTCAAGAGTCATTTGGACTTCTCCCGGGTCTGGGAGTTGACTTAGGATCAAATGTGGCTCGGAAGTGCACGTCGGTCCTTTGGACGGGAGATCGTCGGACGTAAACGGATCGTTCGTCCGCATTGTAATCCAGAATTGCGCATGGGGCGGACCGTTGGAAAGGTTAGGAGATGTACTTAGACATTCCAAATATTTTTGCTCGGTTCGGAAGATTGACCTTGGTCAATTGGGGCTCGAAAGCACCCGGGGACCTCTCGTAGTAAAATGGATCGTTCGTCCCTACCGTAGATCAGAATCGCGCACAGGGCAGATCGTTAGAAAGTGTATCCAGTGACCTTCGGAGATTCATTCGGTCTCATTTGATCTAAAGAGTTGAATTTGGTCAAACGGAGCTCGAGAGTACCCAGTCGTCTCCGGATCCATTTTCGGGGAAAATTGATCGTTCGTCTGAACGGTTATGCTGTCTCGTGCACGGGGTGGATTGTTGGAAAGAGGTTTCAGTGCCCTTCGAAGATTCAAAGAGCTTTCGCTCTGACGGTGAAGTTTATTGGGGTCAATTTGGGGCCCGGGAGTGCCTGGCCTCCGAATCGATCTTTGGTAGCAAAATGGTCCGTTCGTTCAAACCGTCATGCTGATTCATGCACGGGGTGGACCGTTGGAAAGGGTATTCAGGGCCTTTTAAATATTCAAAGAGATTTCTCTCTGACGATAGAGTTGACAGAGTCAAACGGGACCCAGGGGCGCCCGGTGGGCTCTAGATCGGTACTTGAAGTGAGACCTAGGGTTTATAGTGAGATGGGGAAGTGCTAGGAACCTAAGCGGAGACCTAGGGGTCCTTTAATGTGGTGTCTACAGAGCCCCTCGACGGGTGAGCTTGGAACAAGTGATAGCCATCAAATAGACACCACATGATAAAGGTCGATTCTGTGGACCTAAGGGATGAGGATTACAGATTCAGAAGGTCAAGGTCGATGCTGAGGACCTAATGGTGATGTTGGGGAGGCGACCGATTATGATGACCTAGAGAAGGTGAGGAGTAAGGAGGTGAGCAATTATGCGGGTTGGGGTTAGTTCTGAGGATCTAAATTATAGCGACCAATTATGCGGGTTGAAGCCAATTCGAAGGGCTTAAGTAGAAGTGGCCAATTATGTGGGTCGAAGCCAATTCTGAGGGCTTAAGTAGAAGAGACCAATTCTGCGGGTCGAAGCTAATTCTGAGGGCTTATTTAGGGGTGATCAATTCTGCAGGCTTAAGTTAAGGTGACCAATTCTGAGGGTCAAAGCCAATTTTGAGGGCTTAAGATAGGGGTAACCAATTCTGAGGGTCGAAGTCAATTCTGAAGGCTTAAGATAGAGGTGACCAATTATGAGGGTCGAAACCAATTCTAAGGGCTTATTTGGGGTGACCAATTCTATGGGTCGAAGCCAATTCTGAGGGCTTAAGATAGAGACGACCAATTCTGCGGGTCAAAACCAATTCTGCGGGTTATTTGGGGTGACCAATTATGCGGGTCAAAGCCAATTATGCGGGCTTAAGTAGAGATGACCAATTCTGCGTGTCGAAGCCAATTCTGAGGACTTAAGATAGAGGTGACCAATTCTGAGGGTCAAAGCCAATTCTGTGGGCTTAAGTTAGAAGCGACCAACTCTGAGGGTCAAAGCCAATTCTGAGGGCTTATTTGGGGTGACCAATTATGTGGGTCAAAGCCAATTCTGAGGTCTTAAGATAGAGGTGACTAATTGTGAGGGTCAAAGCCAATTTTGTGGGCTTAAGTTAGGGTGACCAATTCTGAGGGTCAAAGCCAATTCTACGGGCTTAAGATAGAAGTGACAAATTCTGAGGGTCAAAGCCAATTTTGCGGGCTTAAGTATAAGCGACCAATTCTGAGGGCTTATTTAGGGGTGACCAATTATACGGGTCAAAGCCAATTCTGTGGGCTTAAGTAAAAGCAACCAATTCTAAGGGTCGAAGACAACTCTGCGGGCTTAAGTAGAGGTGACCAATTCTGCGGGTCAAAGCCAATTCTGAGGGCTTAAGATAGAGAAGACCAATTCTGCGGGTCAAAACCAATTTTGCGAGATTATTTGGGGTGACCAATTAGGCGGGAGGTAACCAATTTTGAGTGTCAAAGCCAATTCTGAGGGCTTAAGATAGGAGTGACCAATTCTGCGGGTCGGAGCCAATTCTGAGGGCTTAATATAAAGACGACCAATTCTGCGGGTTGAAGCCAATTCTGCAGGCTTATTTTTCCTTTGGAAAGTTTGGGGACTCCACTTGGGATGTGTGATATTTCTCTAGTGATTTGGGGAAGCATTTGGTTTTAAGTTCCGTTGGGAAGAGGGAATAATATAAGGATTTTGAGTTGGGGAATCCTTGGAATTTTGGAGCGACCTCTGGAGGCATTGCTGGGGAGAATTATTTTAGAGAATTTTGTTAGGGATGTAAAAAAATATTTTTCTTGGTGAAGGGGTTCTAAAATTAATCTGGTGATTTTAGGAATTTTTCGGGGATTGTTCAGGATTTTCTGGTATTTTTTTGGACTTTCTGTAGGAAATTTTAATGGGGGTGCCGATCGGCATAGATGGAGGGGTTCCAAACGGCAGTGGCGCGGTATTTTGGGGTGCCTCGAGCAGGTGGGGGGACAGTGTCGATCGGTGGTGGCAGGGAGATGTCGATCGGCATGCCACTTAGCCTCCTAAAAAAAGGGGGCGGGTTCTCCTCATTTTTCACAATTTTTCGACTTGCCTTCTTCTGCAATTACCTTCTGCAAATCGTTTCGACATTCCAAAGTCAATAGATGGATAAGTTTTCAAGCAGCGCTACTCACATGGCATGTCTTAATGCTAACGATTGGGCAGGGTTGGAGTGGAGGGCTAGGGTGCACCTTGCACTGGGCAGCGAGAACTCATTTGATGCATTTGAGCCGGTGGTGGATGATCTAATTCTTCTATGTGATCCCTCACGTCATCGTTCTTCTAGTATGGTGAACCCTGGGGGCTATATAAGTGTTGAATGACCTTTGGTATTTTTTTCCTTTTTTTCTTGATGAGGTTACTTTATTTCTTGAATTTGACAATGATTTTCTTTGTTTCTTCAACAGTCTGACGTCTCCATGTTGACTATATGTGCCCGAGGGACGACAGGGATTGAGAATTTTTGGGAGCACCTTCCATTTGTGGTGCGCTGGATGGTGTCGTCAGCCGGCATTGGAAAATTGGTGTCTGCTCTGGATGAGACGCCTCATTATACGTCCGTTCTGTGTGCTCTGTGGGAGAGGTGGTGGGACACTACCCACACCTTGCATTTTGGCTTCGGGGAGATGACGGTGACTCCCATTGATGTGCAGCAGCTGCTGGGGCTTGACTGTGATGGTGCTCAATTTGAGGTGGATAGGACGTTAAGGGTGACGCCAGAAGCGGTGACGGCGGCGCTGGATGATGTGGAGAGGGTGGTTTCTGGGGATTCTCTTTGTTTGTCTCTGTTGAGGGAGTTGTTGTTGAGGAGGAGGATCAATGAGAGCGACGAGCAGCAGGTGCGTCAGATGGCCCGCTTGTTCATTCTGTTAGTGCTGGGAGGCTTTCTGGTGGCGACAAGTGGCGACGTCGTGCACTTGTGGTTTTTTCCATTTTTGAGGGTGTTCTCGGACATCCACCTTTATGATTGGGGGAGCCTGACTTTGGCGACCCTTTATTATTCTCTTGATGCATTCAGTCGGTGCTACCGACAGTCTTTTACTGGAGCCACGTATCTTCTAGAGGTATGATTTATTTTTTGGCATTTTTCCTTTATGCATTTGCATTGTCCTTTATGCGTTTTATTCTTAATTTCCTAAATGTTGTCCTTTGCAGAAGTGGTTCTATGAGGTGATTGGATTAAACACCCAGTTGATATCTTTGAAGGATGACTCTGTTGGGGACTTCTGTCGGATGTACCAGTGGCAGAGGTCCAATCGACAGTCGAAGAAGTCTCTCTCTAAAGACGATGCGTCAGATCTTGAATGGCCTGACGAGCAAGCGGGTAAGTCTTCTTTTCTCTTGAGACTGTCCTTTCCTTTGATGTTTTTTTATTGATATTGACCTTTTGTCCTCACTGTCGATACCTTACTCGGATCAACAGCAATACCCATGTCGGACACGATATGGCCAAGAAATTGTACCTCCCATAGCTAAAATCCACACTTTCTGAATTTGTCGTACAACTGGTGATCCCGAAGTGTCTATAGAACACTACGTAGATGCTCCACGTGCCCCTCCTCAGCGCAAGAGTAAACTATAATGTCGTCTATAAACACGATCACGTATTGGTCCAAAAACTCCCTAAATACCCTGGTCATAAGATCCATGAACACTGCTGGTGCATTGGTGAGCCCAAATGCATCACCCTGAACTCGTATGACCCGTACCATGACAGAAAGCGGTCTTGAGGACATCCTCCTATCAAATGCACAACTAGTGATACCTCGATCTCAAATCAATCTTGGAGAAGTATGCAGCCCCTCTCAACTGGTCAAGCAGGTCATCGATTCTCGGTAACGGATAATTATTTTGTATCGTGACCTTGTTCAGCTCCCTGTAGTCTATACACAAAGTGAAGCGAACCATCCCTCTTCTTCATAAATAACACAGGTGCACCCTACGGTGATGTACTCCGTCGAATGAAACCCTGCCCTAATAGCTACTGGATCTTCTCCCTCAATTCCTGCATCACTAAAGGGGCCATGCGATATGGCGCTCGGGCAATCAGTCTCGTACCTGGTGCTAGGTCGATAACAAACTCGATCTCTCGGCTCGATGGTAATCCTGGTATCTTCTGAAATATATCCTCAAAATATCTCACAACTGGAATCGAGTCTATCGGAATAACTACCACATGTGAGGTCTCCTCCTTAATCCCGGAATGGAGAACATTATAGTCCTCTCATAACACTCTACCGTTCCCTTATAACCCACCAACCAATCCATACCTAGGATAACATCGTATACCTCCATATCTAATACAAGAAGGTTTGCTGTTAAGCTCAAACTCCCAATAATGATGTCCACACCCCCACAAACCAACGGTGACTCTACACACATAAGACGAGTACCGGTGGTCTCTAAAAGATCGGCTGCTCGTGAAAATCTAGTGGTAATAAAGGAATGCGACATCCCCGTATAAAAAAAATCCTACCCTCCTGCCCATGAATAGGAAACGTACCCTCGACTGTTGGCGGCGCCTGAGGTGCTGGTGACATGGGTACGTCCCGGACGTTATACACATGCCCGTAGTGCATCTGTCCCAGCTACTACTATAGGGCTGGGGGTGCTGGTGTTGGTGCTGGAGGTAACGGAGCCTGCTGCCCCTGTTAAGCACCCTACTGTTGTGCCCTACCTAGTTGTGGGCAATCTCTCCTCTTATGAACCTGTTGGCCACATATAAAGCACTGCCTTGGAAAAGGTCTTTGTTTGTGACCCTGCTAACCCTGTCAAGGCTAGCCCTGGCGTTATCCTTGATAACCCCGGCCCTGCTGGCCACCTCCACTGTTCCCTTGGCCCTGACGGCCCTGAGGAACCTGTTGCTGCTTATTAGGGCCCTACTGACCCTATCTATATCCCTAGCCCTTCGGTCGGTACCCTCCTGACCTCAACCGCTTGACCTGATCCCCGACTAGGAATCCTGCCCCTGCTGTCAGCCCTCCTGCTGCTGTGGCACTACGTTGGCACCACCCCCACTTGCCTTGCCCGGCTGGCTAGGCTCACCTCATCTCTTGTTTCCCTTCGTGTGGAAGCGATGGTCATGGTAGTGTAATAATGCGGCATTGATGACATTTGTGTATGTAACTAATGCGGGGTTGTCGATCAAGTGTTGCCTGATACTCCAGGCTAGTCCATCCATAAACTTAACTTTCTTTTGTTCCTCATTGCTCACCTCGTCTGGCACAAAATTAGCCAAACGGTTGAACTCCTCCTCATACTCTGCCACGGAGCGGTCACCCTGAGTCACCTCACTGAATTTCTTTCGCATTTCGATCTCCACTACTGGCGGAAAGTACTTACGGTCAAACCGCACCCAAAACTCAACAATCGTCATCGTGTCTCTCTCCGCTGAGGTGGTAACAGACTCCCACCACTGCAACGCATCCCCCACAAGTCTGAAGGTGGCAAGCATCCACTTGTGAGTATCACCGCACTCCACCATACGTAAGTGGCACTGAATGGCCTTTTCCACTGACATGCTACTAACACATCCAAGCTCCCTGAAAACTCTGGCGGGTGGCCTTTCTGGAAAGCCTACCTAACTTTCTACCACGGTAACGACCCCGGTGGGACCTACATCGTCGGTGCCACTGGCAGTTGTAGTTGGGCCTGTGGAAAATGAACGACCATGGTTGTCATAGTTGCATTGACTGCCTGGGCCGCTATCTCGGCCACATGTGTAGTCGTCACAAACCCCGGTGGTGGTTGTGGCTGAGGTACCTCCTGCTCCTGCTGAGCCTCTCTAACCTCATCTCTGGCCGCTGCTCTCACCTCTCTCTTTCTCATGGGTGGCATTTGAAAACAGGCCGAATTGTATAAGTATACAGTCTATACAAAATTTAATAGCAGAAGTACGATATCTCAAGTACATGAATATAAAAGCAACTGTCCTAACAATAGGGCTCTATATCAAAAGAATGATACGCTGAAATTATAGTAAGTATTACAGATCCTATGGACACTAGAACATGATGCTCTGATACCAATTGTGACACTCCACCTAGTTAAATACTGGGTGATCGGTCATTTATTAAATTAAAAGAGGTTTCTCATTTGGTTCATTCTCAGCATCACTGTCGATAACCATATTAATTACTAACCACGTATTAGTTAATTAAGTTGGTGTCAAAATTTTCTGTTTCATTACACAATTAATAATAATGTGCAAAAAACTAAATTAAAGCATTCACACGATGAATATAGTCTAAACCATCACAAGGAATAAATAAATGAATAAATGTCTTGCCGAATAAACCATCGGCTACAAAATCCAAATCCAAAAAAATAGTTCAATAGATAGTAAATAAATCCCGATATAAGTTTGAACTGAATAACTGAATAAATAAAATCTAAATGGGGCAACATGCCCAACTAAGATACTGAAATGAAATCCTACACTAGGAATTAATGGTGGAAGTGTCTAATCAAGTCCTACAAGCCTCCACAATGCTGCAGTTAATCGTCCTTGGAATAGATCGTCAAGTCTGGCATCCCAGTGGCTGGACAGCTAAAAGGTTTTGGAAAATATTTATAGAAAGGGTTAGAACCCAAAATATTTTGAAAACATTTAGCAAGTATTTATCACAATTTAAAAAATCAGTTACTGATTACATATGTTAGGTTCACGTACACTCTATTAAGTTTCCTCACCTCTCAACTATTGTGCACGCCGAACATTTTCTACTTAGCCCACCTAGCTATACTACCCAAGCTAACTAGACGTAAGTATCTATCTGGACTATTGACACCTATAAGTCCTCGTGCCGCCCATACAGTACGCTATCTGAATTAACATCCCTGGTATGTTATTGATATCATAAATAACATTCTACATCTCTTATCACTTAATAATTTAATTAAGTTTCACTACTTAATTCATTATTTACATACACACTATCAATCTGTCTACTATCACACGTAAGTAGAGTTATTTAAGCAGGTATATATATTTATCTCACTAATTTATACAATTACGGTGTCTCTCAAAAGAACCACCGTGAAAATAAGCATACTCTGCTATCAGTCCATGTACCTCTCGTACTAAAATAAGGACTATTGGTTCAGAATGTCTCCTCGAACCCAAAAATCAAATAACAAGTAATGGAGGCGAACATAGTTCTAAGCCCTTGGACTACGCACAGCCCTAACATACCCAAACAACCTGTCAGTCTCACTAATACACGACACATAGTGAGTCGCCCTAAGTTCTATGTCCTGGGGAACAAATCCAGACCTCCCTAGAATCGACAAGGTCGGATCGCCCACTGCGCGGGAATCTCCGTGATAGCAGGCAGCATAGGTATGTTCACATTTAACACCAATCATATAATAGGTATACACACAACCTATTAAATCAGTAGGCATACACACAACCTAATTATCATACTTCGTACGTACTATTTATCTCTCGAATACTCACTGTACTATCACGCTACGATTATTCTCACTATCGCATTTGTTCGTGTATTATTCTCTACTCTAAGGGTCCTAGTTACCCCCTTAAGTCATTTCAGTAGTTAACGCTATCATACACTACTGATCTACATATTATGTTCACTTGAGATTTTCGTAATTCATCATCCTTCTCTCGAATTATTTACGTTACAATTTAAGCCCGTTTCATTCTCGCCTTATTTATCTTAATAAGACTAAGTCACGACCCTATCATAGGCATACTATAATATATCAATTCCCTCATTATATTTTAACAATGTCTCAAGAGTTCCCCCGATAACAATTTAGGAGTTCTTGGCTTAAAAAAGGACATTTCACATTTTCTGGGAAACCGAATCGATTCGCCCAGGAGACCAAATCGATTCGCTTTCTGAATCGATTCCCCCCTGGGCTGAATCGATTCGAAATGCACCAGGTCTTCTTCTTCCTCTACGCAAGTGCGTTTTTCACTATTTTTCTCTTTCAATTGTCCCTGATTCTTTACCAAACTTCAAACCAATTGTCCTAAACATTATCTACATGTATTAGGATGATTTCCAACGTAATACAATCCTCAAAACATTATTATTTCTAATCAAGAATGGATCAAAACATCTATTCATCAAAACCCTAATTTTTCATGTTCTTCATTTATACACAACATAAAGCCCAGATTTTTCTCATCTAGATTATCACTCATGATCTAATTTCATAACCTCTACATGCATACAATCATTCTACATGAAATCCTACCCATAACATGGATTTAATTTCACTTAAATTCCAATTTCATCATTTATATCAAGATGTATAAACCCTACTCTTACATGGGTATTATAACTTCAAGGAAGATTGCAAATAAACACTTGCCATGGTTTATGTGATTTGATTTCGTGATTTGGTGTTGGGTTTGATCGTCTTCACTTTCAATCCTTTCTCCGAAGTTGTTTGTGGTGCAAGAATCACTTGAATCTCTCAATAACCCTTCCTTAAACTTCAAGAATGGCCTATCCTTCTTCTCTAATGTCCTCTCTTGGTTTTCTAACCTCTAAACTCTAGCCTCTCCCATCTAGGGGTGTTCGCGGTCCGGTCAAGTCCGATTTTGAGGTATTTTTTAGAACGGACCGCATTAATCGGTCCCAGAATATTATGGACTGAGATCGGACCGAAATAATCGATTTCGATCCTATTCGATTTTCAGATGGTCCGGGTTCGGTCTCGGTTTTATGCGGTCTGTAAACAATTAATATAAAAAAACATAAAATCCCCTCCATCCAAGCCCCTCCATTATTTCAATATAAAATTCTAAAATAAGGTACAAAAAAATACAATTACACAAAGAAATAAACATTAGGAAACTTCTAAAATCAAATTCGTTGTTTCAGTTAAAAAAAAAAAGGAAATGCATTATGTTGAAAGTCAAAGCCCATAAATCTTGTAATTTGTTTATACTCAAAAGTTGGAATCAATGTGGTGTTTTAAATGGGTTGGTATATATGATTTTAAAAAAAAATTTGCAAAAATATTATTACACAGAAAAAAATATTAGAAAATGAGAAGTGAGAAAGGGCACCTCGACTATCGGTGGGTAAGAAGGGGATAACCTCGATTGCTGGTCGGTGTGGGCTTATGTCGGCGGGAGTTGTTTCGGCCGGTGTGGATTTAGGTCGGCGGGGGCTGTTTAGGCCGGATTGATGCTCAGGAGATGTGGGTTTATGCCATCAAGGCTGTTAGGGACGGGTCGGAGAGAGAGGGAGAGCGACAGAAGATGAAGGATAAGAGATGGTGGGAGGAGGGAGGCTATGTTGAGTGGAGAGGGAGACAACTGCTGAGAGTGAGAGAAGTGAGAAAGAAATGGGTTTGTCTTTAGGGTTCTGCTTTGTTTTTGGATGAAAAATAAGTGGGTTGGGCTTGGTTTGGATAAGAAATATAAGCAACTTACTAAACTAAAAATATATAAAAAAAATATATACAAATATTTAATAAAAGTGGTCCAGTCCAGTCCAAACCCGTTTTTTATGACCCAAGACTGAGACCGAACCAAATAATGGGGTCCTCCACATTTTAAGACCGAATTTAAAAAAAATCGCAAAAGTAGGTTCGATTCGGTTCGATTTTTTCGGTCCGTTCAGTCCATTCGAGTTCGTGCACACCCCTACTCCCATCGATATGCTGATAAAGATGTTGAAAATTCGTACGTCTCTTAACTCTAGGTTACCAAATGACTAAAATGCCCACATACGGTGCCGGTTTAGTCTAATATTGTCCCGGGACCGAATCAACACTCCCAATTTTACTATTTTGACTATTTCGACCCTTTCGGAGTCATCCGTGACATCGAAATCATATCTCGACCTCAATTTAGTCTACACGTGACTCCCGATTGAAATAAATCAAATTACGCCAATCTCACTCGCTATGAAGCATAATAATTTTCATAAATTATTTACTATCCACTTAGTAAATTTAACACTAATATTTAATCATTATCTCTCTCTCTCTCGATTAATATTTAATAACCATATTATTATTTTATTAAATTAAATTACGTCACTCATGTAATTCAAATTAAACCGAATTAATTAAATTTCAAGTACGCAGGAATACGGGGTATTAAATAAAAGACCCAAAAATAATCTGTGAAGGGCACCGAAAAAGGGTGGGGGGCTTGGCTTAGGAAATATCCTCTCATTCTAAGATCGCATGATACAAATACCTTTATGTGCTCGGAACGATTTTACCATATGGTCTTGGGTAAAAGTCTATCTATATTATACCTCTAATACGATAGTATTAGAGGTGTAAATGATAATTAATACTCCATATCTAGATACGTCGTTCTCATCCAAAAATTAATACTCCTTTTCACCTAAATGGATTAATCAAAAAACTAAAAAGATGATCCATTTTAGACTCTATTAATTCATCTCTCGGTCCAACACAATCTATATTCAATTAATCTATTTTCATCATTCCCCCACTCAAATCACATTACACTAAGCTACTAATATTAAACAAGTTAAATTTAAAAATTGTTTTTTATATAAATAAAAAAGGTTTTTGGTTATAAAAACATTTTTAACATTGTATTTATAGAAAAAACTTTAAGTTTTTATTTATAAATGACAAGTTAAAAAAAAAAGTTTTCAAAATTTCAAAATTATTTTTAATATAAATAAAAAAAAATTGGTATAAAAATATTTTTAACGTTTATTTATAGAAAAAACTTTAAATTTGTATCTATAAATGACATATAATTTTTTAAACAAAAAGCAAATAAAAACATGTATAATTTTTTTAATATAAAGTACTTACAGTTGTTTTGAAGTCCTTACTTATAAAAAAATAATTTTTACATAATAAAAATATTTAAAAATAATAGACAAGTTTTATTTATGAAAAAAAATAATCTTTTATAATGGCTTTAAGATAATATATTGATTTTATGATATATATTATTTTTTATAATTATCATTATATTTGTTTATTATGCATCCTCCGTGCATGGCACCAGTCATATGCTAGTTCAATATAATAATATTCACTAACGCCTCAAGTACAATGAGAGTCATGAACTAAGCATACAGAGTCTAGACAGAAGACACTCGAACCAAAACCTTAAATAAAGCTAAGTTCATAGTAATCGCGTGAATAGGTTTAAGATAAAAAAATCCATGTATGCAAACATCTGCAATGTTCAAACCATATAAAAAAAAGTGCAACACAAATGAAAATATGCTAAGATACTTATCATAACATTTAATGTTGGCACACAATAGAAAGAGTTCTGAAACACTAAAAAAAAAATCACAAAAGACAAATCATCTTAAGAAAATGTTAGAAAGGTAATGACAGAGACATTAAGCTACTAACTTTTCAACACAACCAGGCTGTTGACATGGGCATCATCTATATAACCACCGCCTCGGATCCGTCGTGCCTTCCAGCAACGGAAAATGTTTCCCGTATTGACATTGTACCCAATGTATCTACCATCTGAAAGGTAAGAACGGAAAACCACCACATCCCTATTTTTTAACACTAAAATAGGTCTAAGACCTTCGGGCTCCTTGCAATACAACAAGCTTCTATGCGCATGAGCTTGACTTGCCAAATCAATTTTGAAAAGATATCTCCACTTCCGGATCTTAGGATCCATCAACGCCCAAAACTCCCACACGTTCTCCATTTCCATTACTCCCAATGTTAAAAAGCTCTCTGACTTCAAGCACACATATCTTCTTTCGTGACAATGGTTTGGAAAGGGGACCTGGTATAATAATTCAGTTTCCACATCGAGAGCAAGAATACAAGGACCTCGACATCTCCACCAATAAATAAACCCTACAACAGCAAGTGGTTTACACCAAAAGTTCGTCAGAACGTCACTAGGTATGTGTTCAGTATTAACCAATCTCCATGCGTTATCAATACCCACAGTCAATATGACTGCGAAGGGATAGCCAGTTATCTCATATCCATAATAGTGCAAAACTTTATAGTCCCTCGTAGAAGCTGCACATGCCATTGTTGAATAATAGTTACGACAAGGAGACCAAGGTAAAGGTGCAAGGATCACTTGTTGATTTGTAATAGGATTAACAACACGGTAAACCTCTGTGTTTATTGCATCAGGGACCAAAACTAGACCATCACAGCATGCTGTAAATGACCTAGGAACGCTAAATTTTACTTTGCTCCTTGAAACCATATCATTCTCTTTCACCCATTCCAAAAAAAATGGAGAAAGTGGACGATCGTAGCCTTGCACAAGCAGGCCAAGGCCTGATCGGAACAGGTGTGCCTGTATAAAATCAGGATCACGGATTATATCATACCAGTTTCGACAAACAAGCCTCATATCATTGTAAAGGATGTCAGCGGGAAGACAAACAAGGATGTTGAATATGATCACTTCTGGGAAAAATGGGATTTTGTTGTCGTTCATATTTTCAGAACAAGCAACAACCTTGTCATTCTTCGATATATCAATAACTCCAGCAACCTGCAATTTTTTACCCCGCACTGAAGTGAAATAACATGACAAGATAAAAGAAGAGTGAAAAATGAACGTAATAAGAAGATTTCTAATTTGTAGCAAATTAATTGTAGGGGAAAACAAATTGATATATGAATTTTCACGTACTATTCCCGCTTTTTTGGGGGGTAAATTCATATCAAATCAATCTCAATAAGTTTTTCCTAAGGCTGATCCAGGCAACCCTACCAACATTTGGTTGAGCCTTGACATAGAAAAATGCCAAGCCGATCAAACCTGCCAGAGTTGCAACCCTAATATCTAAATATTCAAGAAAGGCATGTGGGTGGTAAAGATAATAACAGCATTAAAATTTCATTGAAGGATGGAAAAAAGGACAACCCAATAACCCATGGCATGCAAGAGTTACGTGCGCAACCCTATTAAAAAATAATGTCACTCCGAAGAACTAAGAATGAGCAAGAAGGTACTGGACAACTGCCAGGTCTACATATATTAAATTTTTAAAAAAAAAACTTCAAAGGAAGGAGGTCTACGCTTTAAAAGTTAACTCATGTTCCACTCTTTCCAATAGTGCGAATAAAAAAAGGAACTTCTTGACATAATTCTCACATCTTTTTATAGAAGGTGGCTCCACTTTAGAGTTTTAAAAAAAGTTGAGTGATAGGGCTATTGTGAAAAATAACGTGAGTGATGAGATCCTTGATAGAGCAGTGAGAATCTTATCACTATAATGGATGCAAGAGCTACAATGACACTCCAAGTTACGTCTCTTTTCCCTTGTAAACCCTCCATCCCAAATTAAGAGTCCTACTTTCCCTTTTGGGATTTCCCAAATAAGAAGTCCACTTTCCTTTTCGAAATATAATCAACGAACTAAATTCCACGATCGATAGTGACATTGTCTTCATTTTGACCATTGATTAAGAACATCTTTAAAATCATCATTTTTAGACGGGGATTATTAATTTGGGACGAAGGGAGTATTACATTTCAAGGAAATAGAAATTTAATACCAATGACAGTGCGACATCTGGATCAAGCTAGGTCGGCATGTATGAGCAAGATTGACCAACGATCTATAAGAAAGTATAAACAGATTAACCATAACCAGCCTCGGCCAAAGTCGGACACCTCTGGTAAATCAAAACGGATAAGGATAATGACAAAAAGAAATCTGGTTCAACCTATTTAGGTACTTACCTAATTGTAATTTAAACTCAGCGCATTTCGAGCATCCAAAAATCTATATTTATATAGAACTCTATCACACACTTTTCCCTATAGTCGTAGGCAAGACCTTTCTGAACCACGCTAATTTTGTGTCATTTTACTGTGTTTTTGTTTTCTCATTGTTTTTGGCTTAACAAGATTATACACAAATCTATCCCAATACAATACCATTCTTATGTAATAGATGTAATGGAATACATGGCCAATATTAAGCTGTTATGCATGAGGTGAAAGACAAGTGTTGGAGAAATAGCAAGGTACACCTGGCCTCTCGCAATTGAAGTTAGAAGTATGGCATTTACATGGACCTATGCAGGTTTACAAGGACAAATTTCCGATAGAGTCAATTTATATGTATTTTGGCTTTATTCCGTTTGGACAAAACCTTTGAGTCATAAGTTAGGATTTGAGTGTTTATCCTTTAAAAGCCTGTGACGTGTTTAATTGAAGACCGTAGCGACCAAGTTGGAGCATCTACATCATCGTGTCGTGTTTCGTGTACGTTTCGTCTTCAAAGATCTCATAAGGTAATGAAAGTACATAAATTTTGATCCCTGAATTTTATGTTGGGTGTTGTTTGTTATAAAATGTTAGGCTAGTTTTGCATAAAATGTTCTTTTAAAAGGAAATGTTTTTGAACAAAGTCGTTCGAAAGAGTTTTAAAAGTTGTCCAAACGAATTCATGTAGTTCATTCGAACGAGATGTGGATGTCGTAAGAACGACCTTCAAACGAAGTTCAAAAGAGGTTCATCTGTTTGCGGGGGATTCTCGTTCGAACGAGATTAGCATATTAGTTCGAACGAGGTTGCTTTTTGGTTTGAACGAGTTTAGTGATTTCATTCGAACGACCCTCTGTTTTCGTTTGAACGCTATGAGAATTTTGGAGAAAATTGTTTTCGTATCGATAACCAAAAGCCTCCAAGCCCTAGTTTCACCCAACTAGCTTAAGTTCCAAGTTCCATCTTACTATATGCTATGAGACCTTGTTTTGTGCACCAAAATTTACTCTTCATCTTGTTGAGTACTGTTTTGTGAGGTGGACTCCGAACATGTTTGTTGTACGGACGGTGGATTTCGTGTGTGTGTTGCAATGAGAAGTGGTGGACTCCGTGTTCGATCCGTTGACGGTTGTTGAGCCTGGATCGGTGGATATCGAAGCGTGTGTGGACTCACACGTTGTGGCAGTTTCGCGGGTGGACTCATGCATGTCATTGTGCAGAAGTAGAAGGAACGAAGAGTGTCACGGCTTGCGAAGGCGTCAAGTCGGTTATGTAAGTCTTCTGTCGTATCCTTGTGTAATTCCGTACATAGTGAAATTTGCGTGGATGGATCGTTCGAGGTTTTTCCCATTATGGGTTTTCCTCGTATATCAGGCGTTGTGTGTGATTGATTTATTTTCTCTAACTATACTCACCTAGATGCATGCTTAGGTAAAGATAAAATTAGTTAATCGTTTTAACACAACTTTGGTTTAATCGGTGCGGGTTAATTCATTTAAGTTTAACTTCATTTGAAAAAATAAAAATTTGGGGTAATTGTTTTTTGGAGCATCCATATTAGATCCTTATAGGACTTTCGAGTGGTATCAGAGCAGGTGTCTATAAGTTGTTTAGGCATGAATCCTATAGGTTCTTATATGGAAGGTCATTTGTTTTCTAGACCACCGTTGTTTGATGGGTCTAACTACGCATACTGAAAAGTGCGTATGAATCAGCACTTAAGTCGATAGATGAGTAGGTATGGCAAGTGGTTGTTAGAGGGTGGACTCCACCCACAACTTTAGTAGGTGAACTTCTTGTACCTAAACCCGTAGAAAGTTGGAGTGAGGACAAGGACAAATTGAGTAATTACAATTCTCGTGGTTTAAATGCGTTGTTTTGTGCTGTCACACCGAAGGAGTTTCGTCGTATTATGACATGTGAGCTTGGGACATTCTCCAACTCACCTATGAAGAGACTAGTGGTGTTAAGGCTTCCAAACTCCAAAACCTCGCCACTTAGTTTGAAACCAATATGATGGAGGAGAGTGAAACTTTTGATGAGTTTTATGCGAGACTATCTAGTATTGTTAACTCATCGTTTAACTTGAAGAGAGAATACCCGAAGCCAGTGTTGTCAAGAAAATCCTAAGGTCCTTGCCTAAAAGATTTAATTCAAAAGTGATTGTTTTGAACTCTATGGGGACTTTAGACTCTACGAAACTCGAAGAGCTTGTGGGTGATCTTCAAACCTATATACTCGACTTTTCCTCCAAAAAGACGAAGACGGATAAAGGCATTGCTTTGAAAGCCTGGAAGGGGGAAACACTTGTTTCATCCATGTTTGCGAAAAAGTTCAAGAAATTTCTCATGTTTGAAAAACAATCGAAAGATGAAAAGTTTAAGAAAAGCAAGTTTCACAAGTTTAAGAAAAGCAAGACTGTAAAATTCCCTAAAAATCGTAATGATAATTTTACGAGGGATGATTTAGATAGATGCTTTGGGTGTGAGGGTTATGGCCATAGGGCAGCTGAGTGTCCCGCTAAGCTAAGGAAGGAAGGCAAGAAGTCAAAGACATACAAAGCTACCCTTAGTCATAATGAATCGGAAGAGGAATCTAATTCCCCCGTTGAGCGTAAATACACCGCGTTCACAGCCAATCATGTGAGCCTTAATGAAAAGTCTTCCGATGAAGATAACTCGGTGCATGACGATTCCGAGGCCAAGTTGTGGAAAACCCAAGTGAGTGGTGGTGAGAATGGTGAAGAGAGAAGACGATGAATAAGAAGTGGAGGAGAGTGAATTTCATATTGCCTTTAGGGAGTTATACGACGAGTCTTTGAAGTTGAAAAAGGCGAACTTGAAGTTGGAAGCTAAGATGAAAGAACATGCCGAAAGGAATGATGAGAGTATATTGATTGATGATCTTAGGGGACGTAAGAAGACTCTTAGGTAGGGGTGGCAATTCGTGTGCGTCGTGTCGTGTTCGGGTCGTGTCATGTCGGATTCGTGTCAAGTATTAGTCAACCCTAACCCGACCCATTTAACTAATCGTGTCAGATGAGCAAACACTAACCCGACCTATTTATTATCGTGTCGTGTTCGGGTTGACCCGCATAACCCATTAAGTAAAATATAAAATATTTTTTTTCTTCTCTTTTAACCAATCATACCAATCATAGGCCTACAATAACTTAAATTTAATTAATTTCAACTTCTTGCAACACATAAATAATTTATCATCCGATTCTCCATGAATTTTATAGAATGCCTAAAAAGATATATAAATTATCTACTATATTCTCCATAAAATACGAGTTAAGCGGGTCTATTCGTGTCATTTTCGAGTTATAAGTGTTTGACACTAACCCAACCCGTTTATTATTCGTGTTGGCGGGTCGTGTCATATTCGGGTTCGTGTCAAGAAATCATCAACCCTAACCCGCTAACTTCGTGTCGAGTTCGTGTCGGGTTATCTTGTCATGTCAAAAATTGTCACCCCTACTCTTAGGGAGAAGCTTTGTTGAGGGGGGGAGAGATAACCTTCGTGGTTTGATGGAGACATGGTTCAAAGTCTTGACCGAGTTTACTCGGAATCAACCGAGTTGACTCGAAATTAGCCAAGTTGACTCGAACTCGGTAGGCTACGAGACGATTACGAGTCACGATACGAAAAAATAAAGAATCGTGTAATATCGGCTTAACTCATCGATTTATCGATTGGTCCGAGATGAAGAGTCGAGATGACGATGACCAAGGTGGTGCTAGGGGAGAAGTTAGTATGGGAGCTGCTGGTGGTAACCGACAAAAAAGTGGAGTTGGTAGCGAACAAAGGGGTGCTTCTTACAATACTGGTACACAGCACGATGGTGGTATGATATGGGCAGAAGGAGATGAAAACTACTATGCCACACAAGACACAGATCATAGGTATAGTCCGAGAATTAGTGAACAACGAAGACATTTATACAACTTGACGAGATTCCCTAGTAGTGACGAGTATTCAAGCGAATATGATCTACAACGTCATGATGATCAACTACGGGCAATAGGTTTAATGATGGATCATACACATTGCGGTTGGAGACATAGTATCTTTAGAGTTGAGAGTCGCACAGATGGTTATGGTCCTACACAACTTCCGAGATTTACTAGTACAGGAACTTATTATGGTGGATTTTCAACTGATAGTGCTAGGTACAGAGGTTTTGGATATTATCATCATGGTGGTCAGCCGAGAGATCGCCAACCACAATTTTCAAAGTATGTATCATCCAGTCAGTCATCCCAACCCTCTGAGCAGCAATATGGTTTATATTTATTCCCTTACTCTACAAGAGGAAATTACCCCTATCCACATCTGTATTATCAATATCACAGCTAAATAGGGAGATGAAAATGACGAAACATTGTAATCATTTATATTTATCTTTAATGTAAATTTTTTATCAAGTTCTTTGTGTCATTAGATTGTTTTTCAATATTAATATTGGTTTATTATGGAATATTGAATCTAACAAGTCTGATACGTTTCAATATAACTGATTGTACAATGCAATGCATATTAAAGAGCGATTTTGAACGTATCTGATTGATCCACATTGTTAATCTTATTTTTTTTTAATTTTCTATATTTTTTCGGATTTTTTTACGCTTTCTAAATAATGTAACTTCGCGTATCGCCCGATACCACGACCGAGTTGAAAATCGGGTGTCCGATTCCGGAACCGATACCGAGACTTTGAACCATGGATAGAGATTTTTAAGGACTTCCTAGTTTTTTATAAGTCTCGTCGTTTGCTCGAGTCGATGACTTTGGAGTTGGAAGAAAGATTGAGAGACTCGAGTAATGTCAAATTTGATTTGGAATCTAGGTCGTAAAAGTTAGATAAGATGTTAGGCACCGTCCGAATCAAATATGACAGTTGTGGGATTGACTTCAATGATCAAAATGCTTCCGTAACTAAAGCCAAGACCATACTGTTGAGAGAGTCGACCATTGTCAAGGGCGTTTAAAAAAGGTTGACTCTTAAGTAACATTCATCATGTCTACACTTGCACACATTGCGGTAGGAAAGGTCACCTTAGGAGTTTTTGCTTTTATGTTAGAAAAGGTCCTAGGAAGTCTAAGACTACAGTCACTGAGGTTCCCAAAATCCAAGAGCATCGCGTTACACCTATGTGGGTTAGGATATCAAATTTGGAGGCTTTAAACATTAGACTTGTTAATTCTCAAATATTTGCACATGATACTTCTCATACTAAATCTAATGGTTGATTGTGTTCACAGGTTTTCATACACTAGCTTTTGTGCTTCATGTTATATGTTATTACTAGTTATATGATGTTTGAGTCTTTTGCTTTTTGATTTTTCCTTTATTGTGTCTTATTGAGAAAAATACAAAAAGATTTGTTCGTTTTTAAGTTTAATTTTCAAGTGGTGTCATTATTTGAAAAATGTTTAAAAATTCAAAAAGATTTTTGTTTATGTATAGTTTAGTTTTACACATTTTGTGTGGCATATCGATGTGTTTGAATCCAATTTATTCCATAGATCCATGTGGCTAGGACATTTGATTATGACTTTCAATGCTTAGGATTGTCCTTTATCAAGCTTGCATGGAGTAGTTTGAAATTGATTTGCTTAATGGATTCACTTTGCATATGCCTCCACACACACTTTGCATGAGTTCTTTTGGATTATAACTTCATATGTTACATGAATTAAGTGAGGTGTTCTCCTATCAATCTTGTCATATACATAATTTTTTTTACTATGGGGGATTTGTGCATGTAAGAACCATTGCATGAGTCTGCTCTTAGTTGATAAAATATGAGTGTGCAATGGGAAAGGGCAACGAAAGGAGAAATCTCTTTGCGTGAAAGGTCATTATTGGCAAGAGCCTAAGAGAAAAAAGAGACTAAGAAAAAAAATTGCCAAAGGTCAATTGTTTGCATTGATTCTTCAATATTTGGTATCTTCAAAATGGAAGGAAAAAATTATATATGTTCTATTTTTTAGGGTGTTTAGTTGAACATCAATGGGTTTGCACAACGATACCTAGTTAAGCTCAACGGTTTTGGTGCGCTATTGATCCGAGAATCATCAAGATTTCTAATCTAATGTGCATTGTGTATGTTTATTTATTATGAGTTCCTTATTTGTCACCATGGGACTAAACCGCAGTTGATAAGTTTTTGCGGTCAAATAGAACTCCTTGGACATGTTTTGAGTGATTGGGTCATATTTCCTTTTTTTTAGTTAACGCCCCTTCACTTTGTACCAGGTTTGGTTTAGACACATTGATACTATGCAAGTGTGGAAAACCTACATATATATATATATGCGTGTGCGTCATTGGTATCTTCAACATATTTATATATGTGATATGTTTTATTTTGAGTCTTTGCGTTTGCATTTAATCCATGTATGCCATCTGTCTTCAGTTTCATATTGGTATCTTTTGTTGCTTGCTTTCATTGGTATCTTATGCGTATACTTGAGCATCAAAATTAGTATCATTTGTTTATTGTTTGGATTACTTGTGCTTGTGTTGCCGAGTGTGTTTGTCATTGCTCGTTACACTTCACACCTTTACGTGATATACTTGCTTTCCTCTCTGATTTACATGTTTTTACATTATGGGAGAGTATTAGTTTATATTGTGCATCATATTCTTTGTCTATTCCTGAACAAAAGGGGGAGAAATGGCATTTAACTGTTTAACCGTGGGGGAGAAATCTTTAACTTAGGGGGAAACATCCTATCTTGGGTGGAGATTGATAGGAAAAAGGGGAATTTTTTTTCAATTGCGGTTTATATTGTTACATATTCATGATGCATTTTAAAGGTGTGTTTCAGTGTCCATGTTTGCAACGAGGTGGCAAAATTTACACAAGCAAAGCTACTCAGGTTGTGTCAAGTGTCTGTACTTTTTCCTTTTGGGGTTAGGGATCGAGTCTTTTAGAGAGCTTAACGACCAATAGGTTTTTGTTTTGTGTTTTGTTCCGGAATAGCCAAAGAGGAGGTTTGTAAGGACAAATTTCCGATAGATTCAATTAATATGTATTTTGGCTTAATTCCGTTTGGATAAAACCTTTGAGTCATAGGTTAGGAGTTGAGTGTTTATCCTTCAAAAGCATGTGATGTGTTCGATTGAAGACCGTAGCTGCCAAGTTGGACATCTACATCATCGTGTCATATTTCGTGCATCGTTTTGTCTTCAACATTCAAGGATCTCATACTTGAATTTTATGTTGGGTGTTGTTTGTGTTAAAAAGTTTGAGGCTAGTAGTTTGCATAAATGTTTTTTTAAAAGAAAAATAATTTTGAACAAAGTCGTTCGAACGAGTTTTAAAAGTTATTCAAACGAATTCATGTAGTTCATTCGAACGAGATTTTCAGTTGGTTAGAACGAGATGCGAATGTCGAAAGAACGACCTTCAAACGAAGTTCAAACGAGGTTCATCCGTTTGCGGGGGATTCTCGTTCGAAGTATGTTCGAACGAGATTAGCATATTCGTTCGAACGAGGTTGTTTTATGGTTCAAACGAGTTTAGTGGTTTCGTTCGAACGAACCTTCAAAAAATGTGGCGCATCGAAAAATGTGTTGCCTACATAAAGAAGTGTTGGCATCATTTTTCTGTGAAAATATTTGCGAAAATTGTTTTCCTATTTATAACCAAAAGCCTCCAAACCCTAGTTTCACCCAACTAGTTTAAGATTCAAGTTTCATTTTATTATATGTTTTGAGATCTTGTTTTGTGCACCAAGCTTGCTCGTCATCTTGTTGAGTATTATTGCGTTCGGTGGACTTCGTACCTGTCTGTTGTTTACGCACGGTGAACTCTGTGTGTGGCGGTAAAAAGTGGTGGACTCTGTGTCCGATCCGTTGACGGTTGCTGAGCCTGGATCGACGGATACCGAGGCCTGTATGGACTCACATGTTGTGGCAGATTTGCGGGTGGACTCCTGCATGTCACTGTGCAGAGGTAGAAGGAACGAAGAGTGTCAAGTGCAAGGATACAAATTTCAAATTGAGTCTTAACGTAGTGTTGGCTCAATTCCGAACAAAAACATTTGTGTCATAGGATAGTATTGAGTGAGTATCCTCCAAGCCTATATCATGCAAGAGTTGAAGACGTAGCGGCCAAGTCTTATAAAGCTTCATCATTGCCGAGTTTCAAGTGCCATGTTTCTACATCATCAACATCATATTCCATAGTCTCCAAAAGGTATGAATGCATTTCTATATATATATATATATATATATATATAGGGAGACTTGGAATAATTTTATAAAGGGTTTTCAAAAGGTTTCTTTAAAACTTTAAAATAAAGTTTCTGGGCTAAAAATCGAATTTTAAATTTTCTGGAAGTTCGTTCGATATTGTCGTTCGAACGAGTTTTTCGTTCGAACGAGAATGTCGTTCAAACGAGGTTTGCCAACGACTTGCCTCTAGAACTTCGTTAGATAGTTCGTTCGAACGAAAATGTCGTTCGAACGTGATTTCGGTGGGAACAGTTTTTGGCAGTTTTTTGGCACTTTCCCACTACTTTGTCCCACTACTCTTTCACAAAATTTAATGACTTCGGGACCAGAATTTTTCATAGAATTTTTTCTATCTCCTAGAGTTTCATAGAAAAAACACCAAAGGAGATAGAAAGTTCCTTTGGTGTTTGTTACTCAAATTGATTTATTCAAAGAACAAAACCAAGTTTACACCCAATAAACAATGTTTTAATCCAAGTTTCTATATATATATATAGAGAGAGAGAGAGAGAGAGTCTGGCTCCTATGCGGATTGTTCTATGCGGATGGAATGCGGATTAGCTACCGTCCGAATGTGTCTAAGGACCGCTTTTGTCTTTATAGGACCACCTTTTGGGATCGCAATGTCTTTTAACTTCTTCTAAGTTTTGGGGAATATTAATTCTTACCCCAATGATTTCTAAAGTCTTTTAAGCTTATTTTAAAGCCTAATTAATCTGGAAGTCTAAGTGTAGAAGTTTCAGGGCTGCTGCTACTTCTTAAGCTTCTTCCGTCACTATCGTACTGGAATTCTGAATAGCGAGGATTATCTATATAAACAGTTTCTTCAGGGAGTCTAGAAATTGAAATAGGTTTTGCTGGAAAATATTCTAGTCTTAAATACCTTATACGGTATTGTGGGTTTATCTGTCTAGTTTCTTTATATATTTGATTAACAACATCAATTATATCGTTATCTATAAATTCGTCTAAATTATTATCACCGTAAGATGACAAAAATCTACGGTATGTTCTAGGGGCAGCTGTTTCTACGTTTTTTAGGAGAGGACGGATTCCTCCGGCTCTAATTAAAGTAGTCTTTGTTTCAGCTAACCTTTTACGTCTAACAAATTTTAATACGTCTATACTATCTTCAAGTATCCTAGTGTATTCTTGATACTTTTCAGGTCTTGACAATTCTTCAGCAAATTCTTCAGTTCTTAATTTTTGTCTAAAGAGATCACGGATTCCTGTTCTAATTATTTCTATTCTAGGTACTTCTCTTCCTAGCCATTCAATAATCTGGTCTATGTATTTAAACGTTCCACCTGCGTATGTTAAAGCAGATTCTATAAGTTCTTTGTCTTTAGGGTCTGTAAGAGTCCAATCTTGAATTTCTCTAGTTAAGTCTAAACTTGTTTGATTAACGAATTCTAAAAAGTCTTTAGTGATTTGTAAGCTCATATAAGATTTTTCTTAAAACAATATTATGTAAAATAGTTAAGGGTTTGGTTCGAGTTATACCTTCCTTCTGGTCTGTAATATCTTTATCTTCTTCCCTTTGTCTCTTCAGCTTCGTTACTATTCTTCTCCGGTCTCGGCCTCCTACAACTCTCTCCTTATGTGTCGCACCTCAATCCACTATTCTGGCGGTTGACCCGTTTCCTGCCTGTACGCCTTCACGCCTAACGCCCACCTGGCTAACGGCTCACGGCTAATCGGCACCTGACGGCGGTTCACCAGTATAACACCTTGTGTGCTACACCAGAGGTTCCACACAATAGTCCTCTATGAACAGAAAGTTGGAGACAATTTGGAAAATAATAACAACTTAGCATAAGAGATTTCTGGAAAAGAAAACACTTTTATTACATATCATAAGTAACTACAACTCTCCCCTCTCCCTTAACTATGAGAGGTTTACTCACTCATATACATAACATTTATTATAAGCATAGCAGTCTCACTCTCTCTCTCTCTAACTCTCGATATCTTTTCACTACTCCTACTACTCCCTTTTATAGATTAAGGGATCATACAATGACTGGCAACCAGTAAAAGAAAGAGATCCGGTTTGAAAACATCAATTATTAAAGTAGCATTGTCTTTGGGAATCTTTATCAACTGGGTCTACAGCTTTGGATGTCTTTTAATAATGGGGGGACCCCTGAACGAGACAGGCCAGCTGGATAGGCGTGCTTGAGTCTTGTGGTCTTTTCTGATGGTCCTTTGTGGGGTAAGGTCTTTTTTCTTTATGAAAAGCAAGGTCTAGGCAAATGATTCTTCTGTCTTTAATAATTCATCTACCACTGAGGGGCTCTTCTTTGTCATGTCTGTGTTTTCTTCTGCCTTGTCTTGGTTTGGGAGGGAATTATTGAAAAATTCGTCAATAAGGCCCACAGTTCTGAGGCTGGCTGGCAAAGCTATCTCCACCATGTCTTTGGATTCTTTCTTAAGCCTTCCGTTGAATGGCTCATCAGCTTGGATTATCAAGTCTTCTTTGTGGTAGGCAGTGTACCACCTGTCTTCTCCTGTTAATAACTCCATGATTTCGATTGTCTCCATAGCTTGAGAGATCTGGATCTTGGACTTATCAATAATTAAATCTTTAATCTCGTCTTCAGATAGAATCTCTACGTCTTCAAATATGTAACTGGAAAATCTAACAAGTCTAAATCCTTCGACTCTCATTCCTCTACAGGAACTTGGAGCAATTTGATAGCTTAAAGCAAATAGGGGAAGGAAATCTTCAACCTTCTTGACATATTCATGGACTATTTTTCCAAAAACAATAGAGTCTTCAATGTCTTTTATTTGGACGAGTCCAATGAACCCGTGGTCTGCAAGAGTTATTTGTGCCATTTCTGATTTTCCAAAAAGATATATTTTTGGAACATCTTTGAAGAAACCTTTAACTATTAAGGCATCTCCATTTATTCCTGATAATAACATATTAAAATGATCAATAATGTCATTAGATTCTTTTTTAAAGTCTTCAGTTAATGGGAGGTTGTTATGACCAAATGGTATAACAATCTTTGTCTTAAATGTCTTTTTCTGATAACAAAAATCAGTAGGTCTAGTTTTGGAGGTTTCTCCAAGAGTCTGGGCATAAGTCTGGATCTGAGGTCTAGGCACAGTATTACCACTGAGTTGGGTAACTGCGAGTCTTTGAGTTCTCATAAATCTGGCAATAGCTACCAAATTTTGTTTAAACTCAATCCAAAGTCTATTCTTTACATTCCACCATATGGCATCTATAAGAGTATTTTCGTCTTCTGAGAATTCTCGTCTAAATTTGATCAAGTCTGGGTATCTTTGATCGGGTCTATATTGGGGGAAATACATCTTCCCAATGAGTCTATTTTGAGAAATAATCTCTTGTCTAGATTTTCCAGGAGTAACTAAGATATCATCGAAGTTCTCTAGGATGGGTCTTTCTTGAGAGTCTTGAATATGAGTCTGTCTTTGCGTTACACCAGCATTTGGTCTTACGCGTCTAAGGTAGTCTGCAACATCGTCTTTGTTCAGTCTATTTGCTCCAGAGGAACTCATGTCTTTTAGGTCTTCTGTTTGCAACATAAAACATGAAATTATATTAGTATTAGCAAACATTGGCTCTCTTGATATAATGTCTGGAATGGTATTTTTACTTCCTATAATATGAATAACAGAGAAGTCATAACCATTAAGCAATTGCTGCCATCTAATAAGTCTATTAGTTCTTGATTTAGATAAATCTAAGTCTCTGAATTTTACTGCATAAGAAGAGTCTGTATAAACAGTAAAATGTTTAGGTCTAAGAAACAACATGTATTTTTCTATTGCCCTTACTATTGCTAAAACTTCCTTTTCATGGGCAGTGTATCTTGTTTCTGGGTCTGTGAAGGTTCCAGAACTATGTCTACATAATTTCTTCTTTTTCGTCTGATGATCAATGGCAAAGTATACTGCTCCCCATTGTTTATCAGAGGCATCTGTTTCTACTATAAACTGATTTTCTGCATTAGGCAGCTCAAGTAAAGGAATGTTCTTGACTGCATCTTGTAATACCTCGTACTTTTGGCTATATTTATTTTTGGGATTAATTAATTAAATTGCGTATTAATTGGAAATTAATCCGGGTTATAAATACTAATGAGATGCGAATTGGTATTTGATTATGTACACATATGATTATATATGTATTTGGTATTATAAAATTTGTCGTGAGATTTATATACGGCATTTTAGAAATTTTGTTGAGACGCGTGGGACCGCCGCGTCACGGTATAATATTTTGTTAATAAAAGTAAATTAAAAATCTATAATCCGTATGGTCGTTTTGAGTGCGCCAACGCGTCCGGAAGGGTCGAGATAGTCAGAAAACACTAGCCGGGGGTATAGTTTGGGTCCCGGGGTAATTTTAGACCATACCGGTAACTTAAAGGGTATTTTAGTAATTTGGTATTTTTGGGTAATTAAAAGTGACGAAAATTGAGAGTTGTAATCTGATAAGGATTGACCCCAACCAACCCTTATTAACCCAACAAGCTACGGAGGTTTATTGAAATTAGGTTTCATAAGTTTCCCCAAAGCAAACCCTAGCCACCATAGCCTTTTGGAGAAGAAAGCTTGGAGAAGGAGAGAGAGAGAGAGATTCTGCAGAAATTCTACACCGAATCCACACCAAATTCAGAAATCAAACCAAGGCAAGTGACTTTATTTCCATTTAATTACTGAGAATGTCTTTTCCATGTTAGAAATTGAAGAATCTTAATTGTTCTTGAAAGATTAAAAGAAACCCATGAAATTTGAAGTTATTATTGAATGTTGGGATAGGTTTGCATGTAGAAACATTGTTGGGAGATTTAATTTCGGATATTTCATATCTAGGTGATGTATAAACGAATTAAAATCTGGGAATTTATGATGAGAAAAAGTTAGGGTTTATGTTCTTGAAGAAAATTGGGAATTAATGTAGAAATTGTGATTTAATGATGTTTAGATGATGTCAAACCCTTTAATGATGTTAGTATAGCCCCTTAACATGTTTGAGGATGATTAGAGAACTCAATATATTGTGGGAACGAATTTTAGAAGAGGTTTGAGGAGTAAAAATGGTGAAAAACGATTTTTGGGAAATTCTGGGCCGAAACTGGCATCTCGTTAGAAGCAGCCCCCAGGTCGTTCGAACGAGCTCGTTCGAACGAGCTTCTAACGAGTTGACCAGTCGTTATTAACGAGTAGGATTTTCGTTCGATATCTCGTTCGAACGAGATATCGTTAGAAGGGTCAGTTCGTTCGAACGAACTGGGATCTCGTTCGAACAGCCTCGTTCGAACGAGACTTCTAACGACCTGACAGTCCAAACTCGTTCGAAGCCTCGTTCGAACGAGACTTCTAACGAGTTGACAGTTTGACCCTTTTTGGACTGTTTTGACTTTTGGAATTCCGGGAGATGGTTCAAGGGTAGAGTTAGCATCCCTTTGATGATATAGTGATTGATTTGGGACTTTTGGGTTGTTGGGATGAGTAAATCATATACGAGAGTTATATTCAATGAATCATTTGGGTTGAGACGTGAGTGACTACTACGATGTGAGGATGAATTATAGCGCGTATAATTATGAACCGGAATAAAATAAGTTGTGATAATTAGTTAGTACGAGAATGCGATATGTACTACGATTAAAATACGGTATTACTAAGATGTGTGTTTACTTAGTATTAGTATATGGATTGTTTGTATGACATACCTACCATACTTGCTATCACGGGAGGTTTCGTTCGCTTAGGACCCTCTAATCCTTGTGTGCCTACGGGGGGGATATAGACTGGTACCTTGATGAACATAGGTCATAGAAAGACTTATTGTGATATTAATAAGTCCGCTGACCATGGGAGCGTAGGTATGTGCGTGACCCATGTGATGGTGACTGTGTTCGCCTCCACTATTTGTGATTTGTGTTATCTGAACTATTCCTGAGAGATTCGGAATATGTGATCCTTATGTACGTGATGTACCGGGATGGATAGCAGAGTATGTATGCACTACAGCTTAAATTGCGGGGTGCTTGTATTGTATATTTATGAGATGAATAATATACATTAAATTACTGGAAATCCTCATGTTAATGTTGTATAAATATTACGGTATTGTTTCGAGTTATATAAGGAGTTAGCTGATAGTTATATCAATGGCATATTTAGTAACTGAGTTTACGTTAAACCTCTATTTAATTACGAGCGTTGTTACGTTAAATGGAACCGAGTAATATGGGTAGAACCTTTGGCAGTCTAGCTAGTTATGTTGTCAGTTAGCTAGAAGTATGGGTCGATATAGATGGGTACTTACGTTAGGAGTGCACAGTTAGACGAGAGGTGAGAATATCATGCGAGTGTACGTCCTAACATGTACTTTGCATTTAATGTTTTAAATGTTTTTAAAGCACTTGCAGGTTTTTAAAATAACTTCCACTTTCGGGCTCTGACCCATTTGCTTTCAAATATATTTTCTTGAAAAACCATTTTAGGTGCCCAGCCACAAGGACACCAAGCATAGGATTCTCATTCAGGTGACGTGCTGTAGCTGGTTGTGGAAGCTACAGGGATTTGCTCATAGACGCTTCCATCTTTTGGATTCCAGAGTCACTATCTATCAGTTGTAGGGCATGTTGCCCATTTCTTTAGAGACCTCTTTTACATTTCAGTTTTCAGACTCTAGCATGTATTGCTCAGTATTCAGTTTTAGTTATTTATTTCAGTTTACTTATCAGTTGTGGGATTTGTATTGAGGAGTTTTTCCTCCAGGTTTTATTTACATAT
Source organism: Sambucus nigra (assembly GCA_949130495.1). Classification (NCBI taxonomy): domain Eukaryota; kingdom Viridiplantae; phylum Streptophyta; class Magnoliopsida; order Dipsacales; family Adoxaceae; genus Sambucus; species Sambucus nigra. Next base: position 617,777,775 of record OX422211.1, on the reverse strand, counting down.
TGTGATGGTTATTCATTTTACTTCAGTATGGTGAATGGTGTTATTTAGTTATTCATTACTCTTGTTGCATGTTAATCAGATTTAATAAAATTTGGCACTTACTTTTTAAATACTAGGTGGTTAGTAATAATAAAACGTTTTCGACAGTGATGCTATTAACTGAGCCAACTTGGCATTTTGAATTAATTTTATAAAGGAGTAGCTACCCGGTGTTTAATTAGTCGGGGTGTCACACATCTTTAATTTGTCTTATGACTTCAAAATCATCTTTAGTCCAATAAAAGGGATTAGTTTTGTCTGTTCCTTTTAATTTGGATGTTAAGCTTTGTCTTTTTGAAGCAAGGTCTTTAATAAAGTCTGCCGCACAATTAAGCAATCCTAAAAATGACTGTAATTGTTTTCTATCTTTGAGTTGGTCTGGAAACTCAAGAATCTTTTTAGTTATGTGTTCTGCCAAGGATAATTTTCCTTTATTAATATGCATTCCCACAAAGTCTATCTCAGTCTGAAATAGTTGCATTTTCCTTTCGGAAATGACAATACCATGTTTATCTAATTCTAAAATAATCTTTTTAAGATGGTCTACATGCTCTATCTCAGTCTTACTTGCTACAAGAATATCATCTATGTAAACAAGGCAAAATTCTGAATAAGGTCTAAATATGTTATCCATTCTTCTTTGGAAAACTTGAGGAGCATTCAAGTATCCAAATGGCATGACTAGCCATTCGTATTTTCCTTGGGGCACACTAAAGGCTGTCCAAGTAATACTGTCTGGATGCATCTTAATTTGCCAGAAGCCTGATTTGCAATCAAACTTACTGAATATTATTCTATCTTCGATTAAATTAATCAAATTATTCTTGTCTGGTATCTTATAAGAATCAAATTCACAATTCTTATTTAATTGTCTATAATCTATAACCATACGTCTTTTTCCTCTTTTACGTTCAGATTCATTTTGAACATAGAAGGCCAAGCTATTATGTCTACTTTTACTTTCTCTAATAATGCCTAACTTAAGCATTTCATCTATGTCTTTCTTAAATTCTTCCCTATCTTCTTGTGAGTATCCTTTCTTATAGGTTCCACCATTTATAGTGGCGTCTGGGTTAATAGGGATAATTTCACAATAACTTTGGTCTTTATCCCACTTAGCAATGGGATTTTCTCCTAAAGTAGGCTCAGCTAGTTGCCTAATCTTCTCTTTTTCTGCTTCTATATCCATTTTCTTCTGTTTGGATATGGCTTGAATCTGCAATAAGGTCTGCTGGGCTTGATCTAAAATGTCTTGTTGTATAAGCGCTATTTGCTTATAACACTTTTGATCTGGACACTTACACTCTTTTTGTAAGGGTTTAGTTATTTCTAAGGCTTCTTGTTGGGTTGTAGGTCTAGGTCCACCATGCTCAGCTGAAGAACTCTGATGTTTTATGGGTCTATAATCGGGCTTGACCTGCATAAGGTCAAAGGCAGTCTTATGATCTATTAGAGGAGCTTTAATATTAAATTCCTCTTGGTCACTAATTAATATCTTATCATTATACTGGGTATAAGGATGATATTTACTAATAAAGTCTTGTCCTAAAATAAGGTTTCCTGTGAAACTAGGACGAGGATCCATTATCCAAAACCGATGATTAACGGTTTTGTTGGTCTGATTTCCTAATTTAAAATAAATAGGAATAGTCTGGAAATATAAGGTAAATGGATCTCCATTAGCCACTTTACCATAGATTTCTTGAGTATTTTCTAAAAAGTAGTCTTCAGGGAAGGCATTAGCCTTACAAATACTCTGAGAGCACCCTGTATCGATAAAGGCTGAAAGTCTTTTAGGATAGTCTTTATGTTGAACAAATAATTCTACAAAACAAGCATGTGGTTTAGTAGAAATTCCTAAATTAATCTTTTCTAGAATAGATATTCCTTTCTGGGGTTTATCTATAAAATCTAAGGGTATTTGTTCTTCTGAACTATCATCAGAATGGTATTCGTCTAAGTCATAGGAAATTCCTTTTCCTTTGAAGTCTTCATTTTCTTGCAATCTTTTGGCTATATTCCTATCAATGTCTTGATAATAGGTTTTAATATCTAAGTCTATTTGAGCGTCATACTGGCTAGTATAAATTGCTCTAAATCTAGTTCTCCAACAGTCTTCATGGTAGTGTAGTTGACAAACAATACAAACCATAAATAATTCTGTTTGTATAGTCTCAAAACATTCTACACATCTAAAGTCTTTCTTGCAACATTTCATCTCAAACGTGCAATAATGTCTTTCATCAAAGTAACATCTAGGTATATAGGTTAGTAGCTCTGGATTACTAACAGTCCATCTTTTCTTCAGAAAGGGGCTTAATATACATTTATACCAAGCGTCTTCAAAGTCTATATATTCATTATCTAGATCGCCTAGATCAGTCTGCATCATATATAAGTCTAAGGTATCCTGAGAGTCTTCATACTCATCAGTATCACTATAGTCTTCTGAATCACTGTCTGTGTAAACACTATAGATACTAGTGTTATCATCATCTTCTATGTCTGATATTTCTATAGCATATAAGATATCTAATTCTTGTTGATCTGCATAGTCTAACATTGTATTAATAATTTTAATACTTTCTTTATCTTTCTTATTAGGGCAGTCTTTAGCAAAGTGTCCTTCTTTGCCGCAAGTCCAACATTCTTTGGTGGCAGTCTTAGATTGAGCTACGTCTTTTTCTTTCCTATAATTAGGAACCTTCTTATACTTACTAGTATTCTTCTTAAAGTATCTTCTTTGATTAAATCTATTTTTCTTAGTCTTAGGATTCTTTTCTCTAAAAGTAGTAGATTGTCTAAATTTGTATTTCTTTGGAAATCCTAAAGGTCTAGTCTTAAACTTCCTATGTTTCCATTCTACCTTCTTTTTGAATTTCTTAGATTCACTTCCACATCCCCATTGAATTGGAGCGATGTCTCTTTCGTCTTTGATTGGAGGGATCTGCTTGAAAGTTTCTTCTATTAACTTTCCATGGGTTATATCACGTCTCTTAGATGTGATATAGTCTTTGGCGAAATTGATTCTTTCACCAAGGGAGTTATTCTTAACTCCAGATACTCCTGGCCAATTCCTATATTCATTAATTAGGATTTGTCCTATGGCTGGTATCTTTCTAAAGTATTCGTCTTTTAAGGTCTCTCCAAATTCTTTAATTTGGTAATATAGCTGTTCATAATTATTGCTATATTCATTTATCTTATCTAACTTGCAAATGCTAAGGAGGGCTAACTTAGTTTTTGCTAGGTCTTGTTCATTGATCTGAGCTAGATGTCCGGCTCCAATGAATTCTTCAGTGAATAATTGAATATATTCTTCAATTGATCGTTCTTCTAGGTTTTCCTTTATCTTCTCAATCTTAGCTAAGGAGTCTTCATCTGTAGCCTTTCTTAAACTATCTAAGTAGTTTTTTGCAATACCTCTAATGGATTGCTCAGCGTATTACTTACACGAACTTGCATCCCATTGTTCATTAGATGCAAAACACATGTTCATCTGATTACGCCATTCGTCTAAGGCTTTCTTCCTATCTTGCACATTGTCTAGGTTGAGGTATATACCTACTGGATTTATGGCTTGGCTTGCCATAGTCTTGACAGGAGTGAAACTCTTGTCACTAGTTGGGAAGTCTTTTATATAATCAGGTTTAGTCTTAACTACGGTGCTAGAGTATATAGGAATATTTATTCCTATTGGTTTACTAAAAAGTCTAGGAGCATCTTCTAGCCTACTACTACTTCCTATTTCTTGTTTGCTAGGCTCTACTTGTGTAGCTGGCATTAGTCTTTGTTCTCCTTCTTCTATTAGTCTTAAATTTCTAAGAAGTTCTTTAGTGTTCTTAGATTCTTTTAATTTTAATATGCGGTCTTGGGCTATCATATTAAATCTTTCTCTTTCTTGAAACCTAACAGAATGACTTCTTTTAAGGTTATCTTTAAATGTCTTCATATCTAATTCTGAGGGTTCATGTCCAAAGTTTTGGATCCTAGCTTTTTCTTTAACTAAGTCTTTTTGTTCAAATGATCTTCTAGGTCTAATTGTCGGAGCTTGTCTAAGTAAATTAGCACTAGTCTTACTACTACATTCTCCTTCTGAAGGATCATTGATTATGGCTTCTCCCATATTCCTAAATCTAATTTCTTCGGTCTGGATATTCTTATTGACAATCTTAGGGGGACCAAACTGGATGGTAACGTTTCCAGTGACGTCGTCTTGATTAATAAACAAGGGTTTATTTTGTATCGTCTTAGTTTCTTGAAATTCTGGCAATTGCCAGAGAGTCTTAGCTTTCTCTTTCATAGGTCCAGTATTCCTAATACTGTAAGTATGATTATAGTCTGATACATTAGTTCTAACTAAGATTTCTTCATTAAGTCTACCGCTAGGAATTCCCGATTGCATTCCTTCATAAGGAAATTGGGAGAACTTCACATAGCTTTGAAATTCTATATTTATATTAGCGTCTGGGATTATATAGTCTTCATAACCACTAGCATATAAGATTAACTTAAAATGCTTGGCTGTGTCTACGGTTACTGTAAATGCCGGAATGACATTAAAGTATCCTATGTTGTCTGACATTTCTAATTGGGCTATTCCAATAAGACTCTTCTCAAAGTCTTTCCATCTTTTGTCTACTAAACAGCATAATATGTTTATATTATTCTGGGGTCTATGTAATCCTTGGATTCTTGCTTGAAAGAGTCCAAAGGTTAGGAATTGGAACTTCCTATCAGTTCCTCTAGATCTAAGCCATTCTGAGTCAAATACTTGGAGCTCAGTATAGGATTTGTCTAACACATGATTTCTACAATGGTAGGTCATGTTATAATTGGGAGTCTTAGGAGTGGCACCTTCTTTAAACAAGTCTATATATCTAACGGCTGGAAGTTGTCCATTATGGATGGAATCTTCTACGATCTTCCAGTCCACTTCACCCCATTCTTTCCATTGGAGAGGGTTGGTGAAATTTCTTTCTTTCCACCATGTCCTAACATTGGAGGATGAATCCTTAAGTCTTTGGAGCATATGATTACTCTGTCCTATATTAGGGATAGAGCTAACTATCTTACTAGTCTTATCTAATCCATCATTTATGACTCGTCTACCTATGGTATTCCTTTCTATAGTTTCTATGGGAGGGGATTCTTTAAACTTACAGGTGGTTACCTGTTTTTGTTCAAGTCTTTTTTCAATTCTTTCTAAAAAGTCTGAATAATCTTTTTGTCTTTTTACCTGATTAAGGATTTCTTCTTTAAAATTCTTATTCTCCTTTCTAGTCTTTTCAGAAGTTTCTTCACTATGTCTAGCTAGAGAATTAGCGATGGTTTTACCAACGTTAGTGATATAGTCTTTTACTTCATTATCTTTTTCTAGTTGTTGCATAGTTCTAACTTCTATGGCTTCTACAGTCTTTTCAATTTTATCTAACCTAGTTAGAATAAAAGGAGAGTCTATTTCTGCTTGGGAAGGTTTATTATATACGGCCTTAATTCCGTTTATAATTTCACCGTATTTTTCTTCTACTTGGGCCATGTCTAGTCTAAGTTCATTAATAATGCTATCCATTTTAGATAGATTATGTCTTTCCATATTATTAAGGTAATTTGCTAAATTTTGTTGGAATTTAACAAAGTCTGTGTAGAAGGTAGTTAATCCTTCTGTTTTGGCTTTTAAGTCTAGATGCAAGTCTTTAACAAAGCTACTATTATAGTCTTGGGTAGCTGCTATAGATGTAGAAATTAAATTTAATCTTTCAAGTATAAGTCTAGTTGCCTTAGCTGCGTTGGCAATCTCATTTTCATTTATCTTGTAATAAAATCTATCATCGTTTATCTTTTCTAAAATTCTTTGATAGAATTCGGATAAGGTCTGAATGGAGAGGTCTTTTGATACCTCATTCCAGTCTGATCTAACTATCTCCATTAGGAAGATAACTATCAAGTCTAGGGATAAGCTTAGCTTGTTCTTTAGTAAGTTTAATTAACTCACTGTCTTGATTTTTAATTAAAGTCTTAATTTCTGAAATGTCTTTGTTAAGGACTTCTATATGATTAGTCTTAATATTTATATCTTGTAACACGTGTACTAAGTCTATTGGGATTTGATTATCTATGTCTAATAATCTTTTAGAGATATTTTTGATCTCTGTTTCTAAAGTTTGAGTGTCTTTTATTAATTGTCTTAATATAAGCAGTATACACTTATTTTGGTCTATTATGCTATTAATAGCACTAGCAGTAACTTGTCTACTGTCTGCGTGTTTGGCAGGGATATGTTCAATATGTGAACAACCGTCTATGTGTGTGGTTAAACAACCTTCTGAGTCTAAATCAGTTATGGGTATAGGTTGGTAGTCTGGGTTAGTTCCAAAAATATCTTGGTAAATGCGAGGGATAAATCCCAAGGGCATTAAAGTCTTTTAATCGTATGTCTAAAAGGAACGTCTTATGGCTCTGATACCAGAATTAGGTTTTTGGTCGGAATTTGGTGAGGTTCTAAAATCTTTAAGGTCTTGATACCAATTGGGGTCTAAACTATAAATTCTTTAAATATATAGTCTTAAACTAAGGGTTTCATATAAAACAAGAGGGGGACCTCTTGAGGAAAATAACAAAATGTTTTTAGGGACCACGAGGGGACCACGTGAGGAACAGGACAAAATCCGCACCGGGTGTGCACGGTTTGGTCCGCACCTGAGATTATCCCTATATATATATATATATATACATCTTGCTTGGAGAGTTTGTTTGGCACCGGATTCATCTCTACCGTAAAAGAGAGTTTGGGTTTGCTTCTACATCTCATAAAGAAGAAGACTTGTTTGTTGCTGCGGCATTCTCATACGGTGAAAGGCACCGTGTGTAGTTGATGGGTTCCTAAAAGTCCGATCGATGGATTACGAGACCGCGGTGGATCTCCGTGGTTATTCGCTAGGCAGAGGTGTGTACAAGAAGAAGCGTCGGGGCTTGGACGGAGTCAAGTTGAGTGTTGTAAGTCTTTTGTGTTTTGTACTTGTAAAACCGTACTTAGTGGATTTGTGGCTAGGGCCGTCTGAGGTTTTTTCCCGTTGTGGGTTTTTCCTCGTACATCGCGGCGTAGTGGTTTGTTTATTTTATCTTTCGCAAAATTCACCTTAGATGCATGCTTAGGTAAAAAGATAAAATTTGATTTAAATCACTACTTGTTTAATTTGGTGCTAAATTAATTTGGGTAAATATTAATTTAATTCAAGTCATTATTTTATTGGATAAAATTTGGTTTGGCCTAATGTGCAAAATTGAGTTAATGATTTGTTAGGCAAATTTCTAGGACTTGGGTTAAATTTCTTTCGGGCAAAAAAAAAATATTCACAAGTTTGTTTTTTAGTATAATTTTAATTTTGAGAAAATTAAAATCCTATTTAGTTTAATTTTAATTTTGGAAGAATTAAAATTGTAATATTTTAATTGTGAATCTTGCTTAGTATAGTCCATTTATTTGAACCATCCTCATTCCGCATCTTTAAAAGGAAATTGAAATTGTATTTGCAAGATTTTAAAATTGGGGGTCATCATTTCCAACATCAAGGCTTGCGAGGGCGTCGAGTTGGCTGTGTAAGTCTTTTGTCGTGTCCTTGTGTAATTCCGTAAGTGAAATTTGCGTGGCTGAGCCGATCGAGGTTTTTCCCATTGTAGATTTTCCTCGTATATCGAACGTTGTGTGTGATTGACTTATTTTATCTTGCTATACTCACCTAGATGCATGCTTAAGTTAAGATAAAATTGGTTAATCGTTTTAACACAACTTAGTTTTAATCGGTGCTAAGTTTAATTGGGTAAATCTGTTTAACTTTAATTTAATTAGAAAAAATTTAAATTTGGGGGTATTTGTTTTTTGGACCATCCATATTAGATCCATGTAGGACTTTCAAGGTTGATGTTTGTTTTTCTCAATCAATGCCAAATACAATTAACTAAAATTGATGCTACAATTCCTCTTTTGTGTTGATTGAACAAATTTCGCAAAATCTTTTAACCCCCTAAATAACATGTACTTACCCGTGTACCCAAAAAAAACATGCAAGAACAAAAACTATTTTAGTTTCAGTTTTGAAAACAATATAATAAACAATCGAATAGAAAATATAGAGAGTACACTCAGGCATAAGAAGTTAGCATCATGTACTTGGTCTTGATTTTCGGAGATGTAGGGACTTTTGACTGAGGCTTCCGATATTTGAAGGATACTCCCACGGTCCCAAATTAAAAGTCCACTATTCCTTTTTAAAATGTCCCAAATTAATAGTCTACTTTCCTTTTTTGGATATAATCAACGAACTAAATTACGCGATAGTAATTAAGTGTTGATATTGGCCATTGATTAAGCATATCCTTAATTTATACAAAAAGAAGATATGGACTCTTAATTTGGGACGGAGTGAGTATATCATATTCAACTATTTCAGGGATTCATTGATGTAGTTTTTAAGCTGAATTTGAAGATAGAATGACAGTGATAAGCTTAAAGGTGTTGAGTTCAACAAAACGTAAAGGAAAACAGGATGATAAATTACTTCAACCAAAAAAGGTAGATTACTGAATTTTAAAATCAGTGTCAAATCTACTATTGACTCCAAATGGCAAAGCTTTTTGCTGAACTTCATACAAAAACTGCTGTATATCAGGTTCGAGCAGAGGAACTTCCAAATTAAAACCACAACACATTAGTTCACCAAACGTTAATTACAAATTAGGTACAAGTATGAAAGAGATGTGTGTGTGTGTATGTGTGTGTGTGTGTGAGAGAGAGAGAGAGAGACATAACCTACGTGATGGAAAGAGACTTACAAAGCAACAATAATATTCAATCCCAAGGAGGGATCAATCGAGGGAGGGACTAGTCGAAAGCAGGGGAGAGAGAGAGTGAGAGAAAGCAAGCACAATAACCAAGAGACAGATGGGTAGGCAGCCGCTAACTTCATTAATGCTATAAGTACCAAGGGTATTTACCAAGTCCTCAACCCAAGTGACATAGACTCCACTCATCCTCTCTCCTCCCCTTTTATCACCCTCTTCTCTCTCTAAAAGTAAATGCCACTGATTGCTGCATATTCCAAAACCAAAAAAAAAAACACTTCAACGTTTTGTATTCTCCAGCTCTTCACTGTGACCAAACTCAGAACTTATTGTGTTCTCAATCAAGTGTGACGGACTTAATGCCAGAAGTAAGATCGGCACAGCGACAACCCAGCACTTATAAATTTAGGTCCAACTGCTTTTACCAAATTGTGAGTTTCCTTCCTCTTAACAAAAAACATTTGTATTCCATATATACAAACATACATACATCTATTACAAATATTGAAGTTCAATTTAATTGAAACAAACTGTTAATGTACCCATTTGAAACTAACTAATAGTGAAGATTTTTATATACCCATCTGAATTTGATTTGAAACAAACTGTTAATATACCCATTTTTATGTTTTTCATGTTTATTATACCCATCTCATGTTTAATGTTAATATATCTATTACATGCTAATCTCTTAATAGACCCATTACATTTTTATTTATTTTTTTCAGTGCTTAATGACATTTTAATATACACATAAATGTTTAATACACCAGTAAAGAAAAGAAATTTGTATTTTTTTATACTTTACCTGCAAGTGAGAATAGGTTTCGCATTGCTCTATAAATTTTTTTCCTTACAACTAGCTTACTCAATGGAAGAAGAATTTTCGGGTGGCTACATAATATGTTTGGATGAAGAAAATGTTGACAACACAGTAGTAATTAACAACCAATTTAGAAGAACAAATACAAAGTGCCCAAAGTTGGAATGTTATTTAGCTCAATTGATGAGCTTATGGAATTTTACAGACATTATGGCAAAAAAAAAGGGATTTGGAATATGTAAACGAACTTGTAGTAAAGGTGATAGTGGGGAGATAAGGTGGGTGACTTTTACGTGTTCTCGTGAAGGAGGCCGCAACACTTCGGACAACCCAATTAACAAGCATCCAGTAACAAAACAGATTGCAAATCCAACGTTAGGGGAGCTCTTTGCCCTGACAGAAAATGGAAAGTTACCTCGATTGTGCCTGCTCTCAGAAGTAAGATAGAAAAAGAAAGTCAAGAAGACTTCAATTCTTTCAATGCGTGGATCCCTTGTATAACGCATTATGAAATGAAAAGGCAATTTCAAAGTGTTTACACGACAACAAAGTTCAAAGAGTTTCAACGGGAAAATATTTTGTAATTTGTCTTCATATAAGGAATGTGGTGGCATTTTATAATACGAAGTTTGTGAAGAATTGCCTTTTGGAGAAAGTCTTTAATGTGCTACTTTCAAGGTTTGATTGAATGAGGACGCCAATGAAGTGAATTGCAATTGCCAATTGTTTCCATTAAGAGGAATACTTTGTTGACATGATATTATGGTGTTAATTCGGAAGAAGATCTACCGAGTACCAGATAAACACACATCAAAAAGATGGAGTAAAACAAGAAAAAGGAACCACAAAAAATCTGATGCACGTCGCTTTGATAAAATGTGATGCATTTTATGAGGTTGCAAGTATGGCGACAGATTCTGATGACAGGTGTGATAAGGTAATGAATTGGTTACTTGGTCTAAAAAGGGATTTGGAAACAAATGCATCCGAAAGTTGTCAACCTATTGAAAAGAAAAACAATGATCCACGTTTTACAAAGGAGATGGTTTGCATCTAACAATGGAGAACAATATTGTGCTTACTCCGATTCGAAGCAAGAGGCAGCCACCACCATTTAAGAGGAGGGAATCAAATGTCGAAAAAGTTGTTAAGGAGAGAACTAAGAAGAAAAATACGGAGACTCCAACTACTAAAGTATTTATATTAATTAAGCTTAATTATTACTTAAAAAATATGAAAATGTGATTTCATATGAGTTTGCCTTTATTGATTCATTTTGTAGGGGACTCATTTAACAAATGTTGAGAAATGTAGATATATGCACAGTACATCTCATGCACCAATAAACCTATTTTTTTGTTAATTTTAGTATACATTAAATTATATTTGTTCAAATGCAATGCTTATTTTTTGTATATTTTTTAGGACTGAGAAATGAAGAAAACTCATCAACTTGGTCCTGGAGTCATGACTTGCATGGATAAGCAAAGTTGCAAGGGTTTGGGCAACAAAATATGGCATAAGGGTTTGGAAATGCATTTCAAGGTTTTGGGCAGAAAAACATGACACAAGGGCTGGGCATGTGCAACATGAGAAATGGTTATCTTGATTTTTTGGGACCAAAATAGGTGAAATCTACAAATACAGATTGGCCCAAGTGTGATAAAGGTTGACATGTTTCCAAGTGTGATGAAGATTTTGTTACAAATTTAGAATATGGTGATGTTTTAGAAATTTCTAATGTATTTGGAATATAGTGGTTCTTTTAGTACGTTGTTAAATTTCTAATGGATTTGAGTATTTTTCATGGAAATTGATTTTATTTTTATTTTTTTTGAAGAATGGGAAGTATGCATTGATAACCAAAAAAAAAATTGGTCCAGAATGTGATGTTTGCTTCAAATGGTTGAGTGGAAAGTAAAAAAAAGTTGCAGAATAGCTACGCATTTTAAGTTTATTTTTCATGATAAGTGATTTTTTAAGCTAAAGAATGTAAAGTACACATTGAGAAGTTCTAAAAATATATTCATCAAATTGGGTCTTCACTGGAAGAAAGGAAAAAAGAAATAGTAGAAGAAGGTCAGTATGCTTCATATGGGTGTGTTTGGAAGAAAAAAATTGGTAAAGAATGAGTACTTGGCAAAATGGGTCTGAAGGGGAAGTATGCAGCAAAATCCGTGGTGTTTACTTTTGGAGAGAGAAAAGGAGGGTGAGAAATGGGTCTGAAGGGGAAGTATGCAGCAAAATCCGTGGCGTTTACTTTTGGAGAGAAAAAAGGAGGGTGAGAAATGAGGAGGAGAGAGAATGAGTGGAGTCCATGTCACTTGGGTTGGGAACTTGGTAAATACTCTTGGTACTTGTAGAATTATCCGCAAGGGCGGATCTATGCCTTAGCTTAGGTGGGCAATTGCCCACCTTGATTTCTTAGAACTTACACTAGAAATAACAGGTACCCTAGTTTTTCTCACAATAAACAGGTTAAAATTTTATCAACATAATGATTTTCCCACAGTTTGCTATTATTATATTTTTGCCCACCTTAAGTAAATACTCTGGTTCCGCCCCTGATTATTCTGACGTTGGGAGAGCTTAATGTAGATGGACTTAAACCCTCTAGAGGAACCTTCTATAATAACAAAGATTTAATGTTTTTTAGTCATTTTGGGTAATAGCTCTGATACCAATTAGATGTAAATCTTCAAATGCGGAAGCGTTATTGTTACATTACACAACTATTAACTACACAACAACTGCATTACACAAAAACAACAACAACTAAACTAAAGAAATGAATTGGGCTTCTTTCTCTCTCTATTCTCAATTCTCAATATTCAAAGTTGATTACAAATGAGGACCAAGGAACCTATTTATAGGAAAGATTAGCTTGCAAATCAAGCTATTACCCAAAATGACAAAAAAAGGCAACTAATAACCAAAAATGACATATTAGTCCCAAACATAGTTGGAAACTAATTGAATACTAAAAATAAAGGAAAATTACATTTAAACCCTAAACTAAAAGTAGAAAATAAAAGATAGTCTTCTCCCGGAGCCACAACCACGCGCCACGTGTCGCTAGAGATCCCATACACATCGGATTATAATTTCAAAGGGCACTTAATATTTGGTCCTATTTTTACCATTTTTTTATTTAACAGGCCTATCTTTTTTCCCATTATAGGTCCCAGCCATATTTTATTGTGGAGGCCTTTCACCAAAGTTTCATACACATTTTACTAATTTTCCAGCGGCATTTTACCAATTTTCCGAAGCCATGTTACCAATTTTCAGAGGCATGTTACCAATTTTCTGGTGGCTTATTACCAATTTTCCAGAAGCATGTTACCGATTGTTGCAGGCATGTTACCACTTTTGAAGAAATGTGAAGTCGCAGAAACTCTAGAAGAGGAGAGTATTGGTGCGGAAGGAGATTGTATGAGTGATCAAAACAGATCTTATGAGGAGGAAAATAATGGAACACGAAGGGTTAGTGCAAAGATGGATGATCAGATGCGAAGGGAAGAGATGGAAAAATTTAGTTAATATATTTATGATGAGTTGGAAATTTTAATGGATGGTAATCAAGAAATAATTACTATTAATGAAGATTACGGGAAAAAAAAAACAGTAGGTGGACTTGTTAAAGTTAGTTGGGACTTTTTCAAACTTGAGAACTGTTTTGAGCATGAAGGGAAGGAAAGAATCAATATGTGTTGATCTGACGCATCTAACTACGCAAAGTAACCAGTTTCTCTTGGGATTTAAAAGCAAACTGGTAGACAGTATGTTTGCAAATCATGAAGGGGGCATTTCTACGAAGAAGGAAGCCCGACCTCGGGCTTGGATGAAAGAGGCCATTTTACATGATCTGGGAGCCGAGGATCATTAACCTGAATCTGAAAGTGAATATCATGAAAATGGAAGCAGCCAATCACAATCTGATGAATCTTCAGAAATTGAGAGGGTAAAGGAAAAAGGGTATGCGTATGTAAAAGATGAAATGGACGATTTCGAGCATTTTGTGATGCGAGTTCATTTTCAATTAGTTGGGCATTAGAGAGAGTTCTCACAGCGAATCTGAAGAGGAAGATGTACAGTAAGGGTGTGTTTGATTACAAAGTTGGAAAATGATCAAAAAAATAGTTCACGTTTATGAGAAGTTGAAAAATGAGTGGAAAAAGATGGGCTGATTTTGGTCTTACTTTTGGAATTTTCTGTGAAAAACAATTCTTCGAGGGGTGGGTAAGAAATGTTTTCCATGGAAAATGATAAAACGTGGACCACTTTCTGACGTGAATTGAAAATAAATAATATATGAGTATTAATTAATATTATTAGGATATATATATTATCCGATTTATTATAAGTAGATAAATATTAGTTAGTATTAGTATTAGTATTAGTATTAGTATTAGTATCAGTATTAGAGATAATTATTAGGATTTGTCTTTATTTAGTTACCTATTTTAATTAGGTTATTTAGTTTCCTTTTCAATTAGGAGACTTGCTTCCCAAGTTTAGGATTATCTATAAATAAGGCCTTTGGCCTCTCAATTGTGATCAGAGTATTGATATGATGAATTAAATTGAGTGTTGAGAGGTGAAGTCTAAATTGTGTGTTTTTATTATTCCGTTGCGTTTACATCAGATGTGGTATCAGAATTGCGTTCGCTCCTGATTTTTCACACAAGTGTGTGTACATTCGATCTAATAGAATGATTATGCCGTATCCAGACTAATACCAATCCAATCCATTTCATGAATAAAATGTGACCAATTAACCAACCAACAAAACTACTTGTTACAAATAACATCTTGTTGTTGCATCGAAACATATAAATGTTGACTAATTTGGCTAACATTGAACTTGGTAAAATGAAATGGTTGAATAATTGAAAAATGAGATTATTCAATACACATTGAATGTTGAGATTTTTCATCTTTCATCGCCACCACTAACCACCTCGCCTCCGACGGGTGTTCCCCCAAAAGCAGCCCCCACTTCGAAATCACCCTCAAACCCCAAATCCGACCTCATCCCACCCACCATACCCTCTATGTCAAAATCCAATCCCGACCAGCCCTTTTTCGCCCTTTTTCGCACAAATTCAGTGTGGATCTGGGTCCCAAACGGTATCCACGACACCACAGCCTTCGAAATCCCTCAACCAACAAAACTCAGACCTCTGATCACCTTCCCAGCACAACGCTTAGGTCGTCGGGCCAAGGCAACCCTCACAGGAGCACGGTGAGCCTAGTTGAAGCCCCACCGGTACAAACGGCTTTTTGAGACCGAGATTGGCCTACAAGATAGGCGACTAACATTGTCGACCTCCGGTGATGGTTTCCGACGACAAAAGGTGGTCGGCCAGCCTCCGACGGTTTCTATAGGGGTTAGGTTTAGTAAGGAAGAAGTTAGGATTTGTGTAAAAGAGGAAGAAGCTGGGGTTTTTTATGATGAGATTGGGTTTTTAAGTAAAAGGTGTGACACCACGACTAATTAAATACCGGGTAGCTACTCCTTTATAAAATTAATTCAAAATGCCAAGTTGGCTCAGTTAATAGCATCACTGTCGAAAACATTTTATTATTTCTAACCACCTAGTATTTAAAAAGCAAGTTGCCAAATTTTAATTTAAGTCTGATTAACATGCAACAAGTGTAATGAAGAAATAAATAACACCATTCACCATACTGAAGTAAAACGAATAACCATCACAATAGAGTAAATAAAGTCTGGAGGAAAACTCCTCACTACAATCCCATACTGAAATAAATAACTGAAACAATACATGCTAAAGTCTGAAAACAGAAATGTAAAAGATGCTCTAAATAGAAATGGGCAACATGCCCTACAACTGATAGATAGTGACTCTGGAATCCAAAAGATAGAAGCGTCTATAAGCAAATCCCTGTAGCTTCCACAAACAGCTACAGCTCGTCACCTGAATGAGAATCCTATGCTTGGTGTCCCTGTGGCTGGGCACCTAAAATGATTTTACAAAGAAAAAGATTTGAAAAGCAAACGGGTCAGAGCCCGAATGTGGAGTTATATTTTAAAAACATGCAAGTGCTTTAAAACATTTAAAACATTAAATGCAAAATACATGTTAGGACGTGCACTCACATGATATTCTCACCTCTCGTCTAACTGTGCACTCCTAACGCAAGTACCCATCTATAACGACCCATACTACTAGCTAAGTGACAACATAACTAGCTAGACTGCCAAAGGTTCTACCCATATCACTCGGTTCCATTAACATACTAACGCTCGTAATTAAATAGTGATTTAACGTAAACTCAGTTACTAGATATGCCATATAAGTAAGTATCAGTTAACTCATTATATATCTCGAAACAATACCGTAATATGTTCACAATATTAACATGAGGATTTCCATTAATTAAATGTATATTATTCACATCATAAATATACGATACAAGCACCCCGCAATCTAAGCTATGGTGCGCACATACTCTGCTATCCATCCCGGTACATCACGTACATAAGGATCACATATTCCGAATCTCTCAGGAATAGTTCAGATAACACAAATCACAAATAGTGGAGGCGAACACAGTCACCATCACATGGGTCACGCACATACCTACGCTCCCATGATCATGCAGACTTATTAATATCACAATAAGTCCTTCTATGACCTATGTTCATCAAGGTACCAGTCTATATCCCCCCCGTAGGCACACAAGGATTAGAGGGTCCTAAGCGAACGCAACCTCCCGTGATAGCAAGTATGGTAGGTATGTCATACATACAATCCATATATCAATACTAAGTAAACACACATCTTAGTAATACCGTATTTTAATCGTAGTACATATTGCACTCTCGTACAAATTATAATTATCACAATTCGTACTATTCCGGTTTGTAATTATACGCGCCATAATTTCTCACGTCGTAATAGACACTCACGTCTCAACCCAAACCGTCCATGTAATACAACTCTCGTATATAATGTACTTCTCATAAATGCCCAAAAGTCTCAATTCTATCACTATATCATCAAAGGAATGCTAACTCTACCCTTGAACCAGTTTCCGGAACTCCAAAAGTCAAAACAGTCCAAAAAGGACCAAACTGTCAACTCGTTAGAAGTCTCGTTCGAACGAGACTTCGAACGAGTTTGGACTGTCAGGTCGTTAGAAGTCTCTTTCGAACGAGGCTGTTCGAACGAGATCCCAGTTCGTTCGAACGAACTTACCCTTCTAACGATATCTCGTTCGAACGAAATATCGAACGAAAATCCCTACTCGTTAATAACGACTGGTCAATTCGTTAGAAGGTCGTTCGAACGAGTTCGTTCGAACGACCTGGGGCTGCTTCTAACGAGCTACCAGTTTCGGCCCAAATTTTTCCCAAATCGTTTTTCATCCATTTTTATCACTTCAATCCTTCTCCAAAGTTCGTCCTAACAATGATTTAAGTCCTCTAATCATACTAAAACATGCTTAGGTTATAAACCAACGTCTTTTAAGGCAATAAGGCATCCTAAACATCATTAAATCCCAAGATTTTATACTTTTCCCCAATATCATCAAGAACATGAACCCTAGATATATATCAACATCAAATCCAGAATTTAATTCGTTTTTCTTTCACCCAAACATGTATTAACATCAGATTAATTGTCTCCAAACTATTCTACATGCAATCCTTCTCAAATTCCTCAAGTTTTATGATCTAGACTACATGGGTTTTCATATTTTATCAAGAACAACCATAAATCCAAATTTTCTAACATGGAAAAGACATTCTCAGAATTTAAATGGAATAAAGTCACTTGCCTTGTTTGTCTCTGAATTTGGTGTGGATTCGGTGTAGAATTTCTGCAGAATTCCTCTCTCTCTCCTTCTCCAAGCTTTCTTCTCCAAAAAGCTATGGTGGCTAGGGTTTGCTTTGGGGGAACTTATGAAAACCTAATTTAATAAACCTCCGTAGCTTGTTGGGTTAATAAGGGTTGGTTGGGTCAATTCCTTATCAGATTACAACTCTCAATTTTCGTCACTTTTAATTACCCAAAAATACCAAATTACTAAAATACCCTTTATGGTGCCGGAATGGCCTAAAAATACCCCGGGACCCAAACTATACCCCCGGCTAGTGTTTTCTGACTATCTCGACCCTTCCGGATGCGTTGGCGCACTCAAAACGACCATACGGATTATAGATTTTTAAATTCACTTTTAATATCAAAATATTATACCGTGACACGGCGGTCCCACGCGTCTCAACAAAATTTCTAAAATGCCGTATATAAATCCCACGACAAATTTTATAATACCAAGTACATATATAATCATATATGCACCTAATCAAATACCAATTCGCATCTAATTAGTATTTATAACCCGGATTAATTTCCAATTAATACGCATTTAATTAATTAATCCCAAAAATAAATATAGCCAAAAGTACGGGGTATTACATACTTCCCCCCTAATAACTGAATTTCGTCCCGAAATTCGAAACTAGAAAGTACCTGCTAAAAATAGCTCTGGATAACGTTCGCGCATCTCATCCTCGCGCTCCCATGTGGACTCCTCAACATTGTGATGTCGCCACTGAACACGCACTAACGGGACTATCTTTGACCGCAGTTTCCTCTCGCTTTGGTCCAAAATAGCAATCGGCCCCTCCTCATAAGAGCTATCCGGCTGGAGATCGATGTCCTCCACAGCAATGTGAGAATGAGCCAAATTATCTCTAAGGTATTTCCTCAGCGAGGAAATATGAAACACGTCGTGAATCCGATGCAAATGCTCCGGTAACCCGAGTCTATACGCAACCGGTCCGATCCGCTCAATAATAGGAAACGGCCCCACATACCTCGGTGCCAACTTCCCCTTCTTCCCGAAACGCATAATCCCCTTCATAGGAGATACCCTGAGCAAAACCTGGTCCCCTACTTGGAACTCTCTGAAAAACCTCTTCGCATCAGCATAACTCTTCTGCCTGTCTTGAGCTACCCGAATGCGACTCCGAATCAACTCAATCCTTGCCGAAGTATCCTGAATCACTTCCGGCCCAAGTAGTTTGTTGTCCCCCACTTCTAGCCAACATACTGGGGAACGGCAAGGCCTACCGTACAATGCCTCAAACGGAGCCATGCCAATTGTGAACTGATAGGAGTTGTTGTAAGCAAACTCCACCAGTGGAAGGTACTGCTCCCATCCACCCCCGAAGTCAATTATGCACATGCGTAGCATGTCCTCCAACATCTGATTGGTGCGCTCTGTCTGCCCATCAGTCTGCGGATGATAAGCCGTACTCAACCGCAATTCCGTGCCCATGGCCTCCTGGAAACTCTCCCAAAACCTCGAAACAAATATCTTGTCTCTGTCAGACACGATATTTAGGGGCACACCGTGGAGTCTCACAATCTCTGAAATGAAGAGCTGGGCATACTGTCCCGAAGTGTAGTCAGTCCTTACGGGTAAGAAGTGAGCGACCTTGGACAACCTGTCCACAATTACCCAAACGGAGTCGTGACCCCTCTGCGACGTAGGCAACCCCGTGACAAAATCCATGGATATGCTCTCCCACATCCACACCGGAACCTCCAACGGCTGTAGCAATCCTGCTGGTCTCTGATGATCCACTTTTACAAGCTGACAAGTGGTGCATTTCGAGACAAACTCAGCGATATCTCTCTTCATACCGCTCCACCAATATTGCCGTCTCATGTCTTGGTACATTTTGTCCCCTCCGGGATGTACCGCGAACCGTGAGCCGTGCGACTCTGCCATCACATCGTGCCGCAATTCTTCCCCTTCCGGAACCACCAATCTCCCATTGAAGCGCAATCCCCCGTCTGAGCTAACGGTATAGGACTCGGCTCCCTCTGCTAGCAATCGAACTATCTGCTCCTGACAGAACGTGTCATTAGCCTGTGCCCGTACTACCTTTGTGACAATCTGCGGGGTAACTGTCATCACAGACATGAAAGATCGGGCCACTGCATCCTGGTGTCCCAATTCCTTCCACTTAGCTTTCCACACCTCTGCCACCTCATCTGCTGGCCTGCGGCTCAACGCGTCTGCTACCACGTTAGCCTTACCCAGGTGGTACTGGATGTCGAACTGGTAGTCTTTCACAAATTCAAGCCACCTACGCTGCCGCATATTCAATTCCTTCTGCGTGAACAGATACTGTAGTGACTTGTGGTCCGTGAACAGCTGAAACTTCTCCCCCAAAAGATAGTGCCTCCAAATCCGTAAGGCAAATACCACTGCCGCCAACTCCAAATCATGTGTGGGGTAATTCTTCTCATGAGGCTTAAGCTTACGGGAAGCATAAGCTATGGCCTGTCTCTCCTGCTGCAATACACCTCCCAGTCCTTGCAAAGACGCATCGGTGTAAACCAAATACTCAACTCCCGGTCTCGGCAATGCTAACACAGGTGCTGAGGTCAATTTGTCCTTCAACTTATCGAATGCCAACTGACAGGCATCACTCCAGATATATGGCACACCTTTACGAGTAAGATGTGTCAAAGGACCTGCTATCTCCGAGAAACCCCGAATAAACCTCCTGTAGTATCCTGCTAGACCCAAGAAACTACGAATCTCTGTTGGTGTCGTGGGCTGTCCCCACTCCCTCACTGCTGACACCTTCCCCGGATCGACAGATATTCCCTGGTCGGAAATAATGTGACCCAAGAACTGGACTTCCTTCAGCCAAAACCCGCACTTCTCATATTTTGCATACAGCTCGTTCTGACGAAGTGTCTGCAAAACCTGCCTCAAATGCTCGGCGTGCTCCTCCTCTGTCTGAGAGTAAACCAGAATGTCATCAATGAAGACAATGACAAACTGATCTAGGAAATTCCTGAACACTCTGTTCATCAAGTCCATAAACACTGCTGGAGCGTTGGTCAAGCCGAAAGGCATAACCCGAAACTCGTAAGAACCATATCTCGACAAGAACGCGGTCTTCGAGACATCCTCCTCCCTGATACGCAACTGATGGTATCCCGACCTCAAGTCAATCTTCGAGAAGAAAGAAGCCCCTCTCAACTGGTCGAACAAGTCATCGATTCGAGGCAACGGATACTTATTCCGTATCGTGACCTTATTCAACTCTCGGTAGTCCACGCACAATCTCAGTGAACCATCCCTCTTCTTCACAAACAAAACTGGAGCGCCCCAAGTTGAGGTACTCCTGCGAATAAAGCCCTGCCCTAACAGCTGCTCTATCTGATCCCGTAGCTCTCTCATCTCAGCTGGAGCCATACGGTACGGTGCACGTGCTATAGGTCTCGTACCCGGTAGCAAATCTATAACGAAGTCTATCTCTCGACTGGGTGGTAAGCCTGGTATCTCCTGAAACACATCTGAATACTCCCTGACAACCGGGATCGAATCTAAAGGAATAACAACCTCCTTAGAGGTATCCTCCTCTATGTAATACAGATGAGCGGTCGATCCTCCCTCTGGGCGAGGCATCGCCACTATAAACATCTCTTGCCCCGGAATGGCAAAAACAATGCTCCCGCTGAAGCAATCAATCATGGCCCTATATGCTACGAGCCAATCCATACCGATGATCACATCGTGAACATGCATGTCTAACACTAACATGTCCGCAGGTAATACCAAACCACCAACCTCTACCCCCACTCCCCGGCATATAAAGAAAATAAGTGACCCACTCCCTAATGGTGAGTCGACACACGTCACTGTGCTCTCTGCCGTAGCTAACAATCCTAAAGCTTTCGCGAAGTGTGTAGCACCCGTATCAAATAACACCCGACCCATAGTGCCATGGATAGGAAACGTACCCTCGATCGCGGGCGGTGCCTGTGGAACTGCAGCCTGGTGAACGTTGTAGACACGTCCATACTGTAGCTGCCCCTGCTGAGCTGGGACTGCTGGAATGGGTGGCAAAGCTGCCATCTGTGGCGGTGCAGGAAGAGCGGCGGGAAACATAGGTCTCTGTGGCTCCTGGCGAGCACCCTGCTGCTGCTGCTGTGGGGCCCTGTCCCTATCAGGACAATCCTGCTTCTTATGGCCAGTCTTGCCACAAGTAAAGCACTTCCCTGGGAAGTTCCCTCCCCTCTGCCCCTGCTGTCCCCGGCCCTGGTGGCCGTTACCATTCCTCCCTTGGCCCTGCTGGCCCTGATGAAACTGCTGCCCATTCTGTCCCTGTTGGCCCTGATGGCCGTTTGGACCCTGATGGCCCTGGCGGAAACCTCCCTGTCCCTGCCGGTAGTTCCCTGACCGGAACCTCTTATTGTCCCCCTGCTGGGTACCCTGCTCATTCTGTCTCTGCCCCTGACCGGTTTGTGCCCCGCTGGCACCATGTCCTCCAGTCCTGCCCTGATGGCTAGACTCCCCCGACCGCTTGCCCTCGGCCATGTGAAAACGGTGGTCCTGGCAGTGCAATAATGCAGCGTTAACCACATCAGAATACGTGGCCAACGATAGGTTCCCTAGCAGATGCTGACGGATCCTCCAATTCAACCCGTCGGTGAACTTCTCTATCTTCTTCTTCTCTGTTGGAATCTCGTCTGGAACGATATTCAACAGGTTAGTAAACTCGGCCTCATACTCGGCCACTGTCTTGCCCTCTTGCTTCAAACTCATCAGCTTCCTCCTCATCTCTGTATGAACTGCGGACGGAAAGTACTTGCGGTCAAACCGCACCCAGAACTCTTGAATCGTGAGAGTATCCCTCTCCTCTGCGGTGGTAATAGATTCCCACCACTGCAGTGCAGATCCCACTAGCTTGAAAGTAGCTAGCACCTGTTTCTGAACATCTGTGCACTCATGCATCCTCAAATGCCTCTGCATGTCCTTCCTCCATTGGCTCGAGACTACTACATCTGAGCTTCCTGCAAACTCTGGCGGATGAGCTTTCTGAAAAGCGTCACGTACACGTTCCCAAGCAGACGGAAATGCATTAACCTGTACTGGCGCGGCAACCGGCGCCTGAGGTGGTGCCTGCTGAATCACGGCAATCGCGGCATTTACCGCTTGGGCTACTATAGCAGCAACCTCAGCGGCGTTCATCATGCCCTGAACTGGAGCGGGCTGGGGTTCGGGCGTTGCATTCCTGGGAACTCGTCGTGCACGTCGTGGAGGCATCTGAAATAAGAACAAAGTTTATAAGTTCACGGTTTATAAACCTCATACAGCTGAAGAACGAAGCATACACAAAAAGAGTACAACAGTCCTAAAATATAGGGCTCTATATCAAAGAAACGTAGCGGAAACATAATAGCCGTACAGATCCTAAAGGACACTAGAACCTGAAGCTCTGATACCACCTGTGACACCCCGACTAATTAAATACCGGGTAGCTACTCCTTTATAAAATTAATTCAAAATGCCAAGTTGGCTCAGTTTAGACCTGTCAAAATACACGATAACCCGTTAACACGACACGACCCGACACGAAATTATAAGTTAATGGGTTTACCCTTATTGGGTTTGGGTCATTAACGGGTTGACACGGTAGACCCGTTAACACTAACGGTTCGGGTTTGAAAATTTACCTGTACCCGTTTTAACCCGTTTCTACCCGTTAACACCCGTTAACACTAACGGGTACTATAGGGTCACCCAACCCGTACCCAATAACAATAACCATTAAAACCCATTATTTCTAAATCTTTAAAGACTAACGGGTGCTATAGGGTCACCCAATCTATACCCAATAAAAATTACAATTAAAATCCATTATTTTTAAAGTATTGAAGACTAACGGGTATTATAGGGTCACCCAACCCGTTACCCATTTCGACCCGTTAGGCTTAATGGGTGTTAACGGTTTGGGTCGTGTACCCGTTAATATTAACGGGTCGTGTTTGGGTATTGTTATTAGACCCGTTAGGCTTAACGGGTCGTGTACGGGTTAAGGGTGTTTTCACCCGTTAACCCGTTAACCCGACCCGTACACGACCCAACCCGACCCGTTGACAGGTCTAGCTCAGTTAATAGCATCACTGTCGAAAACATTTTATTATTTCTAACCACCTAGTATTTAAAAAGCAAGTTGCCAAATTTTAATTTAAGTCTGATTAACATGCAACAAGTGTAATGAAGAAATAAATAACACCATTCACCATACTGAAGTAAAACGAATAACCATCACAATAGAGTAAATAAAGTCTGGAGGAAAACTCCTCACTACAATCCCATACTGAAATAAATAACTGAAACAATACATGCTAAAGTCTGAAAACAGAAATGTAAAAGATGCTCTAAATAGAAATGGGCAACATGCCCTACAACTGATAGATAGTGACTCTGGAATCCAAAAGATAGAAGCGTCTATAAGCAAATCCCTGTAGCTTCCACAAACAGCTACAGCTCGTCACCTGAATGAGAATCCTATGCTTGGTGTCCCTGTGGCTGGGCACCTAAAATGGTTTTACAAAGAAAAAGATTTGAAAAGCAAACGGGTCAGAGCCCGAATGTGGAGTTATATTTTAAAAACCTGCAAGTGCTTTAAAACATTTAAAACATTAAATGCAAAATACATGTTAGGACGTGCACTCACATGATATTCTCACCTCTCGTCTAACTGTGCACTCCTAACGCAAGTACCCATCTATAACGACCCATACTACTAGCTAAGTGACAACATAACTAGCTAGACTGCCAAAGGTTCTACCCATATCACTCGGTTCCATTAACATACTAACGCTCGTAATTAAATAGTGATTTAACGTAAACTCAGTTACTAGATATGCCATATAAGTAAGTATCAGTTAACTCATTATATATCTCGAAACAATACCGTAATATGTTCACAATATTAACATGAGGATTTCCATTAATTAAATGTATATTATTCACATCATAAATATACGATACAAGCACCCCGCAATCTAAGCTATGGTGCGCACATACTCTGCTATCCATCCCGGTACATCACGTACATAAGGATCACATATTCCGAATCTCTCAGGAATAGTTCAGATAACACAAATCACAAATAGTGGAGGCGAACACAGTCACCATCACATGGGTCACGCACATACCTACGCTCCCATGATCATGCAGACTTATTAATATCACAATAAGTCCTTCTATGACCTATGTTCATCAAGGTACCAGTCTATATCCCCCCCGTAGGCACACAAGGATTAGAGGGTCCTAAGCGAACGCAACCTCCCGTGATAGCAAGTATGGTAGGTATGTCATACATACAATCCATATACCAATACTAAGTAAACACACATCTTAGTAATACCGTATTTTAATCGTAGTACATATTGCACTCTCGTACAAATTATAATTATCACAATTCGTACTATTCCGGTTTGTAATTATACGCGCCATAATTTCTCACGTCGTAATAGACACTCACGTCTCAACCCAAACCGTCCATGTAATACAACTCTCGTATATAATGTACTTCTCATAAATGCCCAAAAGTCTCAATTCTATCACTATATCATCAAAGGAATGCTAACTCTACCCTTGAACCAGTTTCCGGAACTCCAAAAGTCAAAACAGTCCAAAAAGGACCAAACTGTCAACTCGTTAGAAGTCTCGTTCGAACGAGACTTCGAACGAGTTTGGACTGTCAGGTCGTTAGAAGTCTCGTTCGAACGAGGCTGTTCGAACGAGATCCCAGTTCGTTCGAACGAACTTACCCTTCTAACGATATCTCGTTCGAACGAGATATCGAACGAAAATCCCTACTCGTTAATAACGACTGGTCAACTCGTTAGAAGCTCGTTCGAACGACCTGGGGCTGCTTCTAACGAGCTACCAGTTTCGGCCCAAATTTTTCCCAAATCGTTTTTCATCCATTTTTATCACTTCAATCCTTCTCCAAAGTTCGTCCTAACAATGATTTAAGTCCTCTAATCATACTAAAACATGCTTAGGTTATAAACTAACGTCTTTTAAGGCAATAAGGCATCCTAAACATCATTAAATCCCAAGATTTTATACTTTTCCCCAATATCATCAAGAACATGAACCCTAGATATATATCAACATCAAATCCAGAATTTAATTCGTTTTTCTTTCACCCAAACATGTATTAACATCAGATTAATTGTCTCCAAACTATTCTACATGCAATCCTTCTCAAATTCCTCAAGTTTTATGATCTAGACTACATGGGTTTTCATATTTTATCAAGAACAACCATAAATCCAAATTTTCTAACATGGAAAAGACATTCTCAGAATTTAAATGGAATAAAGTCACTTGCCTTGTTTGTCTCTGAATTTGGTGTGGATTCGGTGTAGAATTTCTGCAGAATTCCTCTCTCTCCTTCTCCAAGCTTTCTTCTCCAAAAAGCTATGGTGGCTAGGGTTTGCTTTGGGGGAACTTATGAAAACCTAATTTAATAAACCTCCGTAGCTTGTTGGGTTAATAAGGGTTGGTTGGGTCAATTCCTTATCAGATTACAACTCTCAATTTTCGTCACTTTTAATTACCCAAAAATACCAAATTACTAAAATACCCTTTATGGTGCCGGAATGGCCTAAAAATACCCCGGGACCCAAACTATACCCCCGGCTAGTGTTTTCTGACTATCTCGACCCTTCCGGATGCGTTGGCGCACTCAAAACGACCATACGGATTATAGATTTTTAAATTCACTTTTAATATCAAAATATTATACCGTGACGCGGCGGTCCCACGCGTCTCAACAAAATTTCTAAAATGCCGTATATAAATCCCACGACAAATTTTATAATACCAAGTACATATATAATCATATATGCACCTAATCAAATACCAATTCGCATCTCATTAGTATTTATAACCCGGATTAATTTCCAATTAATACGCATTTAATTAATTAATCCCAAAAATAAATATAGCCAAAAGTACGGGGTATTACAAAAGGTTGGACCATAAGGCTTTTAAAGAGTATAGGCAGCCTAATTGGTCTTTGTTTGATATGGGCCTATTTTTAAGAGAGAAACCACTTGGGTTGGAGACTAATGGTCCAAAAATAGATTTTTTTGGTGTAGAAAAATTTGGGCAGCTCCCAATTTTTAAAATGTTACAAATTTATTTATAAGGGCCTCAAAATTCTCAGAAAAACTTGTTTTCACTCTCAATAAAAGATAAAAAGGGTGCAAAATATTCAAAGTATTTATGGGTGGGGCATGGACTTTCACAAATATCCCCTACAATTCGTGGTAAAGCTTTTCGAAGAAGGGGAGGACACTGCTTGTCTAGCGTCTTCAATGTTCAAGACTATAGCGCTCAAGACAAGCTTTTCAAAGAAGGGGAGAATGACGTGAATTGGGAATAAATAATATATTAGTATTAATTATATAATTTTTGTTGGCTTTAATCCTATCTCCTAAGATTTGTTAGGCTCTCATCCCGTGTATTTTTAAAATCGTAGTAAGTACTATAACCACCAAAACCGCCCATAACCGCTCCATAACCTCCACTCCTCCTTTCCACAGAGAATGACACTTGTCCCATAACTGTTATAATGGGACCAACAGCTAAAAAATTAAAAACATGGGAGCAGCTAAAAATGAATCTTACAAAATGGGACTAAATACTTAAGATCCCTTAATAATATTATTAGGATATATATATTATCCGATTTATTATAAGTAGATAAATATTAGTTATTATTTAAATTATTGTTAGTATTATTATTAGAGATAATTATTAGGATTCGATTTAGTTACCTATTTTAATTAGATTATTTAGTTTCCTTTTTAATTAGGAGATTTTCTCCTCAAGTTTCGAATTATCTATAAATATGGCCTTGGCCTCTCAATTGTAATCAAATTATTGATATGATGAATTAAATTGAGTGTTGAGAGGTGAAGCCTAAATTGTGTGTTTTTATTATCCCGATGCATTTACATCCATGATTCAAAGTCAAGGCCGATACCGCGACGATACGGCCGAGTTGACTAGGTATCGGTGCCCGCCGATCCGATTCCGAGTTGAGTTTTCAATTATTGATGTGAATCGACCCTATATCGGTAATTTCTCGGTAATATCGGTGATGTAGCAGTATAATCGGCCCATATCGACGATATCGCAGTAGAATCGACCCATATCGGCGATATTGCGATGGAATCGGCCCATATCAGCGATATCACAATAGTATCGACCCATATCGGTGATATATCGGCCGAGATGGTATAAGTTACTAAGCATCAATCTCTCTCTCTCTCTCTCTCTCTCTCTCTCTCTCTCTCTCTCTCTCTCTCTCCAGTGTTATGTTGGTAAGCGTAGTTTTTTGGGGGGGTACGAAATGCTAATTGTTTTTTTAATTTAGTGTGTTGTGTGTGTGGGTTATTTGGTCATCGTGTGGGTTTAATTTAGTGTGTTGTATATGTGCCAGTTTTTTTTTTTTAAAGAATGCAAATGATCCAAATGTTATTTGTTATTATTTTTTATAATAATGTCCCCAATGTTATTTTTTAATATGTTATTATTTATAAAATGATTCCTTTTATAAAAAAATAACATTTGCATCATTTTTTGTAAGAAAATAACATTTGCATCCTTTTTGTAAAAAACGATTGTAAAAAAATGTAGTGTTTTGTCAAAATCACTATTTGTATCCTCTTTGTAAAAAAATAACAATACTAAAAATACTATCCTTTTTAGAAAAATATAACATACTTAAAAAACACATTTGTATCCTCTTACTAAAAATAATACTAAGAATATAATAGTTGTATCCTCTTTGTAAAAAAAAAAATCATCCTCTTACTAAAAAAGTAACATTTGTTTTTCTTTGTAAAAACATAATATTTGTATCCTCCGTGAAAAAAAAAACATTGATTTATTATGGAACATTGAATCTGACAAGTTCGCAGCACGTCAATATAATCAATTGTACAATGTTATGCACATTAAAGGATAGTTTTAAACTTATTTGATTGGTCCACATTGTTAATCGTATTTTTTTAAAATTTTCTAGATTTTTTCGGAATTTTTTCGCTCTCTAAATAGTGTATCTTTGCGTATCGCCCGATACCGTGACCGATACCTCGACCGAGTTGAAAATCGAGTGGCCGATACCGGGATCGATACCAAGACTTTGAACCATGTTTACATCACTTTCAATATTTATAACTATTGTTTCCTAAGAATGTATTCCAAATTAAGCACTACAAAACTAAAAAATGAACTAAAACAAGTATTTCCATGGAAAGCAGATCAACTTCAATCAAATAGACCCTAAAAGTTCAATTTTAAAGAGTGGATAGATGGCTTAAGTACTTTGTTTAACGATAATGAGAGGTCGAATGTGCAATACCAATCCAATTAGACATACTCTCATCTTTTTTTATATATAAAATTGGATCTAAGTAGAAATTGGGGGGAGTCAACTAACCTTTCTTTTCTGTGTCTCTTCTCATCCTTTTAGGGGGTTTCTTCTCATACTTGTCTCCTTCGTGGAGCATATTTTGTCAAAAAGCGTATGCAAATATCAATCATATCCTCCTCTTGCATTTTCGAGCTTTTGTGGAGGAATATATGTTTTGAACTGGCATTGTGGGAGTAATGCCAAGGTCTTGGTATTGTTTTTTTATCAATGGATCTCTTGATCCGCGGGGACCATAAGAAAAGGAAAAGTATGTGGACAAGCATCTCCTTGTCTGTAGTATGGAATATTTGGAAAGAGCGTAATGAGAGAATTTTTTAGAGGAAATAAACGTCAAAGGTTATGGGAGAGAATTATTACTTAGCTTCCCTTTAGGTGTCAACATACAAATATTTCAGACATGTGGGGTTGTTATCCATAGTCAATAATTGTGCTGAAGTGCTGGTTTGAGAAGATAAAGTAGCTGGGAATGTGCAAAAAGGTATCGTCGTAATGCAGAACTGATCGAGGGAAGCAAGCAGTGATCTTCATCTTTTTGGAGATGTTTTTGTTTTCTTTCTCTTTTGGATATGTCTTTTTTCTTTTTGGTGATTTTTGTTTTTAATGGACTCCCGGTTCACTTGATTTCTCTTTGTATATATTTCTGTTATATGAATAAAATTCTTTGTTTCCAACTGAATGTCAATTTTACTAGAAATTACGAGAAGGAACTAACTTGTATTGTAATTGTGTATTTTATATACAAGTCACTCATACATATATATAGGGAAAGAGAGAAAGGTATACCAGGTTAGAAACAAGGAGAGGAAAATGGTGAGTAGTGGGGGAGAGGATATTGGGGAATTGTAGGGAGCCAAACATGAGTGATGGAGAGCCACCATAATAATTCTCTTAACAATTACAACACTCCCCCTCAAGCTAGCGCGTAGATATCAAGCAAGTCAAGCTTGCCATAGAAGCGTTGAAGAAGAAAAGGGCTAACATGTTAAGAACCTCCACAAAGATGCATAACATATGAAGTCTTTTCGGGAGATCCCAACACCAAACAACTAATATTCCAACACTCCCCTCATATTGAAAGAGGTGTGAAATTGAAATTACAACGCACAAAAGGTGAGAATAACACCCATCACAAACATGCGCCAAAAATGACACCCACACATATGAAGTTGTTTGTGAGAAAAAAAAAGGCCGATCCGGCCAACACTATGCCACTGAACAAATTAAATCGAACCACAAATTGAAAGTTGATCTCGAAACAAAAAACGGGCCAATCCGGCCAACACAATGCCATCGAAAAACTCAAACTAAATGGACCACAAACTGAGTAACAAATAGGATTCCTCAAAATCGGACCAAAATCGAAAGTCGATCTCAAAACAAAAAACCGGTCAATCTGTCCAACACAATGCCATCGAACAACTCAAATCAAATGGACCACAATCCGAG
This sequence comes from Sambucus nigra, assembly GCA_949130495.1. Taxonomy (NCBI): domain Eukaryota; kingdom Viridiplantae; phylum Streptophyta; class Magnoliopsida; order Dipsacales; family Adoxaceae; genus Sambucus; species Sambucus nigra. The sequence goes on along the minus strand of OX422211.1, from coordinate 617,747,308 downwards.
TAACATATAGGATAAAAAAATGGCCCACCCAGGCTATTAATTACCAAAAAAAATCCGCTAAAAAACACCAGTGATTACTGCCGAAATCAAGCCGGTAGCCCTTTAATTAAACCAAACAAATCCACCGAAAACACCGGCGATTGCTGCCGAAATCAAGCCCGCAACCCTTCAATTAAACCAATCAAATCCGCTGAAAAACACCGGCAATTGCTGCCGAAATCAAGCTGACAGCCTTTCAATTAAAGAAATATAATCAGTACTAAAGGAAATACTCCTTACAGGTTTAACAAAAACAAGGGGAGATAGACGCTTAGTGATCACCTGCTCCTGTAAGACATGCAAAATTGGCTTGATCCACTTTTCAACAACATAAACCAGCCCATAAACCTGTCCCAAACACGTGTATCCAGCTGACTACTACACGTCACTCTACTCTTCAACAAAAAACTCATCCACGAGCTTTGAAAGTTGGAGCCAAGTGAATAGATTCTGAGATAACCGCCAAAGAGGAACAAGAAAATTATGGTAGACATAATATCTTAACTCCAAAGTATCATCCCCAAAAATCAGCATGTGAATAGCCCAAATATAGCAGGAACTCAAGCCCAAAGATATCTCAAGCACCAACCCAAATAACAGATAACAAGAGTCCAAAAATTTCAGCCCAAGTAGCCTAATCTCAAAAAGACCAGCAGTTGAAAGTTAGGGGGATGAAAAATAATTTCTGAAAGTTTCTGGGGCAGATTTGGGGATTACAGAAATTTCAGGGGCTAGGATGCAAATGTCAGAAGTTGAGGGGCGGAAAAATAATTCCAGAAAATTTCTGGTGCGGATTTGGGGATTACAGGAAATTTCAGGTGGCCATATGTTAAGCAAATAAATGAAGTTGGCTTAAAACAAAATCTGTTTGCCTGGATAACATCTGGCCGACCAAAGACAAATAGGCCAAACAATAAAAGAACCCTAAGCAGCTGTGTGGCCCACCAATAACACCTGTAATTTTCTCAAACAATTAGAACTCATCTTATTAGGTGTTTGTCATTATGCCAAAGCAACACAAATACCAAGGTCGGGGCTGAACCAACACTAACCAGGCGTCGCCTCTCGGGTGCGAATCTCACCGGAGAGTTGGAGTTCCCCAATGGAACTCTCCATTGCTGCTCCGGCGTTGTTCCTTCTCCTCGTCGTTGATCGGAGGTGATCAAACCTTCGGCGAAGCCCAGCGAAGTTGTTGAGTGCTGATGGTGTTTCCCCAGTAGCAAGCAGCAGCAAAAAAAAAACATATCTGGGCAGCCATACCTCCGAACAGACAACTCCAACAGCCTACTGCTATTGATGCTATTGAGCGACTATTGCCGGTCATCTTCGAAATCTACCGAAGCATCGGTAACTGTAAGGCAGAATGGTATAACAGGAGGGAACAAAGGGTGTTCGGCTAAAACAGCCAAAAATGATGCAGCAAGTGAAGACGGTGAAATTCAATTTGCTTCTTCATTTGAGGGGAAGGGCCACTTGATAGCAAAAGAAACAGCAGAAAATACAGTAGCACTTTCTGTATCTGATGACAATGGTCAAGATTTAAGAAAGAAAATGGTTGAGTTGTTTCTGAATGATGGGGCATCCCAAGATGAGAGATTGTTAAACATGAATATCTGAGAGGAGAAACACAAAGAAACTCTTTGACCGGACGGCCGGCCTTTGCCGCCCGCCGGAAAAGGCGAAACAAGATGAAGAAAGCCTTAGGCTCTGATACCAACTAGAAATTACAAGAAGGAAATAACTTGTATTGTAATTGTTTGTTTTATATACAAGCCACTCATACATATATATAGGGGAAGAGAGAGGCAGACTATGAGAGAAACAAGGAGAGGAAAATGGTGAGTGGGGGGGAGGCAGACAAGAGAGAGGAAATTGGGGAATGGTGGGGAGCCAAACATGAGCTGTGGGTTGCGACAATAATAATTCTGTTAACAATTACAACAATTTTAAACATACCCTCCCCCCAATAACAATATATATATATATACACACACACACACACACACATAATAACTGACCTAATAAGTGCTGTAAAAAACTCCAAAGGGACGAGAAGAGAGAATATACAATAAGTTATAATGCCTCCACACAGTGCCGTTATCCCTGCGATCGGAAGTTAAACACAAAAGTTTTTGCCCAGGCATATTATGGCTCTCAGGTAAACTTCAGAGCCATTTCGTTTGAAACTGATGTCTAAAATGATTTTTTTTTGGGCGGGTGGGTGGGTGTTAGGTAGGGGGGGTGTTCACATTTCACAACGATCAAGATCAACAAAGAGGTATGGCCTGGTCAACTGCCCGGCCATACGAGGTAATAGCATTTAATGTAGCAAGAATTGAATTTTCCGGATAAGCCGACGCAACTCTTGCTTGTTGTCTGTACGTGGTAGGGCCTAGTCAACTGCTCGGTCACCTCTTTAGCTCATCTCTTGTCAACGCTAGAACTTTTTGGTAAATGATGCCATTCCCGACTCGCGAAGTGAAGCTCAATCTCTATTCATTAGTTCAGCGCTACGATCTAGAACTGGATCGTATATGGGTCAAGAGATCTTGATGTGAATGAGAATAGGGGTTATTTTTAGTAATTTTAGGGTTTTATTGTATTTTTGTTGCTTTCTTTTATTTCCCTTATTTGACGTATTTTCTTTTATTAATTGTTTGTTTGGTATTATAGGAAGGAAGTAGCAAAAGGCTAATAGGGACATAATTGTAATTACTTCTTTAGCTTAGAGCCTAAGCTACCTTCCTCCTATAAATACCCCCTATGTAGACTCATTTGGACCATTCTTCCATTTTATGAGATTTGATTAGAGAGAATTATCTTTTCTTGCTCCCATCTAAGGTCATTTACGTTAATTGGTATCAGAGCCTAGTCGCTCCACCCGTTGTTGTTATTGTTGTTGTTGTTAAAAAATAAAAACTCGTTAACGTCACGTGGGTTCAAGAAAGGATGAACACCTCTACAACAAACCCTTTCGAGCAAATCTTGAAAGCCATCAATCAAATGAAGGCCCAAAAGGAAGAGATGAATGCGCGACTTCCTCCACCGGCAACCACCTCGCACCACCACCACCACAAACACCTCGAACCACCCATCATTATTAACCCTAACCCTAATTCAAGAAACCAAAACCCTATCCCCCAAAACCCATCTAACCACGCTTCCGCAATCCTACCCCAAGAAATCTAAACCCTAACCCTATTTCACCCACCAAACAGTCAAGAACCACCATCCAACCCACCCCACCACTTCAAACGGCTGCCCAAACAACCCAAAACCCCACCCACGCTGAGGGTAGCGCCCCACCATCACAAAATACTGACCGGACAGCTCTACACCCACCCAAAGAAGGCCAAAGCTGCTCAAAACAGTCCCTACCCCACCTGAAACACCACGCCGACCCACCCGGTACCCAAAACCCACCCGTTCCTGTCCCGGTGTTGCCGCCCCCTGCCAGAATCCCTTTACCACTGCCTGCTGAAATATCAGCGTGATTTGCTGGCCCAATCACCTTCCCGAAGAGGCGGAATCCTGCTGGAAACTTCCAGAAATATTGCCAATCAACGCCCCAATCAATCCCTCACTGTTCGGCAGTCATCCAGGAGCAGGTACGCTGACCGGATCCAACGTCGGGCAGCCCAGATCCGATCAGCACCCATCTGTAGAGGGTGGGGTCCAATTTCAGCCCTTTTTGACCCAATACCCTCAAGAACAAATTCAAGAACTAGGATTTATGGCCAAGAAAATGGTTTTTGACCCCGGGGGTAAATATTTTTTAATGATTGGCATATGCGGCATGAGGAAGAAGATGAAGCCGCAAGAATTCAAGAACTTTCCTCCAATTTTCAGAAATTCAATTTTCACCCCTCAAGTTTTGCCTTATCCGCACATTTTGGGAAAAAATTTGCAATTCGACCTCAACTTTAAAGTTCGAGGACGAACTTTTTCGAAGGCGGAGAGAATGATGTGAATGAAGAACTAGGGGTTATTTTTAGTATTTTTAGGGCTTTATTGTATTTTTGCTATTTTTTTAGTATTTCTTTTATTTTTAATATTTCATTGTATTTTCCTTTTTCATTAGTATTTAGAGGAAGGAAGGCTAAATTGGCATTGAAGGGCATATTTGTAATTTGATACTTAGTTTAGTGGCCAAGCAACCCCCTTCCTATAAATACCCCATAGGTAGACTCATTTGGATCATTCTTCCATTTTATGAGATTTGATTAGAGAGAGTTTAGAGAGAGAATTATCTTTTCTTGCTCCCATTTGACGTCATTTACGTTAGATCTTCAATCTGGAATTCTTTTTTTTATATTGCAATCCTTCTTAGTGAAAAATGGTTCTACAAAAAACTAGGGGGAATGCACAATGGGGAGTCAATAAAAGAAATTATTTGAGACTTAGGAAATGAAACTTCCATTCGACTATAATCGAGAGGAAATATACACTAAGGGGGAAGCTTAGAGATGGAATTCAAATATAAGAATAGAGAGAGGAGTGCGTGGGAGGGAAGTAAACATAACTCTAGCAATATAGACCGGGCCTGCTTCCCATTTAGTTTTTTATAAGGATGCTCTTCGACTGGTCAATAGGGCACATCGCTTGATCCCAGTTAAGTCATAATCGTTCAATCCCATGGCCAGAACTTCTTTACGACAATGAGGATGAATAATAATCAGTAGTTTTGAACCCACCCAGGATCAGTTAAATAGTTTCGGGAGAGAGAAGAGAGGAGAGGAGACTGAATAACAGGTAGTGAGGATAAAGAGAGGTTTGGGGAGAGAGATAGATGTAGTGTAGCATGTGAGAGGGTATTTCAAGGCTACCAAAGAAATCTAAAAATGGCATTTTTACACAAATTAAGCTATGTGGTTTGTTACAAAAAAAAATTGTGAGACCACTAGGATGAAGCACTTATTAACAAGTTTCTCGCTTGTTAATCAAGTTTTGAAGCCCCTACTTCATTTATGGGATATTAGAAGAAGCGCAGGTTTGGAATCCTATACAAGGAGCTGGTCTCAATCTCGCTTGGTGCTGCCCCTCTCGATGATTGTTGACCCAACATGGATTTCATGCTTGAGTTGGAGTTCTCTTCATTTATGGGATATTTGAAGAAGGGGGTGGTCTCGATCTTGCTTAATGGTGCCCCTCTCGATGATTGTTGACTCAACATGGATTTCATGCTTGAGTTGGAGGGCTCTCCCTCCATCCATCGAGTCAAGTAATTGCTATTTTTCTATAATTTCAATTGAACACGGTAGAAAAACGATCATGCAAAAAGACACACTATGAGATTCAAATCAATGAAAGTAAAATCAAGATTTTCAGAATATAGTGAAGAACGCGAGGTTAAGAAGTAAAACTTCATGGATTATCATCATGTTAAAGCCACATACAATTAGGAGTTCTGGAAGCATCAATATATATGTAGTGGGAACAGGGTTATACACTAGGATTAGGTATATTACTTTTGACTGGAACTAACAATGGAAGAAAACTCAAGTCTATAGGGTAGGTATTTGTTATATCAACCAACTATTTTTTTGCCAAAACAGTGGGATATTTAGTTGTACCGGTATGTAGTAGTTATTTACAACAGTTAAATCCATTTCCATGCCGAAAAGTTGTAAGTTTCAGGCAATCATGCTAACAATGCAAACAATACTAGTTCATTTCGTAATTGTAAGTGCAGGTAATGAGTAGAAGTGCCAGACCCAAGGTCACGTGGACTCGAAATGTTAAAAACATTTGAGATCCATTTGATTGGCGTATATTTCTTTTCCGTGGAAAATACACATTTTGTTTCATTTTTCACTTTGGTTCTTCATTGTGAATACATTCTATGGATAATAGTCATAAATATAAAAAGTGTTCCATAGTTTTATGATTTTTAATGAAAAATATTTCTTGCCCACCCTGCAACGATCAATTTCCATGGAAAATCTGAAAAGTAAGACTAAATCACTCCCATCTTTTTCCACTCATTTTCCGACTTTTCATAGAATTGTACTATTTTTGGATCAGTTTCCAACTTTGTAATCAAACCAACCCTTATTCCTTATTAAGCCACCATAACATTAATTTGAATAAGTTCAAAACAGGCACACAGCCATAAAAACGGAGGGTCAATCATTTACAAGTTATATTATTTCAGGCTCTAAGACAGAATAGAATTACCTTAACAGTGTCAAATTTCCCAACAGCAGCTTGCCCAGATATATGATCTTCAGTAACTTTTTTACCTTCTTTGCTGCATTTGTGCGAACTTTCTTTGCTTCCTAGCTTGGTTGGCAAGTCAACTCTCTCTTCAATTCTTCCAAGTTGCTCACTAATCCTTATGAATTGCTCATTCATACTACCCACCATTTCCAATTTTTCAGTAATGTCTCTTCAAACCTAACTTGCCTTTGATCCCATTCCGAGAATCTTGCGTCCCACTTTCAAATAATTAGACTTATTAAGGCAATATCATAAGGGGCAAAGTAAAAGAACAAAAAAAGGAAAAAAAATTGGACGTATATCCGCATTTTCAGGCTGTCCAAATATTTTTATCATCACTTCACTCGCTTTATCAATGATCTTTTCCATATGGAGATCATTTCCTCCAACATGCTTAGCCAAAAAATCCATTTTTTTTAGTATTATGTATTAGATGTGTTTAATGAGGTATGTTGAAGAAGTTAATCTGTATATATAATATATTTGTTCTCCTTTAAACCCACAGACCCAACTACTTGTTACATAGTTTTGTGCAGATGAGTTCAAATAAGGACAGTAAAACCTGTCAACGAGTCGTGTTGGGTCGTGTTCGTATCGTGTGATATTAGGTTCGTGTAAAAAAAAACTCAATCCATACACGATCCGTTAATAAATCGAATTCAAATAACAAACCCATACCGTTATTGTTAACGGGTCACACGACCTAAACTGTTAACACACATTAGGTAACTAAAATTCTTCATAAAAAATAATATAATAAATTCATACATTCTAAATTCCAATGGTAACACTAATAGGATCCCAAAAACAAAATATTCCTTACCCAAATTTAAAATTATTACAAAATAAATCAAAGATAAGTTCTAAACAAAGAGCTAAGGTAGTGTTCGGGTGTATAAAAATTTCCAAACACGAGCCGGTATCATAACGTAATGGGTCTATTGTGTTGACTCAATATTGGCTTAAACCAGCCTAAACTCATTCACTTATAATTTTCCAAACACATATTATGTGCACGCTCCGACAAGTTACGGATACGCTGGGACATGAGATGGTAATTCTACTTTATTTATGATTTTTAATGTTAAAGTGTATTTTAATTTTGTTTTGTATGACCATTTTCTTAATTTCATGTTAATAATGCTCTAATAATGTATTTTATGGAAAAATATGTTTCATTTCATTAATATATATATTTAAATATATTATATATTATACTTATCCTAGTGTGTCGTATACTAGTTTTTGAAAGAATCACGTGCTGCGTGTCGCGTGTCGAAACGCGTATTACGAGTCCGTGTTTCGTAGCCGTTAAACACATTAAGTAACACACATGTGGACTCGATATCGACCCAATCCCATAAGCCTAACCTCATTCACTTATAATTTCATCTGGCGTCGTGTTACCATGTATGTCTAACAAAGTGTGTAGTAATTGTACATTAAAGAACAGTGTTAATCAATATTGTTTTGACAATCATAATAATCGGATATAAACAATAATGTTACATCACGTTAAAACAGTTTTGTCATGAATCCAGGATGTTTAATCTTCATGTAATCACAAAATCATAAGTTCTTTATAACTATGATCAAAACTGACATTTGTCCATTGCAATTGATTGGAATAAGGTGACTTGAATGCTCCTATCAAAGTGTCCTTTGAATCCCTTCTTGAATAGCCCAGAATTACTCTCTTATATGCCCGAAATATTTGTGAGAAAATAGGAATAATGAGAATTTTGAATTTTCTCTCCCTCCTTAGAAACAATGTGTATTGAGATGACTCTAGATGGTGTAGAGGTCTCTATTTATAAGGGGAAGAGGGTCGGAATCCTAGTGGAGGTGGGACTCTTTCAAGTCTCCCACTAATGCCACTAACCATCATGTGACTAATGGATAAGGTTTACCCAAATCTTTTAATATCTTTATTTATCACATTCCTAATTAATTATCTGACATTTATTAAAACCACATAAATGGGAAATTCGAAATTTAATACAATTGAAATTAAATAATTAATTTCGTCACTTAACATTAATTTTCAACAGTCTCCCACTTGGTCTTAATAATTCGTATAATTAGATTAGGTATCATAAGGTGCACAATCATTGATAAATATCATTGCTAAATCAAATGATTCACGGATGCGAGTCATGGCGGTTCCATACTATTCAAGAGCATGGTTCCTTCCATGTACCACAACACCAATGTTTCATTCAACTGAGCCATTAATATTGGGTATCATAATGTCCTTTTGAATAAGGACTATTTTTGTCATCAATAATTTATAATTATATGCATGCATTCACAAAGGACAAAAATAATAGAAATCAGAAACACTTTTATTGAATTCAAGTAATAGTGTCAAACAACTAAGCCAAAATAGCAATCATGATATAACTAATCGAGACCCATCTCTTTGACATATTCCATAAAGGTCTTCAGAGATAATCCTTTCGTAAGAGAATCTGCTATGTTATCACGCGTACTAATGTGATCAATTGACACTCTTTGTTTCTGAACTTCTTCTCTAACTGATAGGTATTTTATCTCAATATGCTTAGCAGCCTTAGTATACCTATCGTTCTTCGAGAAGAAGACTGTTGCGACATTATCACAATAAATTCTCAGCGGCTTAGATATTGACCCCATAATTCTAAGTCCTGAAATAAAGTTTCGCAGCCATAATCCATGATTTGTAGCTTCGAAGCAAGCTACGTATTCAGCCTCCATAGTAGATGATGCAATGACGCTTTGCTTAGCACTTTTCCATGAAACGGCTCCTCCAGCCATAAGGAAGACATAACCCGAAGTGTTCTTCCTACTGTTAAGGCATCCCCCAAAATCTGAGTCTAAATAACCAATCACCTCAAGGTGATCAGTCTTCCAATATGTGAGCATGTAATCCTTGGTCCCTTGCAGGTACCTCATCACTTTCTTTGCAGCTTTCCAATGGTAAATCTCCGGATTGCTTTGATAACTGCCTAGCATCCCAACAGCAAAACTGATATCCGGTCTAGTGCAGACTTGTGCATACAACAAGCTCCCTACGAGCGAAGCATAAGGCATGCCTTTCATGTGCTCCCTTTCTAAATCACTTCTGGGACATTGACTTAAGCTGAACTTATCCCCTTTCTGAAGTGGAACATTAATGGGATTGCATCTTTGCATGCTAAATCTTTCTAAAACTTTATTAATGTAAGCTTTCTGAGACAATCCTAACATTCCTCGTGATCTATCCCGAGATATTTCTATCCCAATCACGAAGGATGCCTCGCCTAAATCTTTCATTTCAAAGTTTTTAGAAAGGTACTTCTTGGTTTCACTTAATAAACCAAGATCACTGTTGGCGATAAGTAAGTCATCAACATATAGTACTAAAAACAAAAACTTACTCCCACTGATCTTCAGGTATATGCACCGATCAACAGTGTTTTCCTTAAACCCAAAAGATGTAATGGTATCGTGGAACTTAATGTAACATTAACAAGAAGCTTGCTTTAGACCATATATTGACTTCTTCAACATACATACCATATTTTCCTTTCCTTCCTTTTTGAAGCCTTGTGGATGTGCCATGTAGACTTCTTCTTCTAAACTCCCATTTAGAAAAGTTGTTTTTACGTCCATTTGGTGCAACTCCAAATCATAATGAGCCACCAACACTAATATGATTCTCAATGAGTCCTTCTTTGAAACTGGAGAGAAGTTCTCATTATAATCAATGCCTTCTCGTTGATTAAAACCTTTGGCAACAAATTTAGCTTTATGTCGTTTGATATTGCCTTTTGAGTCAAGTTTGGTCTTAAAGATCCACTTGCACCCAACTCGTTTTTGTCCTTCTGGAAATTCAACCAACTCCCAAACTTTATTGTCATTCATAGATTTTATTTCTTTATTCATGGCATCAATCCATTTATCGGAATCATCATTATTTACAGCTTTTTCATAAGAAGCTGGATCATTAATATTCCCTATGTTAAATTTGGTCTCTTGAAGGTATACCACATAATCATCCAGAATTTTTTATCTCCTTTCTCTTTGAGATCTTCTTAATGGCACTTCCTGTGGTGCTTCAAAAGTTTCATCAGTTATAGTCTCATTATGTGGTTGTTCAGTTGGTTGATCATTCACTTGTTGTTCATTGTTATTGATTGGTTCAATGACCGGTTCAACAACTACATTAGGAACAACATGTATGTTATGAACTCTAGTTATAGAAATGTGTACCCTGACTTCTTGAATGATTACCTCCCTTTCTTTTATACTCCCACTTACTTCACCTTCTTCAATGAATTTAGCATTTCCAGTTTCTATGATTCTAGTTGTTTGATTTGGACAGTAGAATCTATAACCCTTCAACTTTTATGGATACCCGATGAAATGACAAGATAATGTCCTAGGATACAATTTCTTTTCATGAGGGCTATATATTCTAGCTTCCGCTGGGCAGCCCCACACACGTAAATACCTTAAATCGGGTTTCCATCATTTCCAAAGTTCAAAAGGGATTTTTGAAACTGACTTACTAGGAACCCTGTTTAAGATGTGTACAGCGGTTTTTTATGCATGTGTCTATAAAAATGTAGGCAATTGGGTCCTACTTATCATACTTCTAACCATTTCTATAAGGGTACGATTACGCCTTTCAGCTACACCATTCTGCCAAGGTGATCCCGGCATTGTGTATTGGGAGCAAATACCTAATTTTTTAAGGAGTTTAGCAAATGGGCCAGGGTGCTACCCTGACTCGTCATATCTACCATAATATTCACCACCTCTATCAGATCTAATAATTTTCACCTTTTTGCCTAGTTGCCTCTCAACCTCATTAATGTATATTTCAACGATATTCACAGACTGAAATTTAGCATGCAACATGTACAAAATGCAATAACGTGAAAACATCTATAAAGGTGATGAAGTATTTTTCTCCACCAACGGATGGAATATCGAAAGGTCCACATATGTCTGTATGTATTATTTCAAGTAGCTGGGTGCTTCTTGTAGCTCATTTCTTTGTATGTTTGGTCTGTTTTCCTTTAATACAATCCACACATACATCATAATTGGCCCAATCCAGGTTATGGAGTATCCCATCTTTAATGAGCCTTTCAATTCTCGGCCTGGATATGTGCCCTAATCTTTTATGCCACAAATAAGCAGATTTTTCATCATTAAGTGTACGTTTCGTACCAACATTAGGATGCAGGGTCACAAGGGTTTCAGAAAAATTCTTTTCAAGATTCAATCGATATAAACCATCTAATAAAAATCCAGAACCAACATTATTATAATTTTTAATCAAACCAAAATCATTGTTCTTAAATTCAATTGCAAAACCATCTAAAGCGAGTTTAGAAACATAAATTAAATTCCTAGAAACAGTGGGAACATAAAAAGTTTCTTGCAAATCTAAAATAAATCCAGTGCTTAAAATCAGGCGAAAGACTCCAACAGCTTCTATTTTGGCCTTTGCCTTATTGCCCATGTAGAGAAAATGCTCACTTGGATTTATTTTGCGGATCGAAATGAAGCCTTGCATCGAATTAGAAACATGACACATAGAACCATAATCAATCCACCAAGTGTTAGAAGGAGCGTTAATAAAGTTTGATTCAAAACAAACATAAATAAAGGGCTTACCCTTTTTCTCGAACCAGGACTTTCGTTTATGATAATCCCTCTGGAAATGGCCCTTCTTTTTACGGAAGTGATACTTGTTGTTCTTTTCCTTCTTTACAGCAGCAGTTGATGGTTCAGCTTGATGAGACAGCCCAGGACCTTTCTTAATGCCCTTGTCGATCTTCTTCTTAAAACCAACTCCTTTGACTGTCAGATTTGCCACCTGTCCCTTAGTCACATGGCCATTTTGTTGCTTAAGCCTTCCTTCCTCCTGTACTAACATGCTTTGCAAATCATTTACATTCCACTTATCTTTTATAGTGTTGTAATTGATTTGGAAAGGCCCATACTCAGGAGGTAGGGAGTTCAGGACGAATTGAACGAGAAAAGACCCATCCACTATCATGCCCAAAACTCTAAGTCTAGTAGCCAGATTGGTCATTTCTATAATGTGCTCATTCATGGTTCGAGTACCATCAAACCTCATAGTGGTCAGGTCAGCCATCAATTTCCCAGTAAGGGATTTATCAGCAGTGCGAAAGCGTTCCTTAATGTTGTTCAAATACTCTTTCGCTTTCGTAGTTTCAGGTAGGGAGGTCTTAATGTTAGCAGCAACACACATTCGCATAAACATTAGGGCCAACCTATTGGATCAAGACCATGCTTCATGGACAGCAATTTCATCCTCTCTACTGGTATCAGTAATAGCAGCGGGTTCATCACACATAATTTCCATGTCCAGGTCAAGAATCCCTAGGCTGAACTCAATTTGCTCATTTCATTCAGAAAAATTAGTTTCATCAAATTTGAAATAGGACTGAGCTTGTGAATACAGGTTAAGGAGAACTGCAATTAATAATAATGTTCACAAATTAAATTTTCACACACAACAAAAATTACAAGGGTCGAATATTGAATTGTTGACTAAAGATTTTGGCATATTTCATTTACAATCTGAATATCACGGAATCTGTGTTAATCATCACATAATGTTCAGATTTGTAAAGATATATTACCCTATAATTCATTTATCATGGTCCCATAATTTTGGCATTTGTGTTTGTTGCCTAAACATTTAATACCATGATTAATGGGCTTAATGTCAATTATTCTGTTTTTACAAAACTAGTTCTAATGTTGTTCAATTCAGATATTAGCATGTGTTGCACCTCAATCCAATTTTATAACTATCATTAGAATAAGTCTTTAATGAATGTAAGTATATTATTCGTACATGCAGTCTCAGCCTGTGTTTGGCCTTTGACTTAATTCAAATGAATAATTGTTTACATGTCTCAACTTAAATATAGTTAATCATGCATTAATATTAACTATAATACGTAATCCATCAATAATTACAAATATACCAATAGCATCTTAAATACCTCAAAAATAGAATTGCCTAGGTATAGTTAAAAAAATCACAAAATACATGAATTTTGCCAAAAATGGCAAAAATGAGTTTTCACCACAAAATCGAAGTAAAACATGCCAGAAAATCAAAACTTTTTGCGGAACGTTAATATCAATTTTCTGTAAAGAGTTATGAGCCCCGAGATTATTTCCTAAAATGGCAAAAACATTGTTTTGAGGGCCTTAACGGACTCGGATTGCTGAAAAACACATTACATCACGGCCAAAGGCCGTGAAATTCAATTGTTGGCCCGTTTCCAGTCAACCTACCAAGTTTCAAGTCAATCAGACACCAAAAATTTTGAAAAACACTATTCACTGCGCCAAAAAAAATCTCCCGAAATCTGTTTTGCGCCAAATCGCAGTTTTCTCTTAATTAATCTTAAAAATAGATTCATTTTCTTATCATGATTTATAAATATATTTTCCAGATTGCTTACACAACTCGAAACAATAAAATAATGTTAACGGCATATTAGGGTTCTTATAACACGAAAAGTGGTTGAACAATAATGGGACAATTATCATAAGATAAGGACTGTATGCAGTAATCTAGTTCTTAATATCATACATATTACAAATTCGAATTACCATATGCATGATTACCAGATTGCTTAAAAATTTCAGATTCCCCCCCCCCCCCCCCACAAAAAAAAAAAAAAAATCAGATTTCCAGAATTACCGAAAAAAAAATTCCATATTTTCAAAAAGATCATAAATTAGAATTGTTATAAAGGAGTTTTCATTAACGGAGAACATGAGATTATAAACTGAAAGCTCTGATACCACATGTTAATCAATACTATTTTGACAATCATAATAACCAGATATAAACAATAATGTTACATCACGTTAAAACAGTTTTTCCATGAATCCAGGATGTTTAATCTTCATGTAATCACAAAATCATAAGTTCTTTATAACTATGATCAAATCTGACATTTGTTCATTACAATTGATTGGAATAAGGTGACTTGAATGCTCCTGTCAAAGCGTCCTTTGAATCCCTTCTTGAATAGCCCAGAATTACTCTCTTATGTGCCCGGAATATTTGTGAGAAAATAGGAATAATGAGAATTTTGGATTTTCTCTCCCTCCTTAGAAACAGTGTGTATTGAGATGACTCTAGATGGTGTAGAGGTCTCTATTTATAAGGGAAAGAGGGTCGGAAACCTAGTGGAGGTGGGACTCTTTTAAGTCTCCCACTAATGCCACTAACCATCATGTGACTAACGGATAAGGTTTACCCAAATCTTTTAATATCTTTATTTATCACATTCCTAATTAATTATCTGACATTTATTAAAACCACATAAATGGAAAATTCAAAATTTAATACAATTGAAATTAAATAATTAATTTTGTTACTTAACATTAATTTCCAACAAACAGATAATTGGGTATTGGACAATCTGCACAAAATTGTAAAAAATGGAAACCCTACCAACCTAAACAAACAGTAGCAGGCAAAAATTAAACAAGAAAAGTATAATATTTTTTCAATCACACAAACTTTGCAAACTTTGCGGAATTGTTGTCTATAAAGAATGTCGAGTACAGAGATTATGAGAGAATAAACCTTTAGGTAGATGGAGACAAGCGACGAGACTGAAAGAGCGAGAAAAAAAGGCAGTTGAGCAAATACTCAATCGATTATAATAGACAAAAGTTTTTATACGGGTTTTGATTTTATTTCCATCTACAAATATGTATTTAGGCTGAACCATGCATTTTTAGAATTGTAAAAAGTCTTATAACCATCCATAATCGCTTATAACTTCCGTATAACTATTCATTCTTCTTTTTTAGGACAATGACACTTGTCCCATATGGAACCAACAACTAAAAAAATAAAAATATAGAAATGGTGACAAATAAATCTTTATAAATATGACTAAATACTTAAGATTTATAGCTTTTTTGGGATTTAAACTCTTCACAACCATTTAATAATCGTCAACCTTCCATTTCGTAGATATTGACACTTGTTTCAAAATTATTAAAATATAATCAATAACTAAAAAAGTAAAAATATGAGAGTAGTTATAAATGAATCTTTAAAAGTGAAAAAAATACTTGTGATCCCAAGTTTTTACCCAATCTCAAATAATTTTTTTAGTAATTTGGCTTTGACACCTATTTTTTGGGGAGAGTTTTTGTTTGCACCCACGTATTCCGTAAACTCACACAACTAATATATAACTAACAACTCATTTTCATATTTTTTTATGGTATAGTTATTATCACTCCAACCAATTAATAACGCAGTCCAAAAATTTATAGAATGACAAAACAACCATCATTCATCCTACATTTACCAAAAAGAAAATGTATCCAACATTACATCAATTGTATAAAAAAAAATAACACTTCACCAATTCAACATTTGTCAAAAAGAAAATGCAAAGAACCTAGAGATAATACTTCCTCTCAGCATAGGATCGATTCAAATTGTGCAAAGACCAAAATAACATCATTTTTGTCCCCAAAAATTTACAATTTCCAACAAAATCTGCACAAGAAATGTTACTTCTTCTAGCACAAAATATAGCATTTCCTCTTCAAGCTTGTACAAATGAACATGTGAAAAGATAAAAAAAAAACTATATCAATTGCATCCCCAAAAGATAACATTTAACAATTCAATATTTGTCAAAAAAAAATCTGCACAAAATATTACTTCTTCTTTACAGCCCTGGACAAAAATGTTACTTCATCATTACAACCCTTCACAAAAATCTGCACTAAACAATTATGTGTTCACAACCCTTTCCAATTCCAAAATCTGCACAAAAATAAACTATATCAATTTTGAAATATGCACACAAAAAATCTGCATAAAAACTATATCAATTCCAAAATCTTCACAAAAACTAAGTTAATAGTCAATTAAGTTAGTGTTCTCAGCCCTATTCACACAAGTGCGACTGTTATGTCCAATACTTTGACAAATACTACATTTTGTCGATATTTTTTTTATCATAACGGGCGTCCTTTATGAGGTTGAATATTAAGTTCAATAATGGAAGGATTGTTGGAATTTCAAAATATGATTTATTAATTAAATTATATTATTGAGTTTTATTTTTGGAATATAACTTAGTATTAATATTGTGTAAATGAGTTTTTATTTATTGGGTTTTATATTGGGTCTTCTAGTAGAGAGAGAAAGCTAAAGCAAAATGGGTGGAAATAAGTTGGGTATGGTATTAGTGTCCCACATAGAAACTTTATAAGAAAGTGAAAGGGTATATAACTAAAAGATAAAAAATGATTATTAGTCTAGTCAAAGAGGCTATGATATGGTGCTTTGCGGTGGTGACCACCAATCTCGACTTGCGAAAGGGTGATTGGGTGACTTAGGGCGCATTGGGTGCTTTGATGGCGCACTTGGCACTTCTAGAACCTTTAGATTGACTCGCAGTGATTCGTACAAGGGTGCATCCATTTAATTACGACGAGACGTCAGATCTAGATCGTGCAATAAAAGAAATTCCGAAATGACTTAATCCAACGGTCGCTGAATCGCATACCAGAAAGGAGGTGATTGTTCATGAACAAGCACCAAAATGGCTATAAAAAGAGTTCCCAACCTCTATTTTGGACATCGAAAATTGTTATGTTCTCCTCTTTTCATCATCTACCTTCTGGCATTATCGAGTCAACATTTCAGAGTGTTCTTGGTTTGTTCAAACCATAGATAGTTTGAATCAAATAAGAAGCATCACTGCATTGAATCCTGAAGACAAATTTCTACTTCAACTCCATTGTGTACTGGCGATTTTCATTCGAAAGGGGAGAAATATTGCCTAAAAGACAGTGATGCTAGAACGTGCCTTGTAGTAACTCGGATTCATAATTATTATAATTTCTTCATAAATTTCCAACAGTTTCAGGCAACATTACTGTTAAAAAATGGAAGGAATTAATCCATCAAAGTTATTAGTCAATATTTGGTTCGACCGGATCGTTTTGATGGCAAAAATTTCACCCGCTGGCAAGAGAAAATCACGTTCTTTCTCACATCTCTTAAACTAGCGTATATTTTTTATGACGGGCTTTAACCTATTCCCGAACCCACACACGAAGACACTGAAGATATCAAGCAAAAATGTGTGAAGAGGAAAGAAGATGAATTCATGTGTCGAGGACACGTTCTTAATGCATTATCTCAAAATGTCTATAGTGCACATCGGATGATTCCTACAACAAAGGAATTATGGAAGGCATTGGAGAATAAATATCAAAATGAGGAAGCGAGTAACTGTAAGTTTCTTATTTCTAACTATATGAATTATAAAACGACTAATGATAAATCTGTCATTGCGCAAGCCCATGAACTCCAACAAATAGTCGATGATCTTAAAGTCGCCGGAGTAAACCTTCAAGATGAATTTCAGGTGGGGGTTTGTAAACTTCCTTCCACTTGGAATAGCTTTAAGAAGAAAATTAATCATGTAAGGACATTATTGTCCGTTATCAATTTATTATGTCGTATACCGCTACAAGTCGTCGAAGGATTGAGAATATTACATCTACACAAGACGAATCCAATTTTCAAGAAGACTTCAACATTCAAGCCCAACAAGAAATTTGGTAAATTATGTTTAAGTTCCATTTACATTTTACATTAAAAGTGTTGGGTAATTTTTGTGAAAGATAAAATATTTTTTAATTTATGAAAAATGGTTTTTAGATTTTTTAATAAATGGTTTTTATTTTTAAAAACATTTTATCATAAAAGTTTTGGATAAACCTTTTTCTGATCTCGTGAACGGTTTTGAGGTTTCCAAGATATTTAAAAGACTGAAGGTGTCTGAGTTACGTGTATGATGTCGTTCGAACAACATCGTACCTGGTTCAAACGAGATTGAATCTCGCTCAAATGACATCGTGTCGTTCGAACGAGAGGTGTTTTTATCTGACACTTCACCTCCTCCAACCATTTGAGGATTCATAACTTTTGTTTTAGAATTCACAATCCCAATTATTTTTGTGTGAGTTATTTTGTGGAACCCAAAACATAGTTTGCTATTGTCCATACTTTGTGGGGAGATCTCTACAATCGAGATCTGCGTGCTATTGTGGAAGGATTCTTTGCGAAGTTGTCAAGATTGCCTATCTGGACTGCGTGTCCTTGTGGTATAAATGCGTGTGAACCATTGCTGATTTCTAGCCGTTGCTTTGAAGGTTTGGCGAAGACATCGTGCGTTACATCTGTGGGAACTTACCAGGTTGTATGTAAGTCAATGGTCTTGTAAACTTGTCAAAGTTCTAGAAATAAAAAGGTTTTGCTCTGAGGGGATTTTTTTCGAACTTTGTGTTGCATACTTTATTTATGATGGTTTGACACTTGCACGCAGGTAGTTATTTGAGTTTAAGGGCTGAATTGATTTGATTCTTAAATTGACACTAATTAAATAAGTTTATGATAGGAATTTGTGCATTTATTTAAATCAGTATCGCACACGGTCTTACAAATTGGTATAAGGGCTTTTTTATTTAAAAGCTAGTGCATACCTTTTCAAATTAGTATCAGAGCCTTTTAATTTAAAATCTAGTGCATACCTTTTCAAATTGGTATCAGAGCGTTATTAAAAGCGAGTGCATACCTCCTCAAATCATATCGAAAAGATGGGCACAGTTAAATCCCTTCTTTTCCATCTTCGTATTGAAGAAGATTCTCGTATTCGGGAAAAGAAGGAAGATCAAAGTGATAATCATTCCGAGTCAAATATGGTTGAGGATCAAACATCCAAAAGTGCTAAAGATTTAAAACTCAAAACAAAGAATGATTCAAATTTTAAGAAACAAGGTGCAAATAAAAACAAGAAAGGTAAATGATACTTCTCTTACAAACCGGGTCACTTTAATCGAGAATGTCGACTTAAAAAAAAGACATTTAAGGGAAAATAATTGACAAAGGAAACCTATAATGATGAAGAACTTATTGCAATGATGTGTGAAGCAAATTGTGTGGATATCTATTGCTTATCTATTGCTTTATATTGTGGGAAATTTGGCTGAGTAGAAATAATTCAAGATTCCACAATAGCTCCATGAATCCTCTTCTAATCATTGAGTCAGTTAAAAAAAGAATTCAAGAATCATTTTTCAGTTTTGGCTGTCCTCAATCTTCATCGAAAATATGTTTACATTCTTTGAAAAACCTCAACATTCCTTGTTCAACTCCAAAAACCCCTTCCTTCTCTCTCATTGCCTGGTCAAAACCTCCAAAAAACTTTTTGAAGCTAAACACAGATGGTGCTTGTGATACTAATAGAAGAATGGGTCTGGGAGCAGTCTTGAGAGATTCAAAAGGCGATCTAATCTGGGCATTTTATAAGGGCATTTGTGATGGGACTAATAACTTGGCGGAGGCTATGGCTATCAAACACAGCTTAGCACATTGCATACTAAAAGGATGGAACAATATTATAGTTGAATCAGATTCTGCTCTAATTGTCAGTTGCATAAATGACCAACTCAAAATTCCTTGGAAAATAAAAGAAGAAGTTCTACAAATTCAAGATCTCATCAAAGGCCAAAACATTAAAGTTTCTCATTGCTATAGGGAATCAAACTTCACTGCTGATTTGCTATCAAAGCTTGGAATGGAAGCTCAAGAATCCAAAATGTTCAACACAGCATATGAATTGCCGAGGGAAATTAAGGGGTCTCTTTATTTAGATAAACATAATGTCCCTTACTTGAGAATAGTGAGTAAAGATTCTTCATGTAATAGATAGTTTATTTTCATTTATGTATAAGCTCTGAGAGAAGTTGTTTCTCTCCAATCAATAAATTCTAAATTTTCTCAAAAAAAAAAAAAAAAAAAAAAAATTGTGTGGATAATAAAGGTGGATGGTGGTTTAAATACTATCGCAACTGTTCATATCTGCAAAGATCGTTCTCTTTTCAAAACATATCAAGAGATCGATGGGAAGGAAGTAAAAATAGCGAATAACCATCGCACCAAAGTAATTGGAAAGGGCACAGTGGAATTGAAATTAATGTCTGGAAAGGTTCTTAGTTTGATTGATGTACTTCATGTACCGAAAATGTGTAAAAATCTTGTGTTTGGAGACCATCTCAATAAGAAGGTTTCAAACTTGTGTATGAGTCGGATAACATTGTCTTATTTAAGAATGATCAGTTTATTGGTAAAGGGTACTCTTGTAACGACATGATCAAATTTAATATAATAAATTATATTAGTTCCGTTTATATGGTTGATTCTATTTCTTTATGGCATAATAGATCAGGCCATGTTAATTATAGAAGTATAAAAAATATGACTAATCTAGGATTAATTTTTTATTGTAAAATTGACCATTACGATAAATGTGAAATTTATGCTCAATTTAAGATAACTAGAGAGTCATTTAAATTTGTTGATAGGACATCCGAAATGTTTGATCTTATATATATATATATATATATATATATATATATATATATATATATATATATATATATATACTTAAAAGTAAAGATGAAATATTAGATAACTTTCTTATTTTTAAAGTAGAAGTTGAAACTCAACAAAATAAGAAAATCAAAGTCCTACGATCCGATAGACGTGGTGAATAATATCCAAATGAATTTATTCAATTTTGTAATACTCTTGGAATAATTCATCAAGTTACGGCACCATACACACCGCAATAAAATGGAATAGCTAAAAGGAAAAATAGGACTTTGGTTCAAATGATAAATGCAATGTTAATCAGTTATGGGTTGCCCTTGTCTATGTGGGGTGAAGCAATTTATCTGCATGTTATATTCTAAATAGGGTATTATTGAAAAACAAAGATATTACACCATATCAATTATGGTTTAATCATAAACCATATATTAACCATCTTAAAGTTTGGGGATCTCTTGCTTATGTAAGAAAACTCGAACCTAAAACACCCAAGTTTGGAAACAGGACTTAAAAGTGTGTTTTTATTAGATACTCTAATAATAGTATGACTTATAGATTTCTGAATCTTGAAACTCAAGAAATTATTAAGTCGGTGGATGTGCAATTTTTTGAACATTTAACAAAGTCAAGTACTTTGGATCAAGGATTGGGAAATAATAACTCGACTATGAATGCCTCACCTTCTAATGCTTTATCACAACCAATATCACCTTTGGAATCGACAGATGACATTGAACCAAGGAGAAGTAAGAGATAAAGAACTGAGAAGACATTTGGACCTGACTTTGTAATTTATCTTATAAAGTGAGATGTGAATGAAACTAAGAACAAAATCAAATTTATTCTTAATGTGGAAGATGAACCGACTACATTTCATTAAGCGGTAGTATCTAGGGATGTTATCTTCTAGAAAGAAGCAATCATCGATGAAATTAACTCAATTTTGTCAAATCAAACTTGGGTTATTACAGATCTTCCCCATGGAGCAAAACTAATTGGGTACAAATGGATATTTAAAAGGAAATTAAATTCGGATGGTTCAATTAATAAATTTAAAGCGAGATTATTTGCTAAAGGATATAAATAAAAATATAGAATTGATTATTTTGACACATATGCACCCGTTGCACGCATAACTTTCATTAGACTATTAGTATCTCTTGCTTCTATTCATAATTTAGTGATTCATCAAATGCAGGCATGTGTTTCGCCCGGATCGAATCGGAAAATGCCACTTCAAATTTTTTTTTTGATTTTTTCGAAAATAAAATAATTATTCGGATTTTCGATCGGAATTTTTTGGAAAAAAAAATGAATTCGAAAAATTGAAAAATCAGCAAAAATTTGAAATTCACCAAATATATTAAAAATTCAGAAAATTTCAAAATTTCGATATTTCAAAAAATAAATTTTCGATTTTCGATTTTCGATTACTCAAAATTCTCATTTTAAATAAAAAAAGAAAATGGTTTAACCCAACATGTAAATATATGAGGATTTGACCCATTTTTTTCATTTGTGTAGAAGTTAGGAGGATACTCTCCTTTTATAGATCACACTTTGGAGCCATCTCCCTCTCCCAACCGATGTGGGATATGGAAAACTTTTAAAAAATCGGGAAAAAAATAAAAAAAATCGGAAATCAGAAAATAATTCCCCCAAAAAAATAAAAAAATCGGATCGGCATAGTTTCGAAAGAATCGAATAAAAAAATCAAAAAATCAAAAATTCAGACTTATTTCCGATTTCTAATCCAATATTTTCGAAAAAATCAGAAATCGAAATTAGGCAAACTAAAATTTCATTCCAAATTCGAAAAAAATCGGATCGAAAATCTGAAAAATTGGAAGTTTGGAAAAAAACACAGCCCTAATCAAATGGATGTAAAAATAATCTTTCTAAATGGTGATTTAGAAGAAAATATTTATATAGAATAGCCTGAAGGGTTTGTTTTGCCAGGGCAAGAAAAGAAAGTGTGTAAACTAGTTAAATCTCTTTATGGCCTTAAACAAGCTCATGTGCAATGGCATGAAAAGTTTGATAAGATAATAAGATCCCATGGTTTTAAAGTAAATGATGCTGATAAATGTATTTATAGTACTTTTAATAATGGTGTTGGAGTCATTATTTGCTTATACGTAGATGACATGCTTATATTTGGGTCAAGTCTCAAATATATGGAAGAGACTAAGAGGTTTTGATCATCAAACTTTGATATGAAAGATTTAGGGGAAGCTGATGTGATTCTGAGAATCAAAATAGTAAGAAAAGATAATGCATTAGCATTATCTCAATCTCACTATGTTGAAAAGGTTCTTAAGAAATATAATCATTTTTAACTTAAGCCACCAACCACACCTGTTGATCCTAGTATCAAATTATTGAAAAATATTGGGCGTACTATGTATCAACCTAAATATGCCAGTGTTATTGGAAGTCTCATATATGCACTGCATTGCGCTAGACCAGACATTGCCTATGCGGTAGGAATGTTATGTAGATTTACAAGTAATCCAGGACAAGAACATTTGAATGCAATTTTTAGATTACTTAGATACCTAAAGAAGACTATGGATTACGACTTACATTATGTAGGGTATCCATTTGTATTAGAAGGATATAGTGATTCCAGTCTGCATAACCTCGAATCAAAATCCAAGTCCACAACTGGTTGGATATTTACGCAAGGAGGAGCAACCATTTTTTGGGGATCTGTAAGGACATTATTTTATAAGTCCGTTATCAAATTATTATGTCCTATACCGTTACAACCGTCGAAGAAGTTCAAGAACAATCTACATCAAGATGGATCTGAATATATCAAGGTTCTTCATCAAAAAGACTCCGCAAAGTTTACTTTGGTAAGGTTATATTTTAAATACCTTAACTTTGCACATAGATCTTTGGGATATTTTTACAAAATATTTTCTAAGTGTTGGAGCGTACTTTTTTCGTCAAAATTTGAGAAAGAGTAATTTTTCTAAGTCCTGTAGCGTACCTCGATTTTGACGCCCAGGTCGTTCAAGCGAAATCTCATCTCGTTCGAGCGGCATGGTGATGTCACGCGATGTCGTTCAAACGACACGTGTACATCGTTCGAGCGAGATCCCTATTTCGTTTGAGCGACTGAAGCGACGCGTTTTTCTATAAATACTCATTAAATCGTTTCGTTTTTATTAAGAAGTCCCAGCGTTTTGAAAGACAGAAAACTGCGAAACTGCAGAATGCTTTTGACTTCTTCTTTTAGGGATTAATCCCTTTTTATTTTCAATTCACAAAAATCCCATATGCTTTGGTGAATTATTTTGGTGTTCAAGAACACACTTTGTTATTTGTTCATTCTTTGTGGGGAGAACTCTACAACCGGAGAGCTGCGTGCTATTGTGGAGGGAGTCTCTATAGAGTTACTCTTGTGGATAAGCCAACTCTTTTCCATTACTGCCCGTCTGGAGTTGTTGCGGGAAATTCCAACCGATAACAATGGAACCGACACCTGCGGGTATTTCGTATGTCACTCATGTTTTAAGTATAATTCCTGTAAATCGTTCTTTACAAATTATATTGAAAATAAAAGGTTTTTCCCCTTTGGGGGATTTTTCCTGAAATTTGTGTCGCATGCTTTATTTATTTATAAGTTGACACACGCACACACATAGTTGCATGTTTAGGGGCCGAATTAATTTGGTTTAAAAATAGACTCTAATTAAATAAGTGTGTCAAAGTAGAAATTTGCGAATTTAATCAATTATCACATAGTCATACGTTTTACAAATTGATATGAGAGCTTATTTAAGCGATCACCACTTTTACAAATTGGTATCAGAGCGGGTTACGCTAATTTATCGGGTGATCTTTGTTTTTCGCAAAAAATTGTGTCACATTGATTTTTTTTAAATAATTTTTTGTGAAAAAAATCGTAATTTTTTCAATGGAGCACTTATATAATCGGATACCCCCCTTTGATGACACGAGTCAGAGTTTTGATGATATAAATCGTTTGAATTTGACGTTTGCTAAAAGAATTGAAGTTTTGGAAAAAGAAATTTCTCATTTTAAATTCGCGATGGATCTTTTGCAAACAGTTCAAAATCAAAGAAATTTTTATCGTGAGAAATTTGTTGCCTTGGACCATGACTTTGTTGCTTTAAAATTGTCCAAGAATTAGAGTGATGATAGGGTCTTATTTTTAGAAAAAGAATTAGAGGACTTTAAAATTTTTATGGTTTGTGTTTGTGCTAAAGAGGATAAAAATATTTTAATCAATGAGTTTGTGGCACGTGAAGAGTCTCTTAGGAAAAAGTTTTCTTTAATTGAGGGGAGCGAGATAACCTTTTAAGTTTGATTGATAATTTGAAGAAGGACTCCCTCAGATTGAAAGAGTCTAATTCTTTGCTTGAGTAAAAAATTTTGAAGTTAAAAATTGATTTGACAGACTCGAGTAGGTTTGATAGTGATGGTAACGACTCATCTTGTTCTCATGCTTCTAATGCTAAAGCCAAAACCATTATTCGTTTTAGAGGGTCAATTAATCCCAAGGACGTTATAAAAGATCAAACTTTAGGTAACATTCCACCCGTTTACACATGTTCATATTGTGGTAGGAAAGGCCACCTTAGGCGTTTTTATTTTAATCTTAGAAAAAGTCCTAGGAAGTTTATGTCTAGTGCTCCCTTGGTTCCTAAATCCCCCATATGACGTTTCACATCTATTTGGGTTAGGAAATAACTTTTAGAGGCACTAGATTTTAGACAAGTCGATTTCCGTTTGCTTACACATGATTCTTCTCTTGCCATATCATATAGATGATTGTGTTTGTATTTTTTTGTCATACACTAGTTGTGGTTTCATGATATATATTTGTTAGTGTAATGACGTGTACTTTTTGTATTAGATTTTTTATTTTGATAATTTTTTTGAAAAATCCAAAAAGAGTTTCGTATTTAGTTTACACCTTTTATGGATAGACACTTAGGATGACCGAGTCACAATTTGATTCCATTTATTCATGTGACTATTTGATAGTGTTTTGAGAAAATATATCATGTCTCAAGATTTGGTTCTGTTAGATCATTTTGATTGCAAAAATTTCACCCATTGGCAAGAGAAAGTCACATTCTTTCAACATCTCTTAAACTGGCGTATATTCTTGATGACGGGCTTAAACCGATTCCCGAACTCACACCTGAAGACACTGAAGATATTAAGCAAAAACGTTTGAAGAGGAAAGAAGATGAATTCATGTGTCGGGGATACATCCTTAATGCATTATCTCAAATTGTCTATAGTGCACATCAGATGATTCTTGCGGCAAAGGAATTATGGAAGGCTTTGGAGAATAAATATCAAAATGAGGAAGCGAGTAACCGTAAGTTTCTTATTTATAACTATATGAATTATAAAATGACTAATGATAAATATGTCATTGCGCAAGCCCATGAACTCCAACATATAGTCGGTGATCTTAAAGCCGTCGGAGTAAACCTTTAAAATGAATCTCAGGTGGGGGTGGGGGTTTGTAAACTTCCTTCCTCTTAGAATAGATTTAAAAAGAAAATTAATCACGTCGAAAAGACGTGCACAGTTGAATCCCTTCTTTGCCATCTTCGTATTGAAGAAGATTCCCGTATTCGGGAAAAGAAGGAAGATCAAAGTGATAATCATTCCAAGGCAAATATGGTTGAGGATCAAATATCCAAAAGTTTCGAAGATTCCAAACTCGAAGCAAAGAATGATTCAAATTTTAAGAAACAATGTGCAAATAAAAAGAAGAAGGGTAAATGTTACTTCTCTGACAAACCAGGTCACTTTGCTCAAGAAAATTGACTTAAAAAGAAGACATTTAAGGGAAAACAAGTGACAAAGGAAACCAAAAATGTTGAAGAACTTATTGCATTGGTGTGTGAAGCAAATTCTGTGGATAATATAGGTGGATGGTGGTTAGATACCGGTGCAACCGTTCATATCTGCAAAGATCGTTCTCTTTTCAAAACATATCAAGAGATCAATGGAAAGGAAGTAAAAATGGAGAATAACCCTTTCACCAAAGTAATTAGAAAGGGCACAATGGAATGGAAATTAACATTTGAGAAGGTTCTTACTTTGATTGATGTACTTCATGTACCGAAAATGTATAAAAATCTTACGTCTGGAGACCATCTCAATAAGAGAGGTTTCAAACTTGTGTATGAGTCGGATAAGCTTGTCTTATCCCATAATGGTTAGTTTATTGGTAAAGGGTACTCTTGTAATGACATGATCAAATTTAATATAATAAATGATATTAGTTTCATTTATATATTTAATTTTATTTCTTTATGGCATAATAGATTAGGTCATATTAATTATAGAAGTATAAAAAATATGACTAATCTAGGATTAATTTATGATTGGAAAATTGACCATTACGATAAATGTGAAATTTCAGATCAATCTAAGATAACTAGAAAATTATTTAAATCTGTTGAGAGGACATCCGAAATGCTTGATCTTATACATAGTAATATATGTGATATGAAGAGTAATGTCACTCGCAGAGGAAATAAATATTTTTTTAACTTTTATCAATGATTACTCCAAATATGCATATAGATATTTACTTAAAAGCAGTGTTCTAAAAAGCACCTAGGCTTGAGGCTTGGGCGAAATGCCTCGCCTTAAGTCTTTTACGCCTTATTCTTAATAAAAGGCTTAAGGTGCGCTTTTTTTAAAACAAAAATGCTTTAATGAACTAATATCCGCTTTTAAAGACGTTTTTTTAAAAAAATCGGACCAATATCTCATTCAAAACAATCAAAAAAGAAATGGCACACAAACCTCTCGTCCTCTCGCCCAAAAAGACGCGCATTTTTTTTTGTGTGATTATCTTAGTATTTAAAAAAATAGTACTATAGTTTGTATATATTCAGACATATTTTAAGGTATGTGCCATTTTAGTATTTTTAATAGCCTTGTTGTAGCTAAAAATGTTAAAATATATTTAAAAAATGCCTAAATGCCTTTTTATGCCTAAGGCTCGCCTAGGCTTCTAAGGCTTAAGGCTTGGCCTCCACACCTTGGTCACGCTCCGCGTTTTTTAGAACTTTTCTTAAAAGTAAATATGAAGTATTCGATAAATTTCTTATTTTTAAAGCAGAAGTTGAAACTCAACAAAATTGGGAAATCAAACTCCTACTATCCGATAGAGGTGGTGAATACTACCTAGATGAATTTATTCAATTTTGTAATACTCATAGAATAATTCATCAAGTTACGTCACCATACACACCGCAACAAAATGGAGCAGTGGACAGGAAAAATAGGACTTTAGTTGAAATGGTAAATGCAATGTTAATCAGTTTTGGGTTGCCTTTGTCTATATGGGGTGAAGCAATTTTATCTGCATGCTATATTCTATATAGACTTCCAATGAAAAACAATGATATTACACAATATCAATTATGGCTTAATCGTAAACCCATTCTTCACCGTCTTAAAGTTTGGGGATGCCTTGCTTATGTAAGAAAATTCGCACCTAAAAGACCCAAGTTAGGAAATAAGACTTACAAGTTTGTTTTTATTGGAATACTCGAACAATAGTATGATTTATAGATTTCTGAATCTTAAAACTCAATAAATTATTGAGTCGGTGGATGTGCAATTTTTTGAACATCTAACAAAGTCAAGTACTTTGAATTAAGGATTGAAAAATAATAATTCGACTATTGATGCCTCACCTTCTAATGCTTCATCATAACTTATATCACCTTTGGAATCAACGGATAACATTAAACCAAGGAGAAGTAAGAGACAAAGAACTAAGAAGATATTTGAACTTGACTTTGTAATTTATCTTATAGAGGGAGATGCGAATGAAACTAAAAACAAAACCAAATTTGTTCTTAATATGGAAGATGAACCGACTACTTTTTATGAAGCGGTAACATCTAAAGATGCTATATTTTGGAAAGAAGAAATTAATGATGAAATGAACTCGATTTTGTCAAATCAAACTCAGGTTATAGCAGATCTTCCCCCGGGAGCAAAACCAATTAGGTGCAAATGGATATTTAAAAGGAAATTAAATTCGGATGGTTCAATTAATAAATTTAAAGCGAGATTAGTTGCTAAAGGATATAAACAAAAATATGGAATTGATTATTTTGACACAGATGCACCCGTTGCACGCATAACTTTCATTAGACTATTAATATCTGTAGCTTCTATTCATAATTTAGTTGTTCATCAAATGGATGTAAAAATAGCCTTTTTAAATGGTGATTTGGAATAAAAGATTTATATGGAACAAACTGAAGGTTTTTTTTTGCCTGGATAATAAAAGAAAATGTGTAAACTAGTTAATTCTCTTTATGGCCTTAAATAAGCTCCTATGCAATGGCATGAAAAGTTTGATAAGATAATAAGATCCCATGGTTTTAAAGTAAATGGTGTCGATAAATGTATTTCTAGTAATTTTAATAATGGTGTTGGAGTCATTATTTGCTTATACGTGGATGACATCCTTATATTTGAGCCAAGTCTCAAATATGTGGAAGAAACTAAGAGGTTTATATCATCAAACTTTGATATGAAAGATTTAGGGGAAGCTGATGTGATTATAGAAATAAAAATAGTAAGAGCATGTACAATGGTGGGGGAAAACAACAATAGAAAAGTCAAGTTTGCAAATTGATACAAATTAGTTGGATCACAGTTGTTGATACCAAATTTAGTCTGCTGACATGGATCAATTGAGTGAAGACACGTGGCAATCTGCGTTGCAATAACAAACACTTCCGAACAACACCTTGACTCCGAGGAACCATACTGCAACGAGGAACTCTGCTTCCCCGATCAACTCAAACGCTCCAACCAACAAGAGTTCTCCGAGGAACTTTAATACACCGAGTAACTTATGAGTATCGAGCTACTTAGGCGGTCCGAGCTGCACCTCGAACAAAGCATTAATAACAGGATAACCAACAGATTGACTGCGCATTAAATGCTTATTATTATCATACAGATGTATATGCTTAAGGGGCATTGAATGTATTATCCTTTCACATGTACAACCCGAGGGCTATAAATACATTGTATTATCCTTATTGTGAGGGGACGGGAATTTCTTGATAAAACTTGTAATCGAGAATTCCCAAACAATCATCAATAACAGAAACAGTTGACGTAGGCCATTCTTATAAGGCTGAACCACTTTAAAATTTCTTTGTCTCACTTTATTTTATTTGTGATTAAATAATTAGATATAATCTAATTTTTTATATCAACAGATTGGCGCCGTCTGTGGGAAACGACTGGTAATATCGTTTTTCATCAAAAATAATTCATTACAAATGGCTTATAATCCAGAACCCAGCAATCGAAATGCTGGAAGCCCTCCAAATCCATCTGCTCCGCCAAATATTCCAGATCTGGCTGGAATAATGACAAATCTGGCCCAGGGCCAAACAGCCATGCAAGAAACTATGCGACAACTCATACAAACCCTCCATGGCGGTGCACCAACCCATTCAGGACCGCGAAGTATTCAAAGAAATACCTGTTTACTTTTTTCGCGTACTAGGCGTACCGATTCATATCGTACTGAGGAGTCTGAAGATTTTTCTTATCAACCTGGACGAACTTCGTCGGTACGAGCCACAGATACTGAACAACGTATCAATCTCTCTCCAGAAAGGACTAGTGTGCTAGAAAGATTAAGCAGGGTATCTCCTTTCGATCGATTAGGTCCTAAGAGGAACAAAAGTCCTCCTAAATCCGCATCGAGGAGTTTTCGACGACCGTCAGACTTAAGGGAAGCATCTGCCCAGTCGCGACCATCTGCTCGTCAAGATAGATCCCAGGAAGCCACATCAACGTGATCAGTTGCTGAGAAAGCTATTATTTCCTTTTTATGTAAACTCGATAGATGCGGAAGCGTTGACAGATGGTTAAACTTTAAAACAACAAATTTTAATTTTCTTAAACAAATTAAAATTAAACCAAGTGAAGTAAAATTAATCAATTAATATATTCACTTAAACCAATTAATTAATCTAAGTCCTAGAATTTGCCTAAGTCGTATTTTTTCCTTTAAACAAAGTTAGGCCAAACCAATTTTACCAAATGACTTGAATTAACTACACAATTACCCAATATTTAATATAAGTCCCAAATTAAATTGAGTGTGAAAATTTAAACCAAATTTTATCTTGAATTATCCTACGCACGCGTTCTAAATTATGATGCAAGATAAAATAAACAAATCACACTACGCCACGATGTACGAGGAAAAACCCAAGACGGGAAACAACCTCGGACGGCCCTAGCCACAAATCCACTAGATACGGAATTACAATTACAAGACAGATAGACTTACAACGCACAACTCGATCCCTCTCAAGCCTCGACGCTTCTTCTTGTAGTTACCTCTTCCTGGCGGATAACCTTGGAACACCACCGCGGTCTCGAAATCCACCGATAGGACTTTATATGGTCACCGTCACCCAAACATGGATCCTTTCTCCGTGTGGGTAAATCAACATGAGAAACACTTCTTCTTTCTTCGTGGGAGGTAGAAGCAAAACCCGAAACGTCTCTTCAATTCGGTGTAAAGAAAACCGGTGCCAAACTCCAAGCAATTGATATGTATATGAGAACTTGGAATAAATTTATTTGGGTGTAAACACTAGAGTGATGGATATTTTTCTCTAAAAATTTCACTCAAAACATGAACATTTTCCTTAAAACAATTTGCTCTCAAACTCTCTCTAAGAGATGAAAATGTATTGGAAAATGTTCTTCCCGCACATATTAAAGTCTGAAAAAGTTGGTTAAAAACCAAGTGGGGAAGTGGGTGCAAAACTGCCAAAAAATTGCCAAAAACTGTTCCCGCCTGGCATCTCGTTCGAACGACATTTCATTCGAACGAAATCTCGTTCGAACGAGACTTCTAACGACGTTCCAGATTGAACTCGTTAGAATCTTGTTGGATATCTCGTTCGAACAGAAGGTTCGTTCGAACGACATATCGAACGACATTTCATAGGCCTATACTGGAACCTCGTTGGCAAACTCGTTCGAACGACATCTGGTTCGAACGAAAAAACTCGTTCGAACGACATATCTAACGAACGACCAGAAAGTTTGAAAAATTCATTTTTAGCCCAGAAAACTTTATAAACATTTATTTAAAGTTTTAATTAATTATTTCTTAAAACAAAATGCAGTTTTAATAAAACCTAACACCCAATAAACTTGTTCTAAGCTCCTATATATATAAATGCATTCATACCTTGGGAGCATGGAACCATGATTGATGACGTAGAAACGAGGCACGCAAACCGACATATTTGATGAAGCTTTATACTATTTGCCGCTACGTCTTCAACAAACACTTCATAGGCTTGAGAGTATTACAATTAAATACTATCCGATGAATAAATGTTTTTGTCCGGAATTGAGCCAATACTATACATGGACTTAATTGGAAATTTGTGTCCTTACAGTTGCTCGAACCAACAGGCCCGAGGAAGGAAACGATGCGTGGAAAGGCTCTATTCAGAGGCTGGAGGATAGATTAGGGGAAATGGCTAAAGCCAAGAACCCTCTACAACGAACTTTTGTTCAAGGAACACCTTTTGTCCAGGCCATTGTAGATTTTCCCACACCATCAAAGTTCAAAGCACCTGTTGTGACCCCCAAATATGATGGAAAGACCGACCCTGTCCTTCGTATAGAACAATACCAAGCTGCAGCCGACGTCTATGCTGTTCCAGATGAGATGAGATGAGATGCAGAGCATTCTTGGGAACTCTTACCGGATCTGCTCAAATATGGTATAATAATCTTCCTCGGGGTAAGATCTCAACTTTCTTTCAACTGTCCGAGTTATTCATTGGGAATTTCTATTTCGGAG
Source organism: Sambucus nigra (assembly GCA_949130495.1). Lineage (NCBI taxonomy): Eukaryota > Viridiplantae > Streptophyta > Magnoliopsida > Dipsacales > Adoxaceae > Sambucus > Sambucus nigra. The sequence goes on along the minus strand of OX422211.1, from coordinate 617,714,690 downwards.
CAAAGCCAGTTAAACGAGTAGCGCATTTGTTAAGTGTTAGACAAAAAGCTGGTGAGAGTACCAGAGATTATATAACTCGTTTTAATAACGAGAAACTCGAAGTCATTGATTATGAGGAAAAGACAGTGATTACCGCCTTGATGAGTGGACTACTGCCCAACAAGTTGTACTACACTTTGGCCAAAGATCCACCTAGAACCATGTCAGAACTGATGGGAAAAGCGGCCAAGATTATGAATGCCGAGGAGGCTATGGCTGCGAAGAAGAATATGGATGCCAAAGAAACCAAGGTGGAAGGTGATAAAGCTAAGAAGAAAGAGCATAAGAACAATGGTAGTGACAAACACTCAAAAACAAGGTCGTCATGGGAAGTATTGAAGAAATTTGATAATTGTACTCCTTTGAAGAAAGACATCAACCATGTTCTAGAAAAAATCAAGAACAACGAGGAATTAAACTGGCCAGAGAAAATAAAGGCAGACCCTGACAGGAGGAATAAGGCAAAATATTATGAGTTTCACAAAGATCATGGTCATATGACCAAAAATTGCATAGCTCTTCAGAATAAGATTGAAACACTCATCAGACGAGGAAAACTGGCAAAGTATATTGATCATAGAAATAAAAGAAAAAACAGCGACCGAACAAGAGAGAGGTCTAGATCTCCTCGTCGAGCAGAGGAGAACAATGAAAGAGACCATGAAGTTGATCCAGAAGATGACCCCGATCTTCCTAAGAGACCAAGGCAGCTAGAGCGTGAGGTATTTTCAATACGTTTTGGGTCATTTGATTGTAATGTTATTACAGGTGGAGATGCAGGAGGAGACCTTACTGCAGAGAGAAAAGCTTACCTATGTGAGGCTCAAGCTTGCTTATACATTCAACGAATAAATCTAGTTGAGGAGGATCTCCCTAGAAAGGTAAACAAAGAGAAATTGGTCATTGGTTTCTCAAAGAACGACCTCGCAGGTGTTCTATATCCTCATGATGACCCATTGGTGATCAAAATGAGGATGAAGGAAGTGATGATTTCAAGAGTACTGGTAGATAATGGTAGCTCGACAGACATCATGTTATACTCGTGCTTCGACAGTTTAAATCTAAAAGTATCTCAATTGGAGCCTTATCACAGACCCCTCCTGGGTTTTTCTGGTGAGAAAGTTTTTCCACTTGGGACGATCAAGTTGGATATATTCATTGGTACATGGCCTGCTTATCGAACAGAAAGAATACGCTTCTTTATGATGGATAAGAATGTTCAATCAGCATACAATATCATCATGGGAAGAGTAGGATTGAAGAAGTTCGAGGCTATACCATCTACGGTACATCAATGCCTAAAATTTCTAATAAATTTTGGAGTAGGAGTTGTGAAAGGTGATCAGAAAGTAGCTCGGGAATGCTATTATTCATCCGTCGAGCAAGAGGAACTTGAGGAATCAAGGAAAAAGACTACTACCTATCAAGTGGATGAAGGTGCAGAAATTAAAATATTGGATCCTAGAGATGAGTCACAACTCGTGAAGGGTCAAGTGGTGGAAGCTACTGAAAACATCATTCTGGACGATGAGCACCCTGAACGAACTACTCAAGTAGGTTCGTCGTTGGAAGCCTCACTAAAACAGGAATTGATAACTTTCCTAATAAGCAGAAAGCAAACTTTTGCATGGAGTCATGAGGATATGCCCGGGATAGACCCAAATTTCTTATGTCACGAACTCAATGTGAATAAGGAGATTAAGCCTGTGAAGCAGAGAAGAAGAGTATTCAGTCCCGAGAAGAATCAAGCTATACAGGAGGAAGTCGAGAAGCTCCAGAAAGCTTGCTTTATTGAAGATGTTAAATATCTAGACTGGTTAGCAAATACGGTGATGGTGAAAAATAAGAACAATAAATGGAGGATGTGTGTAGATTTCACCGACCTCAACAAAGCATGCCCAAAGGATCACTTTTCGCTGCCCCGAATTGATCAACTAGTGGATGCTACCTCGGGACACGAGCTGCTGAGCTTCATGGATGCTTATTCTGGTTACAATCAGATTAAAATGAAACCTGAAGACAGGGAGAGTACTTCTTTCATTACCCCTAGGGGAACTTATTGTTATAATGTTATGCCTTTTGGTTTGAAAAATGCAGGTGCAACATATCAGCGGCTGATGAACAAAGTGTTTGCAGAAAAAATCAGTTGCAATATGGAAGTCTATGTTGACGATATACTGATAAAGAGCAAGAAAGCTGCTGATCATCTAGTTGACTTAGGCCAGACCTTTGATCAACTAGATATATATCAAATGAAGCTGAACCCGACGAAGTGCATATTTGGAGTATGAGAAGGCATGTTTCTCGGGTATATTGTCAATCAATGTGGCATTGAAGCAAACCCTGAAAAGATCAATGCTCTGTTTGAGCTGCGATCTCCAACGACGAAGAAAGAAGTGCAAAGTCTTATAGGACGAGTAGCAGCACTCAACAGATTTGTATCACGAGCAACTGATAGATGTCTCCCATTCTTCAAAATGCTCCGAAATACTTTTGAGTGGAATGATGAATGTGAGAAGGCTTTTCAAGACTTGAAGAAATATTTGGGAGCACCTCCACTATTGTCCAGGCCAGTGATGGGAGAGAAATTATACTTGTATCTGGCAGTGTCAGAGAGTGCAGTTAGCTTGGCATTAATAAGAGTGGACAATGGAGTGCAAAAACCGATTTATTACACTAGTAAAGCCTTCCGAGGGGCAGAGATCAGGTATCCAAAGCTGGAAAAATTGGCACTAGCATTGATCTAGGCAAGTAGAAGAATGAAGCCATACTTCCAGGCTCATACTATAGTAGTATATACTGATATGCCATTGAGGCAAGCCCTTCATAAACCAGAAAAATCAGGAAGATTGATGTGCTGGGAAATAGAACTTGGTGAATACGATATAGTTTATGAACCCAGATCATCGCTAAAAGGGCAAGTGGTAGCAGATTTTATAGCAGAGTTCACCTATCCTGCCCGAGGAGCGAAAGTTGCTCACTGATCAACCTGTGGATGTTACAGGATCATCAAATGCAAGCCCAGATTAACTTATCTTGGTAAAAGGGCAAGTAGATGTTATAGAATCATCAAATTCAAACCCAGACCAGCTTAGGTTGGTAAAAGGGCAAGAAAAGATGATCGACGAACAGCAAGAAATATCAGGAGACGGTGAAAGGAAGCAATAAATTTTCCACCGAGGAACTTTGTCAGATCAGAAATTTAAAGACGAGTTACCTATATGGAGTCTGTAAGTGGATGGTTCATCTTGCACTACAGGATGTGGCGCAGGGATAGTTTTGAACAGTCCGGACGAGGTCGGCATGGAATACGCCCTACGTTTCCAATTCAAAGCTTCGAATAATGAGGCTGAATATGAAGCCATGATTGCAGGTCTTAGTTTGGCAAAAACCATGGGGGCAGAACAAGTTATTTTCTTCAGTGACTCGCAATTGGTCATAAATCAAATAATGGGAGTATATGCAGCCAAAGGAGAATTAATGATCGAATATCATGCAAAGGCAAAGGAACTGGTGTCGGAATTTGCTGCTATTCAGCTGGTCAGAATACCAAGAATGGAGAATGCGAGAGTCGACGCCTTAGCTCGATTAACATCAGCTACTCGTACCGAGCTACGAAGAATAATCCCAATTAAAGTTTTAGATGGTCGGAGTATTGATTAAGATCTGACGATGAACTTTATTACCCTCGATTTAGGATCATCATGGATGGATCCCATCAGGGCATATATTGAGAAAGGGGAATTACCAACTGATAAACTTGTAGCCAAGAAACTGAAGTTTAAGGCTGCACGTTATGTACTGACTAATGGTATTCTATACAGACGAGGAATTATAGCAGGTTTGCAAAGATGTGTGCATCCCACCGAGGTGAAAGATTTGATTGAATAGGTCCATGAAGGGTCCTGTGGAGCCCATGTAGTAGGTTGGACTCTTTTGCAAAGGGTGATGACGCAAAGATACTACTGGCCAATGATGAGGGCTGATTGTATAGCCTATGCTAAGAAATGTGACAAGTGTCAGCGCTTCTCCTCCATCCGAAGAACTCCCCAAGCATTATTGACAACTATTACTTCCCCTTGGCCATTTGTCATATGGGGAATGGATTTGGTATGGCCACTGCCGACGACCAGGGGAAGATTTAAGTATCTCGGGGTCGCTGTGGACTATTTTACTAAATGGGTTGAGGCTGAGCCTCTCATTGATATGACGTACGATAAGGTGTACCAATTTATTTGGAAGAACATCATTTGTTGATATGGTCTTCCTCATGCCTTCATCACAGACCATTGAACACAATTTGACAATGAGGAGTTCGCTACCTATTGTCATCAGTCAAATATTTTGAAGATCCACTCGGCACCAGGCCATCCTCAAATAAATGGACAAACTGAAGTGACAAACAGAACGCTGCTGAATGGCTTGAAAAAAAGACTGAATGACGTGAAAGAAAACTGGATAAACGAGCTACAATCAGTGCTATGGGCTTATCGAACTACTCCCCGAGCAACAACAGGGGAATCTCCATATATGCTAGCATTTGGAAGTGAAGCTGTTATACCTGCCGAATTGGGTCTCCCAACACACAGAATACTGAATTTAAATTCCCTTGTCAGCGATTTAATGAGAAGGTTAGACTTGGACATGCTCGAGGAGGTTAGGGAAGAATCAGCCATTAGAAATGCTACTTACCAGCAACGAACAACTTTGTTCTACAACAAGAGAGTGAAGAAGTGCGACCTGAAAGAAGGAGACTATGTGCTAAAGAAGGTGATTCAAAAGCACAACAAACTGGAAGCAAACTGGCATGGACCCTACCGAGTTAAGGAAGTTGTTCGACCAGGGACATACAAAATAGAAACTTTCGAGGGGGAGGAGTTTAAGAATGCATGGAATGCAGAACACCTGCGCAAATATTATCAGTAATGTAAACTCTCATGTAATGAAGTTTCATCAGTATGAACAAAGTGACAACATTCTGCCCAATTCTCTCCTTTTATTGAATTTTTTTTGCGGAATACTCGTGCTACGCATTCAACAAAAGTACTACTCAGAATACTCAGAAACCTATTCCTAAAAATGCCAACTATGGTTGGTTAGGAAGTAAATCTATTCCCAAAAATGCCAACTAAAGGTTAACTATAGTTGGTCAGAAGCATTTTAAAGTATGAGTATGTGAAAATGATTTTTTTTTATACTCGTAAATTACCAATAAGTTGGTCGAGAAACAAAGTATCATCAATTTTGGTTAGTCGTCAAATGATTACCACAAATTCAAACTAGTCGACAATAAGTTTTAATCAACTCTAAGTTGATCGACAAATAACACAATGTTGTTATCTTTTTAACAGATATACATATATAAAGTGTTTTACAACCACAAAGCAATGGCAATCAAGATTGCGAACAAAAATAAAAGTTTTTCATTAAATCCAAAAACATAATACATTGAGAATGAAATACAAATTAATTATTACATCAAGATTCCTATTCTATTGGTTTCTTCCCCTTTTCTTTTGAAACAGGTTCCTCACCAGTAGGAGGATCGTCTAAAGCATAAGGGGAGTTTATGAAATTAAGATCTCTAAGCATCCTGATATTCATCATAGATGATCGATCGAGTAGGTGCTCGGGGCGAGATATTTCAGCATTGGAATGGAGACTATAATCGCCAAGGTATTTGGAAATCAAACACTGAGGGATTGCCCGGGCGGGGATCCAGCTCATGTCGAGTTTGAAGGGTGGCACTGGCAAGTCGAGCAACCCAGGATTATGATAATCCCACAAGTAGTGACCTTGTTCCAGTTGCAATACACCCAGGGCATTCAACCACCCTTGTTTGTAACCTTCATTATTCGCATTTTGGATCCGATCATCCAAAAGGTAAAGAGCCTCATTGTAGCCAGCCATCCAAAGTTCTCTGGGCTGCTTGTGGAACTGATAAGTCAACCTTTCCAACTTCTCATGAAGACTTTTTGTAAAGAGTTCTTTATTCTCCAAGGAAGACTTCTGTGCAGAAAGCTGCTCGTCCAGATTCCTGATCTTCTTAGACATCTCAGCCAATGCCTGGTTCTTTGCCATCAGTTGGAAGGCCTGGTTCTCCAGGGAAGATTGAGTTCTCTGTTCCTCGACAGTAATCCGAGCAGCTTTTGCTCGTCCCCGAGGAGCTCTTGCTCGTCCCCGAGTAGATGAAGAAGAGCCAGTTCTCTTCAAGGTTTCTAATTCATCCCTCAGGTTGGCGTTTTCGACCTCCAAGAAAGAGAATTCCCTGTCGTTCACAGGGACCAAAGCGTTAGAGGTGGAAGCTGCAGACTTCAACTGAGACACCTCTCTTTGAAGGTTATTATTTTCCTGCTCTAACAACTTAGCTATCTGTCTGTGCTCTTCGACCTCAGCCTTCAAAGTTCTCTCCCTCACATCGTAAGAAGCAAACAGTTTATCGTATCCCTTATCAGCACTGATTTGCTGATACTTCTTCTCATATCCTTCGTGCAAAAGGGCTGTAGATTCCTTATATTGTTGTTGGAGCTCTTCAATAGTTCCTTGGAGATCTTCAATCATTTCATAATATGCTACATTGTTAGCCACTGCACGGTCAAGAAGGCATTCAAATACTGGTAGGCTGAAATTGCTTGCTCTGAAGCACCTTGACCGAGGATGTCAATGATTTGTGCTACACTCATATCTGTATGACCAGCTATGAAGTACTCATTGCATTGCCTCAACAATTTTGTATCATGAGCACACAATAACTTTATCCTGGCCATAAACTAGTAAAGGAAGAGAAAACAAGAATCAATAAGAGTACAAACAGAGCATGAAGAAGAGAATCAACAATATGCATAAGCAAAAGTTTAAATTTTATTACATCATAAAGGAGAAGTACAAAGTTCAGAATTACATTTGACAAAGAAAAGTGAAATAGAGAGAAATTCGAACAACTCTACACCTTTTCCTTGTCTCCCAAAACTTTCTCGGGAGGCTGGGACGAGGAGGTAGGTTGCTCGAATGGAACATAGGGTTGCTCAGGAAGTGCTGGAGGTTGCTCGGATGAAGTAACGGGTAGCTGAAGTTCCTCGCCAGTGGGCTGGATAGCTGGGGGATGAGAAATTTGATCTCCCATCACTATGGAAGATTCCTCAGAGGCATCTTCGTCCTCTTCTTCTTCTTCAGGAGTTAGAGGGGGGCTCGGGATGTGTCGCTGAAATAGTTCAGAATTTTCATCAACTTTCATCTCTTGCAGAGCAGCGACCCATCCATCTCTAAAGTATTTGAGGCTGTCACATTCCACTTGCGACATCATGGCAAGCAAACCTTTATTCCACCCTTTATCCCAGCCGGCGCTGAAGGATTTTTTGACAGCCAATTTCCTTTTTGTCTTCTCCGAGGAAAGCTTCTCGTAAAGAAGATCATCAGCAGCTTTCAATTTATTCTCAACTTACTCCTTCTGACGACTTACTTCCCGAAGTTGACCAACTCCTCCTCAGCAGTCTTGAGCTTACTTTCAAGCTCCCTAGCATCTTTGAGCTTCTTATCGAGCTCTTTATTCTTCTCTTCCCAATATTTTATTTTCTTCTCCAAACCTTTGGAGACTTCAACAGCTTGGTTTCTCTCTTGCTCGGTGGAATCAAGTTTCTTCTTCCAAACAGCCTTATCATCATCATACTTCTGACAAGAATCTTTCAAAGACTGCGTCAGGCCCACCAGAGCTTCCTCCACACCAGATGAGGAGCTTGAAGCTTTAATAGCTTCATCTTTCTTCAGAATTGTATTAAAACAGGTCATCAACGGGGAAAATAAAAGCATGTCAGTGCATAGATATAAAAAGGAAAGAATGAAAATTCAAGACTATAGGACTTACAGAAGCAATATGACGAGCTGCTAATGTGGTAACCATGTCCCGAGAAAGGTTTTATTCAATACCTTGGATCTCGAGAATGATCCAAGTCTTCACCGAGTTCATAGCAGAGCTCGGGGCAACAAAAGTGGGAACACCACTAGTTGGGGGCTGAGAGATGGATTCAGCCAAATTGATAGAGGAGCTTTTCTTCAGCCTCCTCAGAGGAGCATCAACGTTCTCGACTAACGATGTAGTCTTAGACGGAGAAATGTCAATCACCTCGCTTGGAGCAGCAGCCTTGCTCGCGGCCACTGGGGGCTTCTCGACAACCTTCACAGGAGCACCCGAAGGAGGTGCATCAATTTTATTTGTTCCCTCTCCTGGGACATCAAGCTTACTTTTCTTTGCCTCTCCAGCACCAGAGTCAGATTTCATAAAAAGGGTAGGAGGTCTTCTTTTCTTCATCCTTTCACTCAAGGGAATATGTGACTCAGGTGAAGAACTTGTAGAGGCTGGTATTGGTTCTGCGTCGCTTATCACCGGAAGAGCAGTAAAATAGGAGGTGTAACTCTTGTACTGTGGCAAATATGAAGCTGACCTAATATGCTCGTCGGCAACAGTCTGATGCAAACTCCAGATAAGTTTTAAATGACTTATGTTAACGTCTGTCTCTTTTGGATATTTTCTTTTGCTGTCAACTGCAAATAAATCAAAATTAAAATATCAGTGACACATTTTATCAAACACAAAGGAAGTATAATTTTGAAAATAAAATAAAAACACCTATCCCATTGCCATAGGGAGGACATCTGGGACCCTGGTAAACATCAGCTCCAGTTAATGGAGGGTGTTGCCAATTTTTCATAACAACCCCGTGCTCAAAGTAGTCCCTATTGGCATCTGGGAGATTGACCACTAAAGCTCTATTTAAAAACCTAGTTTTTAAATAAAAAGTATTATCACCCACAACCCACCTATAACAAAACATAAGTTCAGGAATTCCTATACGAGTTCCATGAATTTGATTTAATCTATAAACTCCGTTAACTATTATCCATGTATTGGGGGCTATTCTTACAGAAACCACGTCAAAGTATTGACAGAATTCTAGACATAAAGGGTTTGGGGGAAAAGAAAAGCCACATTCAGTGACAAAGAGACTGGGGAACCAATGTCCCTCAGCCAAACGAAAATAGTCTGAAGGCTCAGAAAGCTCTTCCAAAATAACCCATGAGGGAATAGAGAAATCAGAGCGAAACTTATCAATCGATTCTACAGGATAAACCATGATGAAATAAGGAAACCAAAGGGAAAAAAGAAAATCTTACAGGAAAGGGATGAGTCTGTTGACAACAAATGATGAAAGAGATGAACGCACAGGAGCGAGAAACAATGGAAAACTCAAAGAGATAAGAATGAAAAAGTAGAAGACAATGGGATTTTCTGCAACGTTTAAATACTTTGCCTTGGGAAAGGGTGAAAGTAATGATGGCAAAAAGAGACAGTTACGTTACCAGCGGCTAAAAAGACAAAAAGGGCGCGAGAATCGAAGCGGTTATAAAAATTCAAAAAAGACCGATTCTACGGATTTGGAAGGAGAAATAAATATAAAAGAAAATACTCCTAAATTTCAGGATGACCATTTAAAACCGCCATATTTCGAGAAAGAATGTTCCACATTCCTCAAATTTCGAACTGTGAAACATTGGGGGCTTCTGTTAATACCAAATTTAGTCTGCTGACATGGCTCAATTGAGTGAAGACACGTGGCAATCTGCGTGGCAAAAACAAACACTTCCGAACAACACCTTGACTCCGAGGAACCATACTGCAACGAGGAACTCTGCTTCCTCGATCAACTCAAACGCTCCGACCAACAAGAGTTCTCCGAGGAACTTTAATACACCGAGCAACTTATGAGTACCGAGATACTTAGGCGGTCCGAGGAGCTTAGGCGGTCCGAGATGCACCTCGAACAGAGCATTAATAACAGGATAACCAACAATTTGACTGCGCATTAAATGCTTATTATTATCATACAGATGTATACGCTTAAGGGGCATTGAATGTATTACCCTTTCACATGTACAGCCTGAGGGCTATAAATACATTGTATTATCCTCATTATGAGGGGACGGGAATTTCTTGATAAAACTTGTAATCGAGAATTCCCAAACAGGCATCAATAACAGAAACAGTGGACGTAGGCCATTCTTATAAGGCTGAACCACTTTAAAATTTCTTTGTCTCACTTTATTTTATCTGTGATTAAATACTTAGATATAATCTAATTTTTTACATCAACAACAGTGGTGAGCGAAACGTGAAGAATTTGCAGTTGAGTTTGCAGAGGTTTTGCAAATATACAAAAGGGCTGGAGATTTTGTATATGGTTCCTACGAACTTCTGAAGTTCGTAGGAATTGGTACGAGCTTTAGTTGTTCGTAGCAATTCCTACGAACTTGAGAAGTTCGCAGGAAACAATTTTACCACAGTAAATATAAACGGCCGTTATCCTTATTTGCCTATATAATGCATCCATCCTTCCCCTAAAATCCCACCCACTTCTATTCAGCCCAAGAATTTTCTCATATTTCTCTCATCCAATCCAATTTTTTTCCACAAATATATTCAAGTGATTATTTTTGTCTCCCTATATATTTTAATTACCGACCAATATGTCTTCATCTCAACCCATTAATTCTAGTACTTCTAGAAAACAAAATATGACTCCTATCGAAGATGAAATATTATGTACCATATATGCTAAATATACGAGTCGTGGTATTGAAGGCAACTCGATATCGCATGAAACGTTTTGGGATTCTGTAATGAATGAATATAACAACATGCCGAAAATATATATTCAACGTACGAGGACTATGCTTTCAACACGCTACAATCATATTTCGTCCCGGGTAATGATATACGTTTTGAACCCGTCTCACCAAATAGATAATACAGGAAGAGACAATAACGAGTTCGATGCGGTTACAAAGGCCCGCGAGGCATATCGCGTCAAAACGAGCAAACAATTCATGTTTGGTAAATGCTACCAAATTTTGAATGACTTACCGAAATTTTATTTGAAGAACACAGCGTGCAATAACGACGACCCTACGCCTCTAGAATCGGAGGACAGTCCAGGTATACGTGACGTACCGTACAGACCCTCAGGTAGAAAGGGGGAGAAATAACGTGCCCGTCAACGTGTCCGTTCAGACAGCCATGATTGTAATACGACGGTCCTTAAACATTGTGAAGAATTCACCGAGATGTTTAAAAGTAAGCAAGAGTGAAAGCAAAGTCGGGCCATGAAATTTGATTCTCAAATGGATACTTTCATTGAGATGAAAAGAGCTGATCAAATTACAAGAAAATAAGATCAGCTTGTGCGTCTAGGCCGAGAACAGTCGTACATCATGGAGTTGAATATGACCAAAATGAACGAGCTGCAATAGCAATTCCATGTGAAAAGGTACACCGACCTCTCAAATATGGTAGCTGTGACGGAAGCTGCGACTGCCGCGCTTATGGTAAACACTGTCGGCTCGTCAACAACCGATTCTGGTGTGTCTGGTGCAAACAATTGTGACTAGTATGTTTAGTATGTGGCCTGTTTAATTTTCCGTTATTTAATAAATATAATGTCAATTTTTTGTTATTTAATAAATGTTATTTCATTTTAAGATGTGTTGCAATTGTTGTATTATTGTGTGCTAAATTGAAGCAGACGATTCAAAATAATTACACAAGACATATTACATATATTATATAATTTTGATGCACACCATAAAAGGACAATGTAAAAAGTGAATGTATAAAGAGAATAGAAACCCTCAAATACACATATATTATATAATCATTAATCCGCCAAGTCATCACCGCTGGTGTTCCATATGTGCTACACCAAATCATCTCATAGTTGTTGATGTCTAGTTGCGTCCCTAACATTTGCATCCCGCGTTAGGTAGTCGTAAAAATCAGTTTGCCTCCGTAGTATTTTAGGTGTGGGATCATTTTATTCGTATTCATTTTACCAGGGACCGTCTCTACGTTCATCGTCAATAATCATGTTGTGCATTATAATGTAAGATTTCATTATGGTTTCTAAGGATGACCTATTCCATAATTTGCAAGGTTCGCGCACGAAAGCGAATCGTGCTTGTAGTACACCAGAAGCACGTTCGACATCTTTCCTGCACGATTCTTGTTTCTTACAAAATAATTTTTATTTTTGTGATAGGCCAGGTTGGTTCCTAAAAGTTTTAACTATGGTTGCGTATGGAGGGTATATTCCATCAGCAAGGTAATACCCCAAATTGTATATATTTCCATTAACATTGTAATTAACGGGAGGTGCAGTCCCATTGCGTAATTCTCGAAATACGTTAGACCGGTGCAAGACTTTAATATCGTTGCAAGATCCAGGAACCCCAAAGAACGATTTCCAAATCCATATAGGTCGTACGAGGCAACTGCTTCTAGGATTATAGTTGGAGATTCTTTTCGTCCACTATATTGAGCGTGCCAGGCTGTGGGGCAGTTTTTCCACCGCCAATGCATGTAATATACTCCTTAGCATTCCTGGAAATCCTCGGCTTGCATTTTGTTCGAGTAACCTGGTGACATCGCCTGTTGTCGAATTTCTCCCATACTCGGGACCGAATACGACCACAATTGCCTCTGTAAATCTAATAACCTTTTCTAATAGAGTTGCTTCACTCATTACGTATTGCTCAGACCATATGTCATGAGATCCTCCGTTAGCGAGGAGTCGTATAGCCCCCATAATTTTTTGATGTGAGCTTAAACCTAGCCGACCGCACGCGTCATACTTTTGTACAAAGTAGTTATCGTACTGGCAAACATAATATAGGATGCGATTGAAAATGGAATATCGCATCCTAAATCTCCTACGAAAGAAATACTCGCTATATACCTTATCTTCACTAAAGTAATCTTCCCATAGTGTTTGGTGTCCCCTTTCTCTCCTTCGATTCACACGACGTCTAAATTCGAGTTCTCTCCCATCTTGAATTATATTTTGTTCTGCAATCCAACGTGTTATCTCCACGCATATTATCATCTCCTTATCTGAATCATCTGATGATGCGCCATCATTAAATTGAGCATACTAAAGCATTAAATTTCGTCCTTCATCGCTAGAACTGGAGTAATCCATGATATTTTTCCTTCGGAATAATTATGAAATGTAAGAAGTTGTATTATATTATTTCATACACTGTCTGTCTATTTATAATTGTATAAATAGAGACTGATGTACTATGGAATTGGTAAGTTGTATTAGAATCGTGCTGGTAGGAATTGGTATGTGTGCCAATCTGATGTACAAAGGTTAATTGTCCTACTATAAACAATACTTATGAATTTCTGCAGTTACTATTGTAGGAATTGGTAAGTGTGCCCTACAGAAAACAATCTAATGTACTATGGCAAGTGTGCCATTCTGACGTTGGAATTGGAAAGTGTGGTGTGCTGGTAGGAATTACAAATGGCATTTATTATGGTAATAACTATATGCATTTACTATTACCTTAGTAAATTTACTATATAAAATTACTACTTCTATATATATTAACTACTACAGTTATATGTAATAACTGTATGCATTTACTATTACCTCTTTATATTTACTATATAAAATTACTACAACAATAATTATTAACTAAAGCAGTTATATGTAATAACTGTATGCATTTACTATTACCTTAGTAAATTTACTATATAAAATTACTACTTCAATAATTATTAACTAAAGCAGTTATATGTAATAACTGTATGTATTTACTATTACCTCTTTATATTTACTATATAAAATTACTACTACAATAATTATTAACTAAAGCAGTTATATGTAATAACTGTATGCATTTACTATTACCTCTTTATATTTACTATATAAAATTACTACTACAATAATTATTAACTAAAGCAGTTATATGTAATAACTATATGCATTTACTATTACCTTAGTAAATTTACTATATAAAATTACTACTTCAATAATTATTAACTAAAGCAGTTATATGTAATAACTGTATGCATTTACTATTACCTCTTTATATTTACTATATAAAATTACTACTAGGCAACTGATTACAATTACTTCATAGGCAACCATGGAACAAAACATAATGCATTTTTATCCCCCATTAACATTGTTGGAAGATGATGTACTAAATCAATGTCCGACTCGCTCCCTTTGTAATCTGGCAAGTCCGAATCTGATGCATACATTGGATCGTCAAGTTCAGTATTTATCAAATATTTAGCATGCCACTGCTCTAGCCTTTTCTCCATTTGTGCTATTTCGCGTTGCAATAATTGTAAACATTTTTCATTATCTTTTTTTGGATCTTTGCAAAATCTAGCCAATTTTGCTTGTGGCACGGGTAAACCATGCCAATGGCAGTAGCACTCCAAATTGCAACGCCTATTAAATAAACTCGGCCATTTCAAATGATCATCCCATGGAATATTTCCTTTTGTCGGCGTTAACCATTTCATAACATGATTAACGTCGCCTAAAGAATGTAGCGTGCAAATAGGAATGTTTTCAAAAATAATTTTCTCGCTAAACCAGCTGCCTCCATGGGGATCTTGATAGATCCCTGGGTTAGTCAACACTCGTTTAACATTACTGCGTGTTACCGCTAAATGTTCAACAGCAGCTGATGTTGATGCTTTGGCCTTACCTTTTTTTTGCGACGTGATGCTGCATATTTGTCCCTCCAGTTGAGAGGTAATCACATCGCACTGTCTCTTTAGGTGGTGACCAGTTATGATAAGGAAGTACGTAAACATCCGCACGGGTGAAGCTCGGACCACTAACGGTAGGACCAGTACCACGCACATTATAGGCGGCAAGTTGTTGCTCGAATTCCTCAATCCTATCCTCACGCTCTCTAGTCTCAGTAAGGAGTAAATGACGGAGACCACGAATATTATCTGCTGCGTCGATGAATAAAGAACGCCATTCTAATTGTGACAATGCATGCGCTGGGGGAGCGTTCGTTGGGAACTCAGGTCGCGGCACACTTCTTTCATATGAAGCACCCTTCGGAAGTCCAACGTCTACCGTCCAAATCTGACTAGAAGCATGTATTTGTGTAGGGCCAGTCGATGTAAACTGTGTATGATACTCAGACGACTGGTTAATTGGAGCCGACACCCGTGGAATGCGTGATTAGGCATAAATTCTTCACATTTATCCCCTTAATTTCGGTATTTTTATGATTTCGTGCGGTGTAAATAGATTGGATTTGGCTTATATTTATGCTACTAACCCTTTTTGGCAAGTATTCTGTATTTTATGTATCTCTTATGTGTTTTACAGGTATTTCATGCAAGGTAGTGCCAAAGAGAACTCAAAACAGTGAAAGAAAACCAAGAAACGGGGAGTAAAGGGCATTTTCGTAATTTTTCAGCCTTATTCCGGAGGTGGGGCCAACTTGAAAGTTAAAGAGCTTTCAACTACAAGAACACTGGAAAAAACGGCACCTCAATCGGAGTCCGGGTGTGAAAATTATGAGCAGTCAAAGATAGAAGAAAAAGTCAAATAGAGAGGGGACCGGTCCGCCCAGAAATTAAAAGAACCGGTCCGCCCCAGAAATAAAAGAACCGGTCCGCATTCAAGGCAAACCGGTCCAGAGGAGGATAGGACCGGTCTGGATCAAGGCAAACCGGTCCGGGGGAGAAGGGGACCGGTCCGCCTGTCGCAGTTTTAATTTTCTAATTTTCCTCTAATAGAGAGTCCTAGTGCTGCTAAAAATTCGGGGAGTCTTGTAGGGTATATAAACCCATTTTATTATCATTCTTAGGAGGAGATGAGAGGAGATTTTAGATAGTTTTTCTTTTCTTTCCAAAAACCCTAGTTTTAGATACAATTTCCTGTTTTATTCAAGGTTTGAAGATTTATTCAGAGTTTGTGTGATTACCAGTTTTATTTATTGCTGCGATTATTCCTTGGGTAATTTTAGTAAGTTGTTTCTTCTTTGTGATTCTATTCTACATTATCCCATCAATTGTCCTTAGATTAATCATGAACACTTGCATATTAAACACTGTTTTCATCACTTTCATCATGTTAGGCTAGATTTTCTAAGGTCGGGGTACATGAACCTAGCCTGATGTGTTAATTGTATGCATATAACATTAATCCTCTGAATTTAGTGATTGAATGCGACCGTATCACGTAGGAACATAACAATTGTAGGTCTTTATATCTCGTTTGCCTCTGGGTAACCGTGATGATTTAGAATACAATTTGAGTGTTATTATGGCGATACTGATTTACTCGTCCTCAGATTAAGTATGACGCGGGCTTGAACCTCGTATACGTAATGCTTGGGAGTACTAAATTCCGGGTCAATTTAATCATTTAAATTCATGATTAGTGTTATAGCTGCGATTCACTAGGGTTAGGGGATTGTATTCCCGTCCTGTTTTTCCCATCACTTAGTCAAAAGTTTCAAATCATCTTTCATTCATATTTTAGGTAGTTTAGTATAGTTGCATTTCTTCATAATTTCAAAATTGAATTTAGCATAATCATTCTCAAATACCAAATCAATTTTCCTTTTTCTTTAGAGTTAGAGTTAGGATTTCTCTGTCTATCCAACATCGTCACGTTCACTCGTCCTAGTTCCCTAAGGATTCGATACCCAGACTAGCCACTATACTCCACAAGAGTGTAGTTATAGTTTAGGTTTTTGTATTGTGGTTGGAAGCCGATAACAACGATTAGCGTATTTACACGGACGCTCGGTTTCCGACTCGATCAATGCGCAATGTTGATGGTGCCACTGTCCCAACCCCAATCAAATCAACGTTAACATAGCGTGCCATCGCCGAAAGTATGGCCTCCTGAGCTACTGCTTTTCAGTATGTATCATACTCTTCTTGGGTCACAACTGATGTATGCGCATTTGCAACAGGCCAATTCTGGGCAAGGGCGAATTGGTATTCTGATTGTGGGACTGAGCTCAAATTTCGGGGAGGGTTGTCGGCTATACAAATTTGGCCCGTCAACTGTTGAAACCCTCGGTCGCCCAAGTACCAAAATCCCTTAAATAAGGGATCCCAAAAAATCATACGCAGCCCAGATAAATGATGTGCATATGTAATGAAATCGTTATGCCGGTACATCGATGTCTCATACAGCTGTCATATGATGGATTCAGGGGACCGCATCTCAAGATGATGTTGGCTGCCCGATATATTGAACCGTTGCACGCCCTTTGCTCGGCTCCTATTTGACTTTGACCAACGAAATATTCGGGCCATACATCTACGGTCGGATCAACGATAATCGGATATGCAGTCGCCATATACTCGTGATGTAAGTACTGCAAAATATGTAGATAAATTAAATTGATTAGAATACATGTACATTAATTGTAACTAAATATATAATGCATAAACGTTTAAATAATAATATTATAAATTGTACCTCTATTAATTGCCACATACACTCGACACTAGTTAACGATCGTGGGCTCGCTTTCTCTATTGACCATATTATACGGGCATAAATTGCCGAATCCCAATCGTAGGTGCCAATCGCCGTAACATCCTCCAAATAATGTAAGTACCCGAGGCCCGCTGTGGAATTGGCATTTGGAAAGAATAGACTGCCAATTACATAAAACCAAAATGCTCGCGCTATGACTGGCATCATATAATCGGGAAGGTTCGGTTGATTCACAAAATTGACAATGTATTTCTTAAGATCGGCAATCAGAATTCTCGCACCCGAAAATTGTTCTATATGAATTAGGGGGGGAAATTCGTTCACGGTATTTTGAAAATTTGTGTAATTTTCTATCGGCAAATTTAGAATGGGTAACCCTTGCCCAATCGGGATACCTGTACAAAAATTAACAATACACGTCATATATACAAATAATATGAAAATTATTCGTACACCGTCAAATTATTTAAATTTAATATAAATAAAATTAAATAAGGGATTTAATACAAAATATACTGGAAAGCATCGTGAAGTCCATAGGCATGAACGCAATTTCAACAAACGGCAGTTGGAAGGTATGCGTCATGTCCCACCAACATTCGATCATCTCCGTCACAATGCACTGGTCGGAATTCGACATCACCCTTGAAAATATATTGGACATTACACCGGCACCGTCGATAAATTCTTTTATCATCGGTTTATTATCTAATATCAATTTATATAGTTTCATTGGCCCCGCCCAATTACCCCAAAATTCATATTTATTGCCATTTATAATGGGAGTCTATCCGTCGGATGCGTGTGTATTCCCATCGAAAATACAGACGTAATGCTTGTATACGGGATCAACAGGTTCACTCGCCGGAGGTTGAGTAGAATTTTCCATTGACGTGGATCCGCGCTTCTTGCTTTTACCGATATTTAGATATTTTCCCACCTTTTTTCGTCCATAATGTATAAATAAAAAATTGCTTAATACATTTTTTAATATGGAATTGTGGTGCTGAATTTTGGGGTAAAAGAAATGTTGGATTGAGGAAGAAGAAGCAGTAGAGAGGTGGAGATGGAGGTAGGGATGGAGTTCTTCCCTGAGATGATTTATATATTGAGAGGATGCATTGAGTTAGTCGTTTACTAGCCGTTAGAGTGCCGTTGGGCTTCCTACGAACTTCTGAAGTTCGTAGGAATTGTTACGAATAACATAAGTTCGTACCAATTCCTACGAACTTCAGAAGTTCGTAAGAAGGTCCACCACTGTAAACCAGCCAACCGGGCGAAAGGCAAACTCCCCATCTGGTTTTTAATTTACCTTTCGTTGAGCGATCATCGTTGTACATGCTCTAAGAAGAAATAATGCATTAGCATATCCCAATCTCAGTATATTGAAAAAGTTCTTAAGAAATATAATCATTTTGAACTTAGGCCAATAACCACACCTGTTGATCTTAGTATTAAATTATTGAAAAATACTAGGCGTACTATGGATCAACCCAAATATGCCAGTGTTATTAGAAGTCTCATGTATGCAATGCATTGCACTAGATTAAACATTGCCTATACGATAGGAATGTTATGTAGATTTACAAGTAATCCATGATAAGAACATTGGAATGCAATTTATAGATTACTTAGATACCTAAAGAGGACTATGGATTACAACTTACATCATGTAGGGTATCCATCTATATTATAAGGATATAGTGATTCCAGTTAAAATAATCTTGAATCAAAATCCAAGTCCACAACTGTTTGGATATTTATGCTAGGAGGAGCAACCATTGCTTAGGGATATAATAAACAAACATGTGTGTTTGATTCAACAATGCAATTATAATTTATATCCCTAGAAGATGCAAGTAAAGAAGTGGGATGACTTTAAAAATCATTATTTGATATTCCTTTATGGAAAAAGCCATCTCTTGCTATTATGATTAATTGTGATAACCAGGCTACAATATACAAGGTTTCAAGCGAAACCTATAATGGAAAATCTAGACATATTAGTCTAAGACATCAAATTTTGATGCAATTACTCAATGGATGAGTAATTACAGTTGACTATGTTGAAACGAACATGAATTTAGAAGATCCCATGACTAAAGGTCTTATTAGAGAAATGATATATATCACCTCAAAAGGAATGAGACTAAGGTTTATAAAATAAATCAACTATATTTAATGGGAACCTAACTTATGTTTTGAAAATATAGACAAAGTTCAATCTGTACTAACAAGTTAAAATGATAATCATGAACATTAGGAACTTATATGTAAAAGTCCATTGTTATGTGCCTAGTGTTGGTACTGTTCTAAAAAACCCGCCTAGGCTTAAGGCTTGGGAGAAACACCCCGCATTAAGTTTTTTACACCTTATTCTTGATAAAACCCTTAAGGCGCACTTTTTTTCTAAAAATAACAATACTTTAGTGAAACGATATCGCCTTTTAAAGATTTTTTTTACTATTCGGACCATTATCTCATCCAAAAAATCAAATAGTATTTTAATTTGCATATATTCTGAGATATTTTTATGATATGTACAATTTTAGTATTTTAATAGCCTTGTTATGGTTAAAAAATATTAAAATATATTAAGAAGGCCTAAACGCCTTTTTACGCCTAAGGCTCGCCTAGGCTTCTAAGGCTTAAGACTTGGCCTCCACGCCTCGATCACGCCCCGCATTTTTTAGAACCTTTTGCATGATACAAGATGAAGTTTACTTCTTAATAAATCATATAATTGTGACTCGCAGAATCACTGAAGTTGATTTACCTATATAAGTGATAAAAGTGTGGCCGTTTTTTATGGAACTAAGAAAGATTCTACGATACTCATGAAATCAGGATAATCACAAGGCCGTAAATGTGCATACTAACAGAACATTCTTCAACACAGAGATAAATATGTGTAATGGTTCCGGCTCGTCTAAATGTGTCCTTGGTTCAAGATACGTTTACCACATCACCTTGATGAAGTTTTGAGTTATTTTCACTAAGTGGAAGTTCAAATATGAAAGACACTTTACATTTATGTACTAGATTTCAACGATAATGCTAGAAATTTTGTTACTATCTTTATACTCTTGTATCTTCAATTTCTTATTTATGAGTATTTTGAAATGGTGGGGGATGGTCGGAATTTCAAAATATGATTAATTACTTAAATTGTATTATTAAGTTTTATTTTTTGAATATAATTTAGTATTAATATTATGTAAGTGAGTTTTTATTTATTCGGTTTTTATATTGGGTCTTCTAGTAGAGAAAAAGAGGTAAAGAAAAATGAACGTAAATGAGGTGGGTATGGTTTTAGTGTCCCACATGGAAACTTTACAAGAAAGTGAAAGGGTATATAACTAAAAGACAAAAGATGACTATTAGTCTTCTAGTCAAAGAGGCTTACGTTCGCGCGATCGCCCGATGTGCGAAAGGGAGATTGAGCGACTTAGAGCGCACTGGACACTTTGATGGCACACTTGGCACTTCGCACTTCGCACGTGCGCATCATCGCTCGAAGCGCAAGAGCCTAAAGTTTTGCAAAGTGAAGCAGATTGACGGTAGTGGTTAATCGATCTGATAAAAGGATGTTATAACCCAAGCGGGCTAATCTGAACCATTTAGATTGACTCGCGATGATTCGTACAGGGGTGTGCCCATTCACTTATGATGAGACGCCAAATCTAAATTATGCGATCAAAGGAGTTTTGAAAATACTTGATCTAACGGTTGCTGAATCACACACCTGATAAGAGGTAACTATTCAAGAACAACCATCAAAAGGGCTAGAAAAAGTGTTTTAGGCCTTTGTTTTGGACATCAAAAATTGCTTTGTTCTCTTCTCTCCATCCTCCAGCTTCTAGCATTATCAGGTTAATATTTCAAAGTGTTCTTGGTTTGATAAAATCGTACATATTTTGAATCAGATAAGAAACATCAATGAATTGTATCCTTAAGTAAAATTTATACTTCAACTCCATTGTGTACTTGCGATTTTCATCCGAAAGGGGAGAAATGTTGCCTAAAAGACAGCGTTCCTAGAACATGCCTTGCAATAACTTGGATTCATAATTATGATAATTCCTTCATAAATTTCCAATAAGGATATGGAGAACCAATTAGTTGAGCAATTTTTTTGGCCATTTTCCCGTTGAGAAAGCAACATTTTTAAATACTTATTATGTGTGACACCCCGCCTAATAAAATACCGGGTGATCAGTCCTATATCAAATTAAACATGAATCTCATTTGGTTCATTCTTAACATCTTTGTCGAAAACTTTTCAAAAAGTTACTAACCACCCAGTATTAAAAAAAAAGTGCCAAATTTTATCTTTTTAATCAAACAACAACATGCGGATGAGTATAATTTAAATCATTCACACAATCACTGAGTCAACCATAAAAATGAATAAATACAATCTTTACCGAATAAACCATCAACTACAAAATCCAAATTAGAAAACATAAACCACTAGAAATAATAAACTGAGTACATCATCTGACTGAAACAAATGAAAGAACTAGGGCGACATGCCCAAATGAAATACTGACTGCATCCTACTCTAGGAATCAAACATCTGAAATGGCTAAGTCAAAATCCTACAACATCCACATATGTCGCAGCTATGTAACCCTATAATAGAACAAATTTGTCGTCCCTATGGCTGGACACCTAAAAGGTTTTGAAAATATTTTATAGCACGGGTTAGAACCCAAAACATTTAGCAAGTGAATTAAATTGCAGTAAAGTAAAATGCATGAATGCTTTTCATATTTAATCTAGTGCCGTACTCCCTTGAGGACCGGCTCACCCCTCAACTATTGTGCACACCTAATGCTTTTCTATATAACCCATCTAGTCACCTACCCCGTAACTATTTCTCGACAATATCCTTCCAGTCACACTAATCTAGCCCGAGTATGTTTAATATATGATTTATAACATATTTATTACATTAACTTAACTAACCATTTCTCATTTCAAACCATATAAAATTCGCACACGTATTTAATATCAATATAATTCACAACATGTATTTTACCATTATATATTTATTTGCACTATATATACGTATCAACGATTTACAACATTTATGCACATGCAGTAAATATATATAACCATCCGTCCGAATAGGCACTGATGGGATGTTCTTTAAAATGCTATCATTTCCAGTTATACTCATCGACCCGGACCCCTGACACGATTATCTCCCCGAATCAGTAAAATAAAATAAACACAGCGGAGGCGGTCATAGTTCACCCCAAAAATGAGATTGAATCATACCCAAGACGTCCCATCCCTAACTACAGACGCTATGACTTGGGGACTATACTCACCCTGCTCCTCAAGCCAGGGGATCCACCCACATCGGTAACCTCCCATGATAGCACTAGAGGGGTATGTATTCCTATAAATATTATTCACACAAATATATATATATATATATATATATGCCTGTAAATTGAGCCGGGAAAGCCCGAAGCCCGCCCGTTCGGCCCATTATTTTGGGGCCGAGCTTTATTTGAGTTTGAGCCGAGCTGAGCCTGAGCCAATATTTCATGCCCGAATGAAGTTCGGGTCGAGCTTGAGCCGAACTTTGCCAAGCCTGAATTGAGGGCCCAAAACCCGAACTTTGAATATATAAATAAATAAATAAATAAATAAATGATTTTATATAATATAACATATTTATGTTAACTAATTTTATATGTATGAAATTTAGTTAGTCTTTATAGGTTTTCATTCTTACTTCCCTTGTTTTATTTTAATACATTTCATAATTATATACATTATTTTATGAAATATCAATTAGATTTTGGTGTGTACATTTTCTCCATGATGGAAACACAAGAAAAAACATTAGTTTAAACTTTTTTTAACAAAAAAATTGAATTCGGGCCTGCCCGAACCCCGAAATATTTATGAGCCGAGTTTGGGTTTTGGCAGAAAATTATAGTTCGAGCTTGAGCCTGGGTAAGTAGTTCGAACCGAGCCTGAGCAACCTCAAGCCCGTCTCACCCAACCCGATTTACAGCCCTATATATATACTACACAATCACCGCATATATATATATATATATATATATATATATATATATATATATATATATATATATATATATATATATATATATATAATTAATCCAGGCTACTCCATGCACAATTACCGTAACACTAGTATAATATTTTTAATCCTATGTACCGACTTGTAATTTAAATAAATCCCACATATATTTATTTTGTTCACTCAAGTTGTGTCACCCAATTAAATTACCCAGACTCGCTCATTCGGCCGAAATTTCATCTTGTAGAACTTATTCCTCAAATTCCACTCATTAAGGTTAACTCCATTTTTATCCTGAATATTCCATAATTTATTATATAACTCTATGATAAATTAATTCGGCCAAATCCGTGCCTAAGCACTTGCAGTCCCAGACCCAAAATATTCGAGTCAATTTTCCCAACTCTAAACTTTAATTAACTAAGCATTAATTAATTTTTTTACCTTGGCGTCACTCAACCAATATATCTGGACTCGCTCACTTGTCACGAAAATACAATAATTAGAATTTATTATTCAAATTCTCCTTAATAAATTTTGCACACTTATTAATCTAAGGTTTTCAATTTACTCAATTTCAACCTTAATTTTCTTATGGATTATTTTCTCAATTATCCTAATACTTACTTGTCTCACTTTATGTAAACCTAATCTCCACTTTAGGCCTAATATCCTTATTATAGAACAACAATCACAATCAATCAATCTAGGCAACCTCTAATGGAATAATAATTAAAAATAACATTTCTTAAAATATGCCCCACGAATCTGTCCATATTTTTAAAATGCCGTTTTGAGGCATTTTGGAGAAAACGTACCAGATAACAAAATGCAGAAAATAGAATTTTCTATGAGGTACCGTGGGCAGAATAACCCTTTTTCGGAACCAAAACGTCGAAAAACAGTTTCTAAAATGACAATTTAATTTACCCAATTTCGTAGACTTCTTCAAATTCAAGAAGTTGTTCTACAATTCAGTCCTACCCATCAAAACCCAATTTAGATATCAACTAACCCCAAAACCATTCATCTTATCATACCCACTATGATATGAATAGAAATATGCAATTAATTTAAAAGCAAGTTTAACCATTTGTCTTAGGGGTCGTAGGGTGTGAATCCTTTGGTGTAGATGATGATTATTTGATGAAGAATGGCTCCCATGGTTTCTCCAATTGCACTCACTTTTCTCTCTCTCTCTCTCTCTCTCTCCCTCTCTCTCTCTCTCAATTGGGGTTTTCTAAAATGTGTTATAGCTGTCACACCCTCTCACTTTTAGGGTTTAATAACTCAATCACGTTTTTAGGCTTGTGGGCTTTATAAAAAGGGCCCAAACACTCTTATGCGAGCTTTGTTATGCCTAAAAATACCCTGAGATCCATTTACTACCTCGGGGTACTCTAATCCAACTATTTTGACCCATCCGGACTCAATCGTATACTCAGAATTTCCATTCGAATTATTTTACTAAAAGTTCTTATCTCGACCCCAATATATTCTATGTCCGATTCCCTGTTGGGATAAATAAATGCCATGTCACTATTGCTCGTTACGGCGTAATTAAGTTATTACTATTCGCTTAATAAATTTAAATTCCATAAATATTAATTGTTTACTCACCAGATTATTATTCAATAGTTAAATTACGACACACAAGTAATTTAAAATTAACCGAATTAACTAAATAATAAATGCCCAAAAATACGAGGTGTATACTTCCCTCCTTACAAGAGAATTTCGTCCCCGAAATTAGGTTGTACCTAAAGCGAATACCTCTGGATGCTGCTCTCGCATGTCATCCTCCCGCTCCTAAATGGACTCGTCAACGATGTGGTGTCCCCACTAAACTCTAACATGTGGTATCACTTTTGACCGAAACTTGCACTCACTACGATCCAGAATAGCTACAGGTCTCTCCTTATATGAGACATCTGGCTGCAAATCAAACTCCTTTTTTGGAACATGCCATAAGCTCTCACGCTCCTCCGATAATCCTTCAGCGATGCCACGTGAAATACGCCATGTATTCGATGAAGATGCTATGTCAAACCCAATCTATAAGCTACCGGTTCCACTATCTCAATGATAGGGATGGGCCTCCACAAATCTCGATGCTAGCTTCCCTGTCATGCCGAACTTCATGAACTTTTTCATGGGAGACACTCTAACCAACACCTGGTCATCAACATCCAGCTCAATGGTTTCCTAACATGTAGTGTCTCAAAAGACAAGCCTATGCTCCACCTTATATGAGTGCAATTTCTTGTTGCCAACCCGTGACTCTCTCAGTTTAAATATCCGCAATAATCCCTGAATACTCATGTCAGACTTCAACTCCTTAACTCACGGTGATGTAACTCTCCTTACATTTTCAAGCTATCTAAAAAAAGACGCCTTTTGTTCCATTCTTGACGATGGACCATAAATCACTTTGGGTCCCGGAAGCTTGTTATTCCCCCACCCTTCCCAACTAAAGGGTGGATGGCAAAATTTCCCTGATAATGTCTCAGAACGTGTCACGTAGATAATACACTGCCATGGGGTATCATACGTAACTCTGCTAGTTGTAATTAATACTCTCAATCACCCAAAAATCTGAAATTACGCATTCCTCGATTTTGGATGTCCCCAAATATGAATTTCACCACTCATGCTCATCAATCCCGCTACTGGGAATATCAAAATTACAAAATCCTAGTTGAAATAACCCCGTATCAACTTTTTTCCATACCTAAACGATGTAACTTTGAGGCAACTCCATTATGTATTTCTCACCACCGATCCCCACACTCAACGTTTCACATTATGAGGGACATCTTACTCCCCTTTTCTGGAATATAATTAAAATCATTGCACTTGCATTTGCTCCTAAAACTGCTCGACATCTGACTTAGTGAGACTCTGATCCACATAGGGCGCCCTGTACACCCTATAACCCGTGCATGTTTGTACAAACCTCCGATCGTCACATACGTAACATACTTATCTCAAGTTCGGCCCCCGCATTCTCGGTGTGGCTAAATCTTCTGATATTTTTTATCACCTTACCAATTACTATTCAATTATTCCCGATATTGCCCCACCTGTCCACTTACGGCGCAAATCTTCCCAGTGTTTCTTTCGTAACACTTCCCGGCTCCACCGACCCTATTTCTTAGTGGCTCTCCACTCAACGTACTTTCTCCACACAATCACTAATTATAACAAAATCCGATGACCTAGCATCCGATAATGTCTTCACACTCCATGCACTATTCCTTATAATTCTCGGTCCTTGATTTTCTTAAAACCCAAAGCATACTCCCGGGACACTCAACTTGTGTCCCTATACTCACATATCTAATCATGGACTGTCTCTAAAGGAGTCACATATATTACTGCGCTCGCACCATCACTACACCCTTAGCGATAAATATTAATAACGAGCTAAATCTCTTTGCTCCACGGCAACCCGACATACCCTGAATCTCATCAGTAAGAGTCCCTATGCACCGGGATTCAATATAATTAGACAACTGTACTCTCTGAAGTCTACTTCACAAAATATCACCGCGAGTTCAACCCTCTTTTAGGTGAGACATCACAAAAATAATATACATCCTGTCCTGGAACAACGAAGACGATAGTATTGCGATAACCGCCCACCATCGATTAATAGTCCGTACCCAGGATAAAATCATACCTCGAATATCACATCTCAAAATGTGCTAACCTCATAAAATATATATCATCTCAGTGTATCCACTCGCTCTCTTACAGGTGGAATTGAAGAGTGACCCGCTACTCCATGGTAAATATACACATACTAGTGATATTAACGATACCTGTACTAAACCCATTTCTCACTCGAATCTAATACTAATACATTACTGTGTCTCTCTCGCGTCACACAAAACAAATCCCAATCATCTCGAAATAAATCTCGCAGTTTCAGTTTCCTATAATACGGACGGCTCAAACAGTTCTGGGACACAACACTCTAGTCCTAATCGAACCAAAACTTCTATAACTGCTGCCCCTGTGAGGCATCCCGCTCCTGTCCCTTGACTCGCTGCGGACAAGATCCACACATGTGTATCTACTCTTTAACCATAAGATACCTCATTGTGCCATTCTCCTTTCTCTGGCTCCACCGGCCATATAGGGGTTGTCCTTCTCGCGGACCTGATAGTATTGACCTTGATTGCTATCCCTATTGTCCCGTTGGCTCTGCTGGTCCTATGGGACTTATTAATGGACTTGATGGCCCTGATAGAACCCACCATCACTTGGTAGAAATTTTATTGATCTTGATCATTAATTTGGGTCCTCTACTGGGTATCCCATCCCTTGGTGCCTCACTAGCCTCGAAAAACCCAGCCTTGCCCTTCGATTAGATTCTCTAACTCCCTTAGCTCCCTTTTCACGAGAACATTGATATAATTTTATAAATGTACAACCTTGATGACAACGAAACCAGTCATCCTAGACAGATTTCCTATCCGCGCCTATATTTTCTACCCATGGGTCTATTATCAACTTATAAACCCTTTTTGATTCTTCGTATCCCTCTCCTCGGTTACGAAGTTTACGAATTTCGTCAACTTCAATTCACATCCGACCACTATCCGACCTTTTTAGAAAAATTACGGAAATCTCCCTTGCCTCTCTATATAATCCCTACTGAGAGGATTCGTAATAATCCACACACCAAATTCCTCATTATTCATGGTAAGTTTCCCATGGCTATAGTGACTGACTCCCATCACCCCACGCTGCTCCTATGAGCAAATGTCTTTGCCCAAAATTTGACTTGAGTGTCACTACACTCCCTCATATGTGATTCTAGTTGAATGTTCTCCATCCATTGGTAAATCACCCTTTCGCACATTCCTCAAATTCTAGCGGCTTGTTCTTCTGAAATAAAAATCTTCTCCAACCCTAGCCCCTTGTCGTCTATACTTGGGGTTTTAGGTTTGCACCATCGTCCTTTATGACGGTTCTTAGGGAAACTACTACGTCTTAGTGGTTACTCTAACTTCAATTATTCGAATGATAATCGTGGTGACTCCTATCGCATCACTGTTCCCAGAATACTCCATGGCTTCTCCTAAGTCCTCCCTCCTGCAATCCTTCTAACGTCCCAGGCTTGCCGTTCTATAATGTTCGATCTGCCACGCTCAACTGAAACCGTATATGAATCACATCAACTATACTTTATAGCAGGAGATTGTAAGTCGCATACGTAAAGGAATACAATAATCCTATAATAAGGCTCTGTATCAAAGAACGCTAAGCTAAAATGTGAAAAGCCGCATAGATCCTAAGGAAACTAGAACTTGATGCTCTGATAGCATCTGTGACACCCCGTCTAATAAAATACCGGTAATCAGTCCTATATAAAATTAAACTGGAATCTCATTTGGTTCATTCTTAGCATCACTGTCGAAAAACTTTTTTAAAACTTACTAACCACCTAGTATTTAAAAAGAAACAGTGCCAAATTTTATTTTTTTATCAAATAACAACAACAACATGCGGATGAATATAATTTAAACTATTCATACAATCACCGAGTCAACCATAAAAAAGAATAAATACAATCTTTGCCGAATAAACCATCGGCTACAAAATCCAATTTAGAAAATATAAACCAGCAGAAATAATAAACTGAGTACATCATTTGACTGAAACAAATGAAAGAACTAGGGCGACATGCCCAAATGATATACCGACTGCATCCTACTCTAGGAATGAAATAACTGAACCGACTAAGTCAAAATCCCGCAACATCCACTTATGTCGCAGCTGCGTAACCCCAAAATAAAACAAATTTGGCGTCCCTATGGCTGGACACCTAAAAGGTTTTGAAAATATTTTATAGCAAGGGTTAGAACCCAAAACATTTTGAAAATATTTAGCAAGTGAATTAAATTATAGTAAATTAAAATGAATGAATGCTCTTCATATTCAAGTTAGTGTCGCACTCCCTTGAGGACCGGCTCACCCCTCAACTATTGTGCACACCTAACATTTTTCTATATAACCCACCTAGTCACCTGTGACACCCCGCCTAATTAAATACCGGGTGATCAGTGCTTTATTAAATTATAAACAAGGTGAACGGTTGGTTCATTCTTAGCATCACTGACGCAAAAATAACTTTTCCAATTAAACACCCTAAATAATTAAGCTAAGTGACAAAACCATTTTAAGACATCAATTTCCAAGTTTTATTTAAAAACCAACATTTAAGACTTTACATAATCCATAGTTTAAGAATCACACAACAAGTATACTGGAACATATAATCCAAACAATTAAGCGTTCAACTAATTAATTCCAACATTAAAACTTTAAGGGAAACATCCTGATAGTAAAATCCCAAAGTATATATACTGGAAATAAACGAAACACAATCTCTGATAAAAACAACTGAATAATGGAAAAGGGCGACACATGCCCAACTGGATAAAGTAAAAACTAGAAGTGGAATCAAGAATGAGGTCGTCTAAGCAAGAGGCCTGCAACTCCCACCTAAGCTGCAGCGCGTTCCTTCCAAAGGATCCTATGCAAGAAGCCCCTGTGGATGGGCACATGTAATATATATATATATATATATACAAGAGAGAAGAGAAAATAGGAAACGGGTCAGAGCCCGATTGTAAAATAGTTTAAAATTAATTTAGCAAGTATTTAAAATGCTTACCGGCTAATGCAACCTTCATATTAGTACGACACTTCCTTGAGAAATTCTCACTTCTATTCTAATGTGAACACCTACCGCACTAATACTCCCAAAAGTTTAACCTATCTTAAGTTATTCACAAGATTTCATTCCAACGATTTCTAATGTTAAGAGGGTTAATTTTATTTAACAGCAAAGTTTTCACATAAGCCTCATTTGACTATAAAGTTTCTCAGTAACGCATCATACTTTTTAAGCACTTATTCCCAAGTTGAAATAATTATTCATTTCTTACTTACCATAGTCTCAGTAGGTAGTTCCCAAATTTCAAGTTTAAATATATATATTCAATACTCATATAATATATATATTCTAACGGCACCCCACATAAAATTTATGGTGCGGGCATACTTTGCTATCCATTCCCCGTATCACTCGTACTAAGAAAAATACAAGTTAGGAATCACTCTCGAACTGTATTAACACAAAACACATACAAATTGAGGAGAAGCATAGTTCCAAGTCACTAAGAGGTCAGCACATACCCTCACGTCTCTTAGGACCGTCTGACTATCGATCCGATAGCCTGTACCAAGGATTCCTATATTCTAGGGTATGAGTCAATATCCCCCATAAAGGTCCCATCGAGATAAGACTGTCCCAGCGCGGTAACCTCAGGGATAGCAAGTAGCGCGGGCATGATTTTTACACGTATATAGTATATGCATAAACACAGTCATATATGTATACTACTATTCCCATATCAAATTTAGGTACACTCTCACGACCCATAATTACGATATTTATCCTTATTACACATTACTAGGTTATCACGTATAACGGTTTGTCTCTTATTCTTAATTATGGAATTATTCCAACTTACTACATAACACTCGTGAATTTCTATCTCCCCAAGTGTAATTTCAGTAGGTACTCATTTATTTTACAACGTAACTTCCTTACGAGTCTCACCCTTTAACACATGTTCCTATTGTCACTTATATGTAAAACACCCCCGTGAAATGTTAATCTCGTCTTACATTAATGGTTCCATATATTTCTAAAGTCCTACTGGTCTTCTTTATATCCTAAAATATTTTAATAGAAATGACCAAAGATTACTATTCACTTAAATTGAAATTAATCATTCAAAAAGGAAAATATAAGTCTGCCAGGAGGGGTCGATCGATCTATGGCAGGTGTTCGATCGATCAATCCATCGATCGATCGATTATCTTGGTTCGATCGATCGATCAAGCAGGTGTGGCAAATCTGCGAATTTCCAGTTACGGGTTTCTTCTTTCAAGATCATCCAAACCAATATATTTGATTACCAAACTCCCAATAATTTATACTCCAAGTGTTATATCCTCAAATAAGTGATATTCTACGTCAGGCATGCGGATTTTCATCATGAAAAATGAATTAAATGGGGCATAATCCATAGAAATATCAAGAACCCTAATACTTTCTTCGTTTAGTTTCTTACCATTCTTTTACAAGATTTCATACTCTTAATTTACTGTAATTTCATGGTTCAACCTCGACATGTGAATTTTATTTCCAGAATACATCTATAACCTATACATCATGCAAATCCAAGTCTCCAAAATAGGTTTTTCTTTCACAAAAACTAGTTCCAATCAATCCTAGACTAATATTATTGAAGCATTAACTGCAATAGAGAAATATAGATACTTGCCTAGGAATTCTTGGTTCAGATTTTGTGGAGAGATTGGTGTGGTGGTGAGCCTCGTTGCGCGATTTAACGTTTGGCGGCGACGATGGTGCAAACGGTGGAGTTCTTGGCCTAGAACTCCTTGGAAAGCTTCTCCTCTTCCTCTCCAATGGCCGTCTTTGGTTTATGGTTGTTCTAACCCTAGAAGACGAATCCTACCATCTGATATACACTTAGAATTTTCGTGGGTTTTCATGCCCAAAAATGTAAAATATCCAAAACGCCCTCCCGGGATGTTAATTAGGCCTAAAAACGCCCCGAGACCCAAACTAAACCCCCGGGTACATTATTTTGACTATCTCGACCCTTCCAGACACATTAACGCACTCAAAATGACCATACATGTGACTTATAATTTATTCACTTTTAATAGTTCAAAAATAATCCCGACACGACAGAAGCGTGTCCTGATAAATTTCCAAAATTATCAAATTAGATTCCCGTGATAATTTTACTAATTATAATTACACCTCTTACTTTACTCATAAAGTAACTTACAACAAAATTCCAATAATTACTAACTCTCATGACGCTAGTAAGTATTTAAATGATTTTTTGGATTAATATTAATTTAATATCTCTAATTAAATTTGATAAATCCCCAAAATTAAAAGTCATAAAAATACGGGGTATGACATAACCTACCCCGTAACTAGTTCTCGATAATATCCTTCCTGTCACACTACTCTAGCCCGAGTATGTTTAATATATGATTTATAAATTATTTATGACATTAACTTAATTAACCATTTCTCATTTGAAGCCATATAACATTTGCACACGTTATATAATATCAATACAATTCACAACATGTATTTTACCCGTATATATTTATTTGCACTATATATACGTATCAACGATTTACAACATTTATGCGCAAGTAGTAAATATATATAACCATACTCCTGAGTAGGCATTCACCGGATGTTCTCTAAAATGCTACATTTCTAGGTATACTCATCCACCCGAACTCCTGACACGGTTAGCTCCCTGAATCAGTAAAATAAAATAAACGCAGCGGAGGCGGTCATAGTTTCCCCCGAAAATGAGACCGAATCATACCCAAGACATCCCATCCCTAACTACAAACGCTATGAACTGGGGACTATACTCACCCTGCTCCTCAAGCCAGGGGATTCACCCACATCACACAACTTCCCATCATAGCACTAGAGGGGTATGTATTCCTATAAATATTATTCAAACAAATATTTATAAATCATACAAATATATATATATATATATATATATATATAATAAAGTAGAAAAGTTATGTATGTCATAAGTTTGATCGATGATGTCATCCATATGAATTTTTTTTGTACTTCTTACTTTACCCCTCAAATATTTTGTTTTTCCTCTTTTGTTACTTTTCAAATTTACTCTTTAATTTAATATTGGGGCTATTTTGGTAAACCCTTTAAAAAATTATCGTCTGTCATTTGGGTACCACGCTAAGAAAGGGACAGCGAGTTAGAGGTAAGCCACCAAGGAAAAAAGCAACACTTTGAAAACCCCATATCTTTTATGATTTTCTTTATGCCCAAAATACTATTAAAGACTGCAAACGCCACATATTCTGCCAGAGGAACAGTCTGAAAGTTGAAAGTTGAAACCTTCTGCCAGAGGAACAATCTGCAAACCTTTTGAAAGTTGAAACTTTTTGAAAAAATTTCGTAGTCTCTCTCCTTTTATTTTGCATTATATCCCGCCTAAAGGACCCATCCTTTAAACATTTCAAAGGGCTTCTTTATCTCTCTCTCAAGATGGGTTATTTCCCTTATCCGAGATGATTCATTGGGCCACTACACGTAGCCAAGCTCATTCACCTCCGATGGTGAGCACGACGGAGTCTCCCTCTATTCAAAAGAGATTCCTCAATGGTAACCGTCCATCTCAGAATCATGGTCCAACAACAAATCCGTGTTAAACAAAGGAAAAGTAGGTCAAATATTGTTGTTTAAGAAGATATCATCAGCTGAAATTGGAGACGAATCCGGGTTTCCAACGAGAAAGAGAACTCAGAATCGGTGAGTGCCTTCCTCATCTTTCAAATTGAAGCCTCCATCGTCATCATCACATCAACCTTAAAATGGGTCTTGATTTATTACTTTATTTTCACTCTCTCTTTGTGAGTTTAGATTTGGGGGTTAGGGTTTTGAAACAAGAAAAACTCTCAATAACCTTCAGTTGGGTCTTGGAAGAAACCTCACAAATTAATTCCCCTATTTTTTTCCAAATCTATGAGTTAATATCTATATTCCCCTATTTTTTTCCAGATCTATGGGATCACACGAGAACATTTTTTTTCAAAACTGAAGATTCATAATTAAGAATTATAGATGAAATGACACCAGTCCCATAAACTAACATGTCATGCAAAGGTAGTTTCAGCGTGTTATTCAAACTACCCACAATTCTTTCTCCTTTCTTTCATCCGTAACTAAAAAGAAATTATATTACATTTCAGATTTCACATGGACCACTTCTGTTTTGAGAATTCAGATTTACCCATGTGTCTGTATGAAATAATTTCTGTTTTGAGAATATCTTTTGATGTTTCTTCTGTTTTCCTTTACCATTGTTGTACTTTTTTGTTGAGTTAGTACTTTTTTGTTTCAGATACGGATTGAAGAGTAAGGAAGAAAAAAATAATACGTCTCATCTGTACAGTTGACCTTATTTCAAACCGTTAAGCATCTATCAGGAACTCATTCTCATTTTTGCTTTTATCTTCATTATGACATTTTCGTAAATTTATTTGTGAAATTATATTATTCATTTGGTTTCTGATTTTTTATAGACATTATGTGTATGAGTCCATTTCTAAGTATGGGACGTCAAACTGATGTTGGACTTGAGTACTTGGAATCCTTCTATACTTCTTTTATCAAAATTGAGTGGAGTCATTTCCCTACATGACTAATTTAGAAGGTTAGTCTATTTATTCTTTGTTTATTCTAATGTTTTATAGGATTTTATGCTTTTACTAATATTGATCAAATCTAGATGGATGAAAGGGGTGAAACACAATTTGTTCCGACAGTAAGCCCGCACGGCCACCACAAGCTGTACTTCCATGTTGCCAATTATAGCAAACCCCCACATACGGCCATCGTAGTTGAAATAAGAAATTTGTAGGGTAAACATGAAGTTGTATTGGAGATTACTCATTGAATAGTTTATGTAATGAGTTAGTATGATTGTCTCGCAAATCTACAAAGTAGTTAAATTGGCAATTGAGTGTTCATTTATAAACACATTTATGTAATTTATTTTTGGGTTCTAATTGCCTTCACTGAAATATTAGACCACACGTGTAATCATACGAGTAGGGCTGTGTTTCGGCCGGATCGGATCAGAAAATGCATATTCGGAAAAAAAACCGATTTTTTCGGAATAAAATAACTATTTCGATTTCCGATCCGATTTTTTCGGAAAATTAAAAAAAATTTCGAATTCGGAAAAATAGGAAAATTGGCAAAAGTCGAAAATTCACAAAATATATTAAAAATCCAAAATTTCGAAAATTCCAAAATTTCAAAAAAATAAATTATGGATTTTCGATTACTCGAAATTCTCATTTTTTAAAGAAACAATGAAAATGGCTTAACCCAACATGTAAACACATGAGGATTTGGCTCATTTTTTCATTTGTGTAGAAGCTAGGAGGATACTCTCCTTTTATAGAGCATATTTTGGAGCCCTCTCGCACTCCCTCTCCCAACCGATGTGGG
This sequence comes from Sambucus nigra, assembly GCA_949130495.1. NCBI lineage: Eukaryota > Viridiplantae > Streptophyta > Magnoliopsida > Dipsacales > Adoxaceae > Sambucus > Sambucus nigra. The sequence continues at coordinate 617,679,106 of OX422211.1, read as the reverse complement.
ATATGGGAAACTTTCAAAAAATCGAAAAAGAAATCGAAAAAATAAAAAATTAGAAATAATTCGGAAAAAATCGTAAATAATTCGGAAAAAAATTGGAAAAATCGGATCGGCATAATTTCTGAAAAATCGGATCGGAAAAATCGAAAAATCGGATCGAAAATCGGAAAAATCAGAAAGTTCGGAAAAAAAACACAGCCCTACATACGAGGTACATGACATACTATTTGTATTGTTGAGTATTTTTTATTTCTTAAACATGGTGTATATAGTCTTATAAACAAAAGAAATTTTAACCAAATTTTCTAAATTGTTTATACTTATTTGTGTTGTAAAATATTTTCAGACTTAAATTATACATGATTTAACATTTTGAATATTTTTTTGTGTCAATTTTTTTTAATTGTTTATACAGTGGTTATTGTGAAATAGTAGTATAGTTGTTGTTTGTCCCTCCTTAAATGGGGAAGATTGTTCTATAAACAAAGAAAATTGTCCAAATTTTTTAATATGTTAGGTTATGTACTAATAATTGTATAGCTGATATTTTTGTTCTTAAAGCGGACGAATTGTTCTGTAAACAATGGAAAGTCGGCCTAAAAAATTTAAATTATCAGATTTAGTATTAATAATAGTATAGTTGGTATTTTTGTTCTTAAGCAGGGGGAATTGTCTCATAAACAAAAGAAATTTTGCCCAATCTTTTTAAATAAATTGATTCGTACCATAGGGTATTTAAAAAGGATTATATGTTGCGAACTAAATACGACGTATGGTCTTATCAACGAAGTACACTTTTAAAAATTAGGGTCGTGCCTTCAGGCACGGGCATACCCTAGTATATATATATATAATCAATCCAGGCTACTTCGTGCACAATTACCGTAACACTAGCATAATATTTTCAAGTCTATGTACCGACTTGTAATTTAAATAAATCCCACATATATTTATTTTGTTCACTCAAGTGGTGTCACCCAACTAAATTACCCAGACTCGCTCATTCGGTCCGAAATTTCATTTTGTAGAACTTATTCCTCAAATTCTACTTATTACGGTTAACTCCCTTTTCATCTTGAGTATTTCTTAATTTATTATATAACCCTATAATAAATTAATTCGCCCAAATCCGTGCCTAAGCACCCACATCATTGGCCTCAAAATATTCGAGTTAATTTTCCTGACTCTAAACTTTAATTAACTACGCATTAATTAATTTATTACCTTGACATCGCTCAACCAATATATCTGGACTCGCTCACTTGGCACGAAAATACAATATTTAGAATTTATTATTCAAATTCTCCTTAATAAATTTTGCACACTTATTAATCTAAGGTTTTCAATTTACTCAATTTCAACCTTAATTCCCTTATCGATTATTTTCTCAATTATCCCAATACTTACTTGTCTCACTTTATGTAAACATAATCCCCACGTTAGGCCTAATATCCTTCTTATAGAACAACAATCACAATAAATCAATTTAGACAACCTCCAATGGAATAATAACTAAAAATAATATTTCTTAAAATTTGCCCCACGAATCTGCCGAGATTTTTAAAATGCCATTTTGAGTCATTTTGGAGTTGTTTTTGGAGAAAATGAGAACAAAATGTAGAAAATAAGATTTTCTACGAGGTTGCATGGACAAAATAGCCATTTTCGGAACCAAAACGTCGAAAAAATAATTCTAAAATGATGGTTTAATTTCCCAATTTCATAGACTTCAAATTCAAGAAGGGTTTTACAATTCAATCTTACCTATCAAAACCCAATTTAGATATCAACTAACCCAAAAATTATATCATCTCATCACACCCACTATGATATGAAAAGAAATTTGCAATTAAATTAAAATCAAGTTTAACCACTTGCCTTAGGGTTCTTAGGGTCTGAATCCTTTGGTGTAGATGATGATTATTTGACGAAGAATGGCAACCATGGTTTCTTCAATTGCACCCACCTCTCTCTCTCTCTCTCTCTCTCTCTCTCTCTCTTTCTCTCTCTCAATTGGGGTTTTCTAAAATGTGTTGTAGTTGCCACACACTCTCACTTTTAGGGTTTAATAAATCACTCCCATTTTTAGGCTTGCGGGTTTTATAAAAAGGGCCCAAACACTCTTATGTGATCTTTGTTATGCCTAAAAATGCCCCGAGACCCATTTACTACCCTTGGGTACTCTTTTTCGACTATTTCGACCCATCGGGACTCAACTGTACACTCATAATTACCATCGAATTATTTTACTAAAAGTTCTTATCTCGACCCCAATATAGTCTATGCCGACTCCCGGTTGGGATAAATAAATGCCACGTCACTATTGCTCGTTATGATGTAATTAAATTATTACTATTCACTTAGTTAATTTAAATCCCATAAATATTAATCATTTACTCACCAGATTAATATTCAATAAATATAAATAATAATTAATTCAATTAAATTACGATACACAAGTAATATAAAATTAATTGAATTAACTAAATACTAAATGCCCAAAAATACGAGGTGTTACATTATGGAATTCATTAATAAGACCTTCAATTTTATCTCCATGGCCAATAGATAACGGTTCGAAATAATTTGGCGATCTTATATCGATTCCCCATTATGGATTATATTATCAAGCCATAAAATTGTGTGATTGTGGTTTCTCATCATGTGTGCACATGGAAAACCCATTATTTTTGTAAAATGCCATGTGCATATACCCACGAATGAATAAGATTTTGATAACTCGAATTGTTTGAAAATCTGCCGAAGTGCAAAGCCGAAAATATTAGTAACAAGTTCCTTAAAAATAGGGCCGCAAAATTTATGTGGAACAAGAATCTTTTCACTAGCAAGCTGCGTTTTAATTTCCTTCTACTGATTTTCGATTGCAAGACAAAAAATTTATTTCTCCTCTCACAAATTTTTGGTTGAAACGTGAAGATATTTCTTAATCATTGCATGTGTACCTTCAACCCTTGAATTTACACGATTCCCAAAGTGTACGCAGTTTCATGTTCATGCATGTACGAATCTCTCTTTGACGAGAAGCCATGTATTTCTTATGTAATTGAGGACATTGCCATTATCTTCATATTGAACTTCAATAATATGCCAAACTTCTTCAAAACTCGATTCATTCACAAATTCTATTAAATTAGTGTAACTCAATATAAATTCATCCCAATCTTCATTTTTATCAAATGGTTGTTCACATTTGGCAGTATTATTTTTCTTAATATGCCACAAACGTAAAAGATGTCTGGTGCTCAGAAAAACAACTTGAATAGCATTCATTAAAACTAACCCTCTATCTATCACAATTGCTAAAGGATGTTGGTCAACACCCAAATTTTTTGGAACCTTTCCAATGCCCACACATAGTCTTATTCTTCCTCTTTTTGCATAAACTCAAAACAAGAGCAAAATGAAGTGTTGAAACTAGTAACTCCAATTATATGAAATAATGGCATATTATCTTTATTTCGCTTATATGTACAATCCATAAAAAAATTTATTGCAGTAGCTTTTTTCTTAACGCAACTGAATTAGGATAAGCAAAAACCATATGAGTCAAGTGACCATCTTCGTTCCTCTTCATATCAAAAATAAAATCACCTTGGGAAAGTTCTTTAAATAATGCTTGAAGAGTTGTACAATCTTTGCACTTGCATTATAAATCATCCCTGATAGTGCTTGGATATTTGGATTACTTTTTTGAAGTCCAGAAATTATTTGGCGTGATGTATACATATCAATATTATCTCTTTGATACACACAATTTCTTCCTTCGAAAAACGACGACAAGATGGATGTGTGGACATATAAACATAAGGCTCGTGATTGTAGGATACATTTTTTATTTTCACTTGCCAAGTTCCATTTTTTCATTTTCCCCAAATCTCAAATGGATAATTTATAAGTCGAGATGCCCCCAAGTGTGGAATATGAACTTTGAATGCTTTCTCGGCCTTGAAGTATGTTGGTCTTGCTAGAAAAATAAGGCCAAAGAAATGTTTCCTGAAATGATTCCCTGAGATCTTGGCATGTTTGCATTTTCATTTTCTTGGAAATACTTTGTTTGCTGATGAATATATATATGTAGAAGGACAAATTGTCCTATTTTGCATAGACAATGAAACTTGCTCCACCTGTTGTTTAATTATAGTGACTTGTCACTCTTTGGGCCTAAGCAATGGAATGATTTTCATCCCATATTCCTGCTTAGTTGTAGTAATCCCGTTAAGATTACCTTGTTGCCTAGACAGTGGATGCCCCGGGAGGTCACCCATCTTCTTGCCTAGTTTGGTACCAACCAACCGGAGTTGGTGGTATTGAGTTCCCGACCAACTGGAGTTGTTGGTAATTGAGTTTTCGACCAACCGGAGTTGGTGGTAATTGAGTTCCCGACCAACCAGAGTTGGTGGTAATTGATAATAAATGCTAGAGACTTCATCGGAGCTGACCAACAGATTGTTGGGAATAAGATATAATAAATGCAGGAGACCTCCTCAACAGATTGTTGGGAATAAGATAATACATGTTGAAGACTTCCTTGAAGCTGAATATATATATTGAGAAGAAATTTTTCGAGCTCCATGCTGAGATAAATATAAAACATGCATAGACATAAAGAATAATAATAAACTGTCTTGCTGATCCGTCAAGGCAAAATTGCATAATGCCAAATAAGAATAATATTTTCAATATAAGAATATGGCCGAGAACTTTACTGGGCCTGAATATAAATAAGAATACCCCGACCAACTATCCGTTGGGGGTGAAATATAATAAATGTTATAGTTCTCCTCAGATTATCTTGTCGGGGTAAAATTTTAAATAATGTCGAGCAAGAAAAATATTTTCCAGAACATAAGAATATGGCCGAGAACATTTTCGGGCCTGAATATAAATAAGAATTACCCTGACCAACTGTTCGTTGGGGGTGAAATGTAATAAATGCTGTAGATCTCTTTGGAGCTGAATATATATCTCGTCGAGCTCCATGCTGAGGTGAATATAGAATATGAATCTGAATGGATATATAGAATAATTCATGCCTGAGAAGATATCTGAGCAATAATACAATCAATAGTGCCTTGTTGAGGTAAAATTTAACAATGCCGAGCAATGATAATATTCTCCAGAAGTTTAAGATTATTTTCGAGCATTCGTCGGCACCAAATCTTGTACATGTAAAAATTAATAACTTGCTCTACCATATGTGTAGGCTGAATTGATTAGTCATGAGAATAATTTAGCCATCTAATTAATATCTATGATATGTATATGCTCAGGCAATAAAAATATCAATTTCAAAATATGAAATAATATATGTCCGGTTGATCTGTCGAGGCGAAATTGCCTGATGTCGAGCAATAACAGTTTCCAGAGGTTTAAGATTGAGGCGGAGCTTTCATCGGGATTGATTCTTGTACCTAAGGAATTTTAATAAGTTGCTCGAACTCCTGTTGAGACTAGTTCAAATAGTTAGTCATGAGAATAATTTAGTGATCCAATCAATATATGATATGTATTTGCTCGAACAATGATATGTTGTGCCGACTTCGTGTGCCAAGGTGAGCAAATTTTTATAAAAAGTGCTAGTAATTTTAATTTTAAGCAAAAGACCAAATATAAATTGGTTTAGAAAATTTATTCTAAAATAAAGCTTTTGAATATATTTCATTTAGCTTTAAAAATTTTATTTTATAGGAGGAGTGTGAGTTAAAAAAAAGTAGGTAGCAATGGTAATGATTTTGACTTTGTCAAAATTAAGAAGCTGGGCAAATAAATATCAATTTAGAAATATGAAATAATATATGTTGTGTCATACCGACTATGATGTCATGTGAGCAGATTTTTTTATCAAATATGCAAGATATGAGGTTTGATTTGGATTATTTACCAAATGATTTCAATTTTAAGCAAATGCCTAAATTTAAGTTGGTTTTTGAAAATTATTTGAGGATAAATAATGATAAGGTATAAAGGATATGGGGGTTATCTCGTCTTTTAACATCTTGGTCATGATTTTGACTTTGTCAAAATGCAAAATTTGGAGAACAAAATCGCCACTCCGACCAGCAATAGCCATCGCCAATCAATCCGACCAACCATTAACAACAGCCGACCAATAATCGCTGACTAGCAACTGTATGTCCTCTTGTACCGACCAACTTATAAGAGGTCGGGGAGCCTTTCACCATACGCAAAACTTATCCCCGACCAATAATTGACTTTGCCGACCAACTAATGGGTACTGCCGACCAGAAAATAGGTAACGCCGACTAGTGCTATGCCGCCAACCAGCAAAATGAAACTCTGACCAATAAATTTTGCACCGATCAGAAGATTTTGTTGACTGCGACTGGAAAATTTGGATGCCGACCAAGAATAGATATTTCCGATCAACCATATGTGGCTGTCGACGAGTATTAAATGCTTTCGAGCTGTAATAGGTGTGTTGACCAACAATTGCCGACCAATAACTATACAATACCTATTAATAAATTTCTAGTACCTTAACCCATGTCGTCTCCGATCAGTAATAAGGTTCATGATTTGCTTTCCAGACAAATGACTTTAAATAATAATCATTGACCATGAGGGTTTCGTACTGTGATACACTTGATGAGCTTTTCAACTTGGTCGGAGCTTGGGAAACTATTATTGTAGATCTGTTGAAGGAGTCAAAGGTCGCTGATCATAAAATAGGAGGTTGGGAACCTCTCAAGCTATATAGTACCTGTGTCGTCCAGTAATAGGTGCCACCATGTTGGTCGGGCCATCAAAAGAAGATCCATAATGGTGGTCGACGATGGTTAATTTAGACCAAAGTAATCCTCATACACCAAATCAAATTAGTTGACGTCAAGGATGCAGATCAACGATTGTTAGATGGAGACCCACCTGTAATTGTTAGATTCTCTTTTGCCTTTACCAGTTACCATCCTGTAGTCGTCGATCAACAAATAAGAGGTCGGGGTATCTTCAAAACTATATGATACCTTTAGCCGATCAAGAGTAATAGATGTCACCGATCAGTACCGAATGCCTTCGACCAATATCATTTGGTGCCGACCAATTTTAGAAGAAGAAATCTGAAGGGTACATCTTTAGCCCAATCCTTAGACTAAGTAGGCGTATTTGCTCCCTTATTTATATCGCATCAAGCTGGTTATGATTGCGTCAAATAGGTTTTTGCAATTACCGACCAAAAATCGATGGTCCGCCAAACAGAAGGAATTCTGGTATAAAGGTATTTGATAAGGCCGTTTATCTGATCTGTCTGTTGATGGGTCTTTGCACCTTGCCTTCGTCCAATAAAAATCGTCCAGTGGAGTTGTCGACTACTAGAAGATGAGTCGGTGATGGTGTTGCTGATTTCGAAGCCAACCTCCTTATTCATATGGATGACGATCCAACTTCATCATCTCCATTAAGATAAAAATCCATTTCTCATGATCGAAATTACAATGGTCCGGGGTAGTGGAATCCATAGATATTTCTGAGGTTTAACCATTGGGACTGAAATTGTAAGAAACGTCTATTTGAAGATCTGGCTTTTGGAGTTTGAATTTTTTTTAGGGCTGGCTTGTCGAATATTATTCCTTTCTACATGTTGTGGGATACAGATCGCCTTTTTTTTTTAAATTGTATGTTGTCTGTGTGCAGATTATAAGAAATTCGCAGTTCATGAATGTAAGTGCCCGATATATATAAAAATTAGATCCAACATTTTTGTTTAGAAAATTTTCAAGTGGATCCATATATGTAAGGATTTGTATAATATTTATGAGTCTAAAATTCACGAGATCCCCAAATTGAAATCGATCACACCCTTAGTGCATATAAAAATTATGACTAAATTAACAAAATTTCCAAATGAATCAGATATCTATATACTCATATGAAAGAGATTTATCAATACAGAGAAATTATTTTATCTCCTTAAAAGAGAAATAATATAATATGTACACAAATTTCTCAAACTTTGAGATTATGAAATATACATTTATGAAAATTTGTAAAAATTGATTCAACAATTTGTGAATATAAAATCATGATTGAGTTAAAAGATGTATGCACAATATGTAATTGATTTGATCTATAAGTTTATGGATATAAACATATGAGAATCATGATTTGAATAAAAAGATGCGGGCATACAATTAGATATACGTAGAGAAAATAAAAACTTAGCTTTTGATGGAGAACAATGCTTGTAACACGATTCCCATAAACGACGCCAATCTGTTAAAGATAGAAAATGGCCTCTGCCATTTTAGTGGCGTCAACAGTAGATAAATGATGAGGATGATATTGAATATGAAGATAAACACTCACATCAAACATATAAGAGACAAAAGATTTTAAAAGTGGTTCGACTATGAATAAAGCCTACGTCCATTGGTATTTTATTCCCAGGGGTTTACAATAGCATAATATGGTGTAGAGAGAGAAAGAATGTGTATCTTGTGTATGGTGTTTTTACTTCTCATTTGGCTAAGGGAATACATGTATTTATAGTGATGGGAGTTAATGAGATATAATGTCTTTATACATTCAGGCATTTATGTCTATATACAATGAATCTAACTGTTGGTCTTCTAGGATGGTTGATCTTCCTTGAGTTGCTTGGTATGCTATGTGTTGGTTGGTATGCCGACCAACTCTCCTCGGGTGCTGAATAAGTATAAATATTGCCACGTAGGATGACATGTGTCCTTTCTTGATTGGTCCTCGTAGATGGAGAATTTTTGCGTCAACAAGAAGGTTTCTCATAATAGGGGTGAGCTGATTGTTTATGTGGGTTTATCGAAGATTTTCCTTTTTTTGTTTATGCAAGTTTGACACTTATTTTGGATGGAAGCCATTTGGTCAACATAGTTGACCGTTAACTCTAACCAATTTTTGGTATAATCTGAAAATAGCCTTCTATTTAATAAAATAGTAAATTAATCTTAACTCTCAACTATTTTTTAATAACAAATAGATTTTTCTTTTGAATTTAGATCTTTAGCACATTTATATTTATGTATATAATAAAATACATTAATATTTAAAAATATACTTTTTAATTAAAAAACTATTTATTTTATAAAAAAATATTTTTTTTTATATAAATATAGTTTATTTTTGAAAAAAAAGGTTTTGTTTCAATAGTTGAGGGTTAAGGGTGATTTATTATTTTGTTAAATAGAAGGGTATTTTTGGCTTATACCAAAAAATAGTTAGAGTTAACGATCAACCATCTTGACCAAACAATATCTATTCAAAATGGGTGTCAAACTTGCATAAATAGAAAGAGTGGGTGCCAAACTATAAGTTAAACAAATCAGTGGAAGTGAAAGGTCAATGATCCTATTTTCTTTACAAGATACCACAAAAATTAAAATAATTAATTATATTTTGTAATTTTTTCCCACTTTATTTATTTCTTTAACCTTTAAATCCTATCGCTCTCTCTTCAAATTCTTTAAACCAAGCTTCAAACCACCTTGGAACAACATCATCTATGTATTTAAAGTGCTCACACTTTTTTTACAAAGAAAATGAGAATTGTTCTTCCACATTGAGAGAGGGAAAAGCGTCCCTCGATGGCATTAATACATTATCAAGATATAGTGTAACCTTTAACATTTTGGGTGTTTACAAATGATTAATTTATTTTTTCTAAAAAAATTAGTATGAACATTCTAAAAACACTAAAAAAAACTAACAATGCGATATGCAATGAAATAAAACACCATGCAAAGTTTTTCAAAAATGTGCGAATCTTCTTCTTTTGGGTCCTGATCCTGAGCAAAATGGGTATGACTCTGGTGCCTCATCACGAGCCTACGTTAATTAAAAAAATGTTTCATTCGGGGTCTAGAGGTTGGAAACTCGACAAGATTTTGATGTACGAATCCCAAATTAGCCCGTACATATATGTTACTTACACACCACATTCACTTAGTCGCCTCATATATTTGTTAAATATACTCGGGTTCAGAATCCCGATCTTAAAATCATTATAAGAATCCTGATTAGGCATAAATTCTTCGTATTTATTCCCCGAAATTTAGAGGCTTTTATCACCCCGTACGGTGTAATTGAAGTAGATTTATCTCATATCATTGCTAATGAAATCTTCTAACAAGTACACCGAGTTTCATGTTTTTATCTCATATTACCATAAAGATAAGAGAAAAAACGAAATAAAGATCAAAATGAAAAGAAGAAAAGTCAAGGGTAGTAAAGTAATTGTACAACTGGAATATGGATGCGGAACCTCAAGAGAAGTCGAAGACCTTGATTTCACAAGCGCATAGGAAGAAACGGAATCCAAATCCGAGCCCCGGTTGAGAAGATATGATGATAAGAAAATGAGAAGAGTTTAAGGAAATGAAGAGGGATGTTTAAGGGCCGAACCGATTTGGTTCTTAAGCGAACCGATTTTCTCTTGTTCTCAGATTTGGCCTTGCTACTGGAATATCAAACCGGTTCGCCCATTTACAAAGTCCGTACCGAACCGGTTCGCCGTCATTTGAGCGAAATATTTTTTCCTCCCACTTAGAAATTAGAGTTGTACAATATTAAAACTCTTAGAAAAATGTGGTGTTATTATTCATTCATTATTCTATATATTTTTTAGCTAGTTTTTCCTTAGAATTAGAGAGGAGAGGAGGGAAGTACCCTAGTTTTAATTCAAGCACTAGAGATACATTATTGTGGATCAATTTTCAAGATTTTAATATCAAGTTTGTCTTCTATATTTTGTTCTTACATATTCTCCATCTTTGCATGTATTTATTTAATTTTATGGGATTCTAAAACTTCCATGCAAGTTTATCAATAGTTTCATCATGATTTCCTACACATTCAATGTTAGGATTTTGGTTATTTCCCACGTAGTTATGTCTGGCTAAGTTTTTAGAGGGTTGGGGTACATGAACGCAAACTAGGTGTTACAAATGGATTTAAAAGAGAATAAAATGTAATAAACAATTCAAATGTTTGATTTTTATCAAAATAAAGGTTTGGGTCTTTTAATTCCATTTCCCCCAGGTAACCGTAATGTTTAACGGTACAATTGGTATTTTGGTAATTTATCATTCTCATCAAATACAATTTTTGATTTGATATTATGAGGAGTAAAATTTTCATATGTCGAATGCTTAGAAAGTATTTGATGTTTATTTGAATTGAGAATTAGGTTTTTGAAGTTTTTCTATTCTAAGTAATTATCGACGTTTCGGGTGGGTGGGTGGTGGGGTGGTGGTGGTGTACCTTAACTCTAATTTTCCACATTAACTTAAATTCATTTAGTTATTCTGGCATGCGTACTTAAATTACTAGTTTAATTCAAGTGCATTAGTTGATAGGAAGTTTAAAAAACAATCATCTTTTCTCTCCTTTTTTTGAGTCAACCGAAAGGTTAATCGTCCTTCCTATTCGTCGTTACGTTCTGTGTCCTATTTTCTGAATTCGACACCCTATTTACTGGATTATTACTTGAGCGATCGACTTGCACTTGAGTTGTAAACACACGCGTTTGAGACACAATTATTTAGTCGCGTCTAGTTTTTGGCGTCGTCGTAGGGGATTCAATTAGGTTAGGTCGAATTAATCCAAAATTTGACACTAATTCTTAAAAAACCAAAACAATCATAAAATCAAATATTAAAAAAAAATTCAGAAAAGAAAAATAATATAGAATCTCGCAATTCCTTACATGAAAAATCCTCAACTAACTCCTTAATCCACTCCTACTAGAATTCACGAAAATCCTATAGTAGAGTACAATTTCGATAGCCCTCATACTCCTCGCATTCCACAATTTTGGGTTCCACTTCCTGCACCACCCAACTCCATTACGAGCCACACTTTGAGTCACACGTCTAGGGCATCGAGTGAGGTTATCGAGTCAATTGGAGAGAGCGTGATGTTTGACAACGCTAGTTATAGTACGGGTGAGGGTGAAATGTCATATCGCCCCATAAGAGACCTCTTATATCCTGAGCGAACTGTCACACTGGGATGCATTATATTCCCATATAATGTGAGGAAATTCCATTTTCACAAGGGGATGGTTCAGACTCTTCCCACATTCCATGGCTTGGAGTCGAAAAAATCATACCTCCATATCCGCGTGTTCGGAGAGGCATGTGAAACTTTAGTGATCAAGCATGCACCCAAGATATCATTCACTTCAAAATTTTCCCTTCTCCCTGAAGGACAAGGCCAAGACTTGGCTATAGTCTTTGGCACCAAACTCGATTAGAACATGGCGATATATGCAAGCTAAGTTTCTCTTGAAATTCTTCCCCTAACATCAAACCAATTCTATAAAAGCTCAAATTCAAACGTTTAAACAACACGAAAATGAGCCTTTCAATAAATGTTATGAGCGGTTTAACGAGTTACTTAATATGTTCTCACACCATGGATTTGAGAAGTGGAGACTTATCGTCTTCATTCATCTAGGGCTAAATTTATGTTCCAAAGAACTTGTGGAAACTATGTGCCAAGGGTAATTTCTATCATTAGATGCAGACGATGCTAAGGCTCACCTTACGTATGTCGCCTAGGCTACTCAAACAAGGTACACATCTGATCTGAATGCCCAATCCTAGGCTCGAAAAACATCCATATCTCCTTCGACGTCCAGACTCTATCAATTGGACAAATAAGTCGAGTTAAAACTTGAAATCAACCAACTTGCTAAAATATTGGAAGACGTAGTCGAATCGTGCAGAAAAGAAACATTTGGCTCCACTCGAGCATTGAGAGAGAAGTTGTGTATGATTTGTGAGGGGGACATTCAATGAAGGAATGCCCGACGATACCCTCCTATAAAGCCATGCTTTAAGAGCAAATGCAAGCGATATGAGCGTTTAAGGATAATTTTAATGCCCCTCACGGGAATTCATACAACCTATCATGGAGGAACCATCCCGATTTTAGTTATGGGTAACACCATCCTGCATTGAATCCTAATTCACATGTTGTCCCTCCTCCACCACCTCCTCCGGATTTCCAACAAGACCCACACATGAAAGCACCACCTTCTGCACCTTATATCACCCCACTGTGTAGAAATCTTGAGGATACTTTGAACCAATCAATGCAAGCTCAAACGACAACCAATGCTCAAAATGCCTGAATGTTTGCCGAAATAAATGCGAATATTTCTAAATTGCAATCTTCCTTAAGTGTCCAAGAGAAGGGCAAGCTTCAGGCCCAAGGCCAAAGACCTCCCCAAGGTCAATCTAGTGTTAACTCTACGCCCGACGATCATAAAGAGCAATGCCAAGCCGTTACCACTCTACGTAGTGGGAGAGTTGTTTATTTATCACCTCCCCCACACGACGAACCCAAAGACCAGGAGGTTTCGCCCGACACGAATGAGGACAAAAATTCCCCCTTTAATGAGAGTGACAACGATGACACTAGTGGGCCCGAAGTCGTAATGAAACCGCCTATTGCTGCGCCTTTCCCTCAACGGTTGGTTTGTCCTCCTAAAGGGGTCTGCTATGAAGATGTGCTAGATATACTTAAGCAAGTAAAACTAAATTTACCTTTTCTCGAGGAAATAAAGAAAATTTCTGCCTATGCTAAATTCCTTAAGGACTCATTGACGGTGAAATGTAGACTAAAGGTAAAAAAAAACGTTTTCCTAGCACAAAATGTGAGTTCAATTCTACTAAGTGACCTCCTACCATAGATTATGGATCTGGGTACACCAACCATTTCGTGCATCATTGGAGAGAACCGCATCAAGAGAGCCTTATTATATTTAGGGGCGAGTGTTAAAATTCTTCCTTAATCCATTTATAGGCAATTAGATTTGGGGGATGTCAAGCCCACTAAGATCACTCTATAACTCATGGACCGTACCGTGAAGATACCTTGAGGGATTATTGAGGACTTGATAGTCCAAGTGGACACATTCTACTTCTAAGTAGATTTTTCATTTGGGACACGGAGCTCTCCATCCCCAGAGTAATCATGTTTTTGTTATCCTTGGCCTCCCATTCTTTGCTAAGGCTAACGGATTGATTAATACTCAAAATAGGCAAATGCAACTCACATTCGGGAATATGATTCTTGAGACAAATATCTCCAACATCACCAAACAAGTGGGTGATGGGTTTCACGCAGTGGATCGTATCAAGGAGGTAGTAGATGATCACATAAGGGGAACTTTTGTGGGGATCCGTTAGGGGCATGTCTTATTTCGGGTAGTGAGAGTGATAGGACGTACACCAATTTCGAGAGGGAGGTAGGAGAGTTGAGAGCGATCTTAGATGAGAGAGCTTTGAATGAGGATGTGAGAGATATTAATTGGTTTTCTAGATTTGAGGAATTACCACTGAGGGAGTCGCGCACGGTTCCCTCCGATGAAAAATTTCCCACCCTCGAATTAAAGAAATTATCCTCAAATTTAAAATATGCTTATTTGGGAGAGGATGAGACATTTCCCATAGTTGTCTCCTCAAGCCTAGATAAAGAGCAAGAGGGTAAATTACTAGTGATTTTGAGGAAGCACCAGAGTGCTTTTGGTTGGAGCATCGCGGATTTGAAAGGTATAACTCCCCTAATTTATACCCATAAAATCCACCTCGAGGAGGACGTGAAGTCTTCGAGGGAGATGCAAAGGCGATTGAACCCCATGATGAAAGATGTCGTGAGAGAGGAGATAATTAAGCTATTAGACGCGGGCATCATTTACCCCATTTTAGATAGCAAGTGGGTGAGTCCTATATAAGTCGTCCCGAAGAATTCGGAAATGACTGTGGTTGAAAACGCCAAGGGTGAGTTAATTCCTCAACGCACCACCACCTGGTGGCACATTTTCATTGACTATCGGAAGCTCATTGCAGGCATAAGGAAAGATCATTTCCCCTTACCGTTTATCGACCAAATATTAGAGAGAGTAGCGGGACACCCATTCAATTGCTTTCTTAACGGTTAATTCGGATATAACAAAATTGAGGTAAATGTGCTAGGTCAAGAGAAGACGACACTCAAATGTCCTTTTGGCACGTTTGCTAACAAACGTATGCCCTTTGGATTATTTAATGCCCTCACGACCTTTCAAAGGTGCATGCTTAGTATCTTTACTAATATGGGGCCTTGAGGTTTTCATGGATGACTTTAGTGTCTTCGGCCCCTATTTTGACCCCTGCCTCACTAATCTTATAAAATTATTAGCCCGTTGTGTGGAAAAGAACTTGGTACTAAATTGGGAGAAGTTCCATTTTATGGTTACCAAAGGAATAGTTCTTGGCCACATAGTGTCGTCCAAAGGTATTGAGATAGATAGGGAGAAAGTAGATGTCATAGCCAATCTTCCCCCACTTAATTTAATAAAGGACGTGCGCTCTTTCTTGGGCCACACGGGTTTCTATCGGAGGTTTATCAAGGACTTTAGTGCCATTGCTAGGCCCTTGAGTAACCTACTGAAGCACCTTACACTTGTTGACTTTCTATTGGTTGGATTTGTGTTTCTTTTAAGAGATAAAACCGGAGTTCATTATCAGCCCTTGGATTGAACTTATCAACGCCCTGCATGCGTCCTTTTCCAATCCATGTGAAACTTTTATCCTCAAATTTGAAAGCGTTTAACCAACCGCTTATCTTAAACCGTTGGATTGAAGTCAATTTATGAAGACTAAATCCCAGCCCTTGATTCGTCTAAGCCTTCTTGATCCTTCTCAGCACACTATATAAAGAGGCCAACCCTCAGCATTTGAGAAGATTTTTCCACTTCGTCTAATTCAGGTGAGAATAGAGAAGAGAGAGAAGAGATAGAAACCAGAGAGAGAATAGGAAACCCTAATTCGTCCAAACCCCTTTTCAAACCCTAACCCTTTTACTAAAAACCAGTTTATACCAAACACCAACCCTGAGTGTTTGACACTTTTTGTGTGTTGGTTTGAAAGCTGTTTCCTAGTTTAAACCTCTTCGTTTTAAGATCTTGTGTCCAACTTAAACATTAGGTCAGATCTGTATTTCTATTTTATAAAAATCATAGATCTAATCATTTTATGTTATATTACACTTAAGATCTGCATTCTTAGTTTCTCGTCTTGAGAAATCTTTTGTTGATTATTTTCTGTAAATGTTTTCATCTTCAAAATCAACACAATCATTTTCTGTTTCTAGTTCTTTTGAAACAAGACCTTTGACCTAGTTGGAATCACACTTTGCGATTTTCAATTTCAAAAGTATTTTTAAAACCCTGAAATTGATTAATATCTTAAAACATCTTCTGAGCAAGATAGCCATGGATTCCGGGATCATTTTAAAGGTCAAATAAGGTTTTAGGTTTCTAAGAAGAGAGAAACTGAAAATCACAGCATATAGATCTGATTTGTAATTTTCTTGGACTGTTTGTATAAATAAGCGTGAGTATGTGTGCATGCATGTGTTAGAGCACCATCATAAACACTTACACACTACAACACTGAAAGTGTTGGTAATAAGATCTTGAAACAAGAGTCGACCTAAAGATTGGAACAAAGTGGAAGTTAGCAAACTGGGAGAACCACATCAACAATTGAAACTGTCGAAAAGTTAGAAGGACACCACTGGGTACATTCCTAAACTTGTATAGGACTGATTTATGTGCATGTGTGTTATATAGTTTGTAACTGATATATTTTGTTTTAATGGATTTTTGGTTTGTGACTTAGAAGTCACCGTGGATGTTTCCTCAGTTGGGTGAGGTTTTACCATGTTAAAAATCTATTGTCATTAATCTTTCTACATCTCCTCATCTCATTCTTGCTGGTGTGCTGATTTAAACAGTTTTAGTTTTATTTTTCAAAACTTGTTAACAAATCTTGAACTGATCTCGTGCATGTTTTATTAAACACATTTTGTGATTAACCTGATTTGATTTAAAGAAAAGAGTTTCCTCAAAAAATAGTTCAGAGTTACTTAAATAGTTTAATCCTGTATTAAACGGCTTTAGTAATAGTTTTTTAATTGGTATTAGAGCTTTGGAAATCTTTTTAAAAGATCTTGTGTTTTTGAAATTATTTTCTTGAAATCAAAACAATGGACGAGAAAAATGAAAGATTTGGCAACTTGACCAGACCCCCTCTCTTTGATGGAAACAACTTTGCTTACTGGAAGGTAAGAATGGTTGCTTTCATACAAGGAACCTTGGAAGATGATGTCTGGGATATTGTTGAAAATGGATACACTTATCCTACTAAACCAGCCACTAAAGGAAGTAATGAGAGGATTAGGAAAGCATTAAGTGAATTCACACAAGAAGAGAAGCAAACGTCTCGATACAATAACAAAGGCAAGAATGCCATCTTTATGTCCATAAATGAACATGAGTTCAAAAGGATGTCATCTTGTGCCACTTCTAAGGAATCTTGGGATATATCTATTACTTCACATGAAGGTGACACTAGAGTTAAGGCTGCTAAAACTCAAATGCTTGTCCAACAGTATAACTCTCTAATTATGTCTGATTCTAAATCTTTTGATGACTTTTACATGAAATTAACTGACATTATGACCAAATTGCATGATAATGGTATAATATATGACATACATGAAATTGTATCTAAAATTCTAAGATCACACGCTATTGAGGAAATGTGTGATCAAAATCTCACTCCATAATTACTCAGTAGTAAACTACGAACTGTGGAAATGGAATTAGAATTTAAGAAATAAATGACTCAGTCCCATAGGTAACAGACTAGTTCCAACTTAAGTTTTTTCTCTAAGATGATGAAACCTGAGTTTACTATTCCCACTGATGACTCTGATGAGGAATGTGATATATATAGTTTGGATAATCAAATTGCCTTGATATCAAAACAATTTAAGAAAATCATCAAATTTAGAAATAAAATGGAAAACAGACAAGGCAAGCCAAATTATCCAACTCAGTCTAACTACAAACCTCATGAGAAAGGTCAAGACAAACATCACAAGGACATGAGACCCAACAAAGACTTCAAAAATATTGAATATTTTAGATGTGGAAAACTTTGACACATAGTACAAGACTGTAGAGTGAAACTGAACACTGCCAATAAACATACTAGGGCCAACATTTGCAAAACATGGGATGATTCAAGTGATTCTGAAAATGATGAACCGAATCTTCTGATGTTTTTAATCCATGCATGTCTTTATTTGCTAAGATAATCTACAATGATGATATGTCTATATATGAGAATAATGATAATAGCTCTAGTTTTGTTGTTATAAATCATGCTGCTACTGATTTAGATGCTTAATTTCTGAGAATATTTCTAATTCTACCACGGGGTGTGTGAGTAAAAGGGAATGCGATAATGACGATGTCAATGCGTGCGTGAGTTCAATAATTGAATCCTTGGAGGTCACTTCACACACTACACTTAGTGACTCTGACACTGAAGACCTCCCTGATATTCACACACTTTATGCTAAAACCCTCAAGAAAAGCACTAGACTAGAGAAGATAGTGAAGGATCTCACTAAGAAACTAGAAGACCTAAGTCTAATGGTTAAACTTAACGCTGAAGAGTATACTACCCAATGCCTGACTCATGAAAATGAAGTCAAAATTTTTGATCAAAAATTGAAGAATTTGATTGAAGAAAATGAAACTCTGGAGAAAAAATATAAAAGGACATTATTAGAATTGGAACAATCCAAAGAGAAGACAACAACAGTTTTTAAAAAATTTGCAAAATTTGAAAATAATTCAAACTGTTTTGATGGTTTTGTTGCTGATTCAAAAACCAATTCTGGTGATCGAACTGGAATAGGGTTTTTCCCAAATTTGAAGACAAACTAAAAACCTTGAACCAATCAAGTTTGTGTCAGGAGGCAAAAGACCTATAGGAACTTATCCAGATTTTCATTCTCTGAAAAATGAGTTTGATGAAAAACAATCAAAGTTTGATATTAGGGAATCAAGTTGCTCTAAGCGTGAAAGTCCACCCAAGACTAAATATGTCTGCCCTCCGATTCAAAAGAGTGACTCTGCCTTTCAAATTATACTCCCTAAGAGTAAGGTTCAACTCCAAAATGCCATGAAGCCTATGTTTAGAGACTTTCCTAAGGAGATACCATCCTCGAGCAATTTATATTGCTCTTATTGTGACTTATATGGTCATTCCTTTGAAGGTTGCTACTCTAGACATTTAGTCAACCCTGTCTATAATACTCCTGTGTACCAAAACTTTAACTATTCTAGGAGAATTCGTAACAATTATGTTCTTCCTAGACAACCAGACAAAAACTCTAACTATAGAAAGAGAAAGATCAAACCTAAAAGATCATTTCCAAGAAGGATTCCTAGACACTTTCCTAAGACAAATGCTCATGTTGATCATAAAATTCAACCTCATGCACAAAACATTTTTCCACAGAAATTTAATGCTTGCAAATTTTATCAAATGAGAGCAAATAAGTGCAAAATGAAAAAAAAGCTATTTGGATTAGGAAAGATGAGCTATTACCCCAGATGAAGTGTAATATTGTGATTACTGCTTTAAAAGCTGAACACACATCCTCTGGTTGGTATTTAGACTCTGGATGTTCAAAGCACATGACTGGGGATGATACCAAACTTTTAATTAAAACTAGCTTTGCTGGAGGAAAAGTTATGTTTGGTGATGGTGTATCATCTCAAATCATTGGTAAAGGAACACTCCAAGAAGAAGGATTACCTTTACTTGAAAATGTTCTTCTAGTAAAAGGTCTTAAGGCTAATCTACTTAGTATATCGCAATTTTGTGACTCAAATCATACTGTCACCTTTTCAAAGAATAATTTCAAAATTTTAAATAAAAAAGGTGAGTGCATAATTACAGGACTCAGGCCTCCGGACAATTGTTATACTGTCCAGAACAGTACTGAGGTCTGTAACATTGCCATAATGGATGAAAATGAGATATGGCATAATCGAATGGGTCACATAAATTACAAAAATCTTAGTAGATTGTCTTCACAAGAAATAGTTAGTGGTATTCCTAAGATCAAACCTATTTCTAATATTATCTGTGGATCTTGTCTGGAAGGAAAAATTATCAAGGCCCCTCATAAGAAAGTCAAAGATATCCTTACCTATAAACCCTTAAAGCTCATCCATATGGACCTAATGGGCCCTTCTCCACAGTTCCGTTCTTGTTATGGTTGATGACTTCACCAGATTTACTTGGGTAGCTTTCTTAAAACAAAAGTCTGACACTTTCCTAACCGTTTTGAAGATTTTACTTTGAATTGAAAATGAGAAAGATACTCAAGTAAATAGAATTCGTAGTGATAGAGGTGGAGAATTCATAGATACTGATGTTATAAAGTATTGTGACTATAATGGTTACAAACATAAATTTAGTGCTCCTAAGACTCCTCAACAGAACGATATTTCTGAGAGAAAGAATTGTACCCTTCAAGAGATGGCACGTGTTATGATTCATGCCAAGACTCTACCTAAGTATTTTTGGGTAGAATCTATTCGTACTGCATGTCACATTATCAATAGGGTTTATCTTAGAAAGAATTCTAAACAAACTCCTTATGAACTATGGTATGGGAAGAAGCCCAACCTTAAGTATCTTATAACCTTTGGTAGTACGTGTTATGTCTGTAAAGACAAAGAACACTTATCCAAATTTGGGACTCGTGGAGATAAAACTATCTTTCTAGGATATTCTCCTAACAGTAGAGCATACCGAGTCTATAATCTTCGCACTAAGACCTTAATGGAATCCATAAATGTTATTGTAAGTGACACTACTGTAGAGAGTAAGACTGAAGAACCAACTATTGTGGAAGCATCTGGAAATGTTTTAGAAAATGACTCTCCAGAAATAGATGATTCTTTACCAATTGAGACACCTGAAGTACCCAATTGGGTTTCTAAAGACCATCCCATAGATAACGTTGTTGGTAACCCTAGTGAGCCTGTACGTACAAGATCTTAATTAAGAAACAATGCTCATTATGCATGTTTTGTTTCCCTTGTGGAACCAAAGAATGTAAATAATGCATTGAACGATCCTCATTGGATTTCTGCAATGCAGGAAGAACTTCTTCAATTTGTCATTCATGATGTTTGGTATCTTGTACCTAGTCTTGATCACAAAAGGTTATTGGCACACGTTGGATATTTAAAAATAAATCTGATGAAAGTCGAATAATCATTAGAAATAAATCTAGATTAGTTGTTCAAGGATACTCTCAAATTGAAGGAATAAATTTTAACGAGACTTTTTCTCCTGTTACTCGCTTAGAATCTGTTCGTCTTCTCTTTACCATAACTTGTTACTTACATTTTACGCTTTACCAAATGGATGTTAAATCTTCCTTCCTTAATGGAATATTGACTGAGGAGACTTATGTACAATAACCAAAAGGGTTTATTGACCCTAAATATCCAAATCATGTCTTTATCTTAAAAAGGCTTTATATGGCCTAAAACAAGCGCTAAGAGCTTGGTATGAGCGACTTTCCAATTTTTTCTTAGACAAAGGTTCTAAGAGAGGTGAAAATGATCAAACCATTTTTATCAAACATTTTGACAAACATATCATTATAGCTCAAGTTTATGTTGACGATATCATTTTTGGATCAACTTCCCCTTCAGAAGTTAAATATTTTTCTGAAATTATGCATAAAGAATTTCAAATGTCTCTTATGGGGGAGTTACAATTTTTCTTGGGTCTTCAAGTCAAATAAATTTAGAAGGATTATTTGTTTCTCAATATAAATATGCTTTAGAGATTGTTAAAAAATTCGGCCTTGAAAGTGCAAAAGATGCCAAAACTCGCATGAGTACTACGGTCAAACTGTCTAAGAATGAAACTGGGAAATCCATAGATCCAACATTATATCGTAGTATGATAGGAACCTTACTATACCTTACGGCCTCGCGTCCTGATATTATGTACACTATTTGTGTGTGTGCCCGTTATCAAAACAATCCTAAAGAGAGCCATTTAGTTTATGTTAACAGAATCATAAAATACATAAAAGGCACTCTAAATTTAGGACTTTGGTACACCAATGATACTCCTAGCACTAAAATAAGATACACTGATGCCGACTGGATAGGGTGTACTGATGATAGTAAGAGCACTTCAGGGGCATGTTACTATATTGGTAATAATTTGGTAGGTTGGAGTAGTAATAAATAAAACTGCACTTCTTTATCAACAACTGAATCTGAATACATAGCCGCTGGAATCTGCTGTGCCCAATTACTTTGGCTTAAGAAAATGCTAAGTGACTATGGTATTAAATAGGAACAACTACATCTCTATTGTGATAATCAAAGGGGGATCAATATCTCTAAAAATCATGTTCAACACTTGCGAACAAAACACATAAAAATTAGGCATCACTTTATACGGGAATTAGTTGAGACTAAGGAATTAGAAATCAATTATCTTCCTACTGATTTGCAACTCGCAGATATGTTTACCAAACCTTTGAATTATAATAGGCTTATTGCCTTGGATAAATTGATAGGAATGGTTTGTGCCGAATAAACTCTCTAACTTGCATAGATTTTCCCTTTGTCCATTTGAGATAAAATGGGTGAGAAATTTGAGTCTTGTTAGAATCCATTTCTTTTGAACATATTTTAAAAAGCTCGATCTTAGTGATTATTTACAAGTTTTTGTACAGTTATTCTCAATAGATGTAATAGGGTAATGAATTGTAATTAGTTGAGTTATGTAATTTTCTTTTATAGGATATGGGTAGATAGAATTTTGTATATGAATAGGTTTTTTCCTTATTTCTTTGTAACCTTACGAGTCCAAGATGACTCAAAGGAGATTCTGTCTCATATTCCCAAAGGGGGAGATTGAAACACCTTATACTCTTGACTCACTTGAGTCTACATTGTATAAGTGCTCATCTAGTTTGGAAATAGTGACAAAATTGAGTCCCTCCCCTAGATACCAAAGAGCCTCAGATACTTCTATACAATTCATTCCTCTTCTTTGATTGATCAAAGGTATATTCACAAACACTCACACACATTAGGACTGCATAATTGGGTCATATATTTCATAAATTGATTGTGTGTGTGTTGTGTGTGTTAATTTTCCTTAAAACTATTTTTAATAATTTTTGGGAATTTTTAATGAATTTTAAAAGAATTTTTTTCATAAATAAAATTGGAATTAAAAGGTTTTGGGGTCTTTATATAAATTCTGATTGTTGAATTTATGCCTGAAAGTTCACTTGGGTAGAAACCAAAAGCGCTTAAGACTATAAGGTTAGATGTGTAATTATTTTAGACGCGCGTTTGTGGTTCAATATTAGGCTTACACCTGTTGACTTTCTATTGGTTGGATTTTTGTTTCTTTTAAGAGACAAAACTGGTGTTCATTATCAGCCCTTGGATTGAACTTATCAATGCTCTGCATGCGTCGTTTTTCAATTCATGTGTAACTTTTATCCTCCAATATGAAAGCGTTTGACCAACCACTTATCTTAAACCATTGGATTGAAGTCAATTTAGGAAGACTAAATCCCAGCCCTCGATTCATCTCAGCCTTCTCGATCCTTCTCAGCCCACTATATAAAGAGGCCAACCCTCAGAATTTGAGAAGATTATTCCACTTCGTCTAATTCAAGTGAGAATAGAGAAGAGAGAGAAGAGATAGAAACCAGAGAGAATATAGGAAACCCTAATTCGTCCAAACCCCTTTTCGAACCTTAACCCTTTTACCAAAAACTAGTTTATACCAAACACTAACCCTGAGTGTTTGAGAATTTTCGTGTGTTGGCTTGAAAGCTATTTCCTGGTTTAAACCTATTCATTTTAAGATCTTGTGTCCAACTTAAACATTAGGTCAGATCTGTATTTCTGTTTTATAGAAATCATAGATCTAATCATTTTATGTTATATTACACTTAAGATCTGCATTCTTAGTTTCTCGTCTTGATAAATCTTTTGTTGATTATTTTCTGTAAATGTTTTCATCTTCAAAATCAACAAAATTATTTTCTGTTTCTAGTTCTTTTGAAACAAGACCTTTAACCTAGTTGGAATCACACTTAGCAGTTTTTAATTTCAAAAGCATTTTTAAAACCATGAAATTGATTAAGATCTTGAAACGTCTTCTGAGAAAGATAGCTGTGGATTCCGGGATCATTTTAAAGGTCAAATAAGGTTTTAGGTTTCTAAGAAGAGAGAAATGAAAAATCACAGCATATAGATCTGATTTGTAATTTGCTAGGACTGTTTGTATAAATAAGCGTGAGTGTGTGTGCATGCATGTGTTAGAGAACAATCACAAACACTTACACACTACAACACTGAAAGTGTTGGTAATAAGATCTTGAAATAAGAGTCAATGTAAATACTGGAACAAAGTGGAAGTTAGCAAACTGGGAGAACCACATCAACAATTAGAACTGCAGAAAAGTTAGAAGGACACCAGTGGGTACATTCCTAAACTTGTATAGGACTGATTTATGTGCATGTGTGTTATATAGTTTGTAACTAATATATTTTATTTTAGTGGATTTTTGGTTTGTGACTTAGAAGTCACCGTGGATGTTTCCTCAGTTGGGTGAGGCTTTACCACATTACAAATCTCTTGTCATTAATCTTTCTACATCTCTTCATCTCATTCTTGCTGGTGTGCTGATTTAAACGGATTTAGTTTTGTTTTTCAAAACTTGTTAACAAATCTTAAAATGATCTCGTGCATGTTTTATTAAACACATCTTGTGATTGACCTGATTTGATTTAAAGAAAAGTGTTTCCTCAAAAAACAGTTCAGAGTTACTTAAATAGTTTAATCCTGTATTAAACGGCTTTAGTAACAGTTTTTCACCTACTTGTGAAAGATTCCCCCTTTGAGCCGAATGAAGCATACCAAAGTGCTTTTGAAAAATTAAAAAGCATGCTCGTGTATGCTCCCATTATGCAAGCTCCGAATTAGTCCCTTCCATTTAAGCTCATGTGTGATGCGAGTGATTATGCTATAGGGGGTGTTTTGGGCCAAAGAAAATATAATAAGTCTCATGTCATCTACTATGCTATCCGTAGGTTGATCGGACCACAAATCAATTACTCGACCACTGAGAAATAATTGCTAGCTGTAGTTTTTGCCCTAGACAAATTCTGCTCTTATCCCATTGGTTCGCCTATCATATGATTTACCGACCAAAAGACTCTTAAGTATCTCCTTTCTAAATAGGATGCTAAACCGGGCCTCATAAGGTGGATCCTACTCCTACAAGAGTTTAATCTCTCCATAAACGACAAGAAAGGGGTATAAAACGTCATAGGCGATCATTTATCTCGGCTTTTGTCTGACGTAGCTTGTGATCGCATACCCATAGACGAATATTTTCTGAATGAACAATTATTTACCACTTCTTCCTTCCCTTGGTTTGCAGATATTGTGAATTACCTTATCACGGGGTCCGTTCCCTTCGATTGGACACTGCAAGAGAGAAAGAAGTTCCTAAGTTAGTCGCGCATGTTCCTCTACGACGATCCTTATTTGTTTAAGTATTGCGCGGACCAAATCATCCGAAGATGTTTACCGGATGACGAGATACCTAGCGTCATATGTTTTTATTATACGGAAGCTTGTGGAGGCCACTTTTTCATGAATAAGATGATCACTAAGATTCTTTAAAGTGATCTCTATTGGCCCATAATTTTTGGGATGTTAATGCTTACTGCAAATCTTGCAATAGATGTCAAAGGATGAGAGCCATCACTCAATGAGACATGATGCCGTTGATACCTATACTCATCATTGAGATATTTGATTATTGGGGCATTGACTTCATGGGTCCCTTTCCTCCCTCCTTTGGTTTCTTATACATCCTTGTCGCGATAGATTATGTGTCAAAATGGGTTGAGTCCATAGCTACTAAGACCAATCACAACAAGGTGGTGATAAAGTTCTTACAAGAACACATAATTTCTCTCTTCGGAGCTCCGAAGGAAATTATTAGCGATGACGGTAAACACTTTTGTAATCGGTAGGTCATTTAAAAAACTCATGAAAAATTATGGGGTCATCCACAAGGTTGGGACGACTTATCACTCCCAAATGAATGGGCAAGCCGAATTAGCAAATCGTGAGATTATACGCATTATAGAAAAGACCGTCGATCCTAATCGGAAGGATTGGTCTCCCCGTTTGAGTGATGCACTATGGGCTTATCAAACTGCGTATAAGAACCCCCTCGTGGTGTCCCCTTTTCTCTTTATGTATGGCAAGCCATGTCATTTCCCCGTGGATATAAAGCACAAGGCATATTGTGTAATCAAGAGGTTGAATTACAACATGGATAAGCCAATGAAGCATGAAAGATTCAATTAAATGAGTTGGAAGAAATACACAATGATGCGTATGAAAGTGCCAAATATCCAAAGAAAGAATGTGACTCGCACATGAGCGACTTATCCGTCGAAAGGAGTTTTATTCGGGTAAAAAAGTGCTTCTATACAACTCACGTTTACACTTGTTTCCTGGCAAGTTACATTCATGGTGGACCGACCCGTTCGTTGTGAGAGAGGTGTTACCCCATGGAGCCATTGAATTATTAGATCCTAAGGGGAAGGACACATTTAAGGTGAATTACCAATGCCTAAAGTCATATCTTGAGGCGTATGTTGAGCAAGCCGACACAATTTGGTTATCGAACACCATTTACAGGGTGGAGTGAGCTTAAAAGGAGAGGTCATCGGACCCCCAACACATATGGGGTGAGTCTTGTGTATCATAACGAGTCATTTAGGTTTGGTTAGTTAGAGGTACATAGGTTACGAGTTGATAAAGGATAGGAGAAAAAATGCACAACACATGGGAGCATAGGGCGTTTTGAGGTGAGTTTTCGAGGTTTTTCAAGCTAAAATGTGAGTGGGAGTGTTTTGGAAGTTTTTCGTAAAAGTGAGTTTTGGGTGTTTTCAATAATTAGTTGTTTTTAAGATGCAATTTGGATGGCCATACTAGAATTTCGAATCGGTTCACCCTGTCTTCACTATCAGAGCCGAACCGATTCCCAAGACTGGATGAATAAAAAAATAAAAGGGCCGAACTAGTTCGCCCCAGACCAAACCGGTTCGCTTCAAGCAGGTGTAGAATTTCGTTCCCTCCCATTCTTCCTCTCTTCCCACTTTCAAACATTCATTTCCTTCTTCCTCCAACTCTAAAAATTCCCTTGCCATTCTTCCCTCCAACATTTCCCTCCACATCCATTCCCTCCAACCTTTCCCTCCACATTCTTACCTCCACTTCTACCACCCCTCCACCTATAAATACACCTCCATCCATCTATTCCATCCCACCTCTTCCATATATCCTTACCCTTACTCTTCTCAAATAAATTCTCATTTTTTTTCCAAATGGCTTACGATGAAATTCCCAAGATGTATGATTCGATGGAAATCCTCCACGAAGGTGATCACACATACCGCTCTAACCAAGAGCGTATATGGTGCAAAAATTTCTTCTCTCCCACCCTCACTGTGCCCATTGAACGAGAAGTTAATTGGAATGATCTACCTCAAGTCGTCTTCGACCTCTTCTGCCAACAAAGGTAGCGCCAATTCCTTGTTGAACCCAATGAAAATGTGTGGATAGATAAAGTATGCACGTTTTATGAAACTCTTGTCAAAACAAACAATGCTATATATGAAGACAATGTCTATGAGATGCGGATGACTTTTTCTCTTAACATCATCATCCAGAAATTAAGGTCCAAGAGGGTCCCTGGCCCCCCAAGATTCGATTTCCCCACTATGGGCAACCCAATCCCAAAGCACCAATGCATACAACGAATCGCACCTAATCACATTTGGGAGCGGGATACCTCTCCGGTGGGTAATCTCGATGAGACGACCAGTTTTTCCTTTCTGATCATTTGCGAAGCCATACTAAAAACTTCAAGCAACTAGGCGATCCGCATTCACCATGAAAATTTTCTTTACCATTTCCTTGCCGAGGCTAGCCTAATTCACTTTTCCCATACCTTTTACGGGGAGATCATACACGCCGCAATGGATCGAAGAGGAAAATTCTCCCTCTCATATTTTCGTTTTATAACCTCCCTCTTAAAAGACGTCGGGCGTTAAGAACCACAAACGCAACCCCGTCTCCCAAGGCCATTGGGCAAAAATCCCTCATCAGGAGTGTTCAAAAAATAGAAGTAGTCAGACCACCTCCATCGGTGGCCGAAGATGTTGAAATAGGGTAAGAGGAGTCCGAGTATGATGAGGAGGCGGATCCGGATTATGTCCCCGATGAGAGCTGCATTGAAGCTTTAAAGATTCGTTTTGACACTTTCACGAGAAACTACGAGCGGGACACAATATGCTCTTTCGACTCCAAATGGAGATGTATCAGGCATAAATAGGCCCAAATGTTTCACTCCAAACCTATTTCTACGATCCTTATGATTCAAGTAGGCCCAGGCCATCCAACCCCCCTGATTAGGCATAAATTCTTTATATTATCCCCGTAATTTAGAGGCTTTTACCACCTCGTACCATGTAAATTATGTTGATTTAGAGTGCATCGAGTTTTGGGTATTTTGTTTACATTTTGAAATTATTTTATACAAGTGATGAAAAGAGAAAGCTCAACCTCAAGAAAGAAACAAGTGAAGGAAAGTCAAGGGAAAAACAGTAACTCTCCACCTGGAATTTGGACACGGAACCTAAAGGAAAGTTAAAGATATCGAGTCCACAAGCAAATAGGAAGAAATGATATCCAAATCCAAGACCCGGGCTGAAAAGTTATCAGCGTTTGAAGTTGATAATAAATCAAGAAGAAAAAAGAAGGAAAATAGAATGTAACAGAACCAAACCGATGGAATCACAGTCGAATAGGTCCTAGACACTGGAATGCCAGAACTGAACGATTAATTAGAACCCGGACTAGTCCCCTGTTCTATTTTAGATCGGACCGGTTCGCCCATTAAAGAAGGAGATACCGGACCGGTTCGACGGACAAAAATTATAATTTTTTTCTTTTAGAAAAAGTTTGACATGGTGTAAACACTTAAAATAACGTGATGTATTTATTTCTTTATCATGCCAGACATTAGGAGTTTGGTTTTAGTTAGTTTTGAAGAGTTCTTGAAGCCAAGATCCCTAGGATCCATATTGTTCAACTTTTATTCATCATTTTTGACTAAATTCAAGGCTCTTCTTCATTCCAAGTAATATTTTCTTTATTGCTTTTAATTGCTTTCATATTTTTGGTTGATGATTCGTTATTTCTTGGTTAGAATTCTCCTTTGCATGTTTAATCTCACTTTTCACATAATTATGATTTCATGAACATAAATTTCTTGATAAAACATAGTTACACAATGTCCGGCTAAATTTCCAATGGTTGGAGTGCATGAACCCAACCCTAAACAGTTCGCATGGATATAAAAACATGTTTTTGAAATAAATAGTTACTTGGAACGTGCTAGTTCGTTAGTACAAACATTATAGGACTTTGAACCTCGTTTGCCGTAGGTAACCGGGGTGTTTAAAAGTGCGACGCGGGTATTAATCAATTGACTTTGTACGTGTTTATATTCTTGATTATGTATAATGCGGGATCGTACCCTCATATACGTAATCCTTGAGTTAAATAATGTCGTTGTTTCAATTAAATATTTAATTCGAGACTAGTTCTCATATCCAATGAACTTAGTAGGGGTTGGGGATTGTATTCCGACCTTATTTCTCATTTATATTCATTACTTCGTAGTTAGTTAATTCTTGCTTAATTAGTTAATTTAGTTAAATTTTACTTATTTACGTAGTAGTAATTCGTACCCTCATTCCAAAATCTCCTTTTCCAATTCTTTTTGTGAGTCAAACCTTTAGGTTAGTTATCTTTTCCATATTTGTCGTCACGATTCTTTGTCTTAGTCCCTGAGATCGATACCTAGTTTATCGGGATATTACTTACGCGACCGGTTTTCACTTGAACTATGTTCACATGCACTAGAGACACTTTTTAATTCAGGTCAAGTTTTTGGTGTTGTTGCAAGAATCTGATGAAAGTCTTGAGGACTTTGACCCGTTTCTTAAACGGATATATTATTTTGAGATGCTTCATCTTAAGAATTATTCACTTACACGTGCTCTACCTCCCATTCCAATTGAAAAACCTTGGGGGAGGTGATTTTAATTTTCTTGAAATCAATTTGGTCTTGCCCCCCGCTTTATCTGAACCCCCCATCCTCCTAAATTTTTTTCTTGATGATGGTTCTTTTCTTCCGCCTTATAAATGCCTTCCGTTGTTTAAACAAAATTCCTATTTTTCGGGAGGGTGCATGAAAACGAGGTTACACCAATTATCCCTCAAAGTCATATCGTATTTTTAGTGGTCCCTCAAATTTTTCGACTTCTAGTGTATAACTTATTAAAAGTTCAAATTGTAGGTTGTACATAGTTAGCTTCTTTCTTTTTTTGAATTATAGCTTAAAGTAATTAGTTTAAATTTATTGTTATGTTTTTTTATTATGCTTGGTTCTAGCATGTTTTGTACATTCAATGGACTCGTACTTATTGGGGATTGCTCCATTTGGGTAATATCTTTCCTCTCTTTATGTCGTGTTCTTGATTTGCATTGAGGATAATGCATCATTTAAGTTAGGGGTGTGGGATATTCTTCCCATTTATTGTTTAGTTTCATTGATTTGATCACATGTTCGTTCCAAGTTTGCTTTTTATAAAAAATTAAAAAAAATAAAAAATATCAAAAATTTTCATAAAAATTCGAAAAAGTCAAAAATATTTTTCTTCAAAATAAATAAAAATTGAATTTTAAATTTTTCACAAATGTCCCAGAATTTTGTTTGGAGTCTCAAATTGTTAAAATCAAATGCACGAAGCCGAAATTGACCAAAGATGGAAATTGAGTGAAAATTGATGACTTGACGAATAAGTGTGGAGATTAATTATCCCGGTGAGATTTTGAGCCTATCATTCTTGTGAGTTATTAAATCAATCCGAGTTTAAAACTAACTCAAAGTTCAATTTTACTATAAAAAAGTCGTTGAAGATCCCAATTCCTTTATTTTGATTGGTTAGGGAAAACATGTGTGATGTTATCTTGAATACGTGCTAAAAATATCTCTAAACTACATCATTCTCGAGATGCATATGGTAATATAATTAGTAATTCGGACAATGAAGTCGGCCCTCGTTTGTTTACCCAAAAATATTAGCTATAAAAAATTATGAAAAATTATCCATTTGCAACCCAATTTGATCCTAATGAAATGTTTAATTTTTGTTTGATAGCCCGAAAAGCCCGATTGGCCCAGAATTGTGAAAATTAAAAATTCATCAATAAAGTCCAAATGGTGCAATAAAAAGGGGCAAGAAAAAAAAGAATAAAAGAAAAATGCTCAACAAAAATAGCAAGAAAAGAAAAAAAAGTGTAAAAAATAGAAAAAAATAGTAAAAGAAGAGAAAAATGAGCAAAAGCTCAAAAAAGCACTAACGGACATCATCAATAAATTTTCCAATTCCGAATTTCCCAACCAATTACATATTACCCAATACACCTTATGACCCGAGAAAGTCCTAAACGAGTCTGAATTTCAAAATTAATTACCACGTGGCAGCCAAAATGCAAAAAGATAAGATGAGGGATTAATTGGTGTGAATAAGAGATAATGTTTCCCGTTATCCAATAACCATATTCCGATGAAGAGATCTTTTTACCATAAAAATTTCGTCTTTTAATTTGTGTGCGTGAATTTGCGTTCCATTCTATTTACTCTTTATATCACACATAACGAGAGATATAGCCATATTCCGAGTGATTCGTTTGTGAGAGCATCCGTGAGATTTTGAAATCGAAAAGAATTTTCAAAAAAGTAACGTAATGATCAATCGGTGAAAATTAGCGGTTTAATTTGGGGCTTTGCACACAGACACACACACACACTACAAATTTAGACTCTTGAATATGAATTTACGATGACTATTTTTGGGGAGTTTAAATTAGACAATTTTTAAGTATTTTGATCTTTTTCTTGAGTCATGTATTTTATGGGTATATTCACTCCAAACCCTCACGAGACAACGCTCGCCCTACTATGATAACCTAGGGTTTTAAAGGCTTATTGAATACGTTAAATGCAAACGCTTGCCCGGGAAAGAAATATTCTCTCCTAATAACATGTTCACTTAGTGTTGAACCTTGATTTGATTCTTTTACACTGCTTGGGACGATTAAAGTTCTAAGTTAGGGAGTTTAATTAGGCATAAATTCTTCATATTTATCTCCATAATTTAGAGGCTTTATATCACTTAGTACGATATAAATTATGTTGATTTATCTCATATAATTACTAATGACATGTTTCATCGAGTGCACTGAGTTTCGGGTATTTCGTTTACATTTTGCAAGTATATTATACAAGTGATGAAAAGAGAAAACTCAAACTCAAACTCAAGAAAGAAACAAGCGAAGGAAAGTCAAGGGAAAAATAGTAACTCTACACCAGGAATTTGGACACATAACCTGAAGAAAAGTTTAAGACCTCGAGTCCACAAGAATATAGGAAGTAACAACATCCAAATCCGGTACTCAGGGGAAAAGTTATGAGCGTTTGAAGTTGAGAATAAATCAAGAAGAAAAAGGAAGAAAAATAGAAAGTAACAGAACCGAACCGATGGAATCTTAGTCGGACCATTCCCAGACACTGGAGTGCCAAAACTGAACCGATGAATTAGAACCTAAATTTGTGCCTTATTATGTTTTATACCGGACTGGTTTGCCCATTAAAGAAGGAGATTCTGGGCCGATTCGACGGACAAAAATTGTAATTTTATTTTCTTTTAGAAAGATTTTTGCATGGTGCAAACACTTCAAATAACGTGATGTATTTATTTCTTTGTCATCCAGACATTAGGAGTTTGGTTTTATTTAGTTTTGAAGAGTTCTTGAAGCCAAGATCCCTATGAATCGTGTTGTTCAACTTTTGTTCATCATTTTGGATTAAATTCAAGGCACTTCTTCATTCCAAGTAATACTTTCTGCGTTGCTTTTAATTGCTTTAATGTTTTTGGTTGTTGATTCATTATTTCTTGGTTAGAAGTCTCCTTTGCATGTTTACTCGCACTTTTCACATAATTATGATTTCCTGTAACATAGATTTCTTGATAAAACATAGTTACACACTGTCCGGCTAAATTTCCAAGGGTTGGAGTGCATGAACCCAACCCTAAACAGTTCGCATGGGTATAAAAACTCGTTCTTGAAATAAAAAGTTACTTGGAATGCGCTGGTTCGTTAGTACAAACATGTTAGGACTTTTAACCTTGTTTGTCCTAGGTAATCGGGGTGTTTAATGGTGCGATGCACGTATTAATCAATTGATTTTGTACATTGTTTATATTCTTGATTATGTATAGTGCTTGAGTTATATAATGTCGTTGTTTCAATTAAATATTTAATTCGAGACTAGTTTTCATATCCGATGAAATCAATAGTGGTTGGGGGATTGTATTCCGACCTTATTTCTCATTTATATTCATTAATTCGTAGTTAGTTAATTCTTAATTGATTAGTTAATTTAGTTAAATTTTACTTGTTTACTTAGTAGTAATTCATACTCCTCATTCCAAAATCACCTTTTCTTATTCTTTTTGTGAGTCAAACCTTTAGGTTAGTCATCTTTTCCATATTTGTCATCAGGATTCTTCGTCTTAGTCCCTGAGATCGATACCTGGTTTATCATGATATTTCTTACACGATCGGTTTACACTTGAACCATATTCACATGTACTAGAGACATTTTTTAAGTCGCGTCAAACTTTTGGTGCTGTTGCAGGAATCCAATGAAAGTCTTGAGAACATTGACCTGACACTTAAACGAATATGTTATTTTGAGATGCTTCATATTATGGGTTATTCACTTACACTTTCTCTACCTCCCGTTCCAATTAAAAAACCTTGGGGAGGTGATTTTAATTTTCTTGAAATCAATTTGGTCTTGTCCCCCGCTTTATCTAAACCCCCCTCATCCTCCTAAATTTTTTGATTGATGATGGTTCTTTTCTTTCACCTTATACATGCCTTCCGTTGTTCAAATGGAATTCCTATTTTTCGTGAGGGATGCATGAAAATGAGGGTACACCGATTATCCCTCAAAGTCATATCGTATTTTGGGTGGACCCTCAAATTTTTCAACTTCTAGTTTATAACTTATTAAAAATTAAAATCGTAGGTTGTACATATTTAACTTTTTTTTAATTATATCTTAAAGTAATTAGTTGAGGTTTTTGTTATGTTTTTTTTTATTATGCTTGGTTTTAACATGTTTTGTAGATTCAATGGACACGTACTTATCGGAGATTGCTCCATTTGGGTAATATCTTTCCTCTCTTTATGTCGTGTTCTTGATTTGCATTGAGGACAACACAACATTTAAGTTAGAGGGTGTGGTATATTCTTTTCATTTGTTGTTTAGTTTCATTGATTCGATCACATGTTCGTTCCAAGTTTGCTTTTTTTGAAAAAAAAAATAGAAAATTTCAAAAATTTCCATAAAAATTGAAAAATTCGAAAAAGTTAAAAATATTTTTCTTCAAAATAAAAAAAAATTGGAATTTAAATTTTTTAAAAATATCACAAAATTTTGTTTGGAGTCTCAAATTGTTAAAATCAATTGCACAAAGCCGAAATTGACCAAAGATGGAAATTGAGCAAAAATTGACGACATGACGAATAAGTGTGGAGATTAATTAACCTGGTGAGATTTTGAGCTTATCATTCTTATGAGTTATTAAATCAATCCGAGTTAAAATTAACACAGTTCAATTTTGCTATAAAAAAGTCGTTGAAGATCTCAATTCCTTTATTTTGATCGGTTACGAAAAACGTGTGTGATGTAATTTTGAATACGCGCTACAAATATCTCTAAACTAAATTATTCTCGAGATTCAAATTAGTAATTCAGATAATGAAGTCGATCCTCGTTTGTTTACCCAAAAATATTATCCATAAAAAAGTTGTGAAAAATTATTCATGTGCAACCCAATTTGAGCGTAATGAAATGTTTCCTTTTCGTTTGATAGCCCAAAAAACCCAATTGGTCTAGAATTGTGAAAATTAAAAATTCATCAATAAAGTTCAAATGGTGGAATAAAAAGGCGCAAGAAAAAAAGAATAAAAGAAAAATGCTCAACAAAAATAGCAAGAAAAGAAAAGAACAGTGTAAAAAATAGAAAAAAATAGTAAAAGAAGGGAAAAATGAGCAAAAGCCCGAAAAAGCACTAACAAACATAATCAATAAATTTTCTAATTCTGAATTTCCCAACCAATTACATATTACCCAATACACCTTATGACCCGAGAAAGTCCTAAACAAGTCTGAATTTAAAAATTAATTCCCACGTGGAAGCTGAAATGCCAAAAGATAAGATGAGAGATTAATTGGTGTGAATAAGAGATAATGTTTCCTGTTTTCCAATAACCGTATTCCGATAAGGAGATCTTTTCACCATAAAAATTTCATCTTTCAATTTGTGTGGGTGAATTTGCATTCCATTTTATTTAGTCTTTATATCACACATAGCGAGAGATATAGCCACATTCCGAGTGATTCGCTTGTGAGAGCATCCGTGAGATTTTGAAATCAAAGCGAATTTTTGGAAAAGTAACAAAATGACCAATCGGTGGAAATTAGCGGTTTAATTTGCGGCTTCGCGCGCGCGCACACATACACACACACACTACAAATTTAGACTCTTGAATATAAATTTACGGTGACTATTTTTGGGGAGTTTAAATTAGACATTTTTTAAGTATTTTGATCTTTTTCTTGAGTCATGTATTTTGCGAGTATATTCACTCTAAACCCTCACGAGACAACACTCGCCCTACTATGATAACCTAGGGGTTTAAAGGCTTATTGAATACGTTAAATGCAAACGCTTGCCCGGGAAAGAGATATTCTCTCCTAATAACATGTTCGCTAAGTGTTGAACCTTGATTTGATTCTTTTACACTGCTTGGGACGATCAAAGGTCTAAGTTAGGGGGTTTGATTAGGAATAAATTCTTCATATTTATCCCCGTAATTTAGAGGCTTTTTATCACTTCGTACGATATAAATTATGTCAATTTATCTCATATAATTACTACTGACATCTTCCATCGAGTGCATCGATTTTTGGGTATTTCGTTTACATTTTGCAGGTATTTATACAAGTGATGAAAAGAGAAAACTCAAACTCAAGAAAGAAACAAGTGAAGGAAAGTCAAAGGAAAAACAGTAACTCTACACCAGGAATTCGGACACAGAACATGAAGGAAAGTTTAAGTCCTCGAGTCCACAAGCATATAAGAAGAAATAACATCCAAATTCGAGACTCGGGGGGAAAGTTATGAGCGTTTGAAGTTGAGAATAAATCAAGAAGAAAAAGGAAGAAAAATAGAAAGTAATAGAACCGAACTGATGGAATCTCTGTCGGACTGGTCCCAGACACTGGAATGCCAAAAATGAACCGATGAATTAGAACCTAAATTGGTCCCCTATTATATTTTATACCGGACCGGTTCACCTATTAAAGAAGGAGATTCTGGACCGATTCGACGGACGAAAATTGTAATTTTCTTTTCTCTTAGAAAGAGTTTTGCTTGGTGTAAACACTTCAAATAACGTAATGTATTTATTTCTTTGTCATACCAGACATTAGGAGTTTGGTTTTAGTAAGTTTTCAAGAGTTCTCGAAGCCAAGATCCCTATGATTCGTATTGTTCAACTTTTGTTCATCATTTTGGATTAAATTCAAGGCTCTTCTTCATTCCAAGTAATACTTTCTTCATTGCTTTTAATTGCTTTCATATTTTTCGTTGGTGATTAATTATTTCTTGGTTAGAATTATCCTTTGCATGTTTAATCACACTTTTCACATAATTATGATTTCATGTAATATAGATTTCTTGATAAAACATAGTTACACAATGTATGGCTAAATTTCCAAGGGTTGGAGTGCATGAACCCAACCCTAAACAGTTTGCATGGGTATAAAAACTCGTTCTTGAAATAAATAGTTACTTGGAATTCGCTAGTTTGTTAGTACAAATATGATAGGACTTTTAACCTCATTTGTCCAAGGTAATTGGGGTGTTAAGAATGCGATACACGTATTAATCAACTGACTTTGTACATTATTTATATTCTTGATTATGTATGATGCGGGCTCGTACCCTCATATATGTAATGCTTGAGTTATATAATGCCGTTGTTTCAATTTAATATTTAATTGGAGACTAGTTTTCATATCCGATGAACTCAGCAGGGGGTGGGGGATTTATTCCGACCTTAGTTCTCATTTATATCCATTAATTCGTAGTTAGTTAATTCTTGGTTGATTGGTGAATTATTTAAATTTTACTTTTTTACCTAGTAGTAATTCACACCCTTCATTCCAAATTAACATTTCTTATTCTTTTTGTGAGTCAAACCTTTCGGTTATTTATATTTTCCATATTTGTCGTCAGAATTCTTTGTCCTAGTCATTGAGATCGATACCTGGTTTATCGGTATGTTACTTACGCAACCGGTTTGCACTTGAACCGTATTCACACGTACTGGAGACACTTTTTAAGTCGCGTCAAGCTTTTGGTGCTATTGCAAGAATTCGATGAAAGTCTTGAGGACTTTGACCCGATTCTTAAACGGATATGTTATTTTGAGATGCTTCATATTATGGGTTATTCACTTACACGTGATCTACCTCCCGTTTCAATTTAAAAACCTTGGGGAGGTGATTTTAATTTTCTTGAAATCAATTTGGTCTTGTACCCCGCTTTATCTAAACCCCCCCTCATCCTCCTATATTTTTTGATTGATGATGGTTCTTTTCTTCCGCCTTATACATGCCTTCTATTGTTAAAACGGAATTCCTATTTTTCGGGTAGCATGCATGAAAATGAGGGTACACCGATTATCCCTCAAAGTCATATCGTATTTTCAGTGGACCCTTAATTTTTTCGACTTCTAATGTATAACTTATTAAAAGTTCAAATCATAGCTTGTACATAGTTAGCTTTTTTTTATTATAGCTTAAAGTAATTAGTTGAAGTTTTCGTTATTTTTTTTTATTATGCTTGGTTCTAACATGTTTTGTAGATTTAATGGACTCGTACTTATAGGGGATTGCTCCATTTGGGTAATATCTTTCCTCTGTTTATGTCGTGTTCTTGATTTGTATTGAGGACAATGCAACATTTAAGTTAGGGGGTGTGGGATATTCTTTCCATTTATTGTTTAGTTTCATTGATTTGATCACATGTTCGTTCCAAGTTTGCTTTTTTTGAAAATTAAAAAAAAAATAGAAAATTTAAAAAATTTCCATAAAAATTGAAAAATTTGAAAAAGTCAAAAATATTTTTCTTCAAAATAAATAAAATTTGGATTTTAAATTTTTTAAAAACGTCACAAAATTTGTTTGGAGTCTCAAATTGTTAAAATCAAATACACGAAGCCAAAATTGACCAAATTTGGAAATTGAGCGAAAATTGACGACTTGAGGAATAGGTGTGGAGATTAATTAACCCGGTGAGATTTTGAGTCTATCATTCTTGTGAGTTATTAAATCAATCCGAGTTAAAACTAACTCAAAGTTCAATTTTGCTATAAAAAAGTCGTTGAAGATCTCAATTCCTTTATTTTGATTGGTTACGAAAAACGTGTGTGATGTTATCTTAAATACGCGCTACAAATATCTTTAAACTACATCATTCTCGAGATGCATATGGTAATATAATTAGTAATTCAAACAATGAAGTCGGACCTCATTTGTTTACCCAAAAATATTATCCATAAAAAGTTGTGAAAAATTATCCATGTGCATCCCAATTTGAGCCTAATGAAATGTTTCTTTTTCGTTTGATAGCCCGAAAAACCCGATTGGCCATGAATTGTGAAAATTAAAAATTCATCAATAAAGTCCAAATGGTGCAATAAAAAGAGGTAAGAAAAAAAAAGAAAAAAAGAAAAATGCTCAACAAAAATAGCAAGAAAAGAAAAGAAAAGTGTAAAAAATAGAAAAAAGAAGAGAAAAATGAGCAAAACCCCGAAAAAGCACTAACGGACATCATCAATAAATTTTCCAATTCCGAATTTTTCATCCAATTACATATTACCCAATACACCTTATGACTCGAGAAAGTCCTAAACAAGTCTGAATTTCAAAATTTATTACCGCGTGGAAGCTGAAATGCCCAAAGATAAGATGAGAGATTAATTGGTGTGAATAAGAGATAATGTTTCCCGTTTTCCAATAACCGTATTCCGATGAAGAGATTTTTTCACCATAAAAATTTCAACTTTTAATTTGTGTGGGTGAATTTGCGTTCCATTTTATTTACTCTTTATATCACACATAGCGAGAGATATAGCCACATTCCGAGTGATTCATTTGTGAGAGCATCCGTGAGATTTTGAAATCAAAGCGAATTTTTGGAAAAGTAACATAATGATCAATCGGTGGAAATTAGCGGTTTAATTTGCGGCTTCGCGCGCGCATACACACACACACACACTATAAATTTAGACTCTTGAATATGAATTTATGGTGACTATTTTTGGGGAGTTTAAATTATACAATTTTTTAGTATTTTGATCTTTTTCTTGAGTCATGTGAAAATTGAATTTTATGGGTATATTCACTGCAAACTCTCATGAGACACTACTAATCCTACTACGGTAACCTAGGGATTTAAAGGCTTGTTGAATATGCTAAATGCAATCGCTTGCCCGAGAAAGAGGTATTCTATCCTAATAAGATGTTCGTTAAGTGTTGAACCTTGCTTTGATTCTTTGACATTGCTTTGGACGATCAAAGGTCTAAGTTAGGGGGTTTGATTAGGAATTAATTCTTCATATTTATCCCCGTAATTTAGAGGCTTTTTATCACTTCGTACGATATAAATTATGTCGATTTATCTCATATAATTACTACTGACATCTTCCATCGAGTGCATCGAGTTTCGGGTATTTCGTTTACAATTTGCAGGTATTTTATACAAGTGATGAAAAGAGAAAACTCAAACTCAAGAAAGAAATAAGTGAAGGAAAGTCAAAGGAAAAACAGTAACTCTACACCAGGAATTTGGACACAGAACATGAAGGAAAGTTTAAGACCTCGAGTCCACAAGCATATAAGAAGAAATAACATCCAAATTCGAGACTCGAGGGGAAAGTTATGAGCGTTTGAAGTTGAGAATAAATCAAGAAGAAAAAGGAAGAAAGTAACAGAACCGAATTGATGGAATCTCAGTCAGATCGGTCCCAGACACTGGAATGCCAAAACTGAATCGATGAATTAGAACCTAAATTGGTCCCCTGTTCAATTTTATACCGGATCGGTTCACCCTTTAAAGAAGGTGATTGTGGACCGGTTTGACGGATGAAAATTGTAATTTTCTTTTCTCTTAGAAAGAGTTTTGCATGGTGCAAACACTTTAAATAATGTGATGTATTTATTTCTTTGTTATACC
Source organism: Sambucus nigra (assembly GCA_949130495.1). Classification (NCBI taxonomy): domain Eukaryota; kingdom Viridiplantae; phylum Streptophyta; class Magnoliopsida; order Dipsacales; family Adoxaceae; genus Sambucus; species Sambucus nigra. The sequence goes on along the minus strand of OX422211.1, from coordinate 617,638,638 downwards.
AGACATTAGGAGTTTGGTTTTAGTTAGTTTTGAAGAGTTCTTGAAGCCAAGATCCCTATGATTAGTATTGTTCAACTTTAAGCAGGGGTGGTTGCATGCCTTATGTGTTCTGAAACTGGAGCAAGCTCATTTCTTGTGGGATTGTTATGAACCTGGAGTTCTTGATTTACTTGTGGCTCCTTTCAAACTTGACCTCAATTAGATTCCAGCCCGTGCCATTCCCCGAATTTTGATTTCAAAGTATCTCGGTGATTATAGTCTTCATTCAAACTTTGAGATATCTCATTCAGAGCATTTGCTTGATCGACCATCCATGTTTAATTGAATTAATAAGGGACTTATCCATGTTGAATCTAAATGGATATATATGTTTATAACATCATTATATATATTATAAGGTTAAGACGTGGGAATAATTTGGGCTATAAAGAATGGTTACATGTGGTTAATCTAGTTAGCGTGGGAACTATAACTAGGATGGCTTAGAGGTACAGCAGGTATGCACACTAGATGCGAGGTGAGGATTCTCAAGAGAGTGTCTCATACTAACATGGTTGTGATATTAGCCGATAAGTATTTTAAATACTTGCGAAACTATTTTTAAAACTATTTTACACTCGGGCTCTAACTCGTTTTTAGTAATTTCTTTATTTCTTGTATATATATATGTATGTATTATAGATGCCCAGCCACATGGGCGTCATGCTGAGGTTCTTTGGATTGGACGTGCTGCAGTTTATGTGGAAGTTGCAGGCCCTTGCTTTAGATGACTTGGTCATTGAATCAGTTCCTACTTTAGATCTTCATAGTTAGGGCATGTGTCGCCCGATTTCCTATTCCAGTTGGATTTGTCATAGATTTATGTTCATGTATATTTCCAGCATTCAGTACTCCTCGGGAGTTAACTCTTGTCAAGATGATTTCATTTATAGTTCATAACTTGGTTTGGATTATCGAGATGGTTTAATTCTTATTTGTTAATTGTCATCCTTAGTATTTATGTGATTCTTAACTGTTGGGTATTAAAAAGGTTTTCATATTGGTATTTAATAAAATATAAATAAGGTTTTAAATGGTTTTGACACTTAGCTTAATTATTTAGGGTGTTCAAATTGGATATATTATTTTGCGACAGTGATGTTGAGAATGAACCAACCGTTCACCTGGATTTTAATTTAATAAAGGACTGATCACCCGGTATTTAATTAGGCGAGGTGTTACAATCTTCAATATTCTTTAGATACTCGTGAGAAACTTGAAGTCCGTGTATCCCAACTCGATATTGATCTCGAATGTTCCCGTGAGATCAAGGTCACTTTAGAAGACACATCTACGAAGGTTGGAAAGATACTCCTCGATCTCGCATTAGGTAATATTAAGAGGCAAGGAATAGGTTATGATGGTTCATCCACTTTTAAAGCTGCACCCGAGCCGATTCTCGAGTTTGTGATGGATCTTTTTGGCCCTCAACCTAACCCACCTAGATAACCTAACCCGCCTAGGAGAGATCATCCTAGAAGTTTTGAAAGAGATGGACCCAAGATCATTTATATTTGTACCTATTGCAAACAAAGTAATCACCTTAGAGAGTTCTGTTTTAAGTTAGGGAAAGTTTATCACATATGTGTTCCCCGGTATGCTCCCATACGAGTTCCTACATATGTTCCCACACACACTCCCACACGTGTTACTCCGCATGCCCCCGCACATCATATTATAGATTTTGAGAGTTTTTGAGAGCTATTAGAATTGTTAGTCAAAACGTCAAATTGTATGATGGAGGAATTTCATAAAGTCATCTCCATTTGAGAACTCCTCCGGACCTAATGATTGAGGTTTAGACTTTCTTCTAAAATAAGATGCTTATCATGTCCACATCTTACATCCATTTTGCTATATTGTATCATTGTATTTATATTTTTTTCATTTTGATATTTTCTGAAAAATCCAAAAAGTGTTTTGTTTTTTTGAATTTTTTTGAAAAATATAAAAAGATTTTTAGTTTTTAAGAAGAAGTTGAGAAAGTAAAAAATATTCTATTTTTGATAAAAATTTAAAAAAAGACAAAAAGAGTTTTCTAATTTATTTCACCATATATGGATGAACATTTATGATATCCGGATCACCCTTACATTCCATACTTCGACGTGACTTTTTCATAGTGTTTTGACACATGACATTGTTTCATTCGTGCACTAAATAATGTGTGGGGTCATTACTATTATCTTTGATGACTACTTTCTACATGCCTGATGCCCTGTCACCTTTATTGCACACGTGCACGGACTTTTTTTGGACATTACACTTGTCACTTGTCGAATACGATGTTCTCATCTCAATTTTGGTTTATAACGAACCAAATGTAAAAAGAGATACATTTGTTCATGTAAGAACCATTTCCCATATTACCTCTATTTAAAAAAAAATATTGTTAAATGTTAAGAATTGGAAAGAGGCTATGAAAGATATAAATATTCTTTACTTTAAAAGCCACCATTTGCATAAAAGAGCCTAAAAAAATTAGAGGCACATAAAAACAGAAGTTCCATGCCAATTTTTGATTCATTGATGATTCATTACATATGAGCATTAATTTCTTCAAAAATCATGAGAGTTTATTATTATATATGTGAGAATTTGAGGGAGTTAAAGTCGAAGATCAATGGGTTTGCACAACTAAAATTTCTCGAAAAACATTACATAGTTTGGCATCATTGGTGTGAGAATCATTTATGTTCATGACATATTGATTAAATTGAGTTAATTTCACTCGAGTTCACCAATTTTGCACCTAAGGTGGACTTTGAGCTCTTTCGTTAGAAGTGTCTCAAATCTTCATGCACACATGTTATGACTGTCTATGTTGATTTATTTATGAAAAATGTTCACATCCTAACATTCCGCATTCATGATTCAGATATTTTAGTGTTAATTCATGTTGTGCTGTATTTGAACATCTTATACATTTTTCTTGAAAAATGAAAATTTTCAAAATAGTTGGTGAAAAGTGTCTTTTTAAGATTACCATTGCTTGTGCTTCTTGATTTTTATTATGATGATATCTTACTTCTTCATGTGATGCTTATATTTAACGACTAGTTTTGACTCCTTTGTCTATTACGGACAAAAAGGGGGAGACCAAATTGGGGGGAAGTTTTATTTTCTATTTAAAACTCTAGGCGTCATGGTATTTTTATTGTCTCATGTGTGTAGGGTGTTCCGCTTGAATGATGATCATTTAACCCACACAGATTGAAGACAAAGCTAGCCAAGGGGAATATCCAGTCCATTGCAACGACTTGAAAAAATTATATTCCATTTTTCTTTTGTAATTTAGGAGGGTAGTTATTATTTTAAGTCGATAGGATTCAATTTAGCTTAGGTTTGTATTTTGGAACCGGAATAGTCAAAGGGGAAGACTTGTAAGAGCAAAATTTATAATTGCTCATATTTTATTTTTGATGGTTTGGCGTATTCCATTACACAAACGCGACACTGTCACAACTTCTCGATACTCAAACACTACGTTGAAGATCATTAAAGATTGGAAGATACATTCATGTCAACATGAATGGAAGAAGATTGTAATCGTGATTAGTAAAGTGTTTTTTTTATAATTTATGGGGTTTAAATTTTTTATGAGGTCATTTTTATGTAAAGGTGTTTGAAATTTCTATAAGAAACATAGCCCTCCCCCACCGCAAAAAAAATGCCTCGTTCGAACAAGTTTAGATGTTGTTCGAACAAAATTATGAAGGTTGTTCAAATAAGATACAACGAGTCATTTTCCTTTGTCATCTGGAATATCGTTCGAAGTCGTTCTAATGAGGTACAGGGTATCGTTCGAATGTACGGACGAAATTTTGTTTTTTAAAGATTATCTATCCCAAATCTTTTATGTTTATCCTTTTTATCCAACCTTCTTATAAAACGGCTAAACATGATCTGATACTTCAAGAACTCTTTTCACAAAGAAAAACACATTTTTGAGTTCTCCTTTTGTGATAAAAAAACCTCCAATCATATTCCAACCCACCTGGAATTATTCAAGATCACTTTACCACATCACAAGAATGATTCTTGCTGAAATACTCTAGTAGAGACTTTTCTCTAGTGCTGATTTATGAAACGAGGTTTCATGGATGAAGAAGAATACGATGCTGATCAATGGATACCAGGGGTATATCGGTACATGTGTACGACTTTGGAGATGAGTCGTATTTATTGGCATTTTGAAGACTCTGCGCATCTAAATTAGTGTAGCTAAGTGTTTTGTAAGTCAGTTGTATTCAAAACTCTCAATAGTGCTGATATAAAAAGGTTTTGCCCTTCTTAGGGATTTTTCCTCATCTCGTGTTTATTTGCATGCTTGGCTAGGAAATAAAAATAAAAAATCATCTGGTATGCACATTATAATTAATTGAAGATAAAATTTGATTAAAAATTTAATTTTGTGCATGACATTTAATTATATAAATTGGTCCATTAGATCACCTGCACTCTCAGAAAGAAATTTTTTGAAATTAAAATGATGATATTATTGCTATTCTTTCTTTGTGTTTGCATTGTGTTGATGTATGCTTATAGTGATAATTTTTCTAATATGTTTAGAATAAAATTTTATTTAGACATATGTATGTTTTATGTTTCTTTCTTGGAATTTATTGAATACGTTTTTGTGAAAAGAAAAATGATGAAATATTCTTTTTCGGATTTGTGTTTTAATATTTATATTTCGAAATCTATGTAAACTGATATTATGAATTAATATTTTAAAATCTATTTTATAAGTTTTTTCAGAAAACTTTGTTTCTTGATATTTTTATTCTTATTTTACAAATATCTTTGTTTTGTACTATTTGTGTGAGTTGAGTTCTTGCATGTTGTAAATTTTAGAAAATTTCACTACAAATATGTTACACTTTCATGATAAAATCACTGGGTTAAATATATAATATCTCTAGTCGACCGCGTTGGGGAATACAAGAGTCAAAAGATACAAGGGAAGGTTTTGTCTAAGAGTGGATTCTCAAGTTAGGTAATTTTTTGTTTCCTTATTTGTTAATCTTATTGTAATTGTATATTCCATTTTTATATTTCTCAAGTACACTTGAGTTTTGCCACGTTAAAAAAACACGCATGTTATTCTTCATTGCCTCATATCCTTCGATGTGTGATTTGTTAACTAGAAATGTTATGTTGTTATTTGATTGATTTAGAAAATTTCATCATATTGGATATATTGGGTGAATTGTGATATAAAATTTATATGATATTCAAAATTGTTAATTTGACATTAGAATAAATCCGATTTAATTGATTTTAACTTCCGCATGTATTATAATATGATTAAGTCAAATAATAAGTTTTTCATGATTTGATTATATATACATGTTGAGAAAAACTTGCTTGAAATGAGAGCGATATGGGAATTTCAGTTTTTTTGTGTTATATATTTATTAATTAGTTTGGATGTAAAATTGTTACGAATGCACGTCTATACATGTTATATGAGTGAAAACATTTATGAATAATTATCTCACAAGTTTCTTCTAAAACTATTTACTTAAAAAACACTTTTCACGACACAATATTGGTGTCACTCAATGTAAAACCATATTCTAAAAAATGATTTTTAGTGATAAAATCTATGTATAAAAAAAGGTGGGACAGCTTTCTGCGACATGTATAACATATCTCCAAATGGATGGCATTCTGCGACACTATATGGATGTCTCCAAAAAGATATCTTTTCACGACACAATCACAACAGTGTTGCAAAAACTGAGTTCATAATATATATATATATATATATATTAACCTTCTGTGACATGAATCTTTGTATCAAAAAGTCCTACATTCCGCGACATAGCTATTTTATGACACCGAATACATTCCCAAATAGGAAATTTGCAACACAGGGGCAACATAGCGTAATATGTTGCGAAACGTTTATCGCAACATAATTATCACCTTTTGCAACACACTTATTTTGTCGTGATTTTTTTTCTTTTAGTCGCCATTGGTTGATTGTATGGGAGTTACCAATGAAGAGGAAACCAAGTTTCATCAATCGTATGCTGTAAAGTTGAACTGGATTGCTGATACGTTCTAGCATAAGGCCTATTAAGAATCGATATTATGAAAAACTTTCGTGCCCAAAAATCTTTGATTGATCATGCATTAGAAAAATATATACAAAACTAGGTTTAAAAACATAAGCACAGGGTTTCGAATCACGATACCATCACGGATCTTAGGTGATCCGAACAAGGAGAAATATGATTTATAGAATATGAATAGGTTAATTTCCTTTACCCTCCAAAAGCAAGCTAAGATGCCCCAAATTCCTTCAACCTTCTAGTATATGATCCCCCAAAGTAAGCCTAGTTCATGGGCACTCCTAGGGATGAAAACTTGATAATTTGTGAGAGAAATCACTATATCTCTCCTCATCCATTAACAAAAACGTGAACAGTGTTTTCATCTCTCTATCTCTCTAAGGATGTGTTATAAAACTTAAAACCCTAGCTCTGTAATACCCCGTGTTTTTATAAACAATCTAACTAATTAAATTGATTAATTAGCTGAAAAATTGTTTATGTTGATTAAATAAATTTGTCTTAGTTGGATTGGATTGGACTAAAAAAAATAACCAAATTTTATATTCAATTGAACTTTGATTATTTTTTTAGGAAATAAATTAATTTTTAGATTTAATTTATTGGTTGGTGATTCCGTAATTTAGTATCAACCAAACCTTTAAAATTTGAAATTTTATAATTTTTTGGGAATGCAAATATTGGATTATTTTTTTTTCATGAAGGAAAAAGAAAATATTTATAGATGATGAGATTTTAGAAGACATGGGATGAGATGAGATGAGGGATGAGAAAAGAGAAATTGGGAAATTGGAATGCAACTCCCTTTTGTTTTTTACTTAGGCACTGGGCTCCCACTTTTGTGGGTGGACTTTTAATATATAATTTTGTACTTCCTTTCCCACCTATCTTGTACCAGACACATGGAGTTCCTTTTTATTAGGCAGTTGGTGGGTTTGGGGCGCGCAGGAGGTTCAGCAAGTTGTTTGTTAATTTTATATTTTTTTATTTAAAAAAAGTTTTTGGTATTGACAATCATTAGGACTCTTTTGACTTCACCTTAAATAAAGGTCTTGACCCACTTTTTCTAAAAGTCGCACACCTTTATTATTTTCAAACTCTTTTTTTCCTACATAAAGAAGAATACCAGACCCCTAGCCCTCTATTAAATAAAACTTCTACCTTGTTGTGGGATGCTTTAAACATATATTTTCAAGGAGGCCCAAGAATGAAACTTACATATTTTTGCAAGATGAACGCGATTGAGTATTCCGATTTTTCAGAAGACTTATTTGTAGGCATGAATATTTCTACTGTTCCCCTTAAGTGTTATATATTTTAAATATTGTCTAAACCTTAATTAATTATGTTTTCTTAAAAAATAATTAGAGAGATTAATTAGAAAAAGTGAAAGTGAATTCGGAATTTTTTTTATTAAGTCTAAAAATATGATTTAAGAATTGAAACCTCTCATGCTTAGATTAGGGTATTGGGTTATGGTAGATTTGTGGGACGAATCGGATGTTAGAATTAAAATATGAAATTAAAATAATGTTTTGACTCGTAGAATTTTAATATTGATGTATATATTGTACAATGTAATTTATTGTTGTGTAACGTTATTAATACACATATTTGAATTGATGTTGAATTAGTGAAATATCACTCGTATTAGAACTATAGAGTTTGATAACTTATGTGACTATTTTGTGGAACTTGGTTGTTACATGATTAAATGGATGTAAGTAATTAAATCGTAGGAGCAATTGGAGAATTGTAGTATTAAATTAGAATATAATTTATGTAGAGACTATTCGTGTTAATATTTTGACATCATGGGGAAGTTGTATTTGGGACTAGTTGTACTTTTATCCCTTTTTTATATATTGCTTGCTAGGTATATGATTTGTAGACAAACTTTGTTATCATTGTCAATTTCTAGGTATGGGACAGTGAATGCGTGCTTATACGATTGGATATTTTTCTTTACGCGGTTACGTTATTCCGTTAGCTTAGGTGCGAGACTAGGTGATAATTTTGGTAGGTATTCTTCCCAGGTGATAGACTATGTAATACTTATGGTTTAGTGATCCCTAGGTATGGGAGTAGGGAGTTTTAGTTTGTGATACCCTAATCATGGGTTGGGCTAATTGAGAATAAAGAGAATTTGATTAAGAATAATAATTAATTCCTAAAATAATAAATAAGACTTATAATTGAATTGCGTCGGGAGTATGTGCAGGGCTAACGATAAATGTGATGATTAGCTATAATGATGTGGGTGTATGTTTGCATCACGCATATGTGTAGGACTAACGAAATTGGGAAAACTGGTTATAGTGATGTGTCATGCATAGAACCTCACGAGTATATGCAGGGCTAACGAAATTGAATAAACTGGTTATAGTGAGTGGTATGTGTGTAGTGTGTTGTGATTGTTAGCGCACCAGGAGTTTGTGCAGGACCAATAGGAAGGTAAACTGGCTATACTGGTGTTGCATTAATAATATAATTAGTTTCATTCACTAAGCTAATAATTTGAGATTAAATTAAATACTGAAATAACATAATTGGACTTGAATAATGGGGCGATTTAGTTTATGTGGGTAGTTAGTATTATTCTAGTTTACTCATATCTTCTCATATCGATTTAATTTAAAATACTCTATTGTAATATTTATCTCTTATGATACTTATGTATGGATTCACATATCCTAATTGGGAGTAGTAGTTGGTATTCATGCAGTGGAATCTGACCCATTGCATTGACTAACATTTCAGGTATAGTTGTTGGGGTAGTTGCATAAGATGGATTAGATATTTGTGGAGTTGCATTTGTGGTTTTATTTTATTGGTTTAAATAGTTTAGTTTAATTTTCGTTGGATACTTTGATTGGATTATTTCAATTGAGTATTAGTTTGTCTGTTAGAGTTGAGATTTCTTGTGGAGTTAGCATTGTGATGGATTTTATTATGTGAACGTTTATATTCGTCAGACTAATTTCAAATTATATCTTATGGAAAAGTTTTTAATGTCTAATATTTTTGTCACATTCTAAGAATGATATTTTAATTTTAACGCCCAATGTAGGTTGGCAGCGGGGACTAGTCCGTTTAGCTTTCACATTAATTATCTTTAATTCCTTTTAATGATTTGTACTGTTTAAATTTTTTAAAGTCTGATGTCGTTTGTTCCTATATTTTTAGATGTCTAACTGTAGGAGATCTGTAAATAGGAAACGGGTTCCGTTTCTGGTTTCACAACTTAAGAAAGACAAGGTAAGTTTCTTTTAGATACCAAGGAGTTAGCGTCAATCATTCATAAGGTCACAACGACTGGTATTGAGATTAGGAGACAACGGTGGGGAAACCAGGGGACACAACAATAAGGTTCATCCACTTAGACTTGGGATATGGTGAGGGCCAACTTTTATAAGGGAAATCCTTCCAACGTCGTTGGGACTCAACAATTGCTCACCAATAGAGGCATGATATGGAGAGAAATTTGAGGATGGTGAATTGAAAAAATGTTAGATACATTTACATTGATGGGATATAATGTTATAGTGGTGGGAGAGTGTCATAACATTTGAGGATAGGGATCACATGAGTTATGGAGTTTTTTTGGTGAAGTTTAATGATAAGTATTTTCCTTATTTGATTAGGCATATGAAGAAAAAAGAGTTTATGGATTTTGAACAGGGTTAAATGTTTGTTACTGAGTATGAATAAGAGTTTACTAATTTGTCATTATTTGCACCTCAAGAGGTGAACACTGGGGAGAAGAAGAAGGCGTGCTTCATTAAGGGTCTGTCGTGGTTGATTAGGCAGATGGTTTTGAAAAATCTGACATACACTACTTACACTAACGTGGTGGATGTCTCATTACTGTTATGACAGAAGAAGGTGAATTACCAAAAGAAGACACGAAAGAGAAATGAGACGAGTGGTCAAGATGGGACCAAGGCAAGTGGGTAGAACTAGGGTTGCAATGACCAATCGTGGAAAAGGCAGCGAACAGGGAAAGAGTAGTAGGCCTTTCAACAAGGTAGCGTCATCCCTAGGGTCCTCACAATTACGGGCAGGGATAATAGGCTGAGGGAGCCCCAGATAGGAAACAAAGACTTTTTAGTGGAGCGTGTTTCAGTTATGGGGAGATAGGACATCGGGCTTTTAAATATCTGCAGACTCATGGCCAGTAGGCCTACAGACCTCCAACACCGGGATCACAGGGAGTATCGAGAGAATCGACAGCACCAGCAGTGGGTATGCTAGGGCCAGTTATGCTAAGGGTGTATGCACTAACGGTTTCTATAGACACCAAATTCTAAGACCCCATATGTCTCTCCTTAGGTTCCTAGCACCTCCTTATTTCACTGCAAACCCTAGGTCTCACTCCGAGTACCGATCGAGAGGCCATCGGGCCCTCCCAGTCCCCATTTGACTCCAATAAACTCTATGGTCAAAGGGAAAGATCTTTGAATACTTAAAGGGATCTTAATCTGCTTTCTAACGGTACACCCCTTGTGCAAATCCACATAAGGTTTTGGACAAACGGATCATTTTACTATCGAAATCGATTTGAAGGTCACCGGGTGCTCTCGGGCCCCGATTTGACCCCAACCAACTTCATTGTCAGTGCGAAAGCTCTTTGAATCTTAGAAGGGAAATGAAACCCCTTTTCAACGGTCCACCTTGTGCGTGAAATGGGATAACCATTCGGACGAACGATCAATTTTCCCCTAAAAATTGATCCGGAGGCCACCGGGCGCTCCCGAACTGCGTTTGACGAAAGTCGACTCTTTAGCTCGAACGAGGCTGAATGAATCTTCGAAGGTAACTGAATACCATTTCTAATGGTCCTCCCCATGCACGATTCTAACTTATGGTGCGGACGAATGATCCATTTTATTCCGAGAGGTCACCGGGTGCTTTCGGGCCCTGATTAACGAAGGCCAACTTTTTGAACCCAATGAAACTCTTTGGAATGTCGAAGTAAATCTCCTAACCATTTCAAATGTCCACCTCGTGTGCGATTCTGACTTACCATACGAATGAATGATCCGTTTCCATCCGTTTATCTCCCGTCCAAAGGACCGACGTTCTCTTTCGAGCCATATTTGACACAAAGTCCACTCCCGAACTCGGGAGTGGTCCAAAGACACTTGAAGGTCTATGGAGTACCTTTATAATGGTATCCCCCGTATGTAATTAGAATTAATGGATTACATTCTACGACCATTTTTCTAGGAAAATCTGTACGAGACTGTTAATTGGCAGGTCTAGTTCCCTGCCTATCGGCAGTGTGTCTAGGGTCACTTGTCGATAGGCAGGACTAGGGTAGTGCCGATCGACAACCCCCTGGTCCTATAAAATGAGGGCATGAGCTCACTATCTGGCAAACCAAGACCAAAGATCCATCAACATCAGTGATCTCAACAACATTCTCTCAAAATCAGTGAAGTTCCTCCATGTGAAGTTCCATTCAGGCTTTCATTACCTTCCTTTTCATTCCCAATTTAGAAAAAATCTCATTCTCTCTCATCCCACTTTCATCTCACATACAAGGGAGCTCATCCAGTATCAAAGATCAAGCTTCAAAGAAGGTCCAATTCCTTCCCTTTCTCTTTAAATTCTTTGTTTTACGTAAATTTCATTAGACCCATAATTTAGTTCTTACTTTAGTTCATACGCATTAATATGTACATTTTTATTAGTATATTTCACATACATTTATTTTCTATAAAAAACCCAAAACAAACAAAAAGAGGGTTACACCCATTAATTCCGAATGGGATTATCCATCACACTTTTTCACAACTAAAAAAACATTTTTTAGACACACACATATAATAAAATCCCATTCGGATCTATGAGATAAACCCCACCCCCATATCGCATCTGAACTACGTTGACGTTGATGCCTTTATAGGCTATGTAGGCATTTAGGATTAAAACCCTAGACTCGAGTCCAATTTTTTAATTTTCCTAAATTCCTCATTTTTATCATATTCTTGCATTAATATACATATTGTAGGAGGGTAGTGAGACTGGGGTATATGAATAACTGGAAAGGGTGAGGCGTGACCCACTCCAATGGATGCTTCCTGCAAGGTCTTCAAGGTCTCTTGGTGCAACTTCTGAAGAAAACTTCTCCTTCCGGTAACAATGGAACTCAAGCTTCAACTCACTCCCTACAAGAAGATGAAATTTCACAGCAAAAATAGTAATTTTCTCAAGGGAAACACCTGAGAGTGATGGCTGTCAGTGGGGAGTGAAGGAACAAGGCACTCAACACTAAGAGAATGAGCAGGAAGAGAATACTAGGTAGGTCTGGTGATCTTTTAGCAGAGTAACAGTGCAATTTCTGTTGTCTCTATGACCTTGCCCAGGGGTCCTATTTATACTTGGGCACTAAGGCTGGGTTGGCACTTTTGGCGCCAAAACTTAGAGGGTTGGTGAGGGACAAAGTCTGCAGTGTACTATTTGTCCCTGCCTGCAGGCAGGTCTACCTTTCCCCTCTGGCAGATGCTCCCTGGCGCCGACTAAAGTTCAAAAGCAAATATGTCTTCTAATGGAGACAAAATATCTGATTTGCTAAATATCTTTTGAAACGGTAACTTTGATACAAACTTTGTAAACTTGAGGGGGGGGGTCTCGAGGACCACCTCCTCTAAAATATTTGCAAGCTTGAGGGGGGTCTTTTTCTTGAGAGGGGTTTAGAGGACCCTCTCCTCTAAAATCATTTTTCTTGAGAGGGGTTTAGAGGACCCTCTCCTCTAAAATCATTTTATAAACAATTCTTTTCTTGTGAGCAGCCAGCCCTTTGGCTGCTCACTTCACTTGTGACTAAGTGTGAGGTGTGTGAGTACTGGGTGACCCTAGGGTCTCCTACTAGTATTCTCTCAATCTTATAGTGCTAAGTGGTTGAGCTTGCTCAACATACCTTGTCCCTCAGCCGCCAAGCCAAAACTCCCAGGAGGTCCCAACTAGCCTGCTTAAGCCCTGCTTGCTCAACTAGGCAACCTGTACAAGAAAGTAAAGTGTTAATATTGCTGTTCATTTAAAGACTGACGTCTCATGATGAGGAGTTGCTCGTGGTAGCTACTCCCTCATCCTGGACACTCTGGGTGGGTTCCTTCTCAATAAGAGTTTCTGCCGAAACCCTTATAATGGCACTTCTAAAATAACATTTCTGCACTGACCCTTGAAGTGGCGCTGACCCTCTCGAATGTCATTACTGCGGTGACCTTGCAGCGGCGCTGACCCTTGTAGTGGCGCTGACCCCTGCAGGCGCTGACCCTTGCATTGGCACTTCTCAATCTTGTATTTCTGTGGTAAGCCTTACGAGGCACCTCTCGAATGTCATTACTGCAGTGATCCCTGCAATGCCGTTGAGCCTTGCAGTGGCGCTGACCCTCTCGAATGTCATTGCTGCAGTGACCCTTGAAGCGGTGCTGACTCTTGCAATGGCACTTTTTAATCTTGGACTTCTGCGGTGACCCTTGCGGGCACCTCTCGAATGTTATTGCTGTAGCGGCGCTGACGCTTGCAGCGGCGCTGACGCTTGCAGCGGCGCTGACACTTGTAGTGGCGCTGATACTTGCAGTGGCGTAGACACTTGCAGCGGCACTGGTACTTGAAGCGGCGCAGACCCTTACAGCGGCGCAGACCCTTGCAGTGGCGCAGACCCTTGCAGCGGTTCTGACCCTTTCAGCGGCGCTGACACTTGCAGCGGAGCTGACCCTTGCACCAGCACTGACACTTGCAGTGGCGCTGACACTTGCAGCGATGCTGACCCTTGCAGGGCCGCTGACCCTTGCAGCGGCGCTGACCCTTGCAGCGGCGCTGACACTTGCAGGGGCGCTGACACTTGCAGGGGCGCTGACACTTGCAGCGGCTCTGATACTTGCAGGGGCGTTGACCCTTGAAGTGGCGTTGACACTTGCAGCGGCGCTGGCACTTGCAGTAGCGTAGACACTTGCAGCGGCGCAGACACTTGAAGCGGCGCTGACCCTTGCAGCGGCGCTGGCACTTGAAGCGGCGCTGACCCTTGCAGCGGCGCAGACACTTGCAGCGGCGCTGACCCTTTCAGCGGCGCTGACCCTTACAGCGGCGCTGACCCTTGCGGCGGCGCTGACACTTGCAGGGGGCTGACCCTTGTAGTGGCACTGACACTTGCAACGGCACTGACACTTACAGCGGTGCTGATACTTGCAGCGGCGCTGACCCTTGTAGCGGCGCTGACCCTTTTAGCGGCGCTGATACTTGCAGGGGCGTTGACCCCTGCAGCGGCGCTGACACTTGTAGCGGCGCTGACCCTTGCACCAACGCTGACACTTGCAGTGGCGCTGACACTTACAGCGACGCTGATACTTGCAGGGGCGCTGACCCTTGCAGCGGCGCTGACACTTGCAGCGGCGCTGATACTTGCAGCGGCGCTGACCCTTGCAGTGGCGCTTGCAGCGGCGCTGACCCTTGTAGCGGTGCTGACACTTGCAGCGGCGCTGGGGGTTCCTGCTGAATATGAGTTTCTGTCGGGGCCCTGGGGTGGTTCCTTCTCAATTATGCATTTCTGCCGGGACCCTGGGTGGGTTCCTTCTTAATACGAGTTTCTGTCAGGACCCTGGGGGGTTCCTGCTCAATATGAGTTTCTGCCGGGGTCCTGGGGTGGCTCCTCCTTAATAAGAGTTTCTGTCGGGACCCTGGGGGGTTCCTGCCCAATATGAGTTTCTTCCGGGACCCTGGGGGGTTCCTGCTCAATATGAGTTTCTGCCGGGACCCTGGGTTTCTTCTCAGTATTTCTAATAAAATAATATTTTTACTTTTTTTTATAGGTAGACACCCTTCTACACATATTATGTTTGTTAGCGTTACATCAACCCATATTATCGTTTCTTCATAACGATCAATATCACGATAAACGCATAAACCATATTTTTTATATATTATTTTGTGAACATTCCTATGGATGACCTCACTCTACCTTTCCCATGGTATGAATTGAATGATTTCGATCTCCATTATATATACACGCACACACACTTCACGGAGAAATAAAGGAAAATAACAACAAAAGCCCTTGAGGGATCGAAAGGGCGGGATGGGTGCCCAACACCTTCCCATTCCGTAACTTAACCCCCGAACCTTCGAATTATTGGTTTTGTATGCATCAGTTTGTCTTCGATCCTACTCTCTCAAGGAGACAACATGTTCTTTTGCCTATTTTGTGCAAAATAGGATGGCGACTCCATCTCTTTACATTAACCTCACACCGACGATGATCGAAGCGTTCCTAAGTAAAAGAGGGGGCGTGTGACCTTTCGAATCCCCGCCCCAGGTGCGCGATCTAGATCGGGATGGCCACAGTGGCGACTCCACTGGGGACTTATTCATAAGAGGACTAGACTCTATTTGCATGGGTGTTTTATTTTCTTGTGTGCGTTACCTACCTGTATGTACCATTTTCTCTGTTTTATTATTTCTTACACATATATACCCCTTGATTGTATCACTACTCACTCACACACTTGTAGAAATTCTCCATGTACACTTCACACCATGTGCACCTAGGATCACTTACATCCCCATGTTTCACACATCACTTAGAAATCCATGCTTAGGTGTCACTAACACACACCTCCACATATCACACTTGTATATATCCATGCTCACTCACACTTATCACACACCACTTGTAGTTGAGCCATGATTAGGTTCACTACCACACACTCACTTGTAGATAATTACATATCACTCACTCTCACACAACCCATGCTTAGTGCATATTTATTTTTCATATACTTGTATATTGTCCTCTTCTTGGTGTGATGCTCATAAATAAAGATACTCTCTCTATAAGTTAGTAGTCAAGGATCATGAATATGGCACACTACATCACCAAAGAGCATTTTCATTGACCAAATTTTGTCCAGTAATTGGGGGGTCACTTTGTGATGGGCGCTGGTCTGGTAGGGCGCAGTTAGCCTAAGCGATATGAATCTCACCTTCCACTCGCCAAATACCTTCGACGTATATCGAATGGTTTCCCTCGCATCGCACTGCTTGACCGAAGTCATGAAGGAAGGTATATCACAGGGAACTCATTCACGTATGTCGAGTATATCGAATTCTATCTCACACATACTGTCCTCTTGAGGTATATAGTGAGGAAATTCATGTACACTCAGGTATATCAAATGGCTTGTCCACACGTATAGATTACCCTAAAAAATAAGACGTATATCGTGGAAGTCATGCCAAAGGGGGTAACACCTTCCAATTAACCCAACAACTGCATACCCGCATATAGGTGTGAATCTTAGGGCACTCATATTTAGTTTACGATTTTAACCTGAAACTCTGTCGAAATTCTGGGTCGGCATGTCGCCCAAATTTTTGCGTAATTTTTTAAGATGGGACCCTGCCCATGAGCCTAGTAACAAGTTCAACCATAGTTTTACATATTTGTCGAACCCAATTTTCCAGGCTCGGGTCCCGTCCTACATTTATTTTTGCATTTAAGTAAACCTAATAAGTAAGAACCTAATAAACATAATAATCACGCTGAGACCCGTCTCTCGTTTTTTCCTTCTTTCATTTTCAAAAGTGTCCAAAAACAGTTTTCCTCTTTTATCAAAAATACCAAAAATATTTTTCCTTCCTTATACCAAAAATATTTTCCTCCTTTCTACCCCCCAAAAAACATTTTGTTCTCATCTTTTCCAAAAATGTCGAAAACGTTTTTCCTTCTTTCCTCTTTTCCAAAAAATATAAATCCAAATTTTCTCCTTCTCAGGTTGATCTCATACCCTTGGCCTGGCTCTCTATTGGCTTCGGTCTTCAGTAGAACCACCCCGAAGCTCCGTCAGTCCCCTCACTACCTCCTAGTCTGGAATTCATCCTCTTTCCATGGACAACACAGACCAAGCACCGAATGTGAAGTCAAGTTTGATGACAGTCCTAGCCGCCCAACTTACTACCAAGATTGATAACCTTCAAACTGAGGTTCATGAGATGCAACGAAATCGAGTCTATATTCTCGAAGAACCCGAGGTCCTCTTCCCTCGCGCTATGGGTCTGCTTGTACCCAAGCCTATTTGGGTTCCTGAGGAATACCAGCATGCTCCACGTGCTCCTCCTACTAATGGGCCGTCGCCAACCCAGCTTCTTATGCCGAATCTTGCCCATCCAGGGGCTAACTTTCCTGTCACCATTGATCCAAAGGAGTAAGAGTTGAGCAAGGTCAAGGAAGACCTCTAGATGTTGACCAAGAAATTTGACCAAGTTAGACTCTCTGGGAACTACATGGACTACACCCACATGTCTCCCTATCCTAAAACCAGGTTATCGAAAAAGTTCAAGATGCCCAACATCGAGAAATTCAATGGATGTGGACCCCCGATCGTTCATTTTTGCAACTATCATCGATCCATGAATCTACTAGGGACCTCCGAAGAAATAATGGCCCAAATATATTAACAGAACTTGAAGGAAAACGCTCTCCATTGGTTCTTATCTCTCGAGGAGTCCAGAATCTGCATTAGGGAGGATGTTGTTCGTGAATTCATGTCACAGTATAAGTACAACGAAGAGTTTGATTTTACCCGCCGTGATTTAGATTTGCTTAAGAAGAGTCCATGGAACTCTGTCAGTAACTTCATAGCAAGGTAGAGAGAGAAAGCAGCCACCGTGACAAACTCACCTTCCAAAGAGAAGCAAGTCAGCATTATGAAGAAGAACTTCTTACCCCATGTCCTAGCGATGATGTGAGGACAATACTACCCTAATTTTTGAGCCCTCTAAAAAGCAAGAGTGGAGATTGAAGAAGGCCTTGCCAAGACAAAATTTCAACCAAAGAAATTATCTGGATAATTCACTCCAAGAAAGTTTAAAAAACTAGTCAATACCACTATTTCAACCATCAACAACATCTCTCAGCCTGCCACTTCATGGGCACTAGAAAGTCGCCCTAACCCTGTCCGGAAGAAATACACCGAGCTTCTTTCTCTAATATCCAAAGTTTAGCAAGCCCTCTTGAGTCGAAACCTTATCAAACCATTGGACCCTCGTCCATTACCAAACCCACTTCCTAAAGATTTCAAACAAATGGCCATTGTGACTTTCACCAAACTGTTGGCCATACCACCGACCAGTGTTTCCACCTTCGAAATGTGATCCAAGGCCTATTTTACCGTGGTGTCATCGCCCTACCAACCAATCTTAAAACAAACACTACCCACAATACCCTCCAAAATCATACAAATGCCATCTTCCTAGAAGAAACCCCAGAATTTTATCCATTTACCCAGATCATACCAAGAAAATCACCGATCATACCCATATAATCTCTTAAACCTCTCCAAACATGCCCATACTTTCTCCTACACACTACCAGCTTCGACGATCAGGCTCAATCACTCCTTACCAAAGCATGCATCACTATCCACACCCGTTCCGGAGGTAAAGATGTCAGAAGTATTGAACCAACTCCTAGAAGTCGGAATGAAATTGACCTCTCAGATGATCGTTGACTATCAGAGATCCAGTGTATTATTCTTAAAAGCTCAAAAATGGGCTCGAGAGTCAGATAATTGGGTGGTATCAACCGATGAAGTCAGTTTAGATGATATGGTCCAGATCATGGTGGATTTATTCCGAAAGACAACTGATATTGGTAGTATATTCAATCTACTCGATGCTTTAAAACTACAAGGGCGTCTAGTCCTTTCGATTCTATATCTCCCCGCCAAATGGGATGTTTTATACGATGAAGCTATTGAAGTTATGGAGTGTATTAAATTTTCATGGAAAGATAATGTGGTTGTTATCGGATGGGGGGGATGAATTCGATAATTCAGGGCAAGGTCTAGAAAAGGCTAGTCTAATAGTCAACATATGCGGGATGATATTATTTAAGGATCTACTAAGAGAGATCAATAAAGTGCCTGAACAACCCGAGATCGATGAGGAAATAAGGTTTCTATTTTTCCCCTCTTTCGTGAACCACAAGACCAAGTCAGGGAGACACTACTAAACCCCAAGCCTGCAGCTATCAGTAAACGACAAAGGAATCTATGCCAGAAATAACCCTCGAGGAGAGCAAGATCCTTGACCAGTTAAAGAAAACCCAAGATAACATCACTCTGTGGGGATTTTTTATGTCTTCCCAGTTGCATCGAAATGCTTTGATCAAGCTACTCACAGGACCCATAGTTCCTTCTTCTACCATGCTAGAAGAAGCAGTGAATCTGAGTGAATCTGATCGGATCTCTAACCTCTACTAGAATGCTCTCCTTCTCTGAATAAGAGATTCCCAAGATTGGTCCAGACCATAATTATGCTCTCAACATCTCTATCGAAGTCATAGAAAAGACTGTCCTTCTCTTTCTTATCGATAATGATTCAACTCTGAATGTTTGCCAATTAAGAACCCTTAATTTCTTGGGATTAAAAGTAAATAACATTGCTCCAACCTCTATCGCAGTATATGCCTACGATAATACCTGTCGAGAAGTGATGGGATCCATAAATCTTGCAATAGGGGCTGACCCTATAAATCTGATTATTGAATTCCATGTCATCGATATCCCAACTTATTTCAATCTACTGCTCGAATGCCCGTGGCTCCATTGCATTAAAGGGGCGTCTTCTTCCCTTCTTTAAAAACTGAAGTTCTTTGCCAATGGCCAGGTCATCACCATCTTGGGCAACGACGATAATATTAAGAATGCAAGCACCAATAATTCAGTACTAGAGATATAATACAGGATAAATAATATGCTTCTGTCAGGATTTTAGGTTGAACCACTTCTACTACTAGTAGGAGATAATTTCAAAGATAGGGTTTGTCCAGAATATAACCCTCATGGCAATGTCAATGTAATCCAGATGTTTAAGAACATGCACTTCATGCCCAGACTGGGGCTGGGGTAAAGAAATCACGGGATACTTGAACCCATTGTGTTGAAGGAGACTTTTCCTCCCTGTGGCTTGGGTCATCAGCCATCGACATAAGAGATCAAAATGATCTGTCAACCTCGACTAAAGAGAAGGTTAGAAAGAGCCAAGACTGTCTTAAGAGATTCCTTGAACGAAAGATTCATCAGAGAGGGTGAAGATTTCCCCTTTTATGGCTTTCCAGAACCATGGTATGATCACATGGACAAGAATGTGAAACCAGGAATGAAGATCTTTTTCTAAGATAACTACTCATGGGTCAAGGGTTCCCAGCATCAAGTGAAACCACTTATGGGGAAGACCATAGTTGATACCAGAGATTTAGAAGGAAGTGACTCCGAGGATTTATTCAATTTATAGAGAC